>CP126893.1:44997500-46197500 GCA_030440675.1 Furcifer pardalis
TATTATTTCCACCTGAGCCTTCTTTTATGGTGTAAGATCTGTCTGTCTACCCTATTTGCTGGCACATAAGACCCATTCCCACCCCTTAAAATACACTGGAAAAATGGTGTGCATCTTGTATTGTGGGCTATTAGTGGGCTATTTTGGTAATAACGGGGTGTGTTGTATACTCCGATGGATTTAATACACCGGCAAATACCAAATCTATCTATCTATCTATCTATCTGTCTGTCTGTCTGTCTGTCTGTCTGTCTATCTATCTAATCACATTTATATCTAGATTCATCCTGGGATGGAACTGTTCATGAATAAAGGATATTGTGTTTTGTCTCCACCTTCTGTATCTTACATTATTTTTAGAATAGCTGTGTACTAGCAAAGTGTTTATTCAACAAATGTGCACTGCCAGAACTGGCCTAAATCATTTTGGGGAATAAGAAATAACATTAAAGGAGCATTTAAAAATCCTACTTGAATCCATCTTGATACACAGCAGCAATTTCATCAATACTGGCCTGGAGCTAATGAGGGCTTTGTGTACCAAAAGGGCTCAGGACCAGAAAGTGACTCGCAGGACTGAATCAGTAGTACAGGTGTCATGCTGCGATGCGAAAGGCAAATAGGACAATCTTCATGGCTGATTGCCATGATGATAGCTGTCAGGAAAAAGACCTATTTCCTAATGTCTCCCAAGGCTTGAAATTGCTATTTTTCAGCTAGGCCTCATTATTGGCCTCATAGAAATCCTTTGTCTTCTCTCTGCCTCATGAACTCATGTCACAAGATTGCCTGTTTTCCAGTAATTCTTATCTTACTAGCTAGCTGAGATCCGTGTTTTGTCTATAGGCCAGAACATTGATTACACATGTGTAAAAACGAACTTGGACTGTTTTTATTGGACTGAACTCATGGTTATGACCCTCTAATCTGTGTTTTTCTATGGACTTTACTATCAATGAACCTGGAGAATAAAACAGCTGTTTCTCTTTGAAGATTGTTGTTTTTCTTATCACACACACACACAAGGCAATTCGGCTGCATGCTACCAGATGAAGAAGCCTCCCTTGTTCTGCTCTACTGCTAGAGCTCACTAAGTTCCTTTAAAACGTGGCGCAGGTCTCTCAAAGTTGGAAGGTAAGGGTTAAATATGTTCCAGAGATGAGCACATGCTCAGGAGCATGAGGGGGAGGGGTTACTGAGACGCCTGAAGTCCCGACAATAGCCAACATTTAGACTCAGATAAGGCACTCAAAGAAGAAGTAGCCAAATCCATCCATCCTTGGACTATGGAGGGTAATTATCTTCTAGCAGATGCAAAACAACAACAACAACCTCACTTCCCTTGCTCCTCCACAGAGGAGCAGGGAAGTGTTCAATTTGCCAATATCCTGAAGTAGCTCACTTGTTAAGCCACTTTAAAATAACAGACATTCAAATTAGAAAGAGCCTTAGGAGCTTGGACAGCTCCAAAGCTCGATTTTGGTCCACCCCATTATTCACACACACTAGAAACAGGCTAGGAAAGAGCTCACCAGAACAGTAGAACCCCTTGACATATACCAAAAAAGTATGGTTGGAGGAAGGTTTGTTTGCTTTAGGTTCTGTGGAGAATTTAGTTGGCCTACCTTAGTGCAATTCTCTGAACTAAACAAAGGATTTTGAATTCTGTATGGTTCAAATCTTGCAGACCTCTCAGGGAAGCTTTCAGGAATCAAGAATTGTGGACATATGTTGGCTTCAAACCTCCCCATGTGTTTGTAAAATGACAATTTTCATTTAAGGATTAGATGTTCTTAGCACTGCTGATTTGGATTGGTTAAGACTATTAGCAGAAGAAGCCAGCAGGCTCAGATAAATTAGAGGATTGAGATTATATCCATGTTTAGATGACATCATTGAAAAAAGTCTTCTAGGTCTGGAGTCTGTTTTAATCAAAGGAAGCTTACAAAGGTGAGTATCACACAATGCAAAGTGAAGTATTAAAACGATGATTGGATATTAATAGAAACATTTATTTATTTATTTACTGTATTTATATTGCCGTCTCCCTCGCCAAAGCGACTCCAGGCGACTCATAGTTGACATCAAAAATCCAAAATATAAAACATCCCTATCATACAAAGAGTTAAAACGAACACTTAAAACTTTAAAAACTAGTAAAACCATTTAAAATACCATTTTATTATAGAACTTAATAAAAATTGAGGTAATATAAAACATTGTGGTAAATTAAGTCTTGGAAGGAAGTGAATGGATGCAGCAAAACTAAATGGTAGAAAAGAAATTCTGCATGCAAGGTGACAAAATCTTATCTCTGTTCAAAATGGATTAACTAGTAGGAGATGTGACAGACTTGTGCCTGAAATCCTGAAGAGCTGCTATCAAAGAGAGTAAGCCTTTGAGAACTTAATGGACAAATTGTCTGATCCTGGCACAAGGCAGCTTCCTACAGTGCTAAACCCTAGTGATCAAGATATGCAACCAGAATCCTGCCTAACAAGACAAAGAGTCAAATGGTGGTTGTGGCAGGGGATGGAACCAGAAGTTACCTGGTGGTATGCATAAGAGTAGTCAAATGGATAGATTTACCTGGCATCAAGTAATAGCAAAAACATGAATGTGTAATTTGGAGGAAACCCATGATGTCATGACGTTGGCTCCGCCCAAGACGTCATGACGTTGGATCTGCCCACAATGTTGGCTCCGCCCACAGTGTTGTAGTAAATTTTTTGCCTGCCCACCACTGCAGTCCAGGCTATTGACAAAAATCTTTCACCACCATATTTCAAGCAAATATCCACTCATCTGCCTTCTTTGCTATTCAGCTTTCATTCCTATACATTGTGATTAGGAACGCAATAGTGTAGATGATTTTAGTCTTGGTCTCCAGTGACATTGTTGATGTAATTGGTCAGCAGAGTGGTGCAGTGGCTAGCAAGAGATTTGCACCTGGCCAAGTGGTCTCTTGTGAGAAAAAGCAGGCAGCAGACCAGAGTTTGGTGCAGAAGAAAACTCAAAACAGGTTTACTTATAAGGTGGAAGGGTTCAAGTACATACAGTGCAACAACTATAACACAAAACAGATATACAGTTGTACCTCGCTTAAAGAGCATAATGCGTTCCACAAGGTTGCTTTTTAAGCGAGTTTACTCTTTAAGCGAAACACCATTGTAAATGACCAATTGTGGGGGGGATTGTGAACCCCAATTTATTTGTTAAGCAAGTTTTTGGTTGGTTTTATTTGTTAAGCGAAGCGAACATTCAGAGAAAATTCTGCTCTTTAAGCGAGTTACTCTTTAAGCGAAGCGCTCTTTAAGCGAGGTTTGACTGTATTTTCTTGGGCTGCTCAGTCGACCTCACTGAGACAGTACAGTTGTGCTATATACAAGTCCATACAGTATAGCAACTGCTCAGTTCAGCAGGGTAAAGGCAAGCTATAGTCACAAACAAAACCAAAGAGTTCTACCGCTTCTGTCCTCCCGGTGGAGGGTTACCCAGTGATGGGTTGTAACAGGTTCACACCAGTTCGCCAGAACCGGCAGTAACTTTTCCCAGTGTCCTGGAGAAACGGTAGCGCCTGTTTTTTTTTTGGGGGGGGACACCACCTCGGAGGCTTACCCAGTGATGGGCTGCTCCTGGTTCGGACTGGTTTGGTCGAACCGGTAGCAGCCCTCCGGAGGGGATCACCGGGGACGATGGTGGTAAACCCCCGGGCGACTGGTTCGGCCACCTCTTCGGCCACCTTCTTGATGTGTCTTCCAGGCAGCCCAAAATGGCTTATCGGAAGTGTGCATGCGTCAAAACTCCATTTGACACATGCACACTGAAAAATAGAAGTGTGCATGCATCAAATGGAGTTTTGACGCATGCACACTTCTGAGCAGCCATTTTGGGCTGCCCGGAAAGGTTGCAGGCAGTGCCTGGAGGAGCGGCAACAGTGGCGGCGGCCTTTCCCCGGTGCACTGCTGGCCCAGACGAGACTGTGCTGCCAGGTTAGGCTGCACTGCACTGCTGGGCCCAGCCGGGCCGGGGTAGGCCACGCTGCCAGGCCGCCGCAGCACAACTCTGCCTGCCTGCCTGCCTGCCTGCCTGCTGCTCCCCAACTACAGGGTAAGGTAAGTGACGGGTTTGTGTTTGGGTTGGGTGGGTGGGTTGAGGTGGGTGTGTTTTATGTAGTTTGTTTTTATGTGTATTTTATGTATTATGTGTATATGTATTTATTTTAATTTATATGTATTTATTTTAATTTGTATTTTAATGTGTATTTGAGTTGAGCATTGTAGCTGAAGGTCTGCAATCCTGCTCTGTCCTAAATACACTAGCCCATGGAGCACATCAGAGAAAACTCCCAGCACCTGTGTCCCCCAGCTGTAAAGTCTTAAAGACATCACAGACACAATATGCCTTGCAAACAGTTAGGGAGAGCAGTGAAGACTTAAGTTCCCTAACAGACATATCCCTGACACTTGACGATCTTTTCTAATTCTTTCATTGCTGCTTTTTCAAGTCTAAGTTTTATTTTGATTTCTGGAGTGAAGCCTCGGGGTACACAGAAAGAGTCTCCTCAACGATTGTGGTATTTTTGAACCACAACCGAGTGTACCCTGGGCAATGGCAACCTTGTGTTGCCGTTTAATCTTTCTCACACTGGGTCAGGTGAAAGGAACTGCAGAATAAACTCACCAAAATCTCTAACCATTTCAATTTCTTCATTTTCAATATTAAAGTTGTGTGGTTCTTCTGTAGTCATGGTTTTTGTCTTTTTAATACCATATTCAACTGCAGTCCTGCTTTGGCATTTTCTTCTTTCACTTCCATCCTAAAATGTTAACTCAGGCCATATCTACTCAAGAAGGTGTTTCTGGGTTGAAAAGATTGGCCTGTGATAAATCACCATTGCCAGGGAATGCCTGATTGCTGAAATAGCAATCTTCGTTGATGCAACCTTTGAGGCTATTGAGAAAGACTGAGGCTTTGAATTTAGTGGCTAGACTGTATATTATAGGGATAGCCAACTGAAGCAAAACTGCCTAAAAACTCAACTCTGTGCTTTTCATCTGAAAAACCGTGAGGCATCAGGAAGGCTGCAGGTGACTTGGAATGGCACCAGGTGTGAACACTGTGATACCCCCCAAATACCTGGGAGTCACCCTGGATTGAACTCTCACTTTCAAAACTCACTGCCTTAATACCAAACAGAGTGTTTTTTCCAGGAACAATATTCTGAGGAAAATAACAGGCACAAGGAATGATGGGATGACAAAATTTTTACTACCACACCCTGACATCACACAAACCCAAACCCTGGGTCACTTACCCTCGTCCGGGAGCAGAAGATGCGTTGGAGCAGCGGCGTGGCCGGCGCGGCTGCAAACCGGTGCAGTGGCCTGGCTCTGTGCCAAGGAAAGGCTGCCGCCGTTTAAAAAAAAAATTTCCCGGGCAGCTGTAATGGCGTGGTGGTACACCAGCGCACTGGCCTGATGGCGCGCAGTGCCAAGAAAAGGGCCCTGCCGCCAACCCCACCTTAAAATTTTTTTTCTGGGCAGCCAAAATGGTTGCCCGTAACAGCGCAGTATGCTAGTCCAGTGTGGTTCAGATCAAAACATGCAAAACAGGTGGATGTGGCCTTGAATAAAACAGCAAGATTGGTCACAGGATGTTTAAAACCAAGTCCAATACAAAAAGTGCATTACTTAGCTGACATCCCCCACCAAAATTCCATCAAGAAAGTCCTGCTCAGAAAAGAGTGGGTCAAAGCATGATCCTCGGAAACACACCTGCTGTTTGATCACCAACCACCAAAGCAGAGACTGAAATCAAGGCACAGTTTCCTCACAACCTCTGCCCCCACCCAAACAACCAGTCCCCACAGACCACCTTAGAACTATGTAAGGCGAGCAAGGAGCTACCAGATAACTGGGCAGAACCACATGACTTTACACAGATTGTGTGCCGGTGTAGGAAGATCAAGGGCTAATCTGAGAACATGGGAAGTCCCTGTAGATGGCAGCCTGTGTGAATGTGGAGAAGAACAAACTATCTCCCATATGGTACATGCACATGATGCCCCTCAATATGCACTGAGGAGGACCTTATGTTGGCAAGAGGAAATACTGTTGATGTGACCCATTATTGGACGGATGTCATTTAGCTCTTTTAGATGTGTTAATTTTAGCTTTGTAAGTTTGTATGCTACTATATGCTGGTGGTGCATCCGACATGAATAAAGAAAGCCCATATCTTCCTCCAAATTCTTTGAGAACACAATTGTGAGTTGTACAGAGGAAGAAACGTTGAACATGCTGCACTCCTCAAAGTCTTACATTGGTGCCTTTTTCAACATGAGGAAAATGAGAACACAACTAATTTCCTTTAGAAGTCTAGACCTGTTTTGTTTGGTTCTTGTGAACCAAAACCACCTTTTTCATGAACAAACAAACAACAGCCATGTGATCCATACACAATACAAATGCAAGAGGAAGAAGAAGTCAGGGCAGGTTGAGGACTTTGCCGCCCCTCCCCCTGAGCCAACACCAACATATTGTATTGTAATGTATTTTTGTAAGCCGCCCTGAGTCGCCACGGCGAGTGGGTGGCAATATAAATTTGAACTAATAACTAATAAATAAATAAATAAATAAAAGAGCAAGCAATACCTTTATTGGATAACTTTTTTAAAAAACCCCAAACATAGTGTTTTTATGATTCAAGATGAATTCTTCAGGTATGCACCATTTCCTTGTGAATTCATCTTCTTCTGCCGTATTCAAATCCGAATACAGTATAGGCAATCACATAAAGACTGTCCTGCAAATATAATGGGGTGGTCTTTTATCTGCCTTCCTCATCACAGTGTGACACCCGTGATGCTGATTCTGCTCCATGAGTCACTTTTTGGTCCTGAGCCCTTTTGGCATGCAAAGTCCTCATCAGCCCCAGGCCAGTATTGATGAAGCTGTTGCCCTCCGACAAGATGGATTCAAGTGGGATTTAATCCACTTGGGGACTATCGCCCTTCCCTGTGGACTTTGCCACCCAAAGCCATTAGTCCTCAGGGTCATCAGGTTAGTTAACTGCTGCTTGATACTCTGCATTGAGTCACTGGAAGCATGGTCTACTCACCATAGCAGGATAACCTGGCCAATGAGAGTTCAAAAAGTTAATGGCAAGACGTTGTGCTGGGCCTTGTTTATCAGAGGGGACCCCAGCAGGCTGCATCTGATAGTAACCCCCATTCAACTAAAACAGGAAACCAAGCATATGCATAATTCCTCCCTCCATGTGAAACTAATTTTCATGAGCCTGTGTGAGAAATGAAACTTTTGAGACAGTAGAATTTATACGTATTCTTAGGGTGCTGTTGACAAAAATATAAAGGATGCTACAAAATCTCACTTAAACAGAGAAAGACAAAAATGCTATTACTGCTGTTTTTGGAAACAACCCCTGAAAAAAAAAGGGGGGGGGAGAATTGCTTATTTTAACTGAATGTTCTTGTGGAAAGGATGAATATCAGAGTAGTGACTTCAAATTTCAGATTTAATTAGTATCCCTTGAGAAAACCGAGACAAAGATTTCACATCAGAGGGAGGCTCTGCATGTGATTCTGTTATATTATTTTTAGGGATGTTATGTAAGCTCTTCTTCACTACATTGTGGGTGTTTGTGGCCAAGAGAAGGATTCAGTGGTGGATGGCAAAACAAGAGGGGAAAGGAATGCTTACATTTAATTTGAGACTGACAGCCTACCAATTCAAACAAACCGTTCCTCTGGCAAGAGAGAGATAAAAGGATTTGCAGTAATTTCCCATAATAAAGCTAGTCCTGGGGAATACTCCTCTCAGATTCTAAAATCAGAATCTATCTTCAAACACATTTTATCTTCTCACTGCTGCCCCATACATACAGATTTCCCCCCACTGTTTTTCTCCTTATCCAAAATTTAAAAGACAGATGAGGTCTTCCTTCAGCAGTTACAATTCTCAACAATGTTTTTTTTCTCCTGACTGAAAAGCAGGGGGGAGAACCCAATTGTAACATATCTGGGAAGATCTTAGATATTCTCCTCCTTCAGATGCACAAAAATAAGATGGGTGACAGCTCTCTTTGCAATAGTAGAGATGAAACAGGATCTTAGGCGAACATAAGCTAAACCAGATCAGCATGCTGGTGCATCAACAACAAAAGAAAATAAAAGGCAAATGTAATACTGTACTAGCCTTCCTCAGACATCTCATTTCCATGGTGACTAACTTTTGCTTATGTTTTGTTGTAAGTGTCCATGTTTGGCGCTGGTAACATAAGGTGGGGATGAATATGCTTTGTATGGGGTGTTTCTTTGTGTTGCTTGGTATTGCCTTGTGTTGTAAGAGTGGAGCTAAGTTTCCCAGTATTTGGTTTGCCTTACTGCACTGCATGTTAATCTCTTTGTCCATTTTGCCATTATCAGTAAATGTTGTTCCTAGGTATTTGAACTCTGCCACTTGTTTTCGACTTGTTCCCTCTATCTCAATATCTACAGCAGGGATTCTCAACCTGCGGCCTGTGGGCCGGATACAGTCCGCAGCACCATTTCATGTGGCCTACCACCACCTCCACCACACCAGGAAGTGCCATGTGGTGGAGAAAGGGCAAAATGGCCATCCAGCCCCTGAAGCTATCTGAGGAAGCAGTGACCCAGCCCCCGGCTTAAAAAGGTTAAGAGCTCCTGATCTTGTGTATGCTGTTTTCTTCCAATTGCCAATCATGCCCTGAAATGGTGAAACATCAGAAAGCCAAATAGACCCAGCTCTCTGAAACATTCTTCATAGGGCTTATATAAATAATGTTTCAGGGAACTGAGTCTATTTAACATAGAAAAGAAGAGGCTGAGAGATGGCAAGATTGCCATCTTGAAGGATTGTCAAGTAGAAGATGAAGCAAGCTCGTTTTCCATGGCTCCAGAGGGTAGTACCTGAAGCAACAGGTAACATTAGAAAGAATTTCCTGATAGTTATAGCTTGTTTGACAGTGTTATGGACTCCTTTGGAAAGTAGACTCTGCTTCCTTCTTGCTTTTTAAACAGAGGTTGTGTGGCCATCTGCAAGGGGGTGCTTCATTGTAGATATCCTACTCTCAGGGGTTTGGGCTTATGACACTTCCTGCCCTATTGTTCTGGAAGCTTTCTTTTGCCCAGAATATCATGGCTGATCTGGAAATAGTACAAACTAACGAAGTGCCTTTGAGGTGTGGCATTGCACACATGGGCAAATATCATGTTGTAACCTTTTAATTTGTTTCCCTCAGTTGTATTTTTCTTCCTCTGTGAGTTATTCTACAAACATCAGGCATGCTTAGATGCTGCAATTAGTTTCACGGCAGCACAGCTGCCACTGCTGTTCATTGACTTTGTTCTTTCTTCAGCCTTTGCGTCTGGGATGTAAGCAAGCAAGGACGCTTCAGAAAACATGGGAGGGACACTTAAGATAAGAATAAAGAAATCAATTCTACTACAGTATATTAAAAGGTCCTATATAGATTTTTTTTAAAAGCCCAAGGTGGTTTCCTGTCTGCTCCCAAACGTAACATGTAGCAATAGGAATTACACTTACATAACAGCATTCCGCATGCTCCAGTGTCTAGTCATGCCTGCCACATGACCACGGAAATGTCTGCAGAAGCAGACAGTGCTGGCTCTTCAGCTTTGAAACAGAGATGAGCACTGAACCTAGAGTCAGATATGACTGGCTTTCGAGCAAGGGAAACCTTTACCTTTACTATTGCTTCACAGCACTTAGAGCACTCATTCTGGGCATTTCAGAAGGTGATTTGGATTTTGCCCCCAACATCTCTGCGTTACTCACTTGCTCAGCATCTATTCCTCCTTATTCACTTGGGCCACCTCCTCAAAGCAACAAAAGCTTTCTTATACTTCTATGAGCCTTGTGTTTCCCCAGATCTGTTGATACCCTTCTTTCAGATAATAATAATTTCGTGCAATGATGGGATGTAACAGGTATCTCACCAGTTCGCCAGAACCAGTAGTAACTTTTCCCAGTGTCCCGGAGAACTGGTAGCAGCTTTTGGGGGGAACCACCTCCATGCTTACCTTTTCACTGGTTCCCCCACTGCACATGCACGCCAAGCACTTGGTGTGCATGCACGCCTACAGTGCTTGGTGCGTATGCACGGCCTCCTTGCTGTCTGCCCATGCTGGGAGGAGGAAAAGAAGCTGCTAGCCTGAAGCTCCCTATAGCCTGCTCCCCAGGGTAAGTGACTCACCTTTGGATGTGGTGTGTCTGTGTGTATTTTAATGCAATTTAATACCTTTACCTATATTGATGTACTACCACCGTTCCTAAAAAGGCCTGGTGGTCTGGCTTGGGGTTTTTAATCAAAGTCTTGGAGTTATCTCATCAATAAGCTACACCTGTGCTATTCCAATTGCTGTTCCAATTGGAGAACCCTTAAGGAGGTACAGCTGTTTTAAATTTACATTAAGGCATATTATCCTAGAGAACTGGTTAGGCAAAGACTTAGTACCTAACTTCTTTAACTGTTGAAAAGTGCCAAAATGAAGCCATCTTATGGTGAGTTCATTTTGTAGTTCCTTCCATCTGACCTAGTGTGAGGAAGATTACCAGTAGTCAGAATAAGCCTTAAGCTCTGGTTTAAAAGCTCTGGTTGATTTTGTGTTTGGGGTGGGTGGGTGGGTGGGTGCTTTGGTGGGTGGGTGGGTGTATTTTAATGTATTTTTTATTTTATTTATTTATTTAATTTATTTATTTACAGGTTTGTGTTGTGGGTGGGTGGGTAGATTGAGTGTGTGTGTGTGCGTGTGTGCGTGTTCGTGCGTGCTTATTTTTATTTTATTTATTATTTATTATTTATTTATTTTTCTTTGGCCCCACCCATGACATCATGACATCATGATGTTAGCTCCACCCACACTATGATGACATCATAGTGGGGTAGTAAAATTTTTGACATTCCACCACTGATTTCGTGTCAGAAATTATTCTGGGTTGAGAGGATTTTTGCTGGAGAAATTCACAGCCTGACAACCTGGAATAGATGGAAAGATTCCAAGTGGCTTGTAACTCATCAGTTGTGTACAGAAGGTGTTTAAGTTCAGTACAGTACTTTGTATTTCCAGTGAAAGGCTCTGAAGGTGAAAGCTTCGGATGGCATTCTTCCTGGTTTTATGGAGAGCTGCTGTGCGTCAGAACATACAATACTAGCAGTGGCCAATGATCTGATTCAATGGAAGCTAGCTTCAAGTTCAACTAGGTATTGGAAACAAGTCATCATTTAGCCAGAAGTTTTTAAATGAACTGCCTAGAATATGCTGAGAGCAATAACTCTGACGTTCCCAGCTCTGTTTTTTAAAAAAATAATAATCCCATGTGTGAAACAAGCTCAAAAGTAGTTACTTTTGACTGCCATGTGTACTAATGGGATTGGTCCTGAACGTAGGACTTTGGGCTTTTCCTGACAGCCATGTTAGAATTACAGTATTGTTTTTCCCTCCTTTCTGAAGCACTGGGGGTGCTGGATGTTTATGGTTTTTATTATGATGTGTGTCTAAATCCTACCAAGCTAGCTTGAACATATTCCTAGAAAGTTGTACCACACACATTTCACACACTGGACATATGGTTTGCTATCCCTTATAATGCCAGCAACCTCTGTGATCCTATCCTTATTTGGATCCCATCTCATTAGACTCTGCCTCTCCAACACACATTGCCAGGGGAGCAAGGCCCCCCTGAAAAGTCTTCTGAGTGAACAGCCCACCCACCCAGCACACCTCGCAGTGCCAATGTTATATATGTGAGTGTGACATTGTCACCTATCCTGAATTTTTTTTGCCCCTCCTGACCTTCCCACCCCCCGAATCTAGAGTCCTGGCTACAGCCTGCACGTTGTTGTTCTCATGTCCCATCAAGTCAAAAGGACCTTATAGTGACCTTGGTGGATCCTCCTATTCATTCTCTTCCCTTGCTTGTGAAGGTCTACATGGGCAATAAAACTAATGGAGAAATGACACGAAGAAGTATAGTAGCATTACTCAGTGCTTCCACATATATGTGATGCTACAAGTCACAGCAAATATCATTTCCAGGAGAGATTCATGAACCTCTAAGCAGAGACTATGCATGATGCCAAGTTGACTAGATCTCTGTTACCTCTAGTTGGGTCATCAGTTGTTTATGAGTCTAAACAGGATCTGGAGGACATCAGATACCCACCTGAGCACCTGGGGAGTCACTTGTACCAGTCCACATAGCTTGGAATGAGGCTAATTTGTCACTGTCTAGTTTCAGAACAATGATGATTAAAAATCGCTCAAAGAAATGCACCCGCTTTCTTCTACATGCTATATTTACTGTAGAATTTCTGCCACAGGTTGCAGCTGCATCCCCCCCTCCCCACTGTATCTCTCCTCCTCCTCCTCCTCTTCCTCTCCAGATCTCTTTTAGTCTCAGAGTATTTTCCATCAAGAGAAAGAGAAATTATAATGCCTTCGCTCATAGCACAGTAGCAGGCTTCCACCTCCAGCCGCCACTGGGATGGAGTGAAGTTGCTGTAGCAACACACAATGTTATATAATCCACCCGGTTTAACTGCAGGTGTATATATGTAAGAGTGAAGTGGGGAAAGAGAGAGGGAGGGATGAAAGGAGTGTGTTTGTGTCTTTAGCAGTCTCATTGGCCTCTTCCTGCTGCAATGGATAACACAGTGGAGCTGTGCTGTATCTCTAATATGCATTTGTTCCTTCTGCTAGAAGAACTATTTTATTACAGCTGCTTATGAGTCTAAAATGGATCTGTAGGAATACATTTTAAGATTAGATTTTAGCGAAAAAGTAAGGGGAGTACAGTAAACCCCCGACTTACATATGCCTTGAGTTACAAAAAATTCGACTTGCATAATGATTTTTGCACTAAAACCATGTCCTGATTTACATAAATGTCCCAATTTACATAACAGTTTCCTATGGGTTTGCTTTGAGTTATGTAAAAAAATTCATTTTTCCTATGGGGTTGCTTCGATTTACATAAATATCATCTTCCTCTGGGTTTGCTTCGAGTTAAGTAAAAAACTAATTTACATAAAAGCTTATGGAACAGACCTTTTTCGTTAAGTAGGGGTTTTACTGTATTCTAGAGGCAAGCTGTACATCTATTCTCATTTTCAAAATTCAGCCTAGTTTCCAATGATAGATACTTTGCCACGAAGGGTGGAATGTGATGGCTGATGACTTTGTGTCATTAAAACAATATTCTAACCTGTCCTGTTAATGTGAATCTAAGGGCACGACTACAGTGAAGAAAATGTGAATGGATGCTCTTAAGTTGAACCTGGGAAGTCAGGTTATCCAGAATTCACTTTAGCTGATTACACAAGAGCCAGCAGACAGAGAAAAGGAAATTGATATTCATCCTTGTTTACAGTTTGTTAAGGTAACTCTTCTATAGAGTTATATAATAGAGTAGACCATATTGCTAGCAACTCAACACTCATCGTCTGGTGGTGGTTAACTCACCTAACAACCCTAAGGATTAATGTCGTTGAGTGGGAAAGACCACAGGGAAGGGTGATGGCCTCTAAGTGGATTAAATCCCACTTGAATCCATCTTGATGGAGGGCAGCAGTTTCGTCAGTGCTTGCCTGGGGCTGATGAAGACTTTGTGTGCCAAAAGGGCTCAGGACCAAGAAGTGACTCATGGAACTGGATCAGTGGTATGGGTGTCACGCAGGGATGCAAATGGAAGCCCACTGCATTATATTAGTTCCAGGACAATCTTCATGGCCAATTGTCATGATGAAAGCCAATATTCGGAATCAGATACGACACTTTAAGAAGAAGAATTATAGCAGAGCTACTCTAATACTGCAAACAAAGTTGATTCATAAGTACTGTATCCTTCTCTTGCTCTGTTGACTGCTCTTTTTTATATTGATTTATATTGTCAAAGTAAAAAGATAAATCTACATCACCTGAAATAAAAACTGAAAGCTCAAATGAATTTGCAAATTTCATATGCGGATCTCAGCTTTAAACTATCAAACCTTGGTCTTAATATCAAATCAGGAAGATGTTTGAATTTCTGGATTTCTCACTTAGCTGCCACTCTACAATGCTTAGCCTGATGAATAATCTTCCTGGAGTAGGCAGTTAATTTATGAGATAGTAATGGTCTAATTAAAAGTATTAACCACACTTGCTTTTAAAAATGGATATATGGTTATCACATCCTCACCTCAGAAGCCATATTTCTTTAGCCTTTGGACCTGGCATGTTCCCAGATGGATGACTCTGGTCTGGCAGCTGCAATTGGAAAGAAACTACCATTTAATGATATGCCAGCTGGGGAATTGTGGGTGGAACAAAATAGCAGCACCAACAGCAGTCTTTTAACAACTCACAGTTTCTGAAAATCTAATTTAAGAAGCGCAACCATCTGACATACTTCAAAGTTTGCTTCCCCTATGTACTGTAGGGGGGGTGGTGGTGGTGGTGTCCCATTCTTCTTTTTCTGTGTCTAGGTCAGATGTGAAACTGCCAAAATGAAGGCACCTTTTGGTGAGTTCATTCTGCAGTTCCTTTTACCTGACCAAGTGTGAGACAGATTAGCCGGCAACAAAAGGTTGCCATTACTAAGGCATGGCCAATTTTGATTTTTAAAATATCACAATCTTCAAGAAGACTCTTTCTGTGTACCCCAGAGGCTCCCATTGAAATAAACAGAATAATTGCTTTTAATTGTTGCAAACGTTGAGTCAGGAAAAACAAGTTACTGTATAGTAACATATTGTGTTTCAGTTCAATATTCAGTACATTGTACAAAATTCAGTACAGTAATACCTCATATAACATTAGTATCGAATAACACTAAAATCGCATAACATTAAGGAATCTGGGGGGAAGAATTGCATCAGATAACATTAAGATCCTATGGGATGCTTCAGATAACAACCGCTAAAGCCTGTGTGGTTACAATGTATCTCTATGGATCCCATAGGATTTTAACATGCATCAGATAACACTAAAAATCATATAACACCAAGACTTGTGGAACCAGGTTTTAGTGTTATATGAGGTTTTACTGTACATTGAATTTGGCAACATATACAGTAGTTGTTAACTTGGAAGTGCAAAAACACAGAATTGTCTTTGCAGATACTGTTTATTACTAGAAATTTACAACTCTGGTCATTGTCTGAATTGGTGCTGGGGTTTTTGGCAAAAAAAAAAATCTCTAAAATGACCAAGAAAAAATATATATGAATTAATAGGAAATCAAGAAAGAGCCATCTAGCCTGCAAACTGGTTTGATTGGAAAACTGGAAATAATTTTAAGAGGGCCAAGAGTCCAATCATTAACTACATCTCTGCAGCATTTAAATTATATATGTATGGAAACATTCAAATTATGTTTCTTGAAGAAAAATGCATCAAAACATCCGTAGTTGTCTCCCAGCTAGTGCTAGAGAAGATGAACTTTTACCATCTCTAGTGGTGTCCTCTGGAGTCAGCCTTCCCTAATCAAGGAAAGCAGGAGCATAAAGAATTGCTAATGAACCATTTTCCACACGAGGCAAGACCACTATAGTGTATATGGAACTTTTGGGAGGCCAGGCTCTGGCTACAAAAGTGGAAGGAAGAAAGGTAAAGCAGTTAGCAAGATTCTATGGCAGTTTCATCTCCATCTCCTGCAGGAGATGGGACAGTTCAAAAGTACACTCCAGGAAGGCTTCAACAAGAGTGATCAAATTGTCTTTTCATATCTCTACAAACAACAAGTCAGGTGCCTTATCAAAGATAACCCATCAGCTAGCCAATAGGAAAATATGTTTCCATTTCCACCTGACTGAGAGCAACCAGCATGGAAAAACCTCACCTATTAATTAACGATTGCTATATAAACAATGCTTATATTGGTGCTTGTAAATGTTAACAATAAAAACACCAACCAATAATATTGGAAAATCAAATCAATACCATAATAATAATAATAATAATAATAATAATAATAATAATAATAATAATAATAATAATAATAATAATAATAATAATAATAATAATAATAATTCCCAGTAAACAGCAGCACAACTAAGAGAACAAAGCCATGGCCTGTTTGAGGGGGAAAAGAATGATGCACTGTACTCAGTTTTATTTTAGAATCCAACAGGAAGGAGGGTTGACAAATCTCTTTTGGGAATGGTAGCACAAAGGGGCTGGTGGAAAGAAGGCCCTGCTCCTTGCAGGTAACAATCTTGCTTATATAGTGATGGAATGTGGAGCAAAACCTGAAAGATCTAAAATGTAAGGAGAGAGATACTCATATAGGAGGAGATATTGAACGTCTACACAATTCTGATATGGGCAAAACTATTTGGGAAGAAAAGGGAGGAGACTGGTTTTTCCAACAAGAGGGGATTAATTATACCAACTCCAGTCACTTTCAGGATTAGTTTTTTGTTTTTTTGCCTATGGAATCTGTGAATCTACAGCCTCTTACTACATGGTTCCCAAAGATCAGCAGATAAATAGTAGTTGTTGACATTTTCAGAACTTTTTAAAGGAGAATTGTGAGACTGGGTCTCTCAAAGGATAGAATGCTTTATCCACCCTTGGAAGGAGGTTTTAAAAATACCATGACTCCTTGGTGCCATCTTGAAGATTATAGGATTGCAGCTTTAAAGGTTGAATCTGGCCTAGAAGCAGACTATCAGCCAATTCCTGTAGCTAATTCAGGACAGGCAAAATAGAGGACGAGGAGACCACCTCAATTAAAAAAAACATATCATTACATTACTGGAGTAGCTGAAGCTTCCAAGTTATTTTCAGAACCAGCCCCACATGTGGCATGTTACACCAGCCCAGTCTGAAAGTCACCAAAAACTGTGTGACAGGGAACAGTCCTCTACCTCCAAGCATCCCATATAGCCAGCATATATGGCCAAAGTTGCCAAAAGGAACACCAAGCCACAGTGATAATCAAGACCAAATCAAACATTTCTAGAGTTTAACAAGTGTGTGTGAGACCCCTCTCCTCCGAAAATTTTTTTGATTCCCTCCAGCAATAAGTCACTTGCATTCCTTACTGTCCTCTGAATTGTGTGTGCTCTGGTTGTAGATGTTAATGTCTGAAACAGAGCATGGAACAGTTGCATTTTGGGACTACAGCTCCCAGAATGACTCAGCCAACATGGTCAGAGGGCATGGTTGGAGATACTTGGGCTCCTTTTCTTTGCAAAACCAGCCAGCACTGCCCCATTTAAGCTGGCAGTTGGAGAGAGCCCTTGCTTGATTATATGCTGCCTTTTGCACTGTGGCAACAAAAGTCCCAGGCACTGGGGAGTACCTGGCCATACCTCTGTGAGATAATGCACTACCTATCCCACATGTTTTCACTTGTCAGCACGACAAGTGGAACATGCTCTATGTCAAGATTCAATTCATCTACTTATTCTTCCCTTCCCTTTCCTCCACTTAGCACAGAGGAGTATGCATAATTCATTGAGCCCCTACTTTATCCTCACAGGATCCCTGTTGAGCAGGGCTTTCAATCAGCAGGGATTTCAATCTACTACAGGCCAGTTCTCACTCTGACCACTACACCACACTGACATCAGCTAAGGTTACAGCATTTGCCTTTGTTAGATGTGCTTATACTCTCTTATTGCTTGAAACGCAGTTGTATCCAACTATAGGGTTTGGTGTTCATCTCCGTTTACAGCCAAAGGACGCATTAAGTTACCCACTTATAGTATACTCAGAAAGATGAAATGTGTACTCAACAGTGAAGATGGTGCACAAAGAAAGAGTCTCCTTGAAGATTGTTATATTTTTGAACCACAATTGAGTGTACCCTGGTAATGGCAACCTTGTGTTGCCGGATAATCTTTCTCACACTATGTCAGGCAAAAGGAACTGCAGAATGAACTCAACAAAAGGTGCCTCCATTTTGACAGTTTCGCATCTGGCAAAGAAGAAGAAGAAGAAGAAATAATAATAATAATAATTAGCACTGTCTGTGCAGGATGTTTGAACAGATGTATTTATACACATAGCCACAAGTTTACAAAGATGGCCTTGCAATATCTAGCCCTTAAATTGAATGCAGGGCTCTCTCAAATAGATACCTTCTTCCATCAGGTAAGAAACATGTTCTGCTTGGCATACGGTACTTATGATAATTTGGGTACAACTATGTAGGTTACATTAACAAAGGGCTGAGTGGCGCTTGGATACTTCATTTGCTTGTCATGTTAAATTAACAAAGTTTTAAATTTAGAGTGTTGTTTTTTCACATCCTCTATAGGTCCAATAAAAAGTGTAGTATTCAGAGAGCTTTCCCATGACTACTTCCACTAACATTTGAGGATTCAGTAAGGAAACAAGGCATCCTTTTCTAAGCCTCACAGAGTACAGGACTTCAGGAATCAGAAATCGAACTTGAAAATGCTTGTTGAGACTAACAAGAACTTTGCATCACGTTTCCTTCCTGCAGATGGCTTCCCAACAGAATCCAAATACACAGCAGTGCATACAAAAATATCAACAGAAACAGAGCTGGGAGTCCGGAGTGCGGTATAAAACAAGGCAACCATGATTTTCAGGTAGCATAAAATGTGCTTTCCCTTGGGGTGTCCTCTGAATATGCTAAATCTGGAAATAATTTGGCATCCTCCTTAATTGGCTTTCTAAGGGGATTCGGTGTCAAGAGAGGGATGCTTAATCTACCTGCTGTTTTTGTTCTCCCCTTCTTCCTGTTTTATTCTTATCATCCTCTCTCCTTGTTTTATTCTTATCATCTGTTCCAATCTTTAATTTTCTTTGATTCTACAGCAAAAATGTATTTTGCCCTCTTCATCAGCAAAAGAAAAGATAATGTTTGCTAACCTGCTTTTACATGTTCCTGAATTAAATTTGATCTGTTGTGATTCGAAAGAGTTTGCTTTAGAATAGAAATGAATACTTACAAGCAAGTATTTTTTTTAAAAACCCACTTGCTTTCCTACTTACACTGCCAGGTGTAACCAGTTAGGAGGTAACTGGTGTTTTGGATTATGGGTCTTGCAGTGGCTTAGTGATTAAGACAATGAATTTGTCAACTGAAAGGTTGGCAGGTCAGCAGTTCAAGACTCGAGTACTGCATGATGCAGTGAGCTCCTGTCTCTGTCCTAGCTCCTGCCAACCTAGCAGTTTGAAAAGCAATAAATTGCAAGTAGACAAATAGGTACCACTTTGGTGGAAAGGTAAATCCCCTAATCCTCCTTGCTACATGGGCTAGGGTCCTGATTTTTTTGGGGGGTGAGGTGGGGTGGGGAACAGATGCAGAGAAAATTGCTTGGATCCGGTCTCATTTGGATGCTGTAGTTCATGCAGGTCCTACTGATGTAACTTTGGGCTCTGGTTGTCCCATTACAATGGGGACATTTTCAGGTGGTGCAGCCTGGATGAGGTGAATGGGCTTTTTGGAGAGTTGAATGCCACCACACCTGTGCTGGACCCTTGCCTTTACTGGCTTGTAAAAGCAGCCAGAGGGAGAGTGGTTGAATGGGTTAGGGCAGTGGTCAGCAAACTTGGCTCTCCAGCTGTTCTTGGACTTCAGTTCCCAGAAGCCTTGATCAGCAGGAGTGCTGACTTGGGCTTCTGGGAATTGAAGTCCAAGAACACCTGGAGAGCCAAGTTTGCAGACCCCTGGGTTAGGGCAAGGGTGGCCAAACTACAGCTCACTACATCATTTCATGTGGCCCACACCTGCCCTTGGCACTACCGGAAGTGGAAGTGGGCGCATTTACAACAGCTGTAAAATGCACCCACACATATGTAAATTCGCCCATGCCTGCTGTGAATGCTGCTGTGAATGCATCCGTGGCTGTCATAAAAGTGTTTACGACAGCCATGGACACATTTTATGGCAGTGTTTACAGCAGGATGAACCAAGTGGTCAGGCCTGCTGCGTGAAAAGTTTGAGGGAAATAATGAATTGCCTCCTTGCAATGAGGCAAAGTGCCAGAATGCCTAAAGGTGAAGTAAGACAGACCTTTAATTTATAAAGCCCTCCTTGAATCCCACTGTATTGGATAATTATCGGCCAGTCTCCAATATTCCATTCAAACACAATTTTTTCCTCATGTTTATTCAGACTACATTTTAAGTCATCCTTTGGTTTGTGCAGATTAGTTTAATAGAGGGTACATGGGTGGGATGGGTTTAATTTCCCTGGTCCCACTATCCTCCCAGAGGTCTCCCCCAATGAAACAAGAAGCGTGAAAAATCAGTGGTGGGCTTTTTCTTTTATTGCCTTTTTTTTAAAAAAACCTTTTCTGTTTTTCATGAAACTGCATCATTTGCTAAAAAAACAAGGAGCAGGGGAGCATACCATCTTCCACAGGGGAATTGCACTTGCTAATGGTATGAGCGGCCCATTGGGGGAGATTTTTAAAAACTAAGGGGAAAAGGGGAGGGGGTGTAAAACAATAGGTTACACATGAGTTTCTCATCCTGAGTTTGTTACCTAAGTGAGAACTGCATGTGGGAAAATCAAACTTGCCTTGGACTAATATCACCAGAGTGTTGAAAAAAATTGCATTTTTACACCTTCACAGGAACCAGTGTTTTCACACCCACTTGAAATGTCCTTTTTGTAGAAACAGGAGAATTTTACACTTTCCCTCAGAGAATAGTGATTCAACCGGCTGTGGGAAACCTCTGGAGATGGCTGCTGCCATCTAATGAATAAGTTTGGTGTTGCTATAGGGACCACCCTTCTCCCTAATTTATCTAATAGTGTTGGTGCTAACTAGGGACCGCTGTGGCTCAAGTGGTTAAGACGCTGAAGTTGAACTCGAAGCCTGGAAGGTCAGAGTTCGATTCCCAAGTACTGCACGACAGAGTGAGTTCCTGTCTCTGTCCCAGCTCCTGCCAACCTAGCAGTTCTAAAACAAGAAATTGCAAGTAGATAAATAGGGACCACTTTGCAGGGCCATAGCCAGAGAGTGGCCAAAGTGGATGTCGCCCACCCTGAGTTAGCAGTCTGCCCACCCTCAACTCCTGAGTGCTTATATATACAGTATATGACATATATATATATATGACGTTGTTGTCCATCCTGAAAAAAAAATTGCCCACACACATCTAGAATCCTTACTACGGCCCTGCCACTTTGGTGGGAAGGTAAATAGTGCTCCGTGCACTCTGATGTTGAGCATGCCTGCCATGTGTCCATGCGGACAGCGCTGGCTCTTTGGCTATAAACAGAGATGAGCACTGAACCCTAGAGTTGGATATGATTGGCTTTCGAGCAAGGGCGACCTTTAACTTTAGTGTTGGTGCTAACTAGCAGGGGAACTGGGGTTGTTTAAAAAACAATAATTTCGAGAAGTACTTGAGTGACCATTAGAGCCATTCTACCCAAATAAAAGCGCCAGTGATGCCCACTTCCAGGCATCACTGGCGCTCACTTTTCTTTGTATGGCTAACTTTTTGCTACGATTCATTCGTCAGGTCAAAACCAGTTCTTACAACTCTAAGGCTCAGCATCCAGTCCCCGCAGCCGCCAGACGTACCTGCGGTTCTAATATTTCATAATTGTCACCGAGGAAATTCAGGCTGAAACGAACAATTAGAATAGAAAGAAGTCTCAGCCAGGCTTTGCAGCCAAGGAAACGTCCTTGATTGCTCAGTATTCCATTAATTTTCTGTTTCCCACACTGCAATTAAAAGACACTTGTACGCACAGAAGAAAATACAGAATTTGTGTGGAGGGGGGTGTTTGATGAGTCAAAATGGTGCGTTAAATGTGTTAAAGACTCAAAAGAGATGAGACTTCTAACTCACAGAAAGACCTTCAGATGCCTCAACCTGATACCACAAGAGACATGCTGCACCCACCAACAGCTGCAATATTTCTTCTGCTGTCTGGGCAACAGTGACTCTTGCATTGGTGACACACTGCTGGCTCTGTAACAAGTTACACCCTTCAGAATCCCTGAAACTCTGGTTAAACTTTTCTTGTTGGCATCACCATGGATACAAACACAACCCTTCATCATATGGGTAGAGGAAGTTCTGTGCAATTCCCCCCCCCCCTTCTCTTTCTCACACACACACACAAACCATCAGCAGCAATAAACAGGTCTTTATTGCAGCCACACTAAGTGTTAGGCAGCTATCTAGTTTGGACAATGTACACAATCTAGTCCTGGTTTGTTTAATGTTTTAAAGGATTTCAAAAAGATGTGTTGCTTGTTGAATTGGAAGTTGTTGATGCTAATTGGTTGATCTCTGATCTTCAGCTGGCCCTGCAGATACCTCTTAAACCCTGGGGCTCTAAAGCAGATGTTTTCAAAATCACTCCTCTTGCTTTCTTATCACTGGCTATGTTAGCTAAGGGGAGAACAAGAAAGCTAAACATCTGGACTGTGCCAGGTTGGGAGAAGCTAATTTAGACAATGGTCATTCACATGTTATGCATTTATAACATTTCTATATTGCCCTTCGTTCTAAAATTATTTCCGAGGAGTTAAAAAGAGACAATGGGGAATAGTGGTTGGCATGTTGGAAAGGGAAGAACCACTTCAAGGCTTCACTGAAAGGAGAAAACTCAATAAAGGGCTTGACTACACTGGTAGGTATCCTGGCTTCTATTATTGCTGTGATTTGGCTCAGCTCAAATTACAGCATCCATGTGTGGGAGCTGTTGGCTTGGAACAATTATTTTTTTCTTCAACCCACAGTTTTTCTAATGGCATGACCTCCCCATTGAGATTCCTTTGGCTTCCTCCCTCCAGGTCTTTTTTAAAAAACCTGCTAAAAACATACTTATACAAAGAGGCCTTTGTGGCATTTCTCCTCAAGTGAAAGTGAGTGTCTCTTATGGTTTAGTTCTTCCCACAGATCTATAAGATACCTGTTCAGAAAGGCCACATTAGACATGTTTGACAACCACTGATATACTGGGAAACTTTGCCATCTATGTTCTAATTGTGTATTTTTGTATTGTATTTTTGTGTGTGCTCATTGTTTGCCTTTTGCTATTTATATATGTGTGAAGAAAGAGATCTCTTATGATTAAAAATAAGCTGTAGGGTGAGAAGAGACCTTGAGCGCAATCAGTGCAGCTGTGGGAGATGTGGTTACGTGTGGCTCTTATCAGCCAGGACTGGCCGAGCCTCAGCTATAATGATGACCAGCTGAGGAAAGCATTATTTGCAACACCTGTGGTGGCGGGGGGTTAGTTGTCAGGAAGATAAGCAAGCCCCCCCCCCCATTGATTGGTTATGGAGATCTTGTGTTCATGGCCAGTGGCTATATTTGTCCACCTATGAGATCTGTTAGGGAGGGCTAGAATCAGATACTGTTTCACCTGCTGCATCCAGACAGCAGTGGCCCAGGAAGTGTGTGTCTGCTAAGCCTCATTTTTTTTACCTTCTTGTTTTTGTTTTCTTTAGGGGACTCCAGTGGTTTAGGGGTTAAGAAGCTGAATGTGAAGACTGGAAAGTCAGCAAGTCAGCAGCCCAAGCCCCCAGTGCTGCATGATGGATTAAGTTTACTTCTCTGTCCCAGCTCCTGCTAACCCAGCAGTTCAAAAGCAAGAAATTGCAAGTGGATAAATAGGTACTACTTCAGCAGGACAGGCAACAGCGTTCCGTGTGCACTGGCATCTTGTCATGGCTGCCACATAACCACAGAAATGTGTACAGATGCAGATAGCACTGACTATTTGGCTGAGTGTAAATGGAGATGAACCCCTAGAATCAGACATGACTGGCTTTTGAGCAAGCGAGACATTTATCTTTACCTTTGTTTTCTTTTCAATAAAGTTTCCTTCCTTCCTTCCTTCCTTCCTTCTTTCTTTCTCTTTCTTTCTTTTGCAAGTCTGTGACTGCTTACCCTGAGGTGTTTGTTAAGAGTTCTGAGGGCACTCAATGCAATTGCCTTGCCCCACTGCCCATGAACATCAGCAGCAACGTTTTTGTGCTTGGGTCACTTCCACCAGGAAAGGATAGTCCTGGGGAGGGAGGCTTTCCTTGCCTGAATTTTCCTTTCTTTTCCTTGTCTTGGTTCTGCCCTTTGAACTTTTGGGAAGAAGCAGGAGCTGAAAGCAGGAGTGGGAGCCTTCCTAGCCAAGGATGGCCTGACACCCCTATGAAGTTACCAGGGGTCAAAAGACATGCAAGGGGGTGGGAAGAGGTGTAACAAAGATGTTGGGGCAGATTACCTTCACAGTCCGTTTCTTGTAAACCCCACAGTGTCCATCACTAAATCTGGTGGTGTCCAACCAATAAAGCAACCAACCAAAACCATTGGGGGTTCTGTTATTTTGCTGTGCTCTTGTTTAAGCCTGTTCCGAGTGTGTGTGTGTGTGTGTGTGTGTGTGTGTGTGTGTGTGTGTGTGTGTGTGTGTGTGTGTGTGTGTGTGTTCACTTGGGAAAACCTAAGCTAGGGGTGCCCAAACTATGACCCGTGAGCCGGATCTGGCCCCTTACACCAATTCATCCAGCTCATGCTGCCCTTGCTGCTCCTGGATGTGGAAGTAAAATGTGTCCATACTTCTGCTTCCAGAACTGGCAAGGGCAGCATGAGCCGGATGAATGGGTGTCATGGACCAGATCCGGTACACAGGCTGTAGTTTGGGCACCCCTGGTTTAAGCAGAGAAAATGGCAGCCTAAAAAGCTATCTCATCCTGTTGCAAAACAGATTGCTAGGCACGTTTTACTTCCGCTTTTTGTGGGAGGAACTACATGACTGGCCCGCTGAACCACGTGACCGGCCCACGGCCAAAAAGTTTGGGCACCCTTGCGCTAAGCCTTCTGGATAACAAGCAACCTTTCTGCTGCTTTCAGTGTAAATATCCCAGACTGTGAAGCAACTGACAGCTACTTCAGGATATCAGAAACTGATTATTTCTCCTTATCTTCTATGGATGATTGGGGGGGGGGGGAATTCTATACAAATTGTTGTCTTTCCTTCACATCTTACCTAGGGACATCCTCAGCATATGATCCAAAGATAGGTCTTTTCTGGATAAATTTTTATCAGCTTCTACGATGAAACCACACCCCTCCTCACTTGCTCTGGGCCCTCTCAGGCGTTGCTTCCAAGGCGGATTATTCAAAAATCCCCTCTAGAACTCACCCAAAACTCACGGCAAGGAATGTATGTTGACCACTCTCTCAGCCACGACTGGCTGAACAAACCTGGGACTTGTCTGTGTAGAGAGCCCAGCCAAATTAATATTAAGAGAGGTAAAAAAGGGTAGCATTACAAGGAGGCTAGTGGACTTACTGTCTTTTACCCCTGCATCCCAATTCCAATGAACAGGCGTTGAGTGAAGAAAATAGTTTTATTGAAGTTGTAGCATGGTTCTTGATGAATCAGGTTACAGATCTCGGCATAGAAACATAACCTAATCAAAATTCGCTTTTAGAGAAAGAATGCTTTCAGACATATCCTCCCCTAAATAAAAAGAACCTATCTATCTGTTCTAAGTTACCATAGTTAAAACTTCCGGAGATAAGGCCTGTTTGGGTGGCCTTCCTCCCTCATACATAATGGTGTTTCTTTGTTGACCACCATATTAGAAATCCTTTTCTTTCTCAAGCCATGTGCTCATGGCGAATATCCAGGGAGAAAGGGCTTGTAGCATTAGCTCAACACCCCCCCCCTTCTCTCTAAGGTCTACATTTCCTCGGTCTCCCAATCACACTAACCTCTCTCCCCTCTATCAAGCCATGTGCTCAATTCTTTCCAGGTATGAGGTGATCCTGGGTAATTAGCATACATCTAATCAGGTCCCAGTGTTGGGAGTAAACAACTGTTTCTATTGATGAAGCTTGGTGCCTACCTGTCTGTCTCTTCCCATCACAGGGATTGAAAAACAAACAGGTGGCCTTTCTCTAGTACAAGAAGCCACATTTCTACTATAGTCTAAAACCTAATAAACTCCATCTTGGATATGTTTAATAAGTTGAGGTCTATTCTATGACAGCTTCTAGTCAGTAGGCCAGTGACTCCCAACCTTTTTTTCGGCCATGCCGCACCTAAGCATCTTTAAAATCCAGGTGCCTCCCTCCCTGTGACATATAGTTCTTATTCAAAAAGTGAACTTCTCTTCACATGGAGGAAGCCTAAAGGCCATTCACTGTTAATAATTAATTCTCGAATTGCTCCTCCCCTTAAAGATCAAATTGCCCCCCTGCGGTGTGTGTGCCCCACATTTGGGAATCACGGCACTAGAGTCTTTAGCTTCATGATCAACCTGTCTTTTTGAATAGTGCGTGTGAAAACAAACAATAACAGCCAAATCTGAATAAATTATTCAAATGAGATTCCAGACTGCAATTTGCCATAAACTGTAATAAATTCAGGACCCATACAAGTGGTGGGATAAACGAACCTCTTCCATTTTCATCCATGGCGATGTCAATAAGCAGAATTTAAATAGCAATTCAGCCCAATCAGTGTATCTTGTTCTGAAAGATCATGTGTTGCTTGGCTAGACTGAAGAATTTCCTTACTCGTCTTCTGAATCTGAAGACATCCAGCTTGGTTTCTTTTACGTTAGCTGGACCACAGAAAGCAAGAAGATGGAATAAAAGTTAACCAAGTGGGGGTGAGGTTTACATAATAGTGATGAATTTTCTCTCACTTCCATGGGGAGAATAGCACAGAAGTATATTTTCATTTACTAGATCCCACAGCTCAGACCTAAATTCCCCTTTGTGCAACATTGGGGGTGGGGTTTCCTGCCCCGCAATCCTTCTGTTGTCCCTGTTAATCTCCATCACCAGCGGTACATTTCCATCTAACCTTCCTAGCAGCAAAGAAAAGGTCTAGTCTTATAAATCAGATCTAGGTTTCTTCCCTACATCAGTCTTGACATCTCCAAAGGTTTAGGACAGTACACCACAGAGGTGTCCTTTCCTAAGACTGAGGTCCCCATAATCAGCAGAGAGTAATTTTCTACATTTAACCAGCTTTGCCCAGTAGTCATAGGTGGCAAAGAATCCTATGCTGATGACTAAGTGGAACTAACAAAGCTCAGGGATGGAATGGATTGGCAAAGAAAAGATTAATCCCTTCTCTGCAGCAACCCAGCTATACTAGCAAAATACATTTTAGGCTAGTAATCTCTTGGCTGCAGAGCCAGAGATTGGGAGTTAGGTTCCTCACTGGGTATCCCAGAAGAGCCAACCTGGGCAAGCCTTAAAGTTACAAATTGGCCCTAGAAGAGGGAAATAGCAAACCACTTCTGTGTATTCTCGATCTAGAAAATTCTGAAAAGAGAGTCAGGATCAACTTGATAGCACAGAATTATTACTATTATTAACTTATGTTATTTTATTTAGAAGGCTTTTGTAAAGATATGCAAGCTTTAGACCCGTCTTATGCCCAAAGCAGTGTTAAAACACAAAAAATCCAGCTGTCTCTATTTGCCAGGGCTTCTATTTTCCGACAAATTCCCCTGTTACAGTCTTTAAGGGAACATCATGCTAACAACAGGAAGCAAATGTTCTTCAGCTTTTAAGTACCTTTTCAATATCACTAAAATGTAAATCTTGATTTGGGGGTAAACGCTAGCTAAGAAATTTGGAAATTTGGTACGGGCATCACACTGCGATGCAGAAGGCAAATGAAAGGCCACTGCATTATATTGCTCCCATGTCTTCACGGCTGATTGCCATGATGACAGCCAATATTCAGAATTGGATACAACATTCGAAGAAGAAGCCAAGTCCATCCATCTCTGGACCTTGGAAGGCTGTTCCTTTTCTTACATAAATGGAACTATTTGTATACTGAAAAAGTGCCCTTACAGCCTCTATTGGCAATTTAAAAAAAAAATTGGGGTGGTGACCTCTAGAAGCAAATTCTCCCTCACCATTTTAGGAAGGAAAAAGAAATATTTTGAGCCTTCCCAAAAGTTAAAAATATGTGTTGGTGCACACGCAAGTGGGGTGTTTTGGGGAACTCCAGGGACATCAGGAGCTGCCTTTGAGGGCCACATGATGTCCGCCCCCAGCCCTACACAACAGATGGCTTGCCAATTTGTACACTGTAGCTGCTAAAATATGCTTTGAACCACTGTTTTTTACAGGTATATTATGCAGCTCTACTATATCTATTTTTATCTAGAACTAGCAAGCAATCTTCTCACTTTGGAATCAGTGGACATCAGGGAACTGGAGATCCAAAAAAAATTCAGAAACCACATCCAGCTATATGTAAAAGTTAAAGGAAGTTAGGAGATTCAGGCAGTGTCTGAGCCGTTGTACATATTTCTGTGACATACAGGAGGGGTGAAAATGACATCCTGCCCCTCTACTGTACAAAGCAATCGCAAAAATATAAGTTTCAATGAAACATTGTTTATATTATATCCTGGCAAAGCTGTCAACACTTTGCAAAAATCAACGAACAAAGGTCTTTATTTATAGAGGTTGCTACTGCCTAATTAAGAAACCCCACTAAAAGCTAATACTGTACAAGATTAAGGCTAGTATCCTGCTGCCTAAATGCAGAGCAGAAAAGAAACTACATAAACACCCTCCCTCCTTCAGCAGCCTCTGTTGTTTGACCAACCTTGCCACCGGTATGAGAAGAGGCACATCAGGCTGGATGGTTGGGGGACACATTCTGGGTTAACCTTAATTCTCATGTAACAGCTATGACCAGAAGTAGATTTTAACTCATTATTTAGGTGAGGAGTTCTCAACCTTTTAAATCCGGGGGCTGGGTCATGCTCCCTCAGGCAGCTTTGGGGGCCGGACAGCCATTTTGCCCCTTCTCCACCTCATGGCACTTCCTGGTGTGGAGGTAGTGCCATATGAAACGATGCCGCAGGCCACACCCAGCCTATGGAATGCAGGTTGAGAATCCCTGATTTAGGCAATAACAATTAGGGATGGAAAACAGGGAGATGGCTCCCATTGTCCATGCTTTTGTCACCTGTAGGACAGAAACTGAGAAATACTTTACAGGAATGTTGTTGAAGAAATCACTGTTGATACAAGAGATGTCAGTTGTCTTTCCAGTAGGATAGGATCACGTAAGACAAACCACACCCATCTTGCCTTAGTTTGCTTCTGGCAACAAGTCTGCATACTCTAAAGCCATGAGTAGCTCTTATCTATAGCAAGGTCTAATATACCTTAGGGCAGGGATGGCTACCCTTGGCTTCTGGGAACTTCAATTCCCAGAAGCCCTGATCAGGAGGAGTGCTGACTTGGGCTTCTGGTAACTGAAGTCCAAGAACAGCTGGAATGCCAAGGTTAGCCATCACTGCCTTAGGGTTAGGGTGAATGTTCTATCCATTAAAGTCAATGACCCTTCTCCAAACACTAGTGTTACTAAAATGTCATCAGATCCGGGTACTGCGTGATGGATTGAGTGCCTGTATCTGTCCCAGCTCTTGGGGACATGAAAGGAGCCTCATTTGGACGTTCCCTGAATAGAGTTTCTTCTGCAAAAATCCTTTCAACCCATAATAATTTCTGACACAAAATTATTATTAATTTACAATATTCTGTAGACATTCACCGTTCACTCTGGCATGTTCTCAGGATGCAGGTCAAAATGTCTTTGTAGGTGCATGCTTTTCATCTTCCATAATCTGAAGCCTTCAAATGGTTCCTAATGTATTGGTAGCTAGTCTCCTTTTAATTGTTACAGCCCTATTTTAAGTAGAAACTGTTTGAAGAAGTTATTGATAGATAGGTTGCGTTATGCAATTTTTTAAAAAACACTCATCTATTAATAACTTCCTCTTGTAGTGACTAGCTAAGTTTGGAATGTGACCTAAGTTATGATTTCTAAACAGTCAGTGCCTTTCATAGCTGTAAAAAAAGCAAAGTAGGAATACGAACTATCGTGGCATTTACCAACCCTACTGTCAGATTCCTTGCAGTTTCTATGAGAAAGAGCCTGTCTGGAACCAACAGGTTCGGGGATTAGCTGCTCCTCTTGTTGACTATCTTACCACCTGTCAATTATGCTTGTTCTATTCTGCAATTCATAAACACTCATTAACTAAAAAAAAAAATCCAGGACTTTAAAGTAGGGACACTCTTTGTTCTGGGGAAAAATTCAGGTTAGCCTTCAATGAAAACTTAACTTCTCTGGAAAACCTCAAGAGATGAAAGAATGGGCAAAATTCTTTCCATCTTGCATCTAACTCTTTTGTATCTTATCAGGCACAACTTAATACTGACAAGCAAACAATGCATGGACTAAGGTACTGAGGTTTAATTTATAGTTGGGTTGGGCAAGGTGTGTTCCTCTAGCTTTTGTTGGATTGCAACTCACATCATCCCTCACCACTGGACATATTGGCTGGAGCTGATAGGAGTGGCCACCCACCATCCGGAGGGCCACCCACTCCCTACCCCTTAGTTCAGAAAATTCCTTCTGAATTTGCCCCCCAAAAATAGGATTTAGTATTTTCCTCGCCAGGTAGCCCAGCAATGCAAAGGGTTGGCATAGAAACCACATTAAGGCCAAGCATCACAACAGCAGTTACACAACCCCACGTAGAAAGAGGATTCACATAGGCCACAAAGGGAGGCAGGATTCGGAGGAAAGGAACCCACTTGCTTAGAGTGTAAAAGGGAGCAATTCCCTACAGATGCATACCAATTCCCTGGAAGAACATGCACACCAAGCTGCTGTCAAGCAAAGACACTGCTTCCTCACAGACTACTTCTGAACCAGGCTCTATTTAGAGACAATGCTGCTTGCATAATATGTAATGGCCACTACACTCCAGTCTCCATTATATGGATTCAACCAAAAACAATGCCAAAAAGAATTTATTTCTTTTCGGAGACTACCGAGCAGTGAGGGATGGTTCATGTGAAACACAAGTCCTTGAGGCAGGAACAGTGAGTTCTAAAGCCAAAAAGAGAAAGTCTCCATGGATGCTCGAGAAACTATTTCTGCATATTCCTCACCGCCATTACAAGCACACTGCATAAATAGCAGAGAAAGCCAAACAAACAAACAAACAAACAAACAAACAAACAAACGACTATTGGCAAACTCTTCTGTGGAGTCTACTTTCTTGTCAGGTCAGTGTCTAAGAAACCTGGAGCACAGCCTGGTTGTTAAACTATCAGGTAGAACTTCTAGAATCAAGAATTGTGGGATTTGCAGATGAAACCAAAAAATCTCATCCATACCATCCACTTTCTATCTATTGAACTAGTTAAGAGATCTTTTAAAAGTCCTATTTCCTAGAGTTGACTCTTTGTCCTAGGTTGCTATAATCCCCAAATGCTTTAGATCAGGGGTTCCCAACCTACGGCCCGTAGGTCGTATCTGGCCCACAGCACACTTCATGTGCCCCACCCCTCCAATGATATTCAAGAAACAAAATGGCAACCCCTTTCAAGCTGTTGGGACAAAATGGCCACCCTCTCAAGGCTGAGAGTGTGACCTGGCAGCTGGCTTGAAAAGGTTGGGAACCCCTGCTTTAGATCCTAAAGAAGACAATGTGTTGTTCTTCTGACCAAGATAATATGACTGGACACTGGAAAGCAAATGCATTAGAAACACTTTATTGTTGCTACTTGCACCGATTCTCACTTTTTTTTTTTTTTTTTACTGAGGAGCCACTAAAGATTCATCCAAGAAATGGGAATACTTTTGTTTCTGAATGTGTGGAGTTTGGAGCGTAAGAGTCGGAAAGTCAGCTTTAACCTTGCCTGGCTTCAACCAGAAGGCACAGGTTGGGAAATCAAGAGGGAAACAACTTAGTTCGCTCCTTGGTTGCTCTCTAAGGCCACTTCACACACCTGCAATGCTGTCTCCCATGGAGACAAGCAAACCTCCAGGTCTCACTAATCCCCCCCCCCAATTCTTATTGGCAGCGAAAAGGAAGAAACAACTTCCCTTTCCTTGCTTCACGCAAGCACTGAGCCACACAGTTAACCATGGGTCCAGAGGAACTTATTTGCATTTCTCCATGAAGAAGCTGAACATCGTTACATTCCCCATGGCACCAGTGGGAAAGACTCTGTCCTCCTTCAGATACACCTTTACACTTGCTCAAAGGACTATAAAGCAATGCAACCAACACAGAGCAAGTTCAGAGAATCTTCATTCGGTCTGGACATGTAAGGAGAGGGTCGCCATCTAGCGAACACAGCAAACACAGCAGTGTCAAATCAGAAATGGCAACAAGCGCAGCTTGGTTTAAGAAACCACAATATACTTCCTTTATTTATTTAATGCCCAAAGTACAAAGCAAGGATGGGCACGTTGCTGCTTTCCAGATGTTTTTGGCTTATAGTTCCCTATCATTCCTAGCAACCATAGCCAATGTATTGGTAGCTAGTCTCTGATGGGCAATGTGACTCAAAAACATCTCATGAGGGTCACAGGTGCCTACTCCTGGTGTAAAAGCTGCTCAAATGATGACTGGTGTGGCACGTGAGCATATTATAAAGTGCAGGAGCTAAGCATGAACCATCCTCCCAAAGATCTACCCAATTCATTGGTTAGCTTTTCTCATGTTCTTGAGGAGTTGCCTGGTTGTGAGGTGGAGGCAAGATCTCAGTGGGACATTAAAGGATCACTGCCCTAGCGAGGCCTGATGAACATAAGCAGACAAGTGTAGTCTGAGCCCTTTGAAAGTCAGGCATCCAGGTTTTTGCAAAGCAACAAGGCCTCAGCTGAAAACCCAGTGGGATAATGGCACCGTCAGAGGTACCCAGTGCCACAGTGCTGTTTCTCGTATGGTGCATGAGTATACAGGGCCCATGTTAAATAGTGACAAGGAGAGAAAGAGGTCTCTATTTCTCACCCTCTGAAGTTGTTAACATTAGTTAGCTCACTGGAGTTTCTATGACTGCTATCAGTCAAGTATTGCTGCAGGAGACTTCACAAAACACGCCCAGCAATCCCCTGCACCAACCCACTCAACTACCTGGCCGCAGAGAAAGGCCACAACACAGCAGCAGGTCGCTTAGACAGAAAGGCCATGCACAGCACAGACCAGCTGGCTTTCAAGGATGGACAGTTTGGAATGCAGCCATGGTGAACAGTGACTAGGCAGGTCACTCAGGCTGACAGTGTGAGGCATCTGCAGCCATGTGCTCCCCAGTCAAGTCCAACAGCGCAGAATTAACTTAGACCCTGATAGCACAGAATTAAATGGGATCCAGCCCCTCCCAACATTTATCTACAGGGGATAAAAACATACACACATTCAGGGCTTCTATACGAGGAAGTAATTTTTAGCTCTCTGTGGATAGCATGGCTATGCCATTTACCCGACCCATTCTCTACTTACTAATGCAGGAACAAAATCAAGCTAGTAGAAACCTCCTGTCATGGGAAAATGCCACCCCATTCCATTGATGAAATAGGTGCAGCAGGGGTACCCAAACTACAGCCCATGGGCCAGATCCGGCCCCAACACAAATTCATCTGGCCCACGCTGCCCTCGTCACCCCCAGAAGCGTATGGATGTGTTTTACTTCTGCTTCTGGGAGTGACGAGTGCGGTGCGTGCTGAGTGAATTTGCACCGGGGGCGGATCCGGCCCATGGGGCCTTAGTTTGGGCACTCCTGTTTTAAGCAGAGAAAATGGCAGCCTAAAATCTATCTCATCCTGTTGCAAAACAGACTGCAAGGTGCATTTTAATTCCACTTCCATGTGACCGGCCCGCAGCCCAAAAGGTTTGGGCACCCCCGGGCTACAGCAAGCAGGAGTCCTTAAGAAATTGCTTCAGAACTAACAGGACTCTGGGATTCTGCAAAGCTTCTGAATTCTGCCCAGCCTGTTCACACCCTGGATTTCTGGAGGAAGAAGAATAAGCAGGAGACCAGTGTAGGATTTTAAGCATGAACCTTTAGCAAGTGCTTTATATATTCCTAACCTGGTAGGAAAGAGGCCTTTTTTTAAAAAAAGAGATTGAGCCCAGGGGCCTTGCATTGCTTCCTGATGCATAGAAAATGTAAGCATATCCATCTCAAGAGCACACCGAACGTGGGATCATCTTCTTGTTTCTCCACTAGCAAGTTAGCATAAAAAGCTGTTGCTAGTGATGGAAGGAATGCTCGTGGCTTTGATACCGAGCTAGCCGTTTAATTCAGGTTGAGGCCATTTTTCAGGAATTCCACTTTTGCAAAGAGAAGACAGACAGGTGAAGAGGAAGGCTGAGAGGATGGGCCAACAGTTCTTTCCCCAGCGTAGCAGAGGAAAGCTCCTAACTCTTCACGGTGCCCACAAGCTCAAAAGAAGACCAGAAGGTTTAGGCAGAGTCAGCAAGAGGCAGTGCTGACCTCTGAGGCAGGTCTGCAGCTGAAATCTGGTCTGTAGAAAGCATTTGGCTTGAAGGGTCTAAGAGTCACCATTTAATCCAGTTTAAGTTGTGTGTTGTTTTTTAAAGGAGGAGGAATGCACACACTACAAAATAATCTTGATATGGGAACATCAACCAGTTATAGCTTCCATTCTGTGCAGGAAACCTGCTCCAGCATGGCTTCTCAGCATCAACAGGGCAGCCTCACGCACTCCAGATAGGGTGGAATTCCACAATGCTGTGCAAGGATCCCCCAGGAATTCAAGTTAAGATACAGCCACCAACTCTGCCTTTGGTTTGATTCTGACCGGGGATGTTTCTGTGGAGAGAAGGAAAGACATACATAACGTGGAGGAAGTTAATTCTCCAGTGAAGATGGATCCAAACAAACGTTCACCAATCAAGTACTCCACTTAGTAAACAACTGTAAACTCAGTTCTCAAGCTCTGAGAGAGAAGAGCGCGGCTGCTTATTTAGACATGAGTTGTCCTTCTTTTCAGCACCAGCCCTTCATCCGCTGACAACCCACCCAAGGAGGTTGTTGTAAGCATCACAGGCATGCTGAAAAGTTACTTGAATGCCAAGTATCTGGAGGTCACTAATTATTAATTGGGTCACCATAAGCTGGAAGCAACTTGATAGCACTTAACATTATATTATTAATTGGGTTGTCATGCTGCAACTAAGCAATAGACAGGCTACTGTAAACAGGAGTCAAACAGAAGCTTGAAAGAGAGTTGCATTCCCTCAAACAGTTTCACAGATCCAGAGTTTCGGGGACAGAAGAACAGAATTGCCACCGGAATTGGCTGCGGATTCATTTATGGCTGTTGTAAACAGTTCTTCTGTCCCTTAAACTCTGGATCTGTGAAACTGTTTGAAGGACCGGGGATGTTTCTGTGGAGAGAAGGAAACACATACATAAAGCGGAAGAAGTTAATTTTCCGGTGAAGATGGATCCAAACAAACTTTCACCAATCAAGGGTTCTAAACACATTTACAACATCCATAAACGAGTCCATGGCTGTCATAAATGCATTTACGATGGCTGTAAATGAGTCTGCAGCTGATTCCGGTGGCGGCTGGAGCTAGAACAGGATTATTTGGCGCCATGGGCCGTAGGTTGAGCACCCCTGATTTACACAATGGAAATATCATCAGAGGGAGGGAATAAAGCACTATTACCTGGAATTTTTTCTGGGGGAGGCTCAGAGGGAACTTCTGGAAGATCAATCTGTTCCTGCAAGAGAGAAGGCAGATAATAAAATGCACAAGCCACTGATTAGAATAACTTGACACCAAGATTTTCAAATGGGCAGCAAAGAGCCCTGCTATTCATCTGCCTCCCTTTGAGGTTGAGAGGCTGCTGGGCTTCAGAGCTCTGCTTCTGGGTTGTTAACTAGTTTCTTGGTACGCTTTGGCTTCCTTGGCTAACTAGACCAATAAATCACGATGGGTGACACCACTGACCTGGGAACATAGCACTGACAATCAATTACATGCTAATGTGCACATGTTGACAAGGAGAGTATCCCCGGCAGCTATAATTGATTCCTCTTATTCCGCCAATATGCAATAACACAGGGTGGCTATTTGAAAAATGCTGTTGCTGCTCCTTTCTTTCTTTTTTCGTGTCAGAAGCACCACCAGCATATAAAGACATACAAAGCTAAAATTATCATATCTATAATAAAAAGGAATTAAAAGGACTATATGACATCCACCCAATATCAGGCTATCGCAACAGCATTTCCTCTTGCCAACACAAGGTCCTCCTCAGTTCACGTTGAATGGCATCGTGTACATTATATCATAAGGGAGATAGTTTACTCTTCTCCACATTCACACAGGCTACCATCTACAGGGAAATCTCACTTTCTCAGATTAGCCCTTGATCTTCCTACCCCAGCATCCAGTCTGCTTAAAGTTTTCCACACAGGATACCGTTGTTCATGGCCAGGTGGTAGAGAATCATGTCGTTCTGTCCAGTTATCTGGTAGCTCCTTGCTTACCTTCCATAGTTCTAAGGTGGTCTGTGGGGACTGGCTGTGGGGGCAGAGGTTATGAGAAAACTGTGCCTTGATTTCAGTCTCTGCTTTGGTGGTTGGTGATCAAACAGCAGGTGTGTTTCCAAGGATCATGCTTTGACCCACTCTTTCTGAGCAGCACTTTCTTGATGGAATTTTGGTGGGGGATGTCAGCTAAGTAATGGACTTTTTGTATTGGAGTTGGCTTTAAACATCCTGTGACCAATCTTGCTATTTTATTCAAGGCCACATCCACCTGTTTTGCATGTTTTGATCTGTACCACACTGGACTAGCATCCTCTCCTACAGAGTAACATAAAGCTAGCGCAGAATTTCTTAATGTGTGTGGCTGGGCACCCCAACTTGTGCCTGTTATTTTCCTCAAAATATTGTTCCTGGCAAAAACCTTCAGTCTGGTATTTAGGCAGTGGGTCTCAAAGGTGAGACCCAGGGTAACTCCCAGGCATTTGGGAGTGTTGCAGTGTTCGAGCCTGGTGCCATTCTACTTCATCTACAACATTCTTGATGACTCACATTTTTTTTCAGATGAAAAGCACAGAGTTGAGTTTTTAGACAGTTTGGCTTCCGTTGGTTATCCCTATAATATACAGTCATTAAGTTCAAAGCCTCAGCCAGTTGTTTCCCAACAGCCTTGAAGGTTGTACACTGTGTGGCAACTGCAAGGTCATTGGCATAGAGAAAACTCCTAGTGCTCTCAATCCCTCCTGAACTTTTTAGAAGGCCAGAGAGGATCTAATTCACCAGAGTAAAATATGGCGTAGGAATCATTTCTTAGGGTGGCTTCCTTCCCTGGAAAATAATTTGACAGTGAGAGTTAAGTTAAAGCTTCCACTTCACTGCAGCAACACAGAGGAAGATCTCCTGCAGCAGGTGGAAGCTCTCAGGCCTGTTCCCATTGCAGTGATTCTCCAGGAAAAGAAAGTGCCTCTTTCCCTGCCATGCTGCAAGAGGCAAGGTCTCTGGTGTGTATTTGTTGTGTATATTGTGTGTCTGCATATGTGGTCATGTTGTCTCTGGGCCAAGAAAATGTGCCTGTCTGCTCCAGTTAGTGTCATAGACTCATAGAATAACTGAGTTGGAAGGGGGCTTTTAGGCTATCAAGTCAATGCAGGAATCTGAATCAAAACAGGTATGACAAATGGTTATCCAATTCTCTCTTGAATGCCTCCAGTGTTGGAGTGCACACCACCTCTTGAGGCAGTTAGTTCCATTGTCGTACTGTTATAACCGTTAAGATTTTCCTGATATTCAGTCTATATCTGGCTTCCTGTGGTTTCAGCTCGTTATTACACGTCCTGCATACTGGGATGATGTAGAACAAGTCCTTCCCCTCCTCAAATACTCTTTCAGGTATTTGAAGAGTGATATCATATCCCTTTTCATCGCCTTTTCTCAAGGCTAAACATGTCCAGTCAGTGGACTCTGTACTCTCACTGCCAAATATATGGGGTGTGGACATTACGCTTGTGCCTCACTGCTGCTTCGGGAGCTGCACTAGCTACCAGTATGCCACTGGGTGCAATTCAAGGTGCTGGTAATGACTTTTAAAGCCCTACCTGGTAGTGGGCCAGGATACTTAAGAGACCGTGTCACCTTGAGAACATCTGTCTGTCCCACCAGAGCGGACCGGACAGGCTCTCTTATTGTGGCATCTGCTAGAGAGGCTCGCCTCTCTAGCACCAGAAAGAGGGCCTTCTATGTGTCTGCTCCAGCCCCATGGAACCTCCTGCCAATTGAGCTACGACTCCAGATGGAGTTGCTGCCCTTCAGGAAAAAAACTAAAAACCTGGCTGGCAAAGCAGGTGTGGGGCACTGGGGATGCGGTGACCCCCACCTGCAGGCTGATATAGTAATATCGCTCCCTTGCTCTTTTTAGTTGTCGGGCTAATTTTTTATTGTATTTTAATTCAGGTTTTTACTAGTTTTAAGTTTTTTATAGTTCTCTGGTGGGTTTTATGTGGTTCATGATGTGATTGTTGTATGCAGCCCAGAGTTGCTTGCCGAGTGGGTGGCAATACAAATGTGACAAATAAATATGGGATCTGAACTGACAAGCAACCCCGGGAACCCAAAATTTATGGCTAGCTTGGCAACCAAGCCAATTCTCCTCATCTCCAGGATGCATCCCCCTTCTCCCCATGACTTGTAGTTCAACTGCCTGGTAAGGTCAAGGACAATCCTCTGCTTTCATTTTCCAGTCCTAAACTTAATTTTTGTGTTGCGCATGTAAACAAGTAGGGTTTTTTTGGTACTAGACTTGCTGACACACCACAATTGACTCAGCGGTCACATTTTGACTATCTTCTGATCCAATCTCGGAGAAGTGGGCAATTCTGATGGCGTTGCGATACATAATGACCCCCTCTCTCTTTCTGAGAGAAAGCCAGGAGCTGCTCAAGTTATAATTTCCTCTGCATGTGGAACTGATCAAGACCATAGGATTTTGCTTGATGCATACAACAAGCAACACCAGTAATTTAAAAAGCTATCCCTATCTGTATGAGTGTAGCCTGTCCCAATGTGAAGGGCCAACCCTTCTGAGGAGGAAATCAAAGTTGCATGGCTTCTTCTTCAGTGTCTAAGCCAGCTGTGTAACTGCCAAAATGAAGCTACCTTTCTGGAGTTCATTCTGTAGTTCCTTTCACCTGACTTAGTGTGAGAAAGATTATCAGGCACAAGATAGCTGTTGGTCAAGGTACACCTGATTGTGGTTAAAAAATATCAAAAATTTTGAGGAGGCCCTTTCTGCATACCCCAATTGCACGACTCAAGCAGCAAGACAGAACCTGCAGAACTAGATCCACATGAATGACCGAGAGCATGCAGAGTAACCATCACAAGCACTAGTGTGGAACAGTAGCTCATTCAAAGGAAAGGAAAACAAGTGTAAGCTCAAGATAGTAAAGGTAATGCTGGTAAAAGAAGATTCTACCCCCTTGTTTTCATTTCTTGGCCAAAAGACTCTTTTGCAGAACTCCAAAAAGAAACAAAGATCATACAACTATTATTAAGGTTTCATTTGCACATAACCAACCATACATATGGGAAGTGAAATCTCAACCTCTCCATCACGACTCAATGAAAAACGTACAGGTTCAAAATGCAGTTCAGGAATTACCAGCATGATAACGGAAGACTTACCTGAGTGATAGCATCTAATTCAGCTAAGATAGCATCTTCATCTTCTTCAGTGAAGCTACCAGCCAGCATCTCGTCTATTTGCTATGAAGAAAAAGGCAGATGGTCCAGTAAGCACCACAACAGTAGCACATCTCCAAGTTCCCTTCCATCTTTTACATGTGTTTTGTAAAATGGGAGGTCAGCTTTGAGCTCTTTAAGGTGCCCAGCTATCTGTTTTAACTTTAACATTGAATAAGACAAATAATCTAGTCTACATTTGCATCCAACATGCTACAGAGAAACTGACCTTGCCAAACAAGTTAGGAGCAAAGTGGAAGCACCTTAAACATTGACTAGCTAGAATGGTGAGATTCAAGTTATGAAATCACCATACGGTATCACCTACAGGAGTTCCAGAATGCCACACAGAGCAAATACTTACTCTCTGGTACTCTACGGCTTCTTGGGTTTCATCCATGATCCTTTCCACTTCTTCTATTGACATAACCTATAGAAAGAGAAGCCCCCACAGCACACGTAAAGAAGGTTGGTCAGAAGGAATGCATGAGCTGTCAGACTAAACTAGTTCAAGCATAATAGCCAATACTCACCTGGTGCATCTTATTTAAACACTCATTGCCAATTTTGAGACCTTCAATTACTTTCATTTCAATTTGTGCAAATTCAATGTCTTGGACCTGAGGGAAACAGAAATCAGAACAGGGGTCAGAAAACTGCCAACTGTGGCTATCATAGAGTATATATTCCACTTCCATCTACTATTTTATCAGCAAGCTAAGGGAGAAGCAGAAAAACTGGTTTAGTGTAAACATCATGCACTCACCAGCTCAAAACATGAGAACACTATTTCTACAATACACAAAATGCTCTAACACACAAGGCTATAACATATGCATTACTTAAAGTCAGATCTATTTTCTGTAGCTACTGCTTGGCATGATCATGAAGCACATGGGTTCTGGTTATCCTCTGGAACCTAGAAGTATAACATACAATCCACCCAAATAGACCACAAGCATAGAGTCAATAAGCCAGGTTATTGGCTGAGGAGCTTGCTGAATGCAGGAGAAATAACTACTTCCTGAACATCATTGGAAAAATGTGGCAAATGTAAGGGTTTGGGGCAGGCTGATTCACATTGTTGGCTGTTACTTGTATCTGAGTACTGTATACACCCCCCCTCCGGAAATAATTTTCACATTTGATGACTGTGTCTCTGATGACTCAATAAACTGATCCAAGAAAAATGCCACTGGTGTGAATTTGTTTAAGGTGGATCCCAGCTTGCCATGAAGTGACCCACACACTGTGATCACGGAGCCATTTCCTGTGGCACGTATGAAATGAGACATGCAGGATTTAACACCGAGACTGCAATGGACTGCCACAGCCTTGAGGATATGGATGGACAAGGTCCGCCTTCACCGCCAGTCCATCTGGCACGGCCTCTTCTGCCTCCATGACCCTTGGGAATCAGAATACTGAAGTGGATCCTCCTCCACTCATTTTGCCATTGGGCCCAATATGATGGTTTCCCCATAGAATAGAATCATAGAATAACTGAGTTAGAAGGGGTCTGTGAGGTCATCGAGTCCAACCCCCTGCTCAATGCAGGTCTACCCGATTGGGGCGGGATAGTAAATATGAGTAAATAAATAAATAAATTCCAAATCAAAGCAGATGTGACCAATGGCTGTCCAAATCTCTCTTGAATGCTTCCAGTGTTGGAGCGCTCACCACCTCTTGAGGCAGTTGGTTCCACTGTAGTACTGCTCTGTTAAGATGTTTTCCCTGATATTCAGCTTTTATCTGGCTTCCCCATGGATCACACAGCACAAAGGGAAATGCAAATCAGCATGGAGTTCCCATGCCCCCAAACTGTAGTTTGTCCCCTCTGCTGCTCAAACTTTTATTTTTAAATACATGGATCCTTCTGCATCATTTCAACCGTGTCATGGCTTGAAAAGATACAGAAAGGAAGGCCAAGCCAAGCACATCCACACAAAGTGGGGCTTTCCTGAAGCACCCTCACAAGGGAGGATAAGCCGTATGTGCACGCAGGCATGCACACCAAGCAAAGCTTCTTTTGATGGGCTTAGAGCAGGGGTACCCAAACTATAGCCTCGGGGCCGGATCCAGCCCATACGGGCGTGTTTTACTTCCGCTTCCAGGAGCAATGAGGGCTTCGCAGGCTGGATGAATTGGCATCAGGGGCAGGATCTGACCCCAGGGCCATAGTGACCGGCTCCCTGAATCACATGACCGGCCCATGCCCCAAAAAAGTTTGGGCACCCCTGGCTTAGAGACATTTAGTTGTTAAAAATCTAGTTTCTCTTCTGTGAGCACTACTGCTGGTTTTGTCGTTGTTTTGTTTTGTTCTCAACAGCTTAAGAATGGAGAGCCAGGTTTCTCTCCATCTGCAAGACTTTTTATGAGAGGAAACCGAGGAGGGAATAAAGGAAGGAAAAGCCTTTTTACATGTTGTTATTGCAAGGATATATTTTTTGTAACTGTGCCTCCTTGCAAGGCTACAGGTAGAATTGCAAGTAAGGAACTAAAGTCTTTTCCTTTTTTTCCCCTTCTATGTAGCTACTTAAGTGCACAGACTCAAATTCTCTGGCATTTCCCTTTCTCTGTAGCTGTAGCCGGAGATATGACATGGGAGGATATAGATTTAGTCATACTTCTAAAAAACAGAATGAAATCCTAAGAACATAAAAAAAGCCATGCTGGATCAGACTAAAGACCTATACTGTGTATCACAATATCTGTTCAAACATAGACTAGCCTATGTCTTATGGGAAGCCTACCAAAAGAACATAATATAACTTCACACTCCCTTTTGCATCTCATAGCAATTGATACTGGATACTACTTTGCCATGGTCAATAGACTGGCGCAATAAACCTATTATTGATTGATACTTGGTACAATATGGAGCCATCCTGATTAGCAGCCGCAGATGGCCGTATCTTCCATATACACTAGTACCTCAGATAACGATGAGACTTGGTTCCACAAGTCTTGTCGTTATCCGGTTTTTAACGTTGTGCGATGCACTGATCGCACAACGTTAAAAAAAGCCCTGTTTCCCTGGAGGCTGCAGCAAGCCAGAATGTCGGGATTTGAATCCTGACGTTTTGGCTTGCTGCAGCCTCCAGGGAGGTGGGGGAACTTTAAAAATAGCGCGGATAGGGTCTTCCAACCTCCCTGGAGCCAGCAGGGGGGTCAGGGAGCCCAAAATGGGTAAAAAAAGTCTGGTTTTTTTTTACCCATTTCGGGCTCTCTGACCCCCCTGCTGGCTCCAGGGAGGTCGGAAGATCTGATCCAATCTGTTTCCAAAGTTCCCCCACCCTCCTGGAGGCTGTAACAAGCCAAAACATCAGGATTCAACTCCTGACGTTTTGGCTTGTTGCAGCCTCCAGGAGGGTGGGGGAACTTCAAAATCAGAGCACATCGGGTCTCCCAACCTCCCTGGAGCCGATGCGCACTATTTTTGAAGTTCCCCCACCCTCCTGGAGGCTGCAACAAGCCAAAACCTCAGGATTCGAACCCTGACGTTTTGGCTTGCTCCACTGGCCGGGGATGTCATGGAAGCCCAGAAACAGCTTGGATCGGGTCCTCTGATCTCCCTGGATCAGGCAGAGGGGTCAGAGAGCCCAAAATGGGTAAAAAAATGGACTTTTTTTTACCCATTTCAGGCTCTCTGATCCCCCTGCCTGCTCCAGGGAGATCAGAGGACCCGATCTACAGCTGCAGGGTGGTTTGGGAAGCTGACGGGGGAGCCCCCTGTCAGTTTTCCAGCCACCCCACCCCTGCCTCCTCAGCTGCAGGGTGGCTGGGAAGCTGAACGGAGAACCCCGTTCAGCTTTCCAGCCACCCTGCTGCTACGAAACGACTGCATCAGATAACGCTAACAGATTGTTATCCGATGCAAAATTTCTTTGGAAATTTGGCATCGTTATCTGATTTTAGCGTTATCCGATGCAATCGTTATCCGAGGTATTACTGTATTTATCGGATTCCTTTTTAAAACTACCCAAACTAACAGCAACCACAACAGCTTGTGGTAATTAATTCCACAGTTCAGCTACACGCTGTGTGAACAATCTTTCCTTTTATCTGACCATTCTTCTATGAAAGAGGGAGAAATCTTCTCCCTATTTAATTTCTCCACACAGTGTCTAATTTTACCATGCCTAACACAATTCCCATTGATGTCAAGGTATTTATTCTAAGTATGAATAAGTCTGGACCCAGCCAATTAAGGTCTTCATTACACGAATCAAGTGTTCTCTGAGTAAACCACACTACAGATTTGTACAAACAATATCTCACTCTCCAACAGACGCAAGCACACACTTTTAATATGCAACTACATTGTAGCTGCAGCAGATATATTTCTACAGGGCTGAGAGAAGAACACAAGTGTTTTGGAGCACCCATCAGCACAGTGAACATCAGTGGGCATGAGATTAAACTACAAAAGTCAAACACTGGTGCCTTGCGATGAATGGATACAGCAGAAAAGTCCCATATGCGCTACAGTAGGCCAAGAATTTACTGACTCATAACATCAGGTTAACTCATAACAATACTGTATGTGTATATCAAAACAAAACCACACACACACACACACACACCTCCAAAGTTGCACACACATTAGTCAGGGTGTATCCTAAGCTGTTTAGCTAACATTAAATGTGGTCATTTGTGTTAAAAAATGTAGTTAAATAAAGTTCATGAAAATAAAACTAAGACAGATATAGAAGCTAATAATGAAGCTAATAACAAAAAAAAAAAACAAAAACTGGCAGACCTTGCCAGTCCTCACATACCATGCGTTCCAGATTGCTAATCTGGTTTTCTGTTTTGTCCAGCAGTTGCTCTTGATACCGCTTTTTCTTCAGCAGAAACATGGCTTTGCTAGAAGAGGGGGAAAAAAAACCAGTGGTTGTACCAAAGAAGTCTAAAGTCTTATGGCAAAGTCATTTCTGTTCCCAACCCAGGGCCTGTGGCACCATTTCACATGGCCTGCTGCCACCACCGCTCCCAGAAGTGATCGTGTTTAGGTCAGCATAAATGCACCCTCAGCTGTCGTAAAAGCAGAAGCAGGCACATTTACTTCTGTTTCCATGGAGCATGGTCCAGCCTGCTCAGCTGTCCAGGGGGCATGGTCAGGCCCGCAGCATTAAAAAGTTGGGAAACCATGTTCTATACCAAACAAATGTCTATTTCAATATTTTTTCTGATAGTAGCTGAAAAGACTCTGAAACAGAGAACAGATAATGGAGAGAGCCAGGTAGACTGCCTCTGAACAGAGAAGCTTCCATAATGGCCAACACCAATTGACACACCTAATGTCTATTGATTTGAATCATCTCATAAAAATGATAAGTTAATGGCCATTGTCTGACTGCAAGTTCAGCTCAATCCACTTCAAAATTTGGATTATTTTGAGAAAAAATGATCTCTATTGATGTTTTATGAGGTTAGTCATTGTGTGAAAAATGAAAGGCTCCTTCGCATGATGCAACCGAGGAATAGGTCTATCCCAGTGTTTCCCACCCTTTGGTTTTTGGTCTTCAATTCCCAGAAGCCTAAGTCAATTCCCCAAAGCACTGATCAGCCAATGTACTGACTTAGGCTTCTGGGAACTTAAGTCTGCCTGCGGGGCATGGGCTCCACACATTGGGAACCATTGGTCTAGATATAAAAATTGACTGTAAACAACACTTAATACTATTGACATTAACCAGAAATTTCAATAATAATAATAATTCCGTGTCAGAGATTATTCTGGGTTGAAAGGATTTTTGCGGAAGAGACTCTGCTCAGGGAATGCCCAAATGAGGCTCCTTTCATGTCCCCAAGAGATGGGACAGAGACAGGCACTCACTCCGTCATGGGTCTCTAACTGCTGACTTACCAGCCTTCTAGCTAGCAAGGTGAGCTTCTTAACCATTGAGCCTCCACAGCCTCTAGACATTTCAATGAGAACAAGGCTATGCAGTTTTCGCATTATTCTTCCCACTGGTGTTAGGAAACAACCAGGGGCCTTTCTGTTGAGTCAGAGCACTGGCCCAACAAGCTTAACACAAACTACAATTACTAAGAGAAGCTGTTCAGACTAGAATTTTTCCTGGCTCTCCTTTGGACACGAGGGCTTGAACCTGGGACCTACTAAATGAAAACTACACAATCTGGTATGGAACTACACCACTCCTCTTTACTGGATATGTAACCACTGCTTCCTAATGCCTACCTATATTTTAGTGGTACTATAGTTCCAACTACCCAAGATTTAACGAAAGATGTCAATGACTGAGCTGGGGTTTCTAGATGGGAGAATATCACTTTTTAGTTTCAGCCACAGAAGCCGGAATGCGTCACTAGCAATCACAATGCTCAGATTAATAATAGGACTAGATTTAGATGCATAAAATCATTTTCACATGATATGTTAATTTTTACAGGGATCTATTTATTCAGAAGAAGCATGCAACCCAAGTTGACCAATGTTTTCAAGTTTCTACAAACATGGCAACATGTTTTTATCTATGGTGACTATAAAATCACTATGGTTATGAGTGGACTTGAAGTATGCTACAACCCAGCTTTTCTCCATACCTGTGACATATAATATTTGAAATATCTTGATGGTCTGAACAGACCCATAAGACAATACCTCCATATAGAAAAGCTGTAGATGCATTGACACTGAAGTGACTTACTCTTTCTTGCCATCTTTGAGCAGCTGTCGAGCAAAGGCTCTCTCGCGCTCCAGCTGCAGTGATATCCTTTTCTGATATTGCTTTAGTTTGTCTCGCTGCTGTTTCAGTTGCTAAAGAAAAAAAAGAAACAATGACATCAGTAAGGGAGGGTTCTCCTAATGGCTCTTACAGCTCTGGAATGCTCTTGCATTTTCTGCACATGCGCAGAAAGCACACATGTGTGAATCACAGAGATCACAACAAAAAACAGTATGTCTTTCAACCACACCTACTTATAAAACCAGCAGTTCTGATTTCTCAGTCCACTCTGCAGATGGCTACAAAGGTAGTAAAGGAAGCAGAAAGTTATACTGTACTAAGACAAGCATCAAGTTATAGCTCTTTGCTCTCTGGTGTGACATTTTAGATGGCAAACACCACAACAGCACTAGTGAGAAAGAAAGAATTCCATCCTCATTATCTGAAAACAAAAACAAAACAAAAACACTGCAGCACTTTAAAGACTAACTGTTATATTTTTACTGTGAGCTTTTGTGGATCAAGTCCACTTCTTCAGACAAAGGAGAAAAACTTCCAGGCCATATTGATATGCATGCCTGTTTGTCATTCTGCTTGATTACTCTTTACCTCACTGCTTTGTGATCCATTTGCCTTGTGACATCTTGACCCCCTGCATCTGCTGTACAGTATATAAATCATGCCTGGAAGTTTTACTCTTTTGTCTGAAAAAGTGGTCTTGAACTGCCGACTTTCTAGACGCCAAGTTCAGCATCTTAACCACTAAGAATTCAATTCCTACAACAGAGACCTTGAAATCGGGTGGTTTTCTCCAACCCTACTGCAGTGGCAGAGACCGCTGCGGGTGGGGGGTGGATTGGGTAGTTCTACCCAAACCACCCCACACCCGCAGACCATTGCATCGGACAACGCTAAAAGAATCATTATCCGATGCAAGTTTTTTCCAAAAAACTTGCATCGTTATCCGATTCTAGCGTTATCCGATGCAATCGTTATCCGGGGTATTACTGTAGTAAATACTATTGAAATAATATTGGAAAGACTTTTAATAGAAAGACTCTAGAATTGTTAAAAGACTCTTTTGGATAACATGTTCCAGGGCATCAACAAGTCAAGCAGCTACTGCTCCCACAAAAGAACAAGATAAACATTCCATTAGTATTTCTTTTATTTATCATTTGTTCCACATAACTCTGCTTCTGACTGAGAATTCAAAGCAAAACTAGAAACAATAAAATCTAGTGTCAATTAAAAGCAGCTTAAAAGCAATGAAAGTTACTAAAAAGCCAAGAAAAAAGGCCTGGGATGTCTTTGGCTGGACATGAAACATTAGAATAAATATCAAATTATTTACTCTGGTGACAGTATGCTGTAACAAAAATGTCACCACTGATTTCTCATTATATCTGTACAGAAAGCGCCACCCTTGCTACATAAAGATTGGAGACTGAACAGAAAAAAAGGCTTATTGGTTCTTCTGCTTAAGACAACTTCTGCAGAGAGACAGTAGCAGATGCATTTTCAGAGGTGCACATGACTGTTTTCAACCTTACAACTGCAAGGAGAAGGTATTTAAGATCTATCCCTTGGATCTGGAAGCAAGACAAATACCCTATTTTCTGAACATATACAGCTCTTTCATAAAGAACAGTAGCAATCTTTGCTGGATGTCACAAATCAGATGTGGGCCACCAGAGTATCTTAAGGAAGTGCTCCAGCTTAGGGCCAGAGCATGTGTAAGGAATACACAAGCAGCCCAGGTTCAGTTCCTGGCATCTTCTATGCCAGGCTAAGAAAAGTTACCCCAAACTTTGAGGAGTGGCTGTCAGTCAATGAAGAGCAGGGACAGAGAACTTGTGGCTTCAGAAAGCTGAGGCACTAGCTTAGTGATGGTGAACCTTGGCACGCCAGCTGTTCTTGGGACTCAAAATTACCAGAAGCTGAAGTCAGCACTCCTGCTGATCAGGGCTTCTAGGAATTGAAGTTCAAGAACAGCTGGCATGCCAAGGTTCGCCATCACTGCAGTAGTTCATTGACACTTGGGAAAGCTCCCCACCTCAATATGGATAATACTCAGCTGAGCCAATGCTTGGACACAAGACTCATGGGTTCCTATGGTAAAGCTTAGGGCAGCTTAAAGTCATTTGTTGGGATAAATAGACCATGAAAGCCAGCACGTAGCAGGACAACGAAAAATAAATTGTACTGTTGTGAGACCCTTAATGAAATATATGGAAAACTATATATCTGTCCAAGTTACTTTAGGAATTCTAAGCTTATTTTATTCTTTCCTGCTCTCGATTCCTATTTTCAGCCATTTCTGCCAATGCTATCCAGAAACTGCCCAAGTGTTGTTATTTTAGTATTGTCTGAAAACACATTTATGTGTACAAAATTCCTGGGAACAGGCAAATATTACATTTATTTAGTAGAGGATGATCCTCGCCAATGGCTTATACAGTGTCTGCATATTGTACATTATTTTTCATAGATGATTAAAAACCATGGACTGTTTATGGGGAAGGGTAGTATGTAAATAAATGAACGTCCCATTATCAGCATACAGTATCTTCCTGTCCCATGGTTTCTGTCCCCTTCCTGTCCCATGTTTCCTAGCTAGCCCCATTTCACTCTCTCCTCATCTATCATGCAGTTATAAGGCTGGCAAGTCGGCAGTTCAAAACCTGGGTACTGCATGACAGACTGAGCACCCATCTCTGTCCCAGCTCTTGGGGACATGAAAGGAGCCTCATTTGGGCAGTCCCTGAGGAGTGTTTCTTCTGCAAAAATCCTTTCAACCCAGAATAATTTCTGACATTTTCACAGTCATGTGGCAAGCATGACTAGATGCCAGAGTCCAAGGAATGCTGTTACCTTTCCCAGAGGGCACAGAATGCTGTTACCTATTTATCTACTTGAATTGTTTTACTTTCAGACTGCAAGATTGGCAAGAGCTGGGACAGAGACGGGAACTCACTCTATTGTGCAGCCCTTGTGTTTCCAACTGTCCATCAATCCCAGCATATTAACAACTAAGGCATTCCAGCACCTGGGTGGTGGTGGTGGTGAGTGGGTGGGATAATTCAAAGGTGACTTTTTCACTTTTTGTTTCTGGTGACTTTTGCAACAGAAAGGAAGAAGTGGGGCGTCCAAGACCAAGAAACGAAAGAGTGGCCAGGGCGATGCAGTGGAAAACGAAACGAAACAAACTCATTCATTTCTAAGAGCCCCGGGAGGATTTTTTTAAAAAAAATATGTTTCGGTTCAACCCAGAAAGGGCAATAAAAACGGACACGCGGGTGCTTTGCCTCTTTGGTGGGGAAGACGGAGAGAAAATTGGTGATAGTGTATTTATAATATGTGATTATATTGTAGTGTTGGACCGTATTTATGCTGTTTATCGCTATTGTTATTTTGTTGCTAGGTTGTTGCATTTTCATATTGTATGTTTTTTCTGCCTTGTCCAATTTATTGGTTGACTGTATACTAATTCTTTAAGAAGTCTCGTTTTTTTAGGATTTTGCTTATGAGACTGTGATTGCTGTGTTATTTTCTATGTCATGTACTGTATATGTAATTGGAATTATATTTTGTATCCTTATGTTGCAGTGTGGTTTTGTTTTATTGCACTGTATTTTGTAACTTTATTTCGCAGTGTGGTTTTGTTTTATTGCACTGCTGTATTGTATTGTTATATTTATTGTATTATGTTGTATGACCTTGACTATGTTATATTCTTTTGATTATCTTATATTATTATTATTATCGTTTGCATTTAATACCCCGCCCCACTCGGGTAAACCCGACTCTGGGCGGCTTACAGTATAAATTACAATAGTAGGTAATCTGTAAACAAACATCTTATATGTATGGTCCCTGTAAACCGCCCTGAGTCGGTTGTACCGAGTAGGGCGGTATACAAATCGAATAAATGAATGAATGAATGAATGAAAAGTAAAAGACTCATCACAGATTAGGTCTTTTTCTCCCAGGTGAGCCACATTTAGTGCCTGTGACTCTTTGGATATAAACGGAGATGAGCACCTCCCCCTAGAGAGTCGGATATGACTGGCTTTCGAACAAGGGCGACCCTTTGTCGAATGTGCGTGACTCCCAGAATGCGGAGTCACGCACATAACTGAGCCACGGCCAGCCACTCCTCCAGTTAAATGTATATTGTATATTTACTAATTGAAATATTTATAAGGGATGAGGACCTTCCTATTGCTTTGTACTGTTTATCCTTGATTGTTTTTTGTATTTCTTTGATTGTACTGCATTTATATTTTTTATTATTTTTTATGAAGGTCTTGTCGACCACATCGATTGTATTATACTTGTTATATTGTATGTATATTATGTTCTATTTTGTAACATTGTTAGCCGCTCTGGGTTGCTTCGGCAAGGAGAGCGGCATATAAATTTGAATTTAATAATAATAATAATAATAATAATAATAATAATAATAATAATAATAATAATAATAATAATAAGAAGAAGAAGAAGAAGAAGAAGAAGAAGAAGAAGAAGAAGAGATATGAAACAAGAACCCTGGTGGTTAAACTTCTGCACTGCGATCCAAACGTTGTGAGTTCGATCCTGACGGGGAGGAAAGAAACAAGCCTGACTCAAGCCTTCCAAAGTGGGTAAAATGAGTCCCCAGCATATATATATGTGTGTGTGTGTGTGTGTGTGTGTGTGTGTGTGTGTGTGTGTGTGTGTGTGTGTGTGTGTGTGTGTGTGTGTGTGTGTGTGTGTGTGTGTGTGTGTGTGTGTGTGTGAATGCTAATTAAACTGCCCAGAGAGTGCACCGAGTGCTATGGGGCGGTACATAAGTGTAGGTAAAGGTTTCCCTTGCTCGAAAGCCAGTCGTATCCGACTCTAGGGGTCAGTGCTCATCTCTGTTTCTAAGCCGAAGAGCCAGCGTTGTCTGCTTCTGCAGACGTTTCCGTGGTCATGTGGCGGGCATGACTAGACACCGGAGCGCACGGAACGCTGTTACCTTCCCACCGAAGTGGTCCCTATTTATCTACTTGCAATTTCTTGCTTTCGAACTGCTAGGTTGGCAGGAGCTGGGGCAGAGACGGGAGCTCATTCCGTACTGTAATAATAATAATAATAATAATAATAATAATAATAATAATAATAATAATAATAATAAGTGTAATAATTGCTATTATTGCTAACTGTAATTGCCATCCCTGGATGGGACAGAAGGCGGGTGGCTGGTCCTGGGAGGTTTAGGGGTGGGGTTGGGGGGCTCTCCCGTGGCTCCCCCTGCGAGCTCCTCCCTCCGCCTGCCCTCTTATCTTCCACCCGGACCCCCACCCCTCCCCCCGGTGTGGCGCTCACCAGCACGGCCTTATCTTGTTCGGTGACCCGGCTCCGCCGCTTGCGCCCGAACAGATTCCCCATCGCCCCGGCCCCGCCCGCGCGGCCCTGGCCTTCCACGGCCCCGCCCCATCCCACCCCCTCCCCCCTCCCGGCCCTGGCCTCGGTACGGTGGCCACCAAGGCCCAACTCTCGCGCAAAAAAAATATAAGAAAGCGAACGCTGGCAGAGGTCCGCTTGACAAGGAGCCAAAGAAGCCAGCGGCGCGCGGTCACCATAGAGATAAGAAAAAAAAAAGAAGAAGAGTAAGCTGTCTGGAAGGGAACTTCCGGATTCCTTTAAAACTAGTAAAGGTAAAGGTTTCCCTTGCTCGAAAGCCAGTCGTATCCGACTCTAGGGGTCAGTGCTCATCTCTGCTTCTAAGCCGAAGAGCCAGCGCTGACGTTTCCATGGTCATGACTAGACACCGGAGCGCATGGAACGCCGTTACCTTCCCACCGAAGTGGTCCCTATTTATCTACTTGCAATTTCTTGCAGCTAGGTTGGCAGGAGCTGGGACAGAGAGACGGGAGCTCATTCCGTCCTGCAGTACTCGGGAATCGAACTGCTGACCTTCCGCTTCCCAGCCAGCGTCTTAGTGACTTGAGCCACTGGCAGTCCTACTCTTTAGAACTACCTACTCGTAATGTGGGGAATTGCACACTGACTCGTTGAGACTCCACTTCCGGTTCTCTAACGATGGTTCACACCCCAATGAGGTGAATACACGGAGACATGCGATGTTGTGCCCAGCTGTGATTCGACGACGGTGGAAGAAATGTTGGCAGCAGAGAAAAGTGGTCATGCTGTAACTGATTTAATAATGTGACATTTAATTTATAAGCAATTTTAATTTAAACATTTTTTTTTCAAATCAACAACCCTTTCCCAGGTTTTCTAGGCAGAGAGTATTCAGAAGTGGATTGTTATTATTCCCTCCTTCTGGAGGCGTCCTTGGATTGTGCAGCTTGCCCAAGTCTACACAGGCGGGCTCTTCTCCCAAGAGTCACAACGAGGAATCAAACTCCCAACTTCTGGCTCTGTAGCCAAATACGTAAACCACTGAGCTATCCAGTCATACCTTTGTTATACGGTGGGATGTCAAAATGTTTACTACCCCACCGTGACGTCATCACAGTGTGGGCGGACCTAACGTCATGACGTCATGACGCCCTGGGCCAAAGAAAGAAATAATAAAAGAACAAAATAAAAAATAAAAATAAGCACACACACACACACACACACACACAGACACACACCTCAATCCACCCACCCACCCACGACACAAACCCGTAAATAAATTAAATAAATAAATAAAAATTACATTAAAATACACCCACCCACCCACCCAAACATAAATCAACCCAACCACCCCAAACACAAACCCGTCACCTGTTAATATATAAGTACCTCGGCAGCACCATGTTGCAAGATGGATATGGTCATCGTACCAGTTCTCTAGGATAATATGCCTTAATGTAAATGTAAAACAGCTGTAGAGTAATACCCCGGATAACTATTGCACCGGATAACGCTAAAACCGCATAACGACGACAAATTTGGGGGGAAGATTTGCACCGGAGAACGTTCTTTCTAGCGTTATCCGATCCATCGTAATAAAGAAGTAAAGGAGGCCAAAGCTCCTCTCCCTGCCATTTCCCTCCTTCCCCCCCCCCCAGCAGTTTGGGGACTCCCCACACCCACCCCACTGCCTGCTCGGCCACGAGAGAATCCAGCCCAGCCCTGGCCCTGCTTACCTTCAAGCTTCTCTTGCTTTTTCTCTTTATTTCCCTCCCTGTATTGAAACTACAGGGAAGGGGGAACTAGAGAGAGCTGATTGGTTCTCTAGAGAACCAATCACCTCTCTCTCTTTCCTCCTCCCTGTAGTTTCAATACAGGAAGGGAAAGAAAAAAACACAAGCCTCGCATCTTTTTTCCTCCCTGTATTTAAACTACAGGGAGAGGGAGAAGCTTGAAGGTAAGCAGAGTAAGCAGATTTCGACTGCAGTAGGTTCGGGGGAAAGGCACTTTCCCTGAGCCTACTACAGTCACAGAGACTGCTGCTCGTGGGGGGTGGCTTTAAAGGCAGGGAGGTCTCTTTCTTTCCCTGCCTGCCTTTAAAGCGGTTTGCCCCTGAAGTCAGGGCTTTTTTTTTTTTGTGTGTTGTTCGATGCATGCACCGGACAACACTAAAAATTGGATAACGTCATGACTTGTGGAACCAAGTCATAACGTTATCCGGAGTATTACTGTACCTCCTTAAGGGTTCTCCAATTGGAACAGCAATTGGAACAGCACAGGTGTCGCTTATTGATGAGGTAGCTCCAAGATTTTGCTCAAAAACCTCAAGCCAGGCTGCCAGGCTTGCCTGCCGCCAGGCCTTTTTAGGAACTGTGGTAGTACGTCAATATAGGTAAAGGTATTAAATACACATTAAAATACACACAGACACACCACATCCAAAGGTAAGTCACTTACCCTGGGGAGCAGGCTATAGGAAGCTTCAGGCTAGCAGCTTCTCTTCCTCCTCCCCGCTTGGGAGGACAGCAAGGAGGCCGTGCATATGCGCCAAGCACCGTGCATATGCGCCAACCAGTGAAAGGTAAGCCCCAAAGATGGTTCCCCTCAAAAGCTGCTGCCGGTTCTCCAGGACACTGGGAAAAGTTACTGCCGGTTCTGGCAAACTGGTGCAAACCTGTTACATCCCATCACTGATTATACCCTAAAATACAGTCAAGCCTCGCATAAAGAGCGCCTCGTTTAAAGAGTAACTCGCTTAAAGAGCAGAATTTTCTCTGAATGTTCGCTTCACTTAACAAATAAAACCAACCAAAAACTCGCTTAACAAATAAATTGGAGTTTGCAACCCCCCCACAATTGGTCATTTACAATGGTGTTTCGCTTAAAGAGCAAACTCGCTTAAAGAGCAATCCTGTGGAATGCATTATGCTCTTTAAGTGAGGTACAACTGTATAAAAAGGCAAGCCTTCAAGTGCAGCAGGATTCATCCTCAGGCTGAGCCTTCTGCCTGCTCAAGTTCCTACATGATTGCAAGAGAAATTGGATTCTTGAACCTGATGCAGTAGGGCTGAAGGCTCCATCTTGGAATGCTGCTTTAACCTAACACCAACTTTCCATCTCATACAGGGATCGTGATAGTGCATTATCTGCGCCAATATCCTCCTCAATATTACACACACTTGGAACCCCACCTGTTGAGTCTCTGCCACAACAATCTAATAAGAACCTGTTTTGCATGACCAGACACAAGATGGGTGCCTTGTCAGACTGTCATACATTGAACTTCCACAGTCAGAACTCCACACATGAGTAAACAATGAGCAAGAGACTGGTCCTGGTCAGGAAAAGTTTTTGGACTGTTCCTTCATCCCCCCTCCCTCAAATTCCCGCAATGCAATGCAATGCAATGCAATGCAATGCAATGCAATGCAATGCAATGCAATGCAATGCAATGCAATGCAATGATAAGCCATAAGAAGGGTCTTGCTGGACCTGAAACCTTTGCCAGTTTATAATATTTCACTGATCTAATAAAAACATCAACAGGTAGAGGAAGTGAAGAGGTTTACTTACTTGGGCAGTGTGATAGCTCAAAATGGAGATGCAGAGGTAGACATCAAATGCCGTCTTGGAAAAGCAACAGTTGTCTTCTGGAGAATAAATAAGATCTGGTCCTGACCAGCTATATCTTTGAAGATTAAGCTCCATTTGTTCAGCTCCATAGTGATCACAACAGTCATCTATGCCTCCAAAACTTGGAAGGCATCAGCAAGTATCAACAAGAGACTTGATGTCTTCCAGCAGAGGTGCCTACACCAAATTTTAAAGATTCACTATTTTGACCACATTACCAATGATGAGGTGCTTCATAAGAGTGGTTCATGCAAATTACATTTGTTGCACAAAAAAGACTCCAAATTACAGGCCATATTTTTTCATATGGAGAAAAACAGGATCCCCATGGTGGCAATAAGATGGACCCCTCCTAATGCCAAACAAGGACATCCTTGAAATATATGGTGAAGAACTTTCATAACAGATTTAAGGAGCTTGAAAATGACAGGGGATCTTGCCAAAGTACTTGCCCAAGACTGAAACTGTTGGGAGATCCCTTGCTGCTTGATATGCTGCATAGTATGGGAGGATCCAAGTAAGTAATAAAGACACTACCTACTTTAATTTTTGCAGTTTGTTTCTGTGCATGTCAACAGAATAAAAGGCTTCTCCCATTTTGCCTAGAATTGCTGCTGCCTTTATTTGGCCTATTGTCACTCTTTGCTTGGTGGTTGCAACGAGAGTAGTCCCACTGAATCCATTCCTGATCGGTTGGTTAGCACTTATTGGAGGTTTTCGTTTCCTGACTTTCCGTTGGTGCTTTTACCTGGCATACTGTTTTTTAAGAAGCAATGTCCAGACAGAAAACTACTGATTTGTTGGTTGATAAAAAGAGAGCAGACTTTCCTTGTTTGGAGCCAGTTGGAGAAAATGACAGCTTTTCAATTAATGCCACTCATGGGCGGAAAAGTTGCCTTTCTTCAATTCATGCTGTAAATTATGCTTGTTTAGGCTTGGGCGGGGCTAATACAATAAAGCAAAAGTTTATTAAGAAATATTTTAATTGTCTTCAAAGCACATTGGCCTCAAAAGGTGGAATACAGAAAATTCCATAAGGAAACATAATACAGTAATACTTCAGATAACGCTAAGACTTGGTTCCACAAGTCTTAGCATTATTCAGTTTTTAACGTTGTGCGATGCATACATTGCACGTTAAAAAAAAACCCTGTTCGTAAAGGGAACATGGGGTCGATCCGCCTGCCTCTTTGGAAAGGCAGGTGGATTGAGCCAAACACCGGTTGGGTTGGGGTGAGGGTGCGTGTGCCTGTTCTCCCCCCAACCAAACTGGCGCTCTGAGCATTAGATTGCTGGTTTGGTTGGGGAAAGACTGGGTGTGCCCATTCTCCTCCCAACCAAACCGGCACTGTGAAGCGCACAGCGGCAACATGTTTAGGAAGGAGACCGGGGGCTTCCTGTCTCCTTCCCAAACACGTCACCACTACAAAGTGCGCACCAGTGGCGTGTTTGGGAAGGAGGATGGGGGCTCCCTGTCTCCTTCCCAAACATGCCACTGCTATGAAGCGCACACTGGTGGCGTGTTTGGAAAGGAGGACAGGGGCTCCCTGTCTCCTTCCCAAACACCCGCCACTTCGAAGCACGCACCGGCAATGTGTTTGGGAAGCACAACAGGGAGCCCCCGGTCAGCTTCCCAGCCACGCTGCCGCTACAAAGAGTACAGCAGCTGTGTGGCTGGGTAGCAGAACGGGGAGCCCCTGGTCGGCCGCCACTGTGCCCTTCGTAGTGCCAGTTTGGTTGGGAGAAGAACGGGCACACTCGGTCTCCTCCCAACCAAGCTGGCAGTCTGACTCTCAGAGTGCCAATTTGGTTGGGGTGAGGGCACGCATGCCCGATCTCCCCCCAAACATCTGAGCCTCCATAGATCTCTGCCCCAAAGCCTGCAGGGCTGGGCTCTAGCCCTGCGGGCTATGGGGCAGAGATCAATATTGGGGAATTTGAGGCAAACATTTGCATTGCACAACATTATCTTAACGTTGTGCAGTGCAAATGCTTCCCTCAAATTCCCCAATTTTATCCAGATTTAGCATTATCCAATGTAATCGTTATACGAGATTCCACTGTAGTATAGAAGCGTCTAGAAATGAGTTTGTAAAAAAAGCTATGTAGCACCTTTAATAGCCAGAACTGTTGATATCTGCAGATTACAGTCTTGGAGCTTTGGCACTTATGATGTTGTGTAGAGTTGTAGACAGTAAGATGAAAGTAAATGTTGGTGTGGAGTTTATTAGAAGTGATAACTCCACTAGCACAAACAATTGTTTTAACACAGCTCACACAAAGTGAATCATTAAAAAAAGAGGTAGGAAGAAATAGCCATATAGGAACCTTTCTTTTTTAAAAAAATGGTGCGTAACCGCTGGGCTATCAAATGATAGTGATCTGCAACCCTCATAAAGTATTTCTTATTTAATAGTATCCCATTTTTCTTCTTCAAGTGCAAAGTGGAACACATCTCCCTTCCTCATCCCCCCTCTATTCCCATGTCACTCTTAAATACTCCTTTTAAAAAGAGTGCAGCCTTCTGGCCTGTTTAAAAAGAAGAAAATAGCTGGATTTTTCTTCTTTTGTGTCCTGATCAAACCCTGGACTCCCAAAACTAACCCACTTTCTTTGCTTTTTCGTTGCCCAAACCCAAGTCCTCGTCGGTGCATGTCTGGCAGCAATTGGCAGACGAGTAAATGAGCCGGATTCTGCGTCTCTCCATATTCACACTGAATGTTGTTGTTCGCCAGCAGCCCCCCACCTTAAGCATGTTGGTCCTGCATTTAGGGACTTCAACCCCCAGCCTATTCAGGGTCCTCCAAGTGACATTGGGGTGATCGAGATCTTCAGTTGTATCCTCCTTTAATGACGTTCCTTGCTCAGTGAGCTCCTTCCTCTATCTTCTAATTTGGTTTTGCTCTTGTGTACCCCCAAGAATGTTTGCTCTTGCCATAAAGCTATTCCTGAATCTGAGCTGGCAGACTTGAGAGAGTGTCGAGGGTCAGTTTCTTGCTAGTTGCCTGAAGGAAAAAGAAGATTTATTTACAAAAGAAATTTACCAGAAATATAATGCACATATAGTGGACATATAGTGGTCAAGAAGAATGGGGACCTTGATAGCTGTTACAGCCAGGCTTTATACTTATGAACAAATAAGTTACACTTGTACTCCGTGATGCCCCTCCCTTGTTCCTGTCTACCATTTACTGCAATTGGTCTTAAGCAATTATACTTAAATGTATAGCAATAACTTCACAATACAGTACACTTCTTCTATGGTAGAGACCATTCTGTGACCTAGTTTAGTCACTGGCTGCAAATACCTGTTTAGACTGAGTATGAAGTCAGTTCCTTGTGCCCTTATTAGTTAATCTTTGCATTGCAGACATTGAGACATCTTGTTCTTAAATATTTCAGGTTGGTTAAGTGCTGACCCAATTAGCAAACGTATTAATGAAGAGGTTTTTAGGGGCTTTCCAGCTCACAATCTTAGGCACCATGTCTGGTTTTTCAAACTACAGACTGTGTTGTTCCTTGTTAGGCAAAAAGGTCACCTGGTTTTAAAGGTCAAGCTGTTTCCAGTTGAAACACACACAGATATAACTGCTTTAATTTATAGATTTTATAAAATCGTTCTCACACTCACAAAGTCATTGTGAGCTGATCAGGCTGGGAATCACACAACCTGCCCCTGGTTACCCATAGAGTTTTATGACTCTATGTCAATCACTGTATAGGCTTATCAGTGGTTCAGCCTGCCGTTCTTTGCTGTTGGGCTTGGAGCTAAAGGCTACTAGGAGTTGAAGATGTCACCTGGAAAGCCCAGATTCCCTGACACTGCTTTAAAATCATAGGAGTCTGGTTTCTGTGACTGAAGGGAGGGGGATGCTAAATGGTAGTTTAAGCAAAATGAAAGAACCACATTTCATTATTTTTGCTCCAAGTAATTTGGTAAATTTGTCCAAATTGCTGGATGGGAGTTAATCTCACTCAGTACACCAGAGGTGCAAGATTCAGTTACAGGTATTTACAGTGAAATGAAATGTACTGTATAGCATTTTTATGTTGTATGATAAAGTTCTCTCTCTAAGAAGTCTGAAATAGATATTGATCTTGTCTATCTCCTTGTTTGTAAGCTTTGGGCAAATTGGCTTCTTTAACTAAGACTGGGACTTTACCTAGACTTAAGCAATTCTCATGATGCCAGTGATAAAAGACCCTGTATCTTATCAGCATTTATATTTGATGAAGCTCTTATAATATTGAATTCATCCAAAAAGATTTAAATTATAAATTAAGCCTAGTTGGTTCCATTAAATGTCTCCTAAACTCTGGGTTTCAGTGTGTCAACCATGGCTAAACATGCAAATGCTACATAGTTTGTTTTAAACCATTCTCATAAACTCAACCATCCATGCTATGCACATCAGCTTTGGCCCCGAGTGTCTCTGCACCAGAGTATGCTGCTCCGTATGGAGTGCAATCACACATGCAAAACAAGTTGACATTGCTGTAAATTAAGCCATGTGTATAGTGACAGGATGCCTCAAAGCTACACCAGTTGAGAAAATATACCATCTTGTTGATATCATTCAACCTCAGATCAGGAGAGAAGTAGCAGTGGATGCCATGAGAATTAAGCAAGAGAACGATCCTCAACATTCTCTGAATGGATATGAGCCTCAAGTCCCACCAGTTCAGATCCAGGAAGAGATTTATGGCAAGAACAAACATTATTGAGGGTACACAAGAGGTATGTGTAGGGTAGGATGGGATTGGCCAGTCTGTTTTACACTGACTTGGAATTTATTGTTTAAGCTATGTTCTCTTTTATTCTTATTGTAAGCCACCCAGAGTCGGGTTTACCTGATTGGGGTGGGATAATAAATTTGAACACATAAATAAATAAATAAAACCAAATTAGAAGATGGAGGAAGGAGCTCACTGGACAAGGAACAACATTAAAGGAGGATATAGCCGAGGAATTCAACCTTCTCTATGTCACTTGGAGGACCCTGAATAGGCTGAGGGTCGGAGTCCCTAAATGCAAGACCAACATCCTCAAGTAGGGGCTGCTGGCCAGTGATGGGATGTAACAGGTTCTCACCAGTTCTCCAGAACCGGTAGTAACTTTTCCCAGTGTCCCAGAGAACATGTAGCAGCTTTTGGGGGGAACCACCTTCGGGGCTTACCTTTTCACTTGTTCCACCACTGCGCATGCATGCCAAGCACTTGGTGTGAATGCACGCCTAGTGCTTGGCGCATATGCACGGCCTCCTTGCTGTCCTCCCAAACGGGGAGGAGGAAGAGAAGGTGCTAGCCTGAAGCTCCCTATAGCCTGAAGCTCCCTATTTTTATTATTTTGTATTTTTTCTTTGGCCCTGCCCATGACATGACATCATGATGTTATCTCCGCCCACACTGTGATGACATCACGGTGGGGTAGTAAATTTTTTGACATCCCACCACTGCTGCTGGCAGACAACAACACACAGTGTGAATGTGGAGAGACACAGATTCTGGCTCATTTATTGGTCTACCAATTGCTGCCAGAAACATGCACTGATGAGGATTTGGGTTTGGGCAACAAAAAAGCGAAGAAAGTGGCTTCATTTTGGCAGTCCAGGGTTTGATCGGGACATGGAAGAAGAAGAAGAATAAACTTAAGGAAGGGAACTGGCTCCCTGCTGATACATTTTTATGTCTATCCACTTGGCATAAGTTTAGATTGCAATATATATAAATCATAAAAAAGGTGATTACACGTCACTGTTTCCTCTTACCTTGGTAACGTGATCCACAGCTTTGTCTCCAATTGTCTCTTACACACAAACACGCCTTTCCTTCCCTTTGTCACTGCATTATCTTTTAAAAACAGAACACAGTGTCTGTGGTTTAGATACCACTGACAATATTGTCAACCTTGTAATGCTTACATTTTAAAACAAATTAAAAGCCTCATAATTTTTTATACACCTTAGGAAATTGGTACAGATTGGTCTTTCTTTCATAGCGGTTAGAAGTGCCTCTTTTTCATGCTTTATAATAAAATGTATTTTTGGTCTATTTCCCCTGCTATGCAGAGCTCATAAACCTTTTCTCCCACTAGGTGGCACAAAAGATTAATCTTGAAAGTTTTAGTGCTGCATCTGGAAGTCGGCGTGTGCTGCAGTGCTATTTTACGTGGCAAAGGATGGATCGCTGGGTCACTTGGGCAGGAAAGAGCACATCCGCCAATATACAAACCAAACTATTGTAAGTTTGCATAACGGGATACATTGAGGTATATCAACAGGAAGTTCCCAAGGCAGTGCACAGAACTGTGAATATTTGTTATACTGGTAGGTCTGGTACAAAAGTTCATTTATATTGATTTAAAGATTTTTCTTCCAGGCATTCTTATAAAGCTGGGTAAATGATTGAACTGGAAAAGCCAGCATTATCCTCTGAAGCCATTTGAGGCCACTAAACTGTGTCTACCTTTCAATTCAATGTAAGCCCAGGAACAAAAAAAAAATGGATTTTGATACTGTCACAGAGAGACAGTGTGAGAGAGATTGATTTGTTTAACAAGTAAGTTTCAGGACTTTATTTGAAGTGTGCATTGGATTGCACATTAATTGGCAGGTTTCTGCAACTCTTTGCGGCCCTCTCCAAAGAAAACAATTTATATAAAGCACTTTGATATGTTTAATTTCTGCAGCCCTTGACTATAGCCTTAATTTATGTGTATTTCATATTACCAGTGCATAGTTTAGACTTTTGAACAGATACAGACTGTCAAGGTGCCCAAAAGGAGGGAAGATGGAACAAAGAGAGAGCCTAGGCCAGTGATGGTGAACCTTGGCATTCCAGATGTCCTTGAACTTCAGTTCCCAAAAGTTCTGGGAATTGCAATCCAAGAACATCTGGAGTGCCAAGGCTCACCATCACTGGCCTAGGCAGAACAAACCCCACTGTTTCCAGTTTTAAAGACAAGAACCTTTACCCAGTGGTAGTAGGCAAAGAGGTAAGCAAAATATTGAATTTGGTACTAATCAGCACACATAATATTCCTGAGAAGATAGGTTTATTATAGTTCATTTTAAGTGGGGTTTATTGCAGTGCAGAGGAAAAAGACAGATTGCAGAAAGGGCAACAGATATATTTTTAAAAGAAGTATAGCCAAAAACTCCTGTTTTGTACATACCAGTATGGGAATCTCACGGAAGATGATTGACGAGCCAAGTAACAAAGACAAGGAGAGAGACAAGAGAAAGGTTCCCCAAATGGTCATCAGTCCACAATGGTTTCAATTGATCAATCACAACCTGCATACCCATGGTATTTTCATATTTTGCAGCAATGAAAGAAAATCTGTACTATGGAGGCAGAAACGTGTCTCTCCCCCCCTCTCTCCCCCCAGCCTACATCAGTGTGATACAGAAGACAGATTCTCTAGTCAGTTAGGCTTCCTTTCTAACACTAAAAGCTAAAATCAGTGTGTAATATGTTGGATAATCTTTGCAGTGTTCCAGCTGGTGTGCCCCAAAGGATCAAGGTTGAATGTTTTGAAGTGCAAGTCATCCTCAGTTCCCCATTTCTTTCTGTTTAGTTCCCATTATACAAATGCCAGGCACTGCTTTAGCAGAAGGAAAAAAGAAAAATTACTTTAAAAGGTTTTGAATTCAAAGAAAGTTGTCAGGTAGATTGCAAAAATATAATACTTCATTTTGGTCCTTCAGCTAAATAAACTACTAGTGATACCTCATAGGCTTAGTAATAGCTAAAACATAAATAAATTTGTGTCTGAAATTACTCTGGGTTGAAAGGATTTTTGCTGGAGAAACTCTGCTCATGGGAGGCCCAAATGAGGCTCCTTTCATGTCCTCAAGATCTTATGTACCAATTTTACTACTCCTTAACTCTGAGCAGAAGTGCTCCTTTTTAAAATATATATTTAAGTACCCTCATTTTAATGTCTGTCTTTTTATATATTCCAAGTACAGTACCTTCATTTTAACTTCTTTTCCTTTTGCTGTACTATGCTGGTCTTGGACCATAATAAAGATTGATTGGTTCATTGATTGATCACCTTGATTGAAATAGAAGAAAGAAACAATCTCTCAAGTAAAAGATGGTTACAAGAGGGTACTAAGTTACTGGGGTTTTGAAAGTAACATTTTGAACTAGAAAGAATACTGAACAAGTCAGACAGACAGACTAAACAAACAGTAGCAGGGGCAAATACACACAGAACTTAGAATGAAAAGATAGGATGAAACATTTAGCTTGCTGATTGTGACTATGTTTGTTAAATGTTGCCTCTTCCCAGCTCCATGTTAGTGTACAAAATAAGCACAAAGCATGATGGAATTGCCTGCTGAAAGCTCAACATAATATAGGTTATCTCAGAAGCGTAGCGTGCCTTGGTGGGGCCCCGTATAAAAATTTGTTTGGGGGCCCTTAGGAAGGGTAAAGATTTCTCACAAAAGGAAAAAAATTGCATAAAATTAAAAGAAATATTTATTCATCATAATTAAAATTTGGGAAGTTTTTATTAATTTTTGCTTACGCACGTTGGGGGCCTCCGTGGCCCGGGGCCCTCGTATAATTGATATGGCAGATACGGCGGTAGCTACGCCCCTGGGTTATCTAGTGCCTCAGTCAGATGGCTGTTCACTGGGAATGACAATACTATCCAGGTTCTTAATAATAAAGACAGGCTTGGATTTCTTCATATAGCCATGAAAATGCTGTAGGGATGGAGGGGTAATACTTGCTAGTAGTAAGGGATTGTGGAAAATTCTATCCTATGTTCCTTAGGATAATAGCTATGGATGTCCCTATGATCAGAAAAACTGAGATTCTAGCAGTGTTTACCTCCGAGTGAAAGCTGCTAAGTTTGATCTGATAATCTATACAAGTGTTGCTATTTCACAGTGAGAAAAGATAACCGTGTGTTACTTCTGGTACATTTTTTATTAAGAGGCACTAATACCATTCACTGCTGTTAGTAAATTTTAGTGGTGGTCTGCCTGTCTGGATTACTCAGTAATGAGGAAAAAAGCTTTGCTACAGAATAGTGCTCAGGGGACAATCTGAATTTATATATATATATACAGTAAAACCTCAGATAACACTAAAACCTGGTTCCACAAGTCTTGGTGTTATACGATTTTTAGTGTTATCCGATGCATGTTAAAATCCTATGGGATCCATAGAGATACATTGTAACCACACAGGCTTTAGCGGTTGTTATCCGATGCATCCCATAGGATCTTAATGTTATCTGAACATCTCATACATATAAACAACCAATGCAGAAGCTTCTAGGCTGCAAGATAGGATTGTATAACTGGGAAATGTACTTGAGATTGCAGATGATCCTGCTGTGTGGTTGCAGCTCAGCAAATCCTATATTTCTCAAGTCTCAGATCTCAGCTGAGGACAAAGGCTTTGCTCCAAAGGGACTGGTCTGTGACAGTCATGTGTTTTCTCTTAGCAAATGCTGTCCCAAACCTGTCAGTCCAGTTCCCTTTCTTTGTTTTCAACAATAGTGACATCTTGTTGTCAAACCTTATTGAGCAATCAATAGCTGAAATGAGAGATAAGGGGTGGGGTGGGGAGGGGCAAGATTCAATTGTCATCTACAGGAGGGGGAAAATTAGGTTATAATGAGTCAAAGGTGTTAGAAACTACAGTGAGTTATGAAACCCAGACTTGTTTATGTCTGAGAAATCATGCATGTGTTGTGAGTAGGTGAAGGTAGGTGAAAATATGTCCTTTGAGACACAGGCCAGGGTGACATAAGTGACAAGTTGCAAAGGAAAAATGTCCTGTGGGAACAGATGTTTGACATATATGCCTGTTATGTTATGTCTACATTAATTTGATAGTGGAGGAAAAACAAATAAGTGCCTGCAGTTAGATAGCAATCACAAGGATGATATAAATAGGATATCCCTGTTAAGCAGAAGGAGAAGCCAGCATGGAGTTCTCCCCATAGATTCAATCAGGCATGGTTTGGGTAAGTTGAAATGTAATATTTCTGTATATATTCCTTTTAACTTGCTTAAAAACTAAGGCATGCTTTTTATCTTTTAAGAAGGTTCATGTTTTAAGGCACTTTTCTGGATGTTTGTGCTTCTCTTTTCAGTCTTCATATTAAGTACTTGCCTGTAACTTGGGTTCAGTTTGTATCTACAGTACTTTTGGAGTACCCTATGACTTGGACTTTTAATAAAAGCATTTATGTAGTCTTAATTTTGTGATCCTATATTCAGTTACTGTATAATGTTGAACCAACATGCCTGTTATGGTTTCAACAACTTTGAAGTACTTTAGATGCAATGTAGAAAAATAAAAGCTTGTACAGTAGTCTAGACTCTAGTTGCTTTTGCTTTGCATTATTGCAGCATTGACACCCAAATGAATTAAACTGCTACTGTACTGCAAAAGTACAGAAACCCTCAGGGTGCAGCCCATTGATAAAACAACTTTGTCAGCTGGGGGGGGGGGGAACTAGACTTCAGAGTTACTCAAGGTGAGCTAAAACATTTTGGTCTCCTCTTGAGTAACATGCAGGACATCTCTTAAAGAGATTTGACATAGTGTCAAAGGACTAATGAGAAGCAAAAGCTGAAATAAATAGTGTCAGAACATGAATGCACTTTTTCAGTGACTATCATGTAGGGACAAAGAAAACTATTATGATAACTAATGCAAAGAAATACAGGAGAACAACAAAAGGGATGGGGTGGGGGGACAAGGTATTCAGAAGATCCAAGAAATCAAAGGGAAATTTAAACTTAGGTTAGAAATGTTGAGTGACCCAACAGGCAAGCGCTCTATCTGACTAGGAGAAAATAGTGGCAACAGCATATTGAAGAACTATACATAAAAGGATGACAGACTCCTTTGATGAGGAATCCTGTAACTCTAGAAAATGAAGCGAAAGCTGCTCTGAAAGCACTGGGAAGAAAAATCCCAAGAGGTTGATGGAATACCAATAGAACTATTTCAAGCCATAGAGACTGAATCTGTCAAAATCCCAACAAGATTAAGTCAACAAGTAACAATAAATGCCCTCAAGATGGCAATATTCAATATACATTCCAGTCTATTAGAAAGGAGATGTCAAGGAGTGCAGTAACTATAGAACCATTGCTCCAATTTCCCATGCAAGAAAAGTAACGTTCAAGGTGTTGCAACAAAGGTGTTTTAACTTATATGGAACAAGAACTGCCTGATGTTCAAGCTGGATTCTGAAAAGCAAGAGACTACTCAAGATAACATTGCAACTCTCTGCATTTCAGAAAATCAGTACAGTATATGCTTTGACTGTATGGATTATGAGAAACTGTGGGTGGTTCTGAAAGAAATGGGAGTGCCTCAGCACTTGATTGTTCTCGTGTATAACCTATATTGAGGACAAGAAGCTACTGTTAGGACAGAATATGGAGAGACAGAATGATTTCCTATGGGCAAAGGCTTCAGACAAGGGTGCATTTTATCCCCTATCTATTTAATCTGTATGTAGAACATATACAGAAAACTAGACTAGATTCAGATTAAGGAAGAGTGAAAATTGGTGGAAGAGACATTAATAGTTTAAGATATGCAGATGACACCATCTTATTGGCAGAAAGCAACAATGACTTGAAATGACTTTTAGTGAAAGTGAAAGAAGAAAATGCTAAAGCAGGAGTGCAATTGAACATTAAGAAGTCAAAAATCATGACTACAGAAGAACATTAAACACAGCTTTAATGTTGGCAATGAAGAAATTGAAATAGTAAATGATTCGGTATACCTTGGTTCAATCTAAATGGAGATTTCAGCCAAGAAATCAGAAGACTCAGAATAGGAAGGGCAGCAATGAAGAAATTAGAAAAGATTATTAAGTGTAAGAACAGAATGGAGACCATGACCAAAATCATCTACACTCTTGCCTTTCCCATCACTATGTATGGGTGTGAAAACTAGGCTATAAAGAAAGCTGACAGAAAAAAAATTACTTTGAAATATGATACTTGAGGAGAACTTTGTAGATACTCTAGACTGCCAGAGTTGAGCACGTGGGGCCTAGGGCAAATCAAGACTGAACTGTCTCTGGAGGCAAAAATAATGAAGCTAGGTTGTCCTACTTTCAGACCTGCATGAGAAAGCAGGATTCTCTGGAAAAGTCAATAATGCTGGGATAAGTATTGTATTGTATAGTATATTTCGACTTATATGCCGCCCCATTCGCACAGCGACTCTGGGCGGCTCACAGAGGAAACAGTTACATAGCAAAATTCCATAGCATAAAAAACAATTACAGTACATATATCACATAGCAAATTACAAATATCACATAGCAAGAATAGCATCACAAAACATATCCAAATACATCCCAAAAATCTCCAGTAGCAATTACAAATTACAAAACATCAGGACATCCTAAAAAATACATCAGAGATACAGTACTATAATATAACACCTTCTTATTGCCAAGTTGCAGTTTATTCCCAATGGAATTTATGCCACGCTCAGGGGCAGGAGCGAAGTTCTTATGTCAGCACCCGCCCCGCACAGCTGTGGTCTATTCCCTTGAGGCCAGCCAAGGGAAGTCCAGTGGCTACACGGCCGGGGCAGTGGAGCAAATGCCCGCATGACCAGGGCCTCTTCTTCGGCCGGGCTCCTGCTGACGGCCCTTTATCCCTCCCAGCCAGGTGGAATGAGTGGGGGGGGGAGTGAGAGGCGGAGGTATCCTCACCTGCCTGCACAGTTGAGGTGGCGGGGCAAACGCCCGCATGGCCGGGTCTGCTTCTTCGGCAGGAAAGGAGATACATATTTAATGTAACAGCAGCTCCAATCCGTATAAGACCTTCAAGCCATTATTTTCACTGTTCTTTATCCTGGATATCGCTTTAGCTCCCCTTCCGATAGGTATCATCCAAGAGCCGTGATGCGATTAGTTTGTTACTATACAATACAATACAGTTGTACCTTGCTTAAAGAGCATAATGTGTTCCACAGGATTGCTCTTTAAGTAAGTTTGCTCTTTAAGCGAAACACCATTGTAAATGACCAATTGTGGGGGAGATTTCGAACCCCGATTTATTTGTTAAGCGAGTTTTTGGTTGGGTTTATTTGTTAAGTGAAGCGAACATTCAGAGAAAATTCTGCTCTTTAAGCAAGTTACTCTTTAAACGAGGCGCTCTTTATGCGAGGCTTGACTGTAGCTCTTTTTAAAAATTATATTTCTCTGAATGTCAATTTATTCCCTGGTACACAGGGTATAGTCTGTCCATGTTGTAATATGTTTGCCACACAGAAGACTCTTGTATTGATTTTCTTTTTGGAAAAAATTGTCAGAGTGTCCGCAGCCCGGCTTCTATCAGAGAAGCTAGTGTTTTGTTTCCAGACTGATTTGGATGAGGGATTCCTTAGACCAGTGAAAGTTAGGGGCCCAAATGTTAATGTTGCAGGGAATTCTTTCTGGCTTTTGGTTTGAACTTTATAGGCGCTGCCCCTGATTGCTGAAACAAATCCTCCCTGCAAAGTTTTAGCGTCTTGAATAGCTCCTGTAAAGGTCAGGCTAAAATACAGAGTGGATTTCCTACATGACAGGCACTGGAACCCTTATCCTTTGCCGCCTTAGACCAGATCTTAGAAACAATGACCAGAATTTTGTTCAGGTTTTATGGGAATGTAAAGGCAAAACACACAGGTTTTGTTTGTTTGTGAAGGAAATCCCTTCTGAACAATTGATCACATGACTGGTGGTGCCACTGGTTTCAAAGTCAGTACTTATCTGCTCACCTGAAACAGAGGGCTGTTGGCTGGGGATGAATTTATTTATTTATTTGCTCAAACTTTTATGCCACCCTACTCGCAGAGTAACTCAGGGCAGCTAGCATAATATTGCAGAACATCACACAGTCACAATAATAAGTTCAATAATAAAGTGCTTAAGTGCACAGGTTCTAATCAAAAGTATCTTTATGAACTAGTCTGAGCACTGGAACATTATTGTGAGAGGCAGACAGGCTAAGCAGCAGGTAAATCAAGAGTGGGTGAAGGATTTATTTGACAAACAGAGAGCTGTCACCCACAATGGTGTTGTCCCAGGTCATTTTGGTATTTCTGTCATAGATTTGAATATATACAGGCAGTGGTGAGTTGTCAAAAATTTTACTACCCCACCGTGACTTCATCACAGTGTGGGCGGAGCTAATGTCATGTCATGACATCGTGGGTGGGGCCAAAGAAAAAATAAATAATAATAATAAAATAAAATAAAAATAAGCACACACACCCCTCAGTCCGCCCACCCACCCACAACACAAACCCGTAAATTAATTAACTAAATAAATAAATACAATAAAAATACATTAAAATACACCCACCCACCCAAACACAAACCCGTAGCTTACCTGTTAGTATAAGTGCCTGGGCAGCACCATGTTGCAAGATGGATTTGGTCATCGTACCAGTTCTCTAGGATAATATGCTTTAATGTAAATGTAAAACAGCTATATCTGCAATTGGAACAGCACAGGTATAGCTTATTGATGAGGTAACTCCAAGACTTTGCTTAAAAACCTCAAGCCAGGCCGCCAGGAACTGTGGTAGTACGTCAATATAGGTAAAGGTACTAAATACACATTAAAATATACACAGACACTTACCCTGGGGAGCAGGCTATAGGGAGCTTCAGGCTAGCAGCTTCTCTTCCTCCTCCCTGCTTGGGAGGACAGCAAGGAGGCCGTGCATACGTGCCAAGCACTGTAGGCATGCATGCACACCAAGTGCTTGGCACGCGTGTGCAGTGAGGGAACCAGTGAAAAGGTAAGCCCTGAAGGTGGTTCCCCCCAAAAGCTGCTGCCGGTTCTCCGGGACACTGGGAAAAATTACAACCGGTTCTAGTGAACTGGTGCGAACCTGTTGCATCCCATCACTGTATACAGGTATTTGTGTTAGCCAGTTGGGAGGCTGTTGGTGGTTGGATGCATGGTGATGCACTATGATGTCCTACCACCCACTCACACATGTCTGAAATTGCTCCTTAACATCTCTGTCCTAACACTAACCATCCTCTTCTTTAGCGTATTTTTGCCAACCTGCCCGTTCACTTCTACTCCGTTCCTCTCCCTTCCCTGTTTTAGCTGGCTGCCATTCTCAACCCTGTCTCTCTCTATCAATCTGTTTCACTCTATGAATTTGACAGTCCTTTCCCAAAGGAAGAAACAGCATATGCCCCAAGAAAACAAAACAAGAGTGATGCTTAGACATGGAGGACTGGAGACTGATTTCAGAAACACCCCCATCCCTGGAATAATAATCTATTTCACAAAGTACATAGATGAGAATGGAAGAACACAGTGCTAAGATTCACACAAACAGATTTAAGCAAATCAGACCAGAGCAAAAGAAAAATATAGCATTGCTTGAACGCAAGATTCCAGGAAGCAAGATTTGTTATCCCCCTTTGACTTTGTTCATACGCATTTCAGCCCTGCATTTTGTGGCCACCAGGATGCATTACCAGTATGGTATGTATGGATTAGGGAGACTGTGGTGGCTTAGTGGTTAAGATGCTGAACCTGATGACCGGAAGGACAGTAGGCCAGCAATTTGAGACCCGAGTGCTTCATGACAGAATGAGCTCCAGTCTCTGTCCCAGCTCCTGAGGACTTAGCAGTTCGAAAGCAAGACATTGCAAGTAGATAAATAGGTATCATTTTGGTGGGAAGGTAAACAGTGTTCTGTACACTCTGGTATCTAGTCATGCCTGCCACAAGTCCACGGAAACGTCTGCAAATGCAGACAGCACTGGCTTTTTGGCTGTAAATAGAGATGAGCATTGAACTCTAGAGTCAGATATGAAGGGCGACCTGTGCATGGATTAAGCATCCAGTATGCATGGAGAGTTGAACAATGCTTTAAGAATCATGAAAGGAATACAAAGGTAGAGGCTTTAGGAAAACAGCAGAAATGATAATGAAGGGGTGGTGGTGGTACGAAAGAACAAAGAGAAATTCCAATGAGGACCACTGTAACTGAGGCCTGGAGGGATTGTATGTATGGTATTGGAGGGAGCTAGGGTCTCATGCTGGCCAAGAGAGATGGTTGTAAAAAATGGAATAAAACAGACAGTTGACTGAAAATCATGATCTGAGGAAGAAACTAGCAGTTGAGATAAGGTGCATATCTTGCACGATCCTGTTTCAGTGTTTTGGTACTACTTTAACCAGTGGTGGGCTCAACATTTTTTTACTGCCACACTGTGGCTGTGGTATGGTGGGAATGGCCAGGGGGAAAGCCTTGCTTTGCACCCAAATTAGGACTACTTTATTTCAAACCTTGGATGGTTGGGGGCAGCCAGAATTTCTGCTACCGGTTCTGGCGAACTGGTGCGAGCCTGCTGATGCCCACCACTGACTTTAACCCTCCTGGATCTGTCCAAATGAATCTTGGGATTCGTATTTGGTCAGAATACTTAGAATTCTCTGCTGTACTGCAGAGGACTTTACTGGATCTCTTTGGAAGAGATTTTTTTGCTGGAATCCTGTTATGCTTGTGGAAGGGTGATGATGTCATGGGCAGGCAGTGATTATTAGTAATTAAAACAAAGCAATCAGACTTATATACCATCCCGTATCGCTTAGTGCACTTTCTGGGCATTCACATGTTAATTAGCATTTTGCCTCAAACATGCTGGGTACTCATTTTACTGACCTTGGAAGGATGGAAGGTTGAGTCAACCTTGAGCCCAGGTCAAGATCGAATTTACAACCTTTTGGTTGCAGCACAGCAGTTTAACTACTGCGCCACCAGGGTTCTTCCTACCTCTGTCCCATGGCTTTTTCAATTATTGTGTAAACCTTCTCAACATGTGGAAGCTGCAGAAACTGCAGAACAGAAGGAGGAAGTTTTTTATTTTTTTTTGTACTTAAAAGCTCTCTTCTGTTCTATGTCTTCTATTCATTATGCAACACATGAGCTGGGAAGGATACAGGGCACAAACAGGAAAACTGAATTCCCATAAATCACCCTGTGCCTGTTATGTCATCACCCTTCTGCTGGCTTAAGTAACGCAGCAGGATTTCAGTCTTTAAGTGATTCAACCACATACCAATCCTATGACTCCAGTGATGGGATGTAACAGGTTCTCACCAGTTCGCCAGAACCGGCAGTAACTTTTCCCAGTGTCCCAGAGAACCGGTAGCAGCTTTTGGGGGGAACCACCTTTGGGGCTTACCTTTTCAGTGGTTCCCCCACTGTGCAAGCGCACCAAGCATTTGGTGTGCATGCACACCTATTATCCTAGAGAACTGGTATGATGACCATATCCATCTTGCAACATGGTGCTGCCCAGGCACTTATACTAACAGGTAAGTGACGGTTTTGTGTTTGGTGTGTGTGTGTGTATGGGTTGATTTATGTTTGGGGTGGGTGGGTGGGTGGGGTATTTTAATGTAATTTTAATTTTTATTTTATTTATTTTATTTTATTTATGGGTTTGTGTTGTGGGTGGGTGGGTTGAGGGGTGTGTGTGTGTGTGTATGCTTATTTTTATTTTATAATTATTTTTATTTTTTCTTTGGCCCCGCCCACAACATTATGATGTCATGACATTAGCTCCGCCCACACTGTGATGACATCGCAGTGGGGTGGTAAATTTTTTGACATCCCACCACTGTATGACTTCTTAGAGTGGAGCAATGATAGTTATAAAGTGGTATCAACATGCTGTAGCTCTGCATGGGGTCGCAGAGGGTCGGAATCGACTGTGCGACTGAACAACAAAAAGTGTAGATATAGTCATGGAGTTGCACTCCAAAGATAAAAGCAAGATTGAGGAAGGACATCATATAGGGCTAAGGATGAGAGGAACTGACAACAAACAAGAGAGAAACACTTGGGTAAAGGTTTGGGATGAGGGACGCTGTGCATACCTGTGTGTTTAGCTGTCCAATGGCCAATAGCCATTCAGTACATGATAGGCATCTTTGGAGTTCAGTGGTAAATTACTAGGGAGTCATGCCCCCCCCTCCCAATTCTATAGCTGTGTTGAAATACTGGATTTTAAAGACTTAGCTAAATCTGCAAGTGGGATGTTTATGTACGATTGCCTCTTCCTTATACAAACAAAGCTGGAAATCTGATACCTCATCATGGTTACCTTACCTACACCGTAGTACCAGCACTAATGAAAACTGTCAGTAGCTGTTGATTTCTGCCTCCATGCCTGCCAATATATATCTCACATGTTAAAGTGGTAATGGATTCTGCAGATCACATAAAACGCCTGAGCCAATGAACATTGAAATAACAGTCTATCGGTGTCTGCAAGTTAGGTTGATGGGCCTCACCCATTCATATGTGTGTGCATATGCTGGTTATCAGATGTCCATGAAGGAGGGGCAGAATTAGCTTAAAGAATTTTACTGCTACTACCGTAACACTTCTCTGCTGCTTCTGTGTTTTGGCTATTCAGAGATTTCTGTACAAATTTCAGATGTCAGAACTGACCACATGTGGCTTCCAAGGTTCAGTAAATACGGACAGCAAAAAATCAGCTTCACTTAGGTTTCTTTTTGAAAAGGAAGTGACTATTTTCATTGTGTGGTGTCTATCTGGGTGATCTTATTCTTCTTTCCCCATCTTCCTTCAGATTCAATTCTGCTCATGTAGTTTCTCAATTTCTCTGGATCATTCCTCCTTCTCCTCTCCTTCCTCTGTTAAATCTCCTGTTACTACAGCAGGGTACTGGTAATGTAATATGCTGTTTCAGTTGGAGTCAGGGCACTCATGGAGGCCCAGAGCAACAGAGATTGCTTACCGTATATACTTGACTATAAGTCGTCCTGAATATAAGTCAAGATACCTAATTTGGACCTCTGAAACTAGGAAAATAGATTGACCTGAGTATAAGTTGGGGGGGATGCAACAGCTGCTGTTGAATTTCAGTAATTAAAATACATGAAAATACGGTAAAATTAATTAATGTAGACATTTGTGTGGGTATGTGATGGTGAATTTTTGGCAGAATGCTCACCTGCAGCCTTGAGAGCCACACACGTGCCAGCTGTGCAGCTTATGTGGCTTGCAAACAAAGAGAAGCAATCAGGTTCTTGGTGAAAAGAACAAAACATTTTTAAGCTTTTAAAAGTTTTTAATCTTTTAATCAGTTTTAAATTGTTGTTGTTGTTTCTATGTTGTGAATTGCCCTGGATCCCTTTGGGGAGGAGGGCAATAAATAAGTATGAATAAATGGCGGCGGCGGCGACGACGACGACGATAATAATAATAATAATAATAATAATAATAGGCCTCTTTACTTGTGAGGAGTGCAATATATTTACAGTGAAGGCAGAAAACAAAACTAGCTTGACTTCAGCAATACGTACAAAGTTCATAAAGTCCAACACACAGTCTTTCTCTCTCTTGCCAAGTTAGAGCACATAGCTCTCTGCTCTGCTTACCCAAATACTGTACCGCCACCAACAGTGTGGGCAGCAGACCTCGTTGGTTTATAAACAGTTCCACAGTTGAGAGTAGCTGGAATAAGCTGTGAGGCAATTCTCCTCGTACCTCAGTGGTCTTCAGCTGTTCCAACGCAGTTTGGCCTTGAGTTGAACACTTTCTAGACTCAGGCGTAAATCTTGGCAGTCAAATGCACACAGCAGCCAAGGGCAGGCAAAAATGCAAGCAAACCAAAGACCTCCACTCAGATGTGCCTCTTTCATATGCTCAGAGGCTAACTGAGTAGGGCTGACTCAGAGCACCTGGCCATTCTCTGCAACTAGCCTTAAAGCTACAATGGCCATATCCAGCTTGCAACATAGTAGGACAGTGCTGCCGAGGCACTTATACCAACAGCATGTTTTCTAGTGTTTAGGTTGACCTGAGTATAAGTCAAGTCCATTTTTGGATCTCATTTGGGGGGCTAAAACCCTTGACTTATACTCAAGTATGGTACCTTGCTCCCCATTTCTGCCCCCATTACACAAGGGGTGGTGGTGGTGGTTTAATAGGGTCTGTGTGTCTAGCAAGAAGTGAGGCTTGGCTGGAACAGAAGGAATAAATAGACCACTGCAAAGCTGCATAGTAGATTGCACCAGAAATGGTTGCATTAATGGAAGCAAATCTCCCTTCAGGCAACCCATCTGCTTGAGAATCACTCTGAGCCCCAATAAGTAGAAGCCCTATAGTTGGGCCACAAAGTTCCAGCTTGAGCATGGATTGGGGTCAGATTAGAGTGTATATCCCTGCGTGTCATGTGATGACTGGAAAACGGATTGCTCCAGATCTACTCCACAAGAGGTCCAAGCTGTGGTCTATTTCCTGGTGTTATCATAGACTGAGTGTGAAAGGAAACAGACTTTCCTCTCTTCAGGAATGGGTCTGCTGAAATAAATTATCCATTTCACTGTTGCATTCACATTTCAGATATAGATAGCCACCTGCATGGATAGTAAAGGTAAATGTCACCCTTGCTTAAAAGCCAGTTGTATCCGACTCTGGGATTCAGTCCTCATCTCTGTTTCATAGCTGAAGAGCCAGCGCTGTCTGCTTCTGCAGACATTTCTATGGGCATGTGGCAGCAGTGGTGGGGTTCAGCAGGTTAGCTCCAGTTCACCAGAACCAGTAACAGAAATTTTGGCTGGCCCTGCCCATCCAAGTTTTGAAATAAAGTCGTCCTAATTCGGGTGCAACACAGGGCTTTCCCCCTGGCCACGTCCACCATTCCACACCCACAGAGTAGGTAGTATTTTTTTTTTTAAAATCCCACCATTGTGTGGCAGGCATGACTAGACACAGGAGCACACAGAACGCTATTACCTTCCCACCCAAGTGGTCCCTATTTATCTACTTGCAATTTCTTGCTTTCGAACTGGTAGGTTGGCAGGAGCTGGGACAGAGATGGGAGCTCATTCCGTCCATGGATAGCCATATATAAAAGCCAAAGGGTGGTCCTTACTTATTATAACAGATACTGAAGGCAATTCAGTATCTGTTATAATAGATATAAGAGCAGGAAATGGTAGCTGCCCAAGGGAGAAGCAATGTATCTTTTGGCCCATTAGCAGGTTGAGGCAAATGACTGGTGAAGTTAATAAGAACAGAAAGCATCAGACTTATTAGATTTCAGCCTTTCAAAGAAAAGGCATAATTGACCAGTCCTTCATATTTTGCTTGAAAGCCAAGAGCAAATGGGGACTACTAACACACCTTGATTTCCCACTAGGAGACCCATGAATGAGGCCAGAATCAAATTTGGGCAAGGGCAACGTCCCTTAATTGTATTTGTCTTATTACTCTGGGAAAAGCCAGCCAAGAAGAGAGGACACATGAGAGTTAAAATGCATGCCGGTAAGAGACTCTGTCAGCGCAACCTCAGTTCAGTGCCACTTATATTTATAATGGACGATGGATCATAAATTTCAGTAGGTCTGAGTTGGGTGAGAAAAAGAGAGTTGGAACAATTTGCAAGACATTGCTGTAACCAGATAAGGTTGTGCTGGTGAAACCCCAAGGGAACGTGGAGAACGTTGTTGCCTGGGCCAAGGCCAAGTTTTAAGACTCAGACAAAACTAGCAAGCCATGGGACACAAACCGTTTTAGCCTTTAGGGGCTCTTGAGTTAAAATATGAACTCCTGAAAAGTCTCAGCAGATGCCAACTACTCTACTTTCTTCCTCATTTCACTATTTGGTTGCAAGTTCCAGTTTTGGTGTTTGTATTTACACACGGGAAAATGGGTTTCTGTACACTCCCCATCATTCTTCTTTTGATAAATTTGATTTTAGACATAATCTAGATGTTGTGATAGGACCTCTTGTTTACCATCTTATATGGTCACTGAAAAATTGCCAGTGACCAAGTGCTCGTGAATTTTAAGACATAGAGAGGTGAGCTTGTCTTTAATGGGATAGCGTTGTGCAGGCTTACCCAGTAATTGGTTCATCCTGACTAGCGACAATGGGTTAACTTCATTCAGTGTAGGCAACCTAATTTTTTTAGCGTGCCTTTAGTGACTAGTATTGCCAAATACAAGGGTATTGGTTGGACTCTAAGAGAATTGTTGGCTTTAAAATCCTCTCCACTCTTTCTCAGTTGGCACCATCACTCATGGGCTGTATGCACAAGTAGTATGCTGAACAGCCAGGGTTAAGGACAGATGACTGCAGAGAAAAATCAGAATGTGCATGATCCATTGCATCATCTGGACAAAAGCAAGAATGGATCACCAGCATTGTGAACTTTCTTGTTGCACAAATCATAGCAGCAGTGGTGCAATGCCTGAAGGGGGAGACTTCCTTGTGGCCAGCTGATGAGCCTTCCACTATTCCTTGCTTGCTACGATTAGGAGGAGTTCTGCCCTCGCCTGCCCTTGTTCCATTACAATGTTACCTGAAATCCTGGGGTTCCTATGGGGGCCCCCATCACCTTTATTACCTGAATACTTAAAGCTTTGCAGTGCCCCAAAGTAAGGGGACGCATTGTATAAAATACACCAGAAAAAAACATTCCAATAAAAGTTGCATTTATTTAAAAGCAGGATCTAGCTGGCAGAGGACTGAATGGAACCTTATGAAAAATAAATGAGAAATGCAAAGAATTTCAAAGAGTAAAGACATTGAGAATACAGGATAGGGAGGAAACTATGATAATCAGCAATACAGAGAAACATGAATGAAAAACATAACATGATATAATAACAATATGAAAATATACTGGGTCCTGGGTCCCAGGCCACACTGGGGGGGGGGGGCATTGTGAGGCAGGAGTCAAGGCCCAGGGCTGCTGACTTTTCCTAGCCCAAAATTAGCAGTAGCAGCGAAGATTTGAAAAACCTCTCCTTTTATAGATGAGGCAACCAAAAGTCCAGGTGACCTCCAAATTGGCTCAAGAGGGGTCACATGGCAAATTGTTGGTGGCCAGGCCCCCTCCTCCCATGAGGAGTAAGATGCCCCAAACAGCTCATACACAATGAAGAAAACCCAACTGCATAGGGCATAAATCCAGTGGTGGGCATCAGCAGGTTTGCACCAGTTCGCCAGAACCAGTAGCAGAAATTCTGGCCGGCCCTGCCCATCCACATTTTGAAATAAAGTAGTCCTAATTCGGATACAACACAAGGATTTCCCCTTGGCCATGTCCAACATACCATGCCCACCGTGTGGTAGTAATTTTTTTGGGAATCCACCACCGCATAAATCTAACACTAAAAACCTTCAACCTAAGGTCTCTCCCAGGCAGCCAATCTTATGGGGCAGAAATACAGATGAAACAAGTTCAATAAAAGTTACGAACATCCTGAGTATCTGGTTACATCCCCACCATTTGCTCTGAAATCACACCTCAACTAGGGGCCTCATTCCCTTTCCAGTGGGGAAAAATGAGATCCTAGCCTTTGATCTGCAATGGGAGAAGAATGCCATATTTCCTACTAGTCAGCCAATGCTTGACTCTGTTCATGAAAATATTAATATTAAAAGATAGACCTCCAAAAATAAGCCAACAGCAAGATCCCACTTTGTTTACCGTACAAGGATGCTCCTTGTCTCTTATTTTGGCCTGAAATTTCAGGGAATGGGATACCAGTTACCTGACAACTAGCCAGTTGAGTCTGAAGGCCTAGTACTGTAATTGTTTAGAGCTACAGCATTGGTGGTAGCTCATTGTTCAAATTGGATGAGATTGATGGACAATCGGAGTCCAATGTGGAGGGCTGCAATTTCTGCAGTCCTGGATCTGGAGGATGTTAACCTCTTAGTATAAATTGGTATGTAGCAGTAAATCTTTGTGCACTTCCTTCCTAGTAGCTGTTTGTATGTTGGCAGTATGTGTGACTCATATTTATTTTAGTTCAGAGGTTGATGACAACTGTTTTTTTTAAAAAAACACCCCAGACCATATCTTATGTACTAATATGTTATGGATTTTTTAAGACAGTGTAACAGGAGCGTTTAGCAAAGGGAGCTTTATTTGAAGTGTGGATTCATACAATAACGATGTCAGAAGGCTTCTGCTCCAGGTTTATATTCCATGTTCAGTGTTCTTCTATAGCTGCTTTCCTAACCGCAAATATTCATGGAACATCACAGATCCTGCTTTAATTAGGGTAATGGGCAAACCAGGAATATAAAGCCCAGGAGAGAATGAGGAACAAAAAATATAATGGAATAGCCTCCTGCTTTATGGCAGTAGAAAAATAATATCTGACAGATGCATAGTTTATTTATTTATTACATTTCTATACCGCCCATTTGAGAAATGTGGTTGACGATAGGCTTTCTAAATCCCCCTTCCTTTTTCTACTTTTGTTTTGAAGTGATTTTCTTTCTCCTTTTCATTTATTTTCCCCACTCAGACTGTGATTGTAAGATTTAGCCATAGCTCACTGTAGTTCTTCACACGATGACTTATTTCTTTCCCAGCACTTCCAGGACTGTCATAGCTAGAAGTATATGCCTTCATTTTATCCAGTATTGATTCATTCTTGCCTATGAGGAAGATAAGAGCTTTTCAGCAAATTGCCTCATAACAATGAAATTCAAAAAGCTGAAATCCTTCCTCTCGTGTCTTATATTTGCACATCATGTTTACTTGCAAGCCTACCCCCACCTCCATCCACAACACAGGAAGCTGAAAGAAAATAAATCATTTTAATAGGTTTTTTTTTTAAAGTAGGTAAAGGTAAAAGTCCCCCTTGTTTGAAAGTCAATCATATCAGACTCTAGGGTTCAGTGCCCATCTCTGTTTATAGCCAAAGAGCCAGCGCTGTCTGCATCTACAGACATTTCTGTGGACATATGGCAGGCATGACTTGATACTGGAGTGTACAGAACGCTGTTTACTTCCCACCAAAGTGGTCCCTATTTATCTACTTGCAATTTCTTGCTTTCGAACTGCTAGGTTGGCAGGAGCTGAGACAGAGGCGGGAGCTCACTCTGTCATGCAGCGCTTGGGTCTTGAATGGCTGACCTACCAATCTGCCAGTTGTCACGTTCAGCGTCTTAACCACTAAGCCACTGCAGTCCCTTAAAGTAAGCCATGGCTAAAACACTGATGTTTATAAATATTGCAGATTCTAACATCTTATGACAATTCATTATTAAAAGTAATACTTAATAACACTCATATAGATTTAGTAAAAAGTGTGAGTTAAAGTGATAGATGAGCTCCTCAAAAAACTTAATTTACATATCCAACATTAAGTTTAAATGAAGAGGTCCTTGTAACTATCTTCTTAAATCTTTTCACTTTTATAAGGGAAAACCAACTGTGAGAAGCTAGGGCAGGGGTGCCCAAACTTTTTGGGCCGCACGCCGATCATGTGGTTTAGGGAGCCAGTCACTAAGGCCTGGGGGCCAGGTGCAGCCCCTGATGCCAATTCATCCGGGCCGTGAAGCCCTCATTGCTTCTGGAAGTGGAAGTAAAATGTGCCCATATGAGTGTGTTTTATTTCCGCTTCCAGGAGCGATGAGGGCTTCGTGGGCCAGATGAATTGGCATCGGGGGCCGCACCTGGCCCCCAGGGCCTTAGTTTGGGCACCACTGAGCTAGGGTGTACAGGCCTTGCTTGTGTGAAATCAAAATGATTCTGGCATTGTACCTAGAGGCAGCATGACATGAACATATAACATTTCTAGCAGGTCTACAGACAGTAAACACAACTTACTTCCTGGCCCCAGCTTTTTATTTTACCAAGGACCTGGTCCCTTAAACTATTCACAAGGGATGCACAGAATATAAAAATTAATTCTGTATTCTCTAAAATTTAAATGAAAGTGTTTTATTTATATGGCTATGCTAGGTTAGTTTTACGTAAATTAATTCTGATTCAGCAGCATTCCTAGTTACAATGGAAAAATCTGTGCTTGTGACATATAAAGATCTTCCAGGAGCAAATGGATCATAATAACTTCTGCCTGGGTTCCTCTTGTCTTTAAATGCCAGTTAATTGATAAAATGAAGTGAATTAATTAAAGGAGAAAACATGCAGGGACACTGATGAGTTCCTTGGTAAGAGAAATTGATTTAGGAAATTCTAATCAATTCCTGTCTGTCTGTGAGAAATGTAAATTAAAAGAATGTCAAAACGATTTCAGTGGAACAACCACCAACCTGAATGATGCATTTGTACACACGAGTAGTTTGGGAGTTCTATGCAGCCCAACTTCACAGGAGCATTTTGAAGGATGGTGCCACTTTTGGTTCTTTGGTTCTTGGTATTTTTACGAAGAAACATCAGGAAAACATACTTGCAGACAGATTTGCATCAGTGAATCAGGAGCAGCAGGAGACCTACTTGAAAAGAACAGGCATTTGCAACCTATGGCCAGTGGGCCGGCCCCGGCCCCCATTCACCCGGTTCTCGCTGCCCTCGCCGAAAACATGCATACACAAAACACTGCCATAAATGCATTCTGCGCATGCACGGGTGCATTTTACTTCTGTTTCTGCGTGGGAGGAACCATGTGACCAGCCCGATCAGCTGTCCAGGGGGCATGGTCAGGCCCGTGACCTGAAGATGTTGAGAACCTCTGGAACAAAAGTTAACCCACTGACGGGCATTCTCCTTCCTTGCAGACAGAGGACAGGGTTTCTGTCAACAGTCACAGCTAATAGAGAGGCAAGCTGCTTTTGGTGCTATAATCCTCCACTGCCTGTCTAGTAAGACTTCTTATCCTCCCTCCTCTTTAAACTATAAGCTCCTTGATCACCTCTAGGCCTCTGAGTCAGTGGCAGCTGGCAGTGACTCCAAATTTGAGGCTGTTGTACATTTTGTCTGGATTTTAGTCTGCCATTTTCAAGAACTGTATCTAGGGTTCTGAAAACTACCTCCTCAATAGGTTCAGCACCGCAGAAACTCCTATGAAATGCAGACTGAAACCCAGAGAAGATTCACAGTACCTGTTAAACTGAAGTCACCCCCAGCTGCTGCTACTCCTAGTCCAGAATTTTTCTAGATACAATACTTCCTACTTAGGAAACACTGCCCAAAATCCTATTGCTTAGCATAGTAAATCACACTAGAGGAGGCCAATTAAATCAGTGGGGATTTAATGGTTCAATTTCTCCCTATGTTCAATGGATTTAGTGATCCTACTCTAGCACAGTTTATAATGCTAAACAACAGAAATTTGGTTGCAGATTTCTTAAGACTAAAAATGGGGGTAGATTTCACTCTTGCATCTATGGAACTTCTCTGCTTTAGTGGTAATTGCTAATTTGACCTTCTTCTTCTTCTTGTGCCATATTTGAATCTGAATATTGGCAATCCTCATGGCGATCAGCCATGAAGACTCTCCTGTGATTATAATGCCGTGGTCTTTCATCCGCCTTCCGCATCGCAGTATGACACCTGTACCACTGATCCAGCTCCGTGAGTCACTTTCTGGTCCTGAGCCCTTTTAGCACACAAGGTCCTCCTCAGCCCCGGGCCAGTATTGAGGAAGCTTCTGCCCTCCATCAAGATAGATTTCAGTGGGATTTAATCCATTTGGGGACCATCACCTTTCCCTGTGGACTTCGCTAAGGTTGCTAGTCCTCAGGGTTTTCAGGATAGTTAACCGCCACCTGATGTTCAACATAGAGTCACTGACAGTATGGTCTACTCTATTACCATAGCAAGATAACCTGGCAAAACTGAATTTGACCATGGGAACAATATTTTATATCCATTTATTTTTAAAGAAAAATACCCCATATGTCCACTGATAGCAGCAGTCACTGAGTAGCGAATTGAACCTATGTTTCTGTAATATTGCTGTAACATTAGCCATCATACCATGCTGCCTCCCATGTATATAGCCTACTTCCCCTTTGCCCTGCTACTCAGCCAGTCACAATTCAGGGCTGGGACTTTGACCTCTGGAAAATGGTGGGGCTTCTGAACCCCTGTTGTGCCTTTCAGGTGTAGTGTAAGCTATGTCAGAGCATCCTTCCACAGAAGCCTCAGCCTTTGGGGAGTGCAAATGAGTACTCTATGGGGCATTGGTTTTCTTTCTTTCTTTCTTTCTTTTTTTTGGAAATTATTAATTACATACTAGTTAAAATTTTACAACATACAACAACATAATGTACATTTTTAGTATAGCTAATTAAAGTTTCTTGAATGTGGCCTTACTTGATTATAGCTAATCTAATGCAGCCTTTCAACAGGAAAAGGTTCCCCACCTCTGTTGAACCTGACTCCCCCATCTCCCAAGAAGGATAATAGGCTGGCAGATGGGGGAAGGTACAACCTTAATGTGTTGCATTGTTCAAGGAGGTCCTTTGGGGCAGGGGTCCCCAACCTTTTTGGCAGCATGGACCGTTTTCATGCTAAACAATTTTTCCACAGACCAGTGTATGGGGGGTGGGGGTGGTATTGGATGGTGCAAGTGCATAATAAAATACAAGACATTTTGATATGCAGTATCACACTGAACACAGGCTGGGTGGTGGTGGTGGTGGTGGACCCCCACTGTAGTTAAGCAATGTGGAGGTGGGGCCTGACCATTTGCCTGTCTGCTGTGTCTGAAGCCCTTGCTCTTGCTCCATTCACTGGGCAGCCCTGGCAGAACAGGTTGAGAGCAGAAGGCTGCTATTTGGGCTCCCAGCACCGCCTACCCCTACAGCTCAGTTGGGGATGGCCCATGACCAGTGATGGGCTGCTACCGGTTCGGACCGGTTCAGCCAAACCAGTAGCAGTTTCTGGAGGGGATCGCCCGGGGGGGGGTAGCAAAGCTCCGCCCACAGTGGGATAGTAAATTTTTTGACAGCCCACCACTGCCCATGACCCAGTACTGGTCCATGGCCTGGTGGTTGAGGACCCCTGCTTTGGGGTACACAGAAAGCAACTCCTCGAAGGTTGTGGTATTTTTAAATCACAACCGAGTGTACACTAGGCTATGACCACCTTGTTCTGGTTACTCTTTCTCAGGCGAAAGGAACTGCAGAATGAACTCAAAAAGGTGACTTCATTTTGGCAGTTTCATGTCTGACCTAGATACGAAAGAAGAAGAAGAAGAAGTAGGTCCTTTCGTAAAGATCCAAAATGACAACTGTTCGGAAGATCAAAACACTTCCATAGCTCCCAGGATTCTCTATCATAGGGTGTCCTGGCCAGGGCTGTTGGGAATTGCAGTTCAATGACATGCAAAGTGCCACTTTTTGTCAATCCATTATTTTGCAGGGAGCTCTCCAACTGAAACTGCACATCATAGAAGATGCCTGTATTCTTCTGCATGATCTCATATACCAAGGATCCCAGGGGACCAGTGTTCCCTCCCCTCTCTCCTGAAGAGACACATACTGCCTGCCCCCCTTTCCCAGTTCTTGAATCATTCTTACAAAGCTGTCACCTTTTATGTCTGGTATGAAAGCGTTTACTTGGAATGTCTTCTCTTGAAAGAAATTCATGAGAACAGTTGCCTTTCAGATTGGGTAAACAAGCAGGGGTGTTTTTTTTATAGCAAGTAGGTCAAATGAGAAAAACATGTATTCATAGACTCTGAGAGCACAATTCCTACCATTAATAAATTGTCTTCTTTTGGAAATAACTGAAAGATACAGAACTGAATTTTAGATTACTGTATATCTCATTGAGTAAGCTGGTCTTCCTATATATTTCTTACTCATCAAAGCCATTTACACATTAAAATAATACATACTTTACTGTATATATTTTGAGATATCACAATCTGCTATTAAAAATAACAATTTGAACAATTATAAAACAATGCAAAATAGGTCATCAAGATAAAACAATGAATGAAAGTCCACAACTGAATAGATAAGAATCATATCATGGTTCTTGGGCCCCAAAATGGTGACCAATGAAGTACAGTAAATCCCCGACTTGCAAATGCCCCAAGTTACTTAAAATTCGACTTGCATAATGATTTTGTGCTAGAACCACATCCCGATTTACATAAATGTCCTGATTTAAATAAATTTACATAACACAATTTCCTATGGGTTTGCTTCGAGTTACATAAAAAATCCATTTTTCCTATGGGTTTGCTTTGAGTTATGTAAAAATTCATTTCCCTATGGGTTTGCTTCGATTTACATAAACATTTCATTTTTCTTATGGGTTTGCTTTGAGTTACATAAAAAAAATAATTTTTCCTATGGTTTGCTTTGAGTTACATAAAAAACCAATTTAAGCAAAAGCCTACAGAAATGACTTTTTGCCTAAGTAGGGGTTTTACTGTATGTTTTAGCTTAACATGAAAGCAAGGCCAGAATCAGTGCAGATTGGGGAAGACACACCACAGTAGGGAAGCCCTCTCCTAGGTCTCCACATGTTCCCAGTGGTAATGTATGGTTGTGAGAGCTGGACCATAAGGAAAGCAGAGCGCAGGAGAATAGACACCTTTGAAATGTGGTGTTGGAGGAGAGTTTTGAGAGTACCCTGGACAGCGAGGAGAACAAATAGGTCGATCTTAGAAGATATCAACCCTGAGTTGATTTTGACTTGGAAGATCAAATAGTGGAGATGAAGCTAAAGTACTTTGGACATCAAATGAGAAGAGAGGACTCACTTGAGAAAGCCTTGATGCTGGGAAAGGTCAAGGGCAAAAGAAGGAAGGGGGTGGCAGAAAATGAGATGGCTAGATGGTATTGTTGATGCAATGGGCACAGAGTTGAGCAGGTTGAGGGGGATGGTGGAGGATAGAGGTGCCTGGTGTGCAAGGGTCTATGGGGTCATACGGGGTCAGAATCAACTGTGCGACTGAACAACAACAACAAGGTCTCTATGTAAGATGTTATTCCTTTATGTGGAGAAAGACTTTCCTGAGAAGATGTTAATGATAGTGTTGGTATATGTGGGGTAGTGAGGGACGGAGAAAACACCTCTAAGCATTGAGGTTCAAAGCCATTTAGGATTTTAAATTTAAATACAGTAATACCTTGCATAATGAATTTAATTCGTTCTGTGACGCTGCTCGCTATGCGCGTTTTTCTCTATGTGAGTCAGACTCGCATAGCGAAAATCCCTATGGAAAAATTCGCATAACGAGCTTTTTAAGGGGAAAAACTTGCATAATGAGCTTTTCTAGGGGGAAAACTCGCATAGCGAATTGTTTTCGTTATGCAAGTTTTCCCCATAGAAACACTCGCTATGCAAGTTTTCTATAGGGAAAGTCCAAGTCACATAAGGAATATTTTCGCTACGTGAGTCGGACTGACATAGCGAATTTTTTTCCATTATGCGAGTGTTCCCCCATAGAAATGCTCGCTATGCGAGCGTTTCCATAGAGGAAGTCTGACTCACATAGCGAAAATATTCTTTATGCGAGTCAGATCGCTTTTTGAAAAACCCTCTCGTTATGCGAGTTTTTTGTACAGTGAAACACTCGCTAAGTGAGGTTTGACTGTACAGGTACTTGCCAGGCTGCTTATATTTAACACCATCACAGGAAACAGTTTTATTTAAATTTAGTGGCTTAGTGGTCCTTTGCAAAGGGCAGAAGGTGGTATGTGGGCTTGTTGGGAAATGAGAAGAAGACAACCTGTATGGAACAGGTTCTCCCCAATGTGTTCCTTTACAGCCAACCTAATAGCAGGAGTTGTAGGCCTTATTCTGGGGTTTTGGACCTTAAAACAAATGGAACTGGACAAAGTTAAAATGATAGGGTCTTCATATGAAATGGGAGGTGGGCTGAGAAAAGACCACATTTTCTAAGAAGGGGCAAGGTTGACATGGATTACTGGTACATTATTTCCTTTTCCTTCAAAGAGGAAGCTCAAAGGCTGGGAGTGCTACTGAGTCCTGTACTGCATTTGTCATGTGGGAATGGTGTGCATGTTTGCCAGTTATTCCCTAGTGTCAGTCCTTCCTAAACCACCGACACCTGGCAGTAGTTACCAGTATTCTTGTAACCTATGCTGGGTTTGTGCAAAGCATGGCTGCTTTCACAGTCTGAGAACGAACAGAAAACAAGAAAACATTTAACAGTTTCTCTGGAAGGAGGACAAAGTGTTTGTTCTTAAGGCCCCAGTTCAAGATGGTTGTAACACGTTTGATTGTTTTTTTAAAACCTGAAAATAACTTCAGGGTATCTTTTCTTTAACAGAACCAATACATTTTGTTTCAAGGCAGAAAATTTTTTACAAGTCTAGTGACAATTAGTTCATTTTGTTCAGGCTTATTTGAGCCTAGTTCTCCAGCACATTGCTGCTAGCTTACCAAAAAGATGTGCTCTCCTGCATGTATTACTAAAAGGTTGTAGCACTCTTCTGGGAGAATATCTATTCACACAGATGGGAAGAGGGATTTAATTCTGCATTCCTTCTCCTTCAAGAATTTCTGTGTTGGCTGCATCCTGACAATGCAGGCTTTTTTAAAGGCTTAAAGGAAAATGTGAGATTATGTCGATGGATTGCAAAGGCTGCTGCAGAAGCGGAAAGGATAATTTTAGTAGATTGGAGTTCTAAATCTATCCTCTAGATTTACTAATAGCTGAAGCAGATGGCAGTCTTAGCAGCCAGATAACTGTTTGTTGGAAGCCTAATAATGATCTGAAAACTCCATTCTTTATGTACTTTGGAAACAGCAAACCGAATGGTAAAGTATTGGAGAGCCTGTCTGTCACAACGGCCATCGGGTAGAGAAAAGGGTTGGTGTGATTGTCTCATCACTTGCCAAATTCTTTTCCCCAGGATAAGGGCTATTTACAGTGATGGGATGTAACAGGTTCCCACCAGTTCGCCAGAACCGGTAGTAACTTTTCCCAGTGTCCTGGAGAACCGGTAGTAGCTTTTGGGGGGAAACTACCTTTGGGGCTTACCTTTTCACTGGTGTGCATGCATGCCTACAGTGCTTGTCGTGTATGCACGGCCTCCTTGCTGTCCTCCCAAGTGGGGAGGAGGAAGAGAAGCTGCTAGCCTGAAGCTCCCTATAGCCTGCTCCCCAGGGGTGTGTGTGTGTGTGTGTGCTTGCTTATTTTTATTTTATTTTATTTTTATTATTTATTTTTTATTTGGCCCCACCCACAACATCATGATGTTGGTTCTGCCCATGTCATGATGTCAGCTCCACCACACTGTGATGACATCATGGTGGGGTAGTAAAATTTTTGACATCCCACCACTGGCTATTTAGTCTCCCGCAGCTCCAAACTCCTGCCCCATGACTAGTGCGTCACTTCTGAGTCAGCCTCACCTCCCTTCCGGGCCCGATCTCCATACTATGAGCCGTGGAAGGTTTGAGTGTAGTAGCATATAAAAGTAAACTTGGTAGTTTGTTGGCAAGTTGGTAAGCAAAGTCCAAATTTCTTGGAAATAAGACCTAGGATGGTCTTAGGCTTTTATTTGAATAAAAAGTAAAGCATTGTCCATAAGGCAAAACACTGCTCCAAAAGGCAAAGCATAACACTGGCTAAGAGTAAAATCTGGTTCAGCAAAACCAAAATAAAATGTCCTATTCCTGGGTAAAATCTAAGCTATCAAGCTTCTAAATTGCTTCCTTTAGCAAACTAATCTCCTAAACGCAGTATTCTAAGTACTTGGTCCCTAGAAAATAACAACATGTGGTTATTCTCTAAGTGTAGCTAGTCATGCTATATATATATATAAAATCTTCAAAGTCCAAAGATGTCAGAAAATTGTCAAAATATCAAGGCTGGATTTTCATCTAAGTGCAGCCTCTGGAAATAAGACTAAGTCCGAAGACTCATATCTATTAAATCTTCTTAAGGGATGGCCTCCAAGGCCGCATCTCGCTTTAGATGTCCATTCTCGGTCCCTTAGAAATGTGTTCCTTCCAGCTTCAAAGGTTTCCGTAAAGTCCTCCCGAAGAAGTCTGTAGTCTTTTTCTACCTCTCTCTGACAGCCCTTTTTTAAAGGGTGTTTTACAAGGTGTGATGCACCTGTTTTCTCACTGGATATTGATGTCCTTGGGATTAGATCGTTATCAGGGATTGCCCATCCCCCAACGTCAATATCACATCAAGGTTTCTTCAAGGTTGCTTGAAGGTTGTCTTTCCCCCACTCTTGGGTGCTTGAACCCTTGGGGACAAAGTGTGAACCTGAGAATGTCCTTATGGGTAAATTATCATCTTAATAATTAAGTGCGCTGCTAAAGGATCTGTTTAAACTTGGCACGAAGCCCTGCGGTTAAGGAATTCAAAACAATAGCAGCGAGAAACAGTTTCATTTCTTCACAGCGTGACTCACGAGATTAAGTAAATCACACAGGCATGTTTGTGTACCTAATCACATGGTAAAAACATTCAGATTTTCATTACACTGTCCACACAGACATTTGTTTTGCTGTTCAGTGGGCTGTTGGGGTGGATTGGTTTGCTCTTTTTTTCCCTAGTGTCTACAATTGTAAATTGCTGGTGCAGACCAATTTGCTCCAACCCACATCTTTCTGAGCCCTTGTCATAGGATACTATTATTTGTTGCAGGTTGATGAGCCATAATTTAGTCTATTCCAGGACATGTGGTTGCCTGGAGCAGACTATAATAGAGGCTTGAAGATGCCAAAGGCATTTTATAAGCTACTTCAGGATGTTGGCAAATTGAATACTTTCCCTCCTCATCTACAGATGGGCAGGGAAAGTGAAATTATTTTAGATTGTTGCTGATGTTCTGATTTGCTTAGATTAAATTTAATTTTTCTTTGCTTTTCCGTGTATTGCCAATAGAGAAATTTCCCACAGCTATGGTTTTCATAGACTAATTACACAGTAAGGGAAAGAATTTTTTTCATTTAATTTAACCTAAGTCAGTGATGGTGAACCTTGGCACTCCAGCTGTTCTTGAACTTCAATTCCCAGAAGCCCTGATCAGCAGGAGTAATTGAAGTCCAATAACAGCTGGAGTGCCAAGGTTCACCATCACTGACCTAAGTGAATCAGCACATCAGCAACAATATAGCAGATGGAAAAGCAAATTCACTTCCCTTGTCCCTTTGCAGACAAGCTGAGGAAATGTTCAATTCAAAATGGAATGAGATAAAGAGTTACTTGAAGTTGATATGCCATTTGAATACTAGGAGAGCATCAAATGACACATTGGTCTTCCTCCCTGGCAGCTGTGACTTTTATACTGCACCAACCCACACCAAATGGGCCAGTGTGGACAACTCTGAGTTTTAAATGGTGTGTCTGGATCTTGTTCCAACATATTTTGGGGAGAGATTTCTCAACAGAACCTGTAAATTTCAATAAGCCGTTCATAATGATTTCTGTGAGGTTGAAGGCATGGATTTGAGTTTCTCAGTAATGATTTTTATTTCCTCAGAAACAATTGTTTAGGAATTAAAAAAAAACATTAGTTGAAATTATTTTGTTTGGATTGTCTTCAGAAGTTGATACTTTGGGCCATTTAAAATTTTGACAATGCATTTAATTATTAGATATGTGGCAGAAGGGACACTCATTAGTTGGGGTACACAGAAAGAGCCTTCTATAAGATTGTGGTGTTTTTGAACCACAATCAGGTGTACCCTGGTAACAGCAGGATTAGCATTGCCAGCTAATCATTCTCACACTGGGTCAGGCGAAAGGAACTGCAGAATGAACTCACCAAAAGGTGCCTTTATTTTGGCAGTTCCACATTTGGCTTAGACATGGAGGAAGAGGAAGAAGAAAAGGAAGAAGAGGAGGAGGAAGAGGAGGAAAAAGAAGAAGAAGACATTAGTTTTTCCAGGGATGGGAGTGGGGTGGGAGTTTTAAAAAATGACACAATGATACAATACAGTTTTGAAGGAAAAAAGGTGATGCTGTTCCTCAGTTCTTAGTTGAAAATCCCTTATCCAGAAACCTTTATTTTTGGGCCACCTGCCATTTAGAGTGGATCTCATCTCTTTTAGAAACAAACACATCTTTTCCCTTTCTAAAACCACTGTTCTTTGTTGTCCAACTGAAAACCAATTTCCTCCCTTTTAAGTAGATTCATTAAAGAGGCATGGGGGAAATGTCAAAGATAGGAAGAAGGCTCCATTTCACAGAAGTAAACATGAAGAGGATAATTAATCACCTTGTCTTAGCAACTCTTCCATCCAAGTCGGCAGCAAATGCCATGTTTACCCTTTACCAAGAACACCATTGAAAAGTGGCTAGTTTTCTTCCAAACCCCCCACTAAAGCTGTGGAATTAATGTCGGGTTATATTTAGTGACATGCCATTGTTACCTGACATTCTGTCAAGCCATCAAGGCGCTGTCAAACAATGACTGCTCAAGGGATAAAGGATGCTGGAGGAAATGTTACTTTGGTGATAGCGTTTGGCCCTCTGCCTTGCCTTCAACACCTCCACTCTTCAACATGGAAACACAAAGAAGGGCAGCCAGCGTCGCTTGATTAGAAGTTAAACCTCCCTCTGCATCAGGCAGATAGGAAAGTGTGGCACATCTGGCTGTCAGTGTTAGGAAAAACAGGCTGATGACAAGTGCTTGTTATGTATCATGTCATATAGGCTGCAAGTGTGCCATGCAGTCTCAAATGCAGTGGTATTGATATCAGTAGCTATGGCAAATCACAGCTAATTAGATATTTCCTTTGGGGGTTTTAGGGACTGCAGTAGCTTAGTGGTTAAGACACTGAACTTGACAACTAGAAGGTCGACAGGTCAGTAGTTCAATGCTGGATGACGGAGTGAGCTCCTATCTGTCCCAACTCCTGCCAACCTAGAAGTTCAAAAGCAAGAAATTGCAAGCAGATAATTAGAGACCACTTCGGTGGGAAGGTAAACAGCATTCCATGCACTCCAGTATAGGCATGCCTGCCATATGTCCTCAGAAACATCTGCAAACACAGACAGTGCTGACTCTTTGGCTATAAATAGAGATGAGCACTGAACCCTAGAGCTGGATATGACTGGCTTTCAAGCAGTGAGACCTTTACCTTTACCTTGGGATTTTGGGCACAGATGGAATCTCATTGCTTTATGGACAAGTTGTGTGCATCCTGTAATTGCTCTTAACTAGCAGCAGGTAAAGGTAAAGGTCTCCCTTGCTTGAAAGCCAGTTATATCCGACTCTAGGTTTCAGTGCTCATGCAAGTTGCCTTTAATCTGTGGCGATTTGCTGCTGGTCATTAGGTCATCACCATTAAGCACGCAAAGCTGTGCAACAGGATTCAGCCATTACATTAGCTTATGTTACTTTAAATTTTATTACAGTCCACTTTATATATTACAGGCATTTGAGTCTTTAAGATGAACTGGAAGCTGCAACTGCAGTTCTCTTGGGCTCATATATGACGTTACTTTATATTGTAAGCTGTTTTTTTTTGTCACAACCCACCATAGCGACATGCAGCTTACAGAACCACGGCAGTGAAGTAAAACTATATACAAAATTAATATGCATTAAAAGAATTAAAATAAATGTACAACAGCATTATGCCAAGACATCAAACCAAGAGGAAGTAAAAAACTGCTCTAGCCCAGAGGCTTGGATGAAACAAAGCAGTTGTTACTGAAGAATGTATTCTCTGTAGTGAGCCAGTTTCTCGATGTACAATAGGATTAAATCAAAGATAGATGCCCCAACAATCAGGCTTGTGAATTAAGCCATTTTTTATATTTCAGTGATCAGCCACAAAACAAAGCATGCAAAATTTGTGATAAGAATCATTTGCTATGATAGACATCTTTTACCACTTTGAGGAGCATACATCTATAAACATGCTGTGCACAGAGTCTGGTTTGGTCTTCAAGGCCTGTGAGGTTCTGCCTTGAGGAGCATCCTTGAAGAAAACATTCTAACCAAGCTCCGGTACCATAACTGAAGATATCCTGTCCTGTGCCATTGTCAACTGCTCTGTCAATGGTGAGGAAAGCATCTGTTGAAGAGCTCACTGGAGTCTGTCAGGCTGGGAAGGTGGAGACATCTGAACACATGCTCCTAGAATGCCAGTTTTATGACAACCTTAGATGTGACCTCATTGCTTCCTTCCCTCAGTTTGAGTTGATAACCATATGTTTAGAGACATACTCTCAGAAAGAACCACTGACCTGATGGCCGCTGTTTCCAGATTTGCCTGGAGGGCTACCAAGGTACGTAGCATTAGGGAGAACCAGCTACAGCGGGGACAGGTTAAAAACCAACAATAACAATTTTTATTTTGCACTGTTGTGTTTTATATCCTACTCATGTAATTATATCCACTATGTGCACTTATATATAGACATTTTTATCCTTATTTTATAACTATAACGATAACTTTTAAGCTATTTTATGTGCTGTTTTATTCTTTTTAGACCAGATACCTGTCCCAAATGTAGCATAAAATTAAAAACTGATTTTGTTATATTTTGTTTTAATTCAAGCAAATGTGTTTGTGGGGGGGCACATTTTGACAGTATTTCATGCAGTAGTGGGCATCAGCAGGTTCGCACCAGTTCATCAGAACCGGTAGCAGAAATTCTGGCTGGCCCCGCCCATTCAAGTATTGAAATAAAGTAGTCCTAATTCGGGTGCAACACAGGGCTTTCCCGCTGGCCATGCCCACCATACCATGCCCACAGGGTAGTAGTAATTTTTTTTTTGAGCCCACCACTGATTTCATGCACTTAAACCCTTTATACTGCACTGGTCATCGACCCCAATAAAGTTTGTTTGTTTGTTTGATTGATTGATCTCAGTGGAGATGCAGGTCCATGTGACAACAGGAGGGTCCTTAATCTGCATCCAGGTCCCAAGGTTAAAAGTTAACCTTGAATTGTGCTCAGAAACAACCTGGAATAAAGTTACGTTATGTCAGCGCTGGCCCAAGATCTCCCACGACCAGACACAATGAGAAAGCCAGCATCTGCTGTCATCTGTCACCACTGTGCCATGCCGCCTATCATTGTCTTTCTGTTTTGGAAATAAGCTCAACTGTATCTCTTTATCTCTCTTCCTGAGGTTTTTTTTTTTCTGGCTCTTTAATTGACCCCTTATGTAGTGACAGAGAGGGGCCCCCAGGGCAATAGGCAGCAGTGGAAGCCAGAAGAAAGAGGAATGTTGCAAGTGTGGGAGGATCAGAAGAGTAGCGTGCCTTGGCAGGGCCCCGTATAAAAATTTGTTTGGGGGCCCTTAGGAAGGGTAAAGATTTGTTTTGCTTACGCACGTTGGGGGCCCCCGTGGCCCGGGGGCCCCGTATAATTGATACGGCAGATACGGCGGTAGCTACGCCTCTGGGGAGGATGATTGTGACAGCAAACTTGAGCCCTGTAGTTGGTAAGAGGGGGGAAAGAGCAGGGCATGGGAGAGGTAGCCAAAGTGCAGCCCTTGAAGTGGGTGTGGATGGTGATCACTGCAATTTGACTCTCCACTTGTTATTTTGCTACTCAAGAGAAATGCTTCTCTTTGCTGGTCCAGGATCAAATGGCAACAGAGGCATTCAGGGGATGCCATGAGCTTCCAACAGCAGTCTCTCTCTGCTGCAGTCCCTATTAGCTGCAACTTCTGAGCAGGGTTTCAAGTGGCTAAGATGCTGGCTGGAAGGTGGCAGGTCAGCAGTTCAATACCTGAATACTGCGGGACGGAATGAGCTCCCATCTTTGTCCCAGTTCCTGCCAGCCTAGCAGTTTGAAAGCAAGAAATTGCAAGTAGATAAATAGGGACCACTTTGGTGGGAAGGTAAACAAGGTTCTGTGTGCCTGCCACATTGTGAGAATTCAGTGAAACCTTGCCTTATATTAGTCATTTTTATAGCCATTATTTTAGTCATTTTTAGCCTTGCTTTAGTTAGCCATTAAAGCCTTGTTGTAGCTAGTTATTGAGACCTTGTTTGTGCACTGCAAGGAGTAAGCCTGCCCAAATTTGGTCAGCAGTGAGTCAGCAATATAGGACATGCCTGGGCTTGCCTGGGCATGTGCAGGCATGTGCACTGACCATGAGGCAGACCACCTTTGCCCTGCCCTTATAAGGTTATTTCCTGTTACCTGTGAGTTGTTTCCTGTAACCCCACCTGTAACCCCTCCTCTCACCTGTAGCCTATCCTTATAAGGTTACAGGTAGAAATGCTTGCCTGTGATTGGATACTGTCAACCCCCACCATTTTCTGTATCCCTGAACCTAATAAATACATGCTGAGCTGGGTGGGGAGAGACAGACCCTCCTCTTCATTTGCACCAGATCTCAGACTGTGCAGTCTTTTCTTTCCTCCCCCCTTTCTTACTGCACCATGGAGCTGGCCTCCCACACCACATGACCACTGAAAGTCTTATAAATGGAAAAATTAAACTAAAGTCTGCAGAAGCGGACAGTGCTGGTTCTTCAGCTATGAAACAGAGATGAGTATTGAACCCTAGAGTCGGATACAACTGGCTTTCTAGCAAGGGTGACCTTTACCTTTTATTGAGCATTAATCAAAGGCTCAAACACAAGAAATACAGATAATTGCTTATCTGAAAAGTGTATTAATTGTAGTTTCAGGGACCCAGGGAGAACAAAGGCTCCTTAATTGATCCTGTCTAAATGACCTTCCCAGGATTTTTGGGCAAGTGGAAACTCTGGCAATGCACATCAGTACACTTACATTACAGCAAATTCTAAGCTTGTTCCTTTCTGCCCAGATAATGTATCTGTCATGGCCAAGGGGACTTTGTCATTTTTTAATGTAGAATCGTTAGAACAAACCTGTCCAGATCATCCATACCACAGACTTCTAGTCATCATGTGTGACTGTCATAGTGAGCTTGTTGTCATTCAGAGACATAAATTATTCTCCAGTCCTCCTTCTCCAACTTTGTTTTGACATCGTGGTGAACAAGGGATGGGCTCAATGATTTGAGCTGCATATTCCTTGGCTGGAGGTACATTCATGGTGCATCCTAAACCCACCTTAGATAATGAGAGAGGTAGAATGGACCGGAATAGAATCCATGAACAAAAACTGTGCTGCGGTTATTGTTGGGATCTTCGATTTAATAAGATTATCGAGTACAGAACTTATAAACACACCAACTGACTAGTTCTGATTTCATAATGATGTCATAATATCTCGGTAGTTACTTAAAGTATTCTATATTATAAGAAAAACCTTAACTGGACCGAAATATCTAGTAATAATGGTATTAAGTACAAAGGGATACAATGAATGTTAGAATGTGCAACAAAAGGCTTTGTTCACTGGAGGTGTAAGTGGCCTTGGTTCCTTTTGAGGAGAAAGGGGTGATATAAATATTTTGAAGGAAAGGAGCTTCCACTATTCCAAAAACTGAATAGTGGTCCAATCAACCTATTTATTTTAACTCGGATCATAGCTGCATATGAAGTCCAGATCCTTCACAACTTTTGCAACTCCTGAAACATCAAAGTAAAAAAACACCCCAATTCCTTTTCTTCAAGACAAACCTTGGAACTTGTTGATGGTTAAGAACTGTGAAAGACTGGATTGAAAGTTTAGCAGTTGGCAACTCTGATTTTCTGGGGGAAAGTCCTCTGGGATTGTCACTAGGGGAATTTCATGCGGCCTTCAGCCATATGGCAAGCCATCATTTGTTTCCATCCTAGCAACTGTGAAGGACAGTTGTCTATGAGATTGCCAGGAATGAGAGTATAATTGCCAGCCTGCTTATTTACCAAGGGTTGTCAGGTTAGTTAACCGTAGCCTGACACCAGTGGTGGGCAGCAACAGGTTCGCACCCCTCGGGGGTGGGGAGCCAAATTGGGTGGCCTCTGGGCAGAGGGGTTGGTGGAATTGGGTGGCCACGCCCAACTCCCTGCCCTGCCCCATCAGGTTTCTCTCTGCAAGTGGTTCAAGGTCTCCCTTGCTCAAAAGCCAGTCATATCCGACTCTAGGGTGCAGTGCTCATCTCCATTTACAGCCAAAGAGCCAGTGCTGCCTGTGTTTGCAGATGTATACATGGCCATATGGGATGGCAGGCGTGACTAGATCGCCTATGACTTAGGCTCTGTCCATGATGTAGGCTCCGCCCATGGTGTAGTAGCAATTTTTTTTGCTGCCCACCACTGCCTGACACTCAATATAGTCTCAGGCAGTGGTCAACTAACCTGACAACCCTGAGGACTAACAGCCTTGGGTGCTGAGGTCCACAGGGAAGGGTGATGATCCCCAAGTGGATTACATCCCACTTGAATCCATCTTGATGGAGGGCAGCAGCTTCATCACTACTGGCCTGGGGCTGAGGAGGACTTTGCGTGTCAAAAGTGCTCAGGACGAGGAAGTGACTCACGGAACTCGATCAGTGGTACAGGTATCACGCTGAGATGCAGAAGGCCAATGGAAGGCCACTCCATTGTATTTTCAGGACAGTCTTCATGGCTGATCATGAGGATCCCTAATAATCAGATTCGGATATGGAAGAAGGGAGGAGGAGGAGGAGGAGGAGGAGGAGAAGTACAATGGCAAATTTTTGTGTGAGCAGTACTATATATTCTGTGTATGATTAACAACTAAGATTGCACAACAGGTCTCTGCTTCGTTTTGTCTTGAAATATTTGTGTTGCAAATTCCCACAGATTCACTCTGAGCTGATTTTTAGTTCCTTTTCTATTGATAACCAAATATTTCAAAGTATTTATACATGTCTAAATAGTGCAAAACCATGAATGTGGGCCAAATAAAGGGCTCTGACCTGAGCTGGAGATGTAAAATCCAGGGCCATCAGTCACTGCTTTAGTGTCAGTGTGTAAGCAAAGTTCCTATTTGTTTCCTTTGTCCCTTCTTTCCTTCCTTTCCACTCACCCTAAGCAGTTGTGCAATTTACTCCTTGCTCTCACCCCCAGCCTCTCTGTGAATGCATCTGAGATGCAACAGTCAGTCACCCTGAGTCTCTTAGAGACAGAAGAAGCTGTCCTAGGCTTGCTCTGGAAAGTCCCCTGGACAGCAAGGAGAACAAATAGGTCAATCTTAGAAGAAATAAACCCAGAATGCTCCTTAGAAAGTCAAATTGTAAAGATGAAGCTAAGGTACTTTGGACATCAAATGAGAAGAGAGGATTCGCTTGAGAAAGCCTTGATGCTGGGAAAGGTGGAGGGCAAAAGAAAAAGGGGGCAGCCAAAAATGAGATGGTTAGATGGTATTGTGGAGACAATGGGCACAGAGCTCAGCGAGTTGAGGGGGGTGGTGGAGAACAGGAGTGCCTGGCGGGCAATGGTCCATGGGGTCGCAGAGGGTCGGAATCGACTGTGCGACTGAACAACAAGACCCCTGTAGTGTGTGTGACCTTTAGTGGGCAATCCCAGTTCACACAGGAGAGGGAGGCTGTGGGGCGGCTCTGAATGGGAAAGAGGGTGGGGCTTGCTTGCTTAATCGTTGTTTGTGTTTATTAGTTCTTGAAATCAGATTATAAATCCCCTGAGGCACAGCACACATAAACAGTAGGAAACTGCAAGTTCTGAATGAAGCTGCCTGTGGAAAGCCTGAAGGCTGTGGGGTGGTCGATCTCTCTAACAGTCCCACACAACAGCTGGCACAGTGGGGGCGAAAGACTGCCGCTTGCTAGCTAAACGATTTATTGCTTTCAAATGAGATTCAGTGTTCCTTAGGCACAAGGCCGAAAAACAAAAACAAAACACTAAGAAGGAGGATGCTTTCTCGCTCAATTAGTCCCTTGGGGGATATGTTGTACTTTAAAAGAATAGCACAGGAGTAATATATAACCCTTTGGGATGGAAGGTTTGAGAAAGTGCAACACTCCAGCAAATAAAGCACAGCACGGTGGGAAGAGGAGGGGGAACAATTATTTTTGAAAGGAGAAGGAATCGCCCCTGTTTAGTAGCTTTACTGCTCCAGTTGGTAGAGTAAAGTAAAGGTAAATGTAGCCCTTACTCGATAGCCAGTCGTATGCAACTCTAGAGAGCAGTGTTCATCTCCATTCACAGCCAAAGAGCCAGCACTGTTTGTAGACATTTCCATGGTAATGTGGCAGGCATGAGTAGTCACTGAAGTGCAGGGAATGTTGTTATATCTCCCACCGAAGTGGTACCTATTTATCAACTTGCAATTTCTTACTTTTTTACCCTAGATTGGCAGGAACAGGGACAGAGTCGGGAGCTCACTCTGTTGTGCAGCATTGAGGTCTCGAACTGCTAATATTCCGACCTTCCAGTAATCAAGTTCAGCGTCTTAACTACTAAGCCACTGCTGCCATGTGCGGGTAGAGTATCTGATCATTATTGTGTGTGTGTGTCATGTTTGCCATTCACCCTATCAAGAAGACAGGCATGTACAACGCACAAAGAGCAAAGTGCTGCAGAAATAAGAGCCAGCAGCAGGCAGAAGAAAAGTAAAGTACAAAAGGGGCGGGAGGGAGCTAAGGTTAGGCCCTATTCCTAATATTACCCACCCCGCTCAAATCCATGAGAGAGATTCAGACATTGGTGGCACAATAGCACAAACAGATATTGAATCAATTGGCTTTTAAAGTGTGAAGCAAAATGAGATCTGCAGCTGCCCAAAGAGTAGAAGAAAAACATGATCAAGCTTATTGAAAATGAGAACAAATCCTGTTGTGTGTTTATAATCTCTTAATTTCAGATCCACTGGATTTCAGGAAAGAGACATTTAAATTTCAGAGTCCACAATTGCTAACCTTTGGCTCTTGTATCATTGGTAGCTGGAACAGTTAAGAATTTGTATCCAACACTGTATTAAAGGTCACGTATTCTTTATTCCTGCTTAACCAATGACCGTATTTACAGAAGTCACTTTAGGTTACGCTTGATTAGATGGCAAATGCAGTCATAAAGAGCACCTCGCTTAAAGAGTAACTCGCTTAAAGAGCAGAATTTTCTCTGAATGTTCGCTTCGCTTAACAAATAAAACCAGCCAAAAACTTGCTTAATAAATAAATTGGGGTTTGCAGTACCCCCCACAATTGGTCACTTACAATGGTGTTTCGCTTAAAGAGCAAACTCACTTAAAGAGCAATCCTGTGGAACGCATTATGCTCTTTAAGCGAGGTACCACTGTAGTGGCTTAGCATAGAACCAGGTTGTTTTGGGAATGCATAGAAGGGAATGAATTGAAAGTTTCGTTGCTCCTTTAAATATCTTCTCTGGCATCAAAATTCTGACTAACCTACCAATTGAATGTGCCAAGGTTGGACCCAGTTTTAAGCCACTACAGATTGTACATAATCCTGGTAGAAAACACTTCTTTGTGCGTCAAAATGAATTCCTGATCTTTACAAATTGTCATTGCCAACTGCAGCTCCTGCTTGGCATTTCATGAAACGCTAGTAGTAATCCTTGTAGATCTTACAAAATAACACGGTATATATATGTTATGACGCTGCAGTAGGGATGAGGTGTTTGCATTGCAAAGGCATCACTGGATATGACTTTCTCTTTGCTGAGTTCATCAGCATTTTGGCTTGATTTTTAGCATAACTGCACAGATATCTTTAAGCACAACAGAACAAGTACCTGGGCAGTTGTCAGACGCCATGAAAACGATAGGCAGCAGTTCAGAGTCAATCAGTCCTGAGGGAGGGTCAGCAAGAAGGAGAGAAATGCAGATGAAGTATGTGGAAGGAAGCAAAAGTAGACTGGAAAGAACTGCATTGTATACTGAAAGGGAAACACTAACAACATAAAAGAAAAATAACTTGTGAACCATGCAGCCTTTAGGGTTATCTCTTATGTTTTCTCAGCTACTATACGTGAAAAACCTGCAATGCCCAAGGTCAGTCTTTTTAAACCTTGGAAGTCCCACCTAGTGTTATTTTCCTGTTATCTTCCATGGGTTTTCTGTAGAGGGAAAACCCTCTACCTACATGTTGTAGCCTAGGATCCTGGGTGTGAGGAGGAGGAGGACAGTTGGCCAGCCCATCAGCCTGCTACCAGCTCTGATCTGGGGTTGGAGTCTGAAGAGGACCTATTGCCAGGCCCTCAGCCTGCTGCCAGGCCAGATCCGGACTCAGAGCATGAGATGGACATGGCACCAGCCCTGCAGCCTGTTGTCAGTTTGGAGCCAGCTCCTCGTGGGCAAACCAGTCATGCTGATGGGGGTTGACAAGAGCACTCTGGAGGACTGAGCAGAACACAGCATATCTGAAAGGTGCAGGGTTCTCTTAAGACAAAATCTGCAGCTAAGACGGAGAAGGGGTAGGGCACACTTCCAGGGACGACCATTAGCTGTGAGCCCTAAGTCTCCTTAAAAGAAGGGACATGCTGGCAAGCTCTTGTCGGAACAATACATCTTGGATCCCAACACTATGTTACTTGAACCTCTGATCTTGGAAGACCTGAACCTTTGCTTGTGACCCCAACGATGTCCCTGGATTATCCTTGTATCTACAGTTTGCTACCGAACAGCTTCTGACCTTGGCTACCCAGGACAATGACTCTGCTTATACTCTCTGGACTGAAAAGTAAGACTCTCTCCTACCTCTGGTGCAGTTGCCTCTGGCTGACCGGTTTGCCTGGGTGTCTGGGCCATAACACCACCCCATGATGCAGGGCTTTTAGAAGGAATGGAATGTCAGCCCAACAATCTCACCCACCCTGACTTCAAAGTGATAAAAAGTTTGTAGCGTAGTTATACTCTTAGAATGGCAATGAAGCTATTTCCAGTAATTTAAATACAGTGGAGATATATGTGCAAACTGAAGAGAAGGAAATGGCAGTCCTCAGGAGAGGAAGTATTGACCTGTACAATTACAGCTGGATCACTCACTGTGACAGGGCTGAGTAGGAGATGGATATTAGGGTACGGCTGTGGGAATATTTCTCAGCTCAAGTGATGCATTGAAGATGATTTTCCAAGCAAATATATGGTTTTCATATCTTGTTTAAAGATGCCAGAGATTCACTTGTAGCATGCTAATGCAGCATTATTTCATCAGAGCTTTTGCAAGAAGTAGAGCTGCTGGATAACTCTGTGATTTAGTTATCTGGATGCAGTGCCGGAGGTTGGGAGTTCAACTCCACAGTGTGTCTCCTGGGAGACGTTCCAGCTTGTGCACTTGTAAGTTGCCCAGATCCAGGGGGCACTCAGGAGAAGGCAAGGGCAAAACACTTTGAATGTTCTCTCTACCTAGAACATCCTGGGAAGCTAGCATCAGCTTGACAGCACACTATTATTATATTTACTATAAATGCTATGTATAGCATGTATGAGCATATGTATACACACTATGCATCTATCCTCTTTTAGTTTGTCAGTCAACCAGTTAAATGCCAAAGTCTCTTCACACTGAAACTCTGATGACAGCACAGAGGGCTCAGTACTCTTCTCTGCATCCACACACATATTGTGCAACAAAAACTGCACAAGAGAACATTTAGGTAGGCTGAAGAGCATTGACATGAGGGATGTCTCGTGTAAAAATGGCTTTATTTTACTTTTGCACAAGAGAGCTACCATTCAAATGGTGAAGTTTTAGTGTGCAATTGAACTAACACTTTGGGTACTAGTGATATCATTTTGCTACCAGGCTTCGCACTCAGTATAAAGGACCAGACCACTGGTAATGAAGTTTCTAGTCTCATTTGGTTCTTGAGATAGATTTTTTAAAGAGGAAATGAAAAAGGTTTAGATGATCCTCACTTGACGATAAACATTTCTTTTTGAAGAGGGGGAGAAGCACTCACCAAGCCTGGGGGAATTTGAAGTTGCTGAAATTATGCATTTTGTGGAATTGTGAACAAAGGTATTTCTTTCTCTTCCCAAACAGCAGAACATCAGGTCATCCAGTCAAACTGATTGGTACTTGACTGCAGACTGCCTGTCCACTTACTTCCTCATATGATGAATGTATTTTATGATGTGTGTTGCCCTGAAGTGTTGTGATTAAAAGTGGATTAGAAGCATTCATGTACTATTCGACTACTGAGTGCTGTTGGTCTAGGGAAGGATTTGTCGGTGCCATATAATGTATCCCTCACCTGTAACAAGAGTTTCTGAATTAGGCAGTACAGTAATACCTCAGATAACATTAGTATCGAATAACACTAAAATCGCATAACATTAAGCAATCTGGGAGGGAGAATTGCATCGGATAACATTAAGATCCTATGGGATGCATCGGATAACAACCGTTAAAGCCTGTGTGGTTACAGTGTATCTCTATGGATCCCATAGGATTTTAACATGCATCGGATAACACTAAAAATCGGATAACACCAAGACTTATGAAACCAGGTTTTAACGTTATCCGAGGTTTTACTGTAATAGGAATTTTGTGTGCAATATCAAGGAGAGGAATATTCTTTTCTCTGCCCCCCCCCCCAGTCTTCTAATGTATTCACCTCTTGTGCTATATAGCAGTAAAGCATTGATGTTAATGATGGTGATGAAGCCTTCAGTTGTAGAAGGGCAAATTGCTGTTGTTTGTAAGCTTCCCTTGTACGGCTCTTAGAAACATATAAAGCCCATTGCATTTTAGGCTACAGATCTTTAAAACTAAGAACCCATCATGCCTAACCATTGAAAATGCTGATTGGGACTCGTAAGAGTTTGTGCCTAACCATTATCTGAGAGATTCTCCCTCCCTACTAGTTAGTGTTACTGACAGATAATTTACCACTATATCTATATCTAAAGGATGTTTGATAGAATACTTGGAAGAGATTCATCTTTTGGGGAAGTGATAGTCTTTGAATGACATCTTGGACAGGGAGTGATGGTGGAGAAAAATGTTGCATTATTCTTTGAATGCTTTTCTTTGTGGACACAATTCTACAAGGGACAATCCTGTACCGCAGAAGCTAGTAGTTGCTTTATTCAGATGCCACTGTATGCTTTCAATGTTTAATTTTGAAACCCATTAGAACAGATGCTTAAAGGAAAAGCTTGCGAGCCAGCTCCTACTGCTCATTTAAAGCAAAGCAAAGCAATCACATGTACATATCACCCCATATCACTTAGTGCACTCTCTGGGCAGCTCACAAGTTAATTAGCATTTTGCCCCCAACATGCTGTGTACTCATTTTACCGACCTCAGAAGGATGGATGGCTGAGTCAACCTTGAGCCCTGCTCAGGATTGAACTCACCTTTTTTTTTTTGGTAGTACAGCAGTTTAACCACTGCACCACCAGGACTCCTAAATTAGTGTGAATTTACCTAAACTAGCATGAATGAGAAATAAAAGTAAATGTAGCCATTAAAAATACTAGAAATGTTACCAGGCCACATGAAGACCACATATGAGAATGTGTGAAATAACTTTCACCCTCTATTTTAAAACTTTAGAAATAGGGTTCTGAGGAACTGTGCCCTCATTTATGGAGTCTGGGTTTTGTAGAATGCTGAAACCAAGTTACTCAAAATGCCAAATGCAATTGTAAACCACAGCCAACCACACCATATGTGTGGTTGCTTCTTAGGGAAGAGTTTGTTAATAAGGGAGCATGATCTACTTTCAACTCACTTTGAAAAGCTCATTCATGTCCTTTGTGAGCTCATAACCTGAACCTCCTGCAGAGAGAAAGCATTTACTATTCTAGAATGCAACGGAAGTGCCTCTGTTATTTCAGCACCTTGGAGAGCGCTAAGTCATCCACCCATTAGCACACCCAATGTATAGCATGGCTTAGTGGTTAAGATGTGAGCTGGAGACTGGAAGATCGGGTTTCAATACCTGAGAGTTGCACTTGGGGAAATGAAAGGAGCCTCATCCAGGTGTTCCCTGAGCAGAGTTTCTCACGCAAAAAATCCTTTCAACCCAGAGTGATGTCTGACACGAAATTATTATTACCCCATGTATGAGAGTTAATGCTAGGAAATAAATTACAGTCCAGATTTTGTTGGCTTAATTTAAAAAAAATAAATTATTGGTCTAGTGACTAGAAGCAAAACCTTGTCCTTTTGTGTTTGGCATTGTCAGTCAAAACACAAACAGGTGTTTTGGGCTCTCTCAAGAATTTGTGGATACAGTTACTATAGGGTTCACAAAGAAACCTAGCTATATGGCCTAATTTCTTTATACACATGTTTGTGATTTGAAGTCCAAAAGGTGTCAGCAAGGACTGTATAGCCAAGTGGGAAATAGATGGGAGGTGGGCAGCAGAACCATGGAGGCAGAATGATCCCAAATTATGACAGTAATAAAGAACAATAGCCTGGCAAAACCTTATTGGAACCTGAGCACTCCAAAAATATATCAGGGCTAGAGAAGCGTTACTACAGGCTTGCTACAATAGCCACAAGCTACTGGACAGGCAGGATAGTGTTGTAGTCTGCTTGAACAGCACCAACTAGACATAAAAGATATAACAGCTAGTAGGATTCTTGTTTAAAACAAACTGTGATTCAGTATAGTCATAACAGCTGATCGGAACTACAGAGACAGAACACTTACGGTTTCCAGAGAAACTACTTCCACTAAGCTGTAACTGAGCAGCATATCAATTAATCTTAAACAGCTAGAGACAAGCTAGACAATCACAGTACTCTTTTGTCTGATATTGTAAATGCATTTTAGTGAAGTCAGCTATTTGTGTGGCAGACTTTCAGTCCTGCTATTCCCACATTTAACCAATTTGCAAGGAATGTGTACATATTATCACTAGACCGTCGGCAACTCTAGGCACTGGTTGGGGAGTCTGCTGTCTCCTATTTACTATGCCACTTCCTTCTGAGATGCAGAGGCTACAGATTTAACCTGATAACCATCATTGGTCAATTCTGAGCTATTTTGTGAAGCCACAGATGTTTACATGATAATTTTCAGCATTTGTGTTGGCTTCCCTTTAGACATAAGGAGGACGCAAAGCAAAAATCAGATGTGTCAGTGATGGCAAACCTTTTAGAGTAGTCCTACTAAACGTAAACGGTTGGAAATGACCCTAAGAAAAGATAGAGCGGATATCATTTTTTTACAGGAAACTCATCAAAAAGTGGCGGATAAAAATAATTTATATCTCGGTTGGACTCAGTATTATGAAAAGGCCTTTGGTTCCTCCAAGGCAAGGGTGGTGGTGATTATGATATCGAAAAGATTGGGATTTACGAAAACAAAAATGATAGGGGACCCAGAAGGTAGATACTTGATTATAGGTGGAAGTATAGAAGAAGAAGAAATATTGCTGGTCAATGTCTATGCACCAAATGAGAATAAAGACCAATTCTTGACTAAATTGAGTCATATTTTGATAAAAGAAAATTGTGATAGAATGATTGTTGCTGGAGATTTTAACCTAACAAGGTCAAATATTGATTGTACTAATGTAACTAATTATAGAAAAGGTTGGAAAGCCAAATTGTTGGATGATTGGATGAAAAAGTTTGGATTGAAAGATTCTTGGCGGGAATTGAAAGGGGAAGAACGAATTTATACATATTACTCCCAGGTTTACAATTCATATTCTAGGATTGACTATGTATTTGTAACACAAAATTTGTTGAAGGATTTAAATGATGTAGAAATAGGAATCTTTAAGGAATCGGATCATGCCAAAGTAATGGTGGAATTACAATTTAAAATAAATAGAAGTAATATTAGAACTTGGAGGTATGATTCGAAACTATTTAAAGACAAGGGGATAAAAGATCAGATAAAAGATCATTGGAAAATCAATGATAATAACGAAACAAACTTTAATGTAATTTGGGATGCCATGAAAGGAATATTTAGGGGTGAGTGTATTAAATTTAAGAGTTTAAAAAACAAACAATATAAAGACAGACAATTGGAGTTGGAAAAAGAAATTAAATTATTGCAAACTAAACACGCCAAAACAAAGGAGAGGAAGACTCTAGAAAGGATACAATTGTTACAGAAGGAGATAGCAGGAAGGGATATTGAAAAAATTAAAAGAGATTTAATTTATTTGAAAAGGGAATATTTTGAGTATGGTGATAAAAGTTCAAAAATGTTAGCAAAAGCAGTGAAAGAGAAGAAGGAAAAAAGGGAGATAGGAACTTTAATAAGGGAGGATATGAAAAGGTGCAATAAAACAGTAGAGAAAGTCAACATAGTTAAAAAAATTTACCAAAATTTGTACACAGATAAGAAAATAAATATAAGCAAGTTAGAAAAATATTTACAAGAACACAAGGGGGAGAGTATAAAAGCAGAGCACAGGGCTAGAATGGAAGAACAAATTACGAGAAAGAGATACTAGATGTTATAAACAAATTAAAAATAGGGGAAACTCCAGGAGAAGACGGATTACCAGCTGAATTTTATAAAGAATTTAAACAAATTATTATTCCAAAATTAATTAGGCTATATAATTATATTTTGGAAGGGGGAGAATCTCCAAATTCATGGCTTAGATCCATCATAGTATTAATACCAAAACCAGGAAAAAAATTAGAATTGGTTGATTCATATCGTCCAATTTCCTTAATTAATCAGGATGCAAAGATTTTTACAGCAATCATGGCTAACAGGTTAAATAGTTTTTTGGGGGAATATATACATACAGATCAGGCAGGTTTTTAAAGGAAAGATACATGTCCGATTTAATAAGAAGGGTGTTAAATCTGTTACAAATAAACAAGAGAAAAGAAGGTAAAATAGGACTATTATCTTTAGATATCTTTACAGCTTTTGATTCTTTACAATGGGTCACTATCAGGGAAATAATTAAAAAAGTAGAATTTGGGGAAAAATTTAAAAATGTAGTTAATCAACTTTATAAAAGTAGTTATGCCAAGGTAAAAGTAAATGACTCATTTACAGAAGATATTGAAATTAAAGCAGGAATGAGACAAGGATGTCCTCTTTCCCCCATTTTGTTTATAATGGCTATGGAATTATTGGCTAGAGCTATAAGGAGTGATACGAATATAGAAGGGATAAATGGAACACAAATAAGTTTGTACGCAGATGATACTTTAATTATAATTAAAGTATCATCTGCGTACAAACTTATTTGTGTTCCATTTATCCCTTCTATATTCGTATGAAAGATCCTATAAAAAATATGGAAAAGATTCAAGATCACTTGCAAAAATTTGAAGAGATAACAGGCCTGAGAATAAATTGGGGGAAATCAGAAGCAACCTTTAGTAAATTAAATAAGGAAGAGATAGGGAGAATTAAGGAAAAAATTAAAATTCAAATTAGGAAAAGTATAAAGTATTTAGGAGTTAACATTGCTGATAATGTAGAGGATTTGAAGAAATTAAACTATGATAAACTGAAAGAGGAAATTAAGAAGAAAATTGTTCGATATCGGGTATTGAAGACCTCCTGGTTTGGAAGAATTGCAGTTTGTAAAATGAGTTTATTACCCAAGATTAACTTTTTATTTGAAGTCCTCCCTATTAAACAATCTGAAAAAGAATTAGGAGTTTTTCAAAACTTATTGAATGATTATTGTAATGGAGGGAAAAGAGCAAGGATACCTAAAAGTCTATGGTATAAGCCGCAGAAAGAGGGTGGTTTAGGGTTACCTAACATTAAATCGTACTACAGGGCGTTCCAAATTAAAGGCTTGGTAAAACTTTTAACGATAGAGGACCTTATATGGAGGGAGATAGAAATGAAAGATAGTAATGTGTGTGCAAAGGGAGAATTTCTGGAAAATACAGTTTTTGATTTAAAACCAAGAAATAATGTCCTAAAGTCTATGATAAATGTATGGGTAAAGTTGAAAGATAAATTGGCACCAAACACCTCTCCAATATTAGAGTTGCAAGATCTTAAAACATTCCCAGTTAAAAATTTAGAATTATTAAAAAATATTATGTATAGATATGATATAATTTTACTAAAAGACTGGTTGAATCAAATTGAGAATGAAGAAACAAAAAAAGAAATTTATAAGGAATTAAAGTTGAACTGGCTTCAGATACTAACGTTGGACAAGTGGAACAAACAATATAAAAAGAAATTACAGCCAATAAGGCAGCTGACAGACTTCGAGGAGATGGTATATAATATAAGAAAAGGTTCAATGGGGATAAAAGGAATAGTAAGTAAATTATATAAAATGATAAATAATATAGATGAATCCCAGGATACCCTTAAAAGAATGTGGGAATCGGATTTGAGTATTAATATTACAGATAAGAATTGGAAGAAAAAATGGAAAAGTAGGATTATGTGAAATCTGTCTACAAAAGTTAAAGAACATAACTACAAGATGTTGTGGCGCTGGTATATGACGCCAGTTCGGCTAAATCAAATAAATAGTAGCAACTAAAAAAAATGTTGGAGATGTCATCAGGAAATTGGGACATACAAACATATGTGGTGGGATTGTAAAATTATTTCCAATTTCTGGCATAAAATGGAACAAGAATTAGAAATTTTTTTAAATATCCGCTTAAAGCTGAATGAAAAAATTGTTTTACTAACGGACTTAGAGGAATTGAATTTAGAGGAAAATATAAAAGAGTTATTGTCTATATTCTTGACGTTGGCGAGACAACAAGTAGCCAGAAATTGGATAGGTGATATGAATTTAGAAATTGGTAAATGGTATGTTGATGTTTGGGATATGGCATTAAATGAAAAATTTACATGGGAATTAAATATAAAAAAGGGGTTAATAAAACAAAATAGATTTTGGGACATTTGGAAACCTTTTTTGCAACACACATTGAGGGATAATAAAGGAGAAAAACCTGCACCGAATACAATGTATTTTTGGCAGAATGATTGAGTTGTAAAAGGAGTGGCTGGTAGACTCAAGGACTATAGTGCACTGGGTGGTAGGTACCATGTATAAAATAATAAAGTTGTAATATTGCGGTGAAAGAGGAGAGTTGATATAAAGGTGAAATTATACAGTATAGTAAATGTATAGAAAATAACTAAAGTAATATCCGACTACATTATATTATATTGATATGTATTTCTTTTCTCTTCTTATCTTTAACGCTGTAAGATGTACGTGGGAACTACTTTTTTTGGTATGTAATTTTTTTAATGTTTTGTAGATTGTTTTGTTATCTTTTTAATATTGAAAAAAAAAAAAACCTTTTAGAGACCGAGTGCCCAAACTGTAACCCCAAACCCACTTATTTATCTCAAAGTGCCAACACAGGAACAGGGGAGGAAAGAAACACTCCCATTGAGCTGTTAGGCAGAGGGGCGGGGCGAACTCTGTGCTGGGGTGACTGCAAGGGTGCCCACAGAGAGGGCTCCAAGTGCCACTACCACTGCCCTATGTTGTGTTAATCAATCAGATTTAGGCTTTGTGTGTTGTCTCTTCATGTCAGTTTTCTGGGTTCTCAATGGTGTCTTTGCTTCTACAGTACTGTAGTTCTCTTCTTGAGACTGTGATATCCCAACTTAGCATGGCTATTTAGGGCTTGGTTCAAATTGCTCTCCTGAGTAAGTTACAGTCTTTCAATCTAACTCACCTCAGAAGGTGAATGTGACAATAAAATTCGAGCGGGGGACTTAACTTGCACACGTGGTCTTGAGTTGCTTCTCTAAGGTGGAAAACAAAAGTACCCTCTCAGTGGATTCACTTTGTATGTGTGTAGTTTTTGCCATGAAATAAAATGTTAGCTCTCGTGTTACAGCTGTTTTATCTTTCACAGGCAGTCTTACTTTAAATGGAAATGTCAGTAATGCAGTAATCCTTTGAATTTATATGATACTTTGGACATGTTCGATCAGTTCATAAGCATAATTGCAGCTGTCCTAATAATCCTGTGGGTATCCAGTGGCCTCTCCATGCTGAGGATTGAGGGGTTGAAGCTAAGAGCGAGGGGCATGTTTCAAGGCATCTAGTAGTGATGCAAGTTCTGAATTGGGGGCTTCCCAATTCATTCGTCAGCTGCTGCATCAAAACAATTCTCATGCTTTCCATCTCTTTCGTGTCCTGATCAGACCCTGGACTGCTTCCTTTGCTTTGTTGTTGCCCAAATCAAATCCTCATTGGTGCATGTGGTGCAGCAATCAGCAGACGGACCAGACTTCGTGTCTCTCCTCATTCACACCTTGTGTTGTTGTCCACCAACAGTCCCCACCTGAGCATGTTGGTCTTGCATTTAGGGACTCCAACCCCCAGCCTATTCAGGGTCCTTCAGTTGATGTAGGGGAGATCGAGATCTTCAGCTATACCCACCTTTAATGATGTTCCTTTCCCAGTGAGCTCCTTCCTTCATCTAATTTTAGTTTTGTTCCTGTGTACCCTCAAGGATGTTTGTTCTTGCCATAAAGCTCTTCTTGGATCTGAGCCAGTGGACTTGAGGCTCATATCCATTCAGAGGATGTTGAGGGTCGAATTCTCTTGCTTAGTTCTCTCAGCATGCTCTTCATATTTAAGGGTAACACAAAGGTATTTTCTGCTGCCCTTCCAATAATCCCTTTTCCTTGTTTTGGATGTCTGTATGGTAAAAGGTGACATAGATGGCAATGCCCAACCAACAGCAAGAGTCCCAAAGTAATGTTTTTGCACACATTTATTTATGGTCATATTTATATGACCATAAATGTTCTTCGAATACAGAGTCACAAGGACCACCTGCTATTAAATGACTGCTGCCCACCTGGGCAAGTAAAAGCCTATTGAAGAAGGGCCAGGCACCATGGCTGTGTCAATATGATGTAGTACCACACTTCTCAGGGTTTCCAGCAGTAAATATTCAGTGGATTCTGCCACAGACCCCATGTAGCTGATTCACAGAACCACAGAGAATTTAGTTATTTCAAACAACAGCCCCTCATTTCTGGAACGTCAGTTAATCACAAAAATATGATCAGAGACCTGTATGTCTAGCTGGGATGTAAGCCGAGGGCAAAGGCAGAACACGAGCCACATTTAGGGACAATACTTTGAAATTAACCTAAACCAAGGGTGCCTAAACTATAGCCCGTGGGCGGGATCTGGACCCCAATGCCAATTCATCTAGCCCATGCCACCTGTCACTCCTGGAAGCAGAAGTAAACTGCACCATATGGGCGTGTTTTACATCTGTTTCCAGAAGCAATGTGGGCCAGATGAATTGGTGTTAGGGGCCAGATCTGGCCCACAGGCCATAGTTTGGGCACTCCTGGTTTAAGCAGAGAAAATGGCAGCTTAAAATCTACCTCCGCCTATTGCAAAGCAGATTGCAAGGCCTGTTTTACCTTCCCTGGGAGGAACCACATGACTGGCCCACACCAAAAAGTTTGGGCCTCCCTGACCTAAACATATGACTATCATATTGAAGGGGAAAAAGCCTGAACATCCATCTGCTGTCTTCCCTGTTTCCCATCATAGAGTTAAATGAGGCTTTGTTGTTCAGTCGCACAGTCGATTCCGACCCTCTGCGACCCCGTGGACCATTGTCCGCCAGGCACTTCTGTCCTCCACCATCCTCCTCAACTCGCTCAGTTCTGTGCCCATTGTCTCTACAATACCATCTAACCATCTCATTTTTGGCCGGCCCCTTCTTCTTTTGCCCTTCACCCTTACCAGCATCAAGGCCTTCTCAAGCGAATCCTTTCTTCTCATTTGATGTCCAAAGTACCTTAGCTTCATCTTTACAATTTGACTTTCCAAGGAGCATTCTGGATTGATTTCTTCTAAGATTGACCTATTTGTTCTCCTTGCTGTCTAGGGGACCCTCAAAACTCTCTTCCAACACCACATCTCAAAGGCATCTATTCTTCTGCGCTCAGCTTTTCTAATGGTCCAGCTCTCACATCCATACATTGCCACAGGGAATACCATTGCTTTGACAATACGAATTTTTGTTTTCAATATGATGTCTCTACTTTTCATTATGCTCCCCAGGTTTCTCATCGCTTGCCTCCCAAGAATCAGTTGCCTTTTTATTTCATGGCTGCAATCACCGTCTGCAGTGAGTTTTGATCCCAAGAAAGTAAAATCTGTCACTGCTTCTACTTCTTCCCCATCTATTTTCCAGTGACTGATGGGGCCTATTCAGTGATGGGATGTAACAGGTTCTCACCAGTTCTCCAGAACCGGTAGTAATTTTTCCCAGTGTCCCAGAGAACCTGTAGTAGCTTTTGGGGGGAACCACCTTCGGGGCTTACCTTTTCACTGGTTCCCCCACTGCGCATGCATGCCAAGCACTTGGTGAGCATGCACGCCTAGTGCTTGGCACATATGCACGGCCTCCTTGCTGTCCTCCCAAATGGGGAGAAGGAAGAGATGCTGCTAGCCTGAAGCTCCCTATAGCCTGAAGCTTCCTATTTTTATTATTTTGTATTTTTTTCTTTGGCCCCGCCCATGACATGACATCATGATGTTAGCTCCTCCCACACTGTGATGACATCACGGTGGGGTAGTAAAATTTTTGACATCCCACCACTGGGCCTATTGCCATGATTTTGGTTTTCTTTATATTGAGTCTCAAGTCAGCTTTTTCACTCTCTTCTTTCAAGCTAATCAGGAGCTTCTTTAGGTCCTCCTCACTTTCTGCCATTAGGGTGGTATCATCTGCATATCTCAAATTGTTGATGTTTCTCCCAGCAATTTTGATCCCAAATTGCGATTCCTCCATCCCTGCATTGCACATTATGTGCTCTGTGTATAAGTTGAATAAGCAGGGTGACAAAATGCATCCTTGTCTTACTTCTTTTCCTATTCCAAACCACTCTGTCCTTCCGTATTCTGTCCTAACTGTTGCTTCTTGATTCATGTATAGATTTCTCATGAGGCCTATAAGGTGTTCCGGTATTCCCATCTCTTTAATTACTTGCCACATTTTTTTGTGGTCGACACAGTCAAAAGCCTTAGTGTAATCAATGAAACAGAAGTAACTTGTTTCTGATATTCCTTTGTTTTTTCCATGATCCATCTTATGTTGGCGATGTGGTCTCTAGTTCCCCTGCCTCTTCTGAAACCCGCCTGCACTTCTGGTAATTCTCTCTCCACATGCTACAGACATCTAATCAGAAGTGGGGTCATGTGTTATGGACTCTTAGTCAAGTGATCGTACAGAAGTTTCTCATGCCAATTTCATTTTGGTCTCCCCTGGTTGGTTTTCCATGGAGAAAATGGCTTTGTGTACTTTGCAATAAAGTAAAATTACCTGCCCAGGAGAGGGGGGGGGGGGCAGGTCAGGTCATGCTAGAACTAAAAGGGCGAGGAGGAAGCTCTTCAAGTGGGTAATGGTTGAGAGCCCACAATGTGCCTTTGGTGAACCAGAACAAACAATAACACATATAGTTTATGAATGTCCCCTCAGGTAATTTCAAGGCACTTGGGATGATCTCATTGCAGCCATTCCAGAAACAATTAGATGGTTAATTTCTTCAGAAAACTAACTAACAAACATCCCATTTTGAATCTATGGCATTAAACTACTGTGACTTAAATTCTTTTATCAGGTTTTATTTTCAATTTAATATCTTACTTTACCTATTGTAGTGTGTGTGTGTGTGTCTCTGTGTGTGTATCTATCTATCTATCTATCTATCTATCTATCTATCTTTGCATATTAATTGTACAACCTCTGTAGATATCATATAGTGCTACCTCATACACTCATTGTTGTATGAAACAATTGCTATATGATGCATGCACCAGTGCAGCTGATTTTTCCTGAACATCGCATAGAAAGCAGCTGCTGTGAAATTCCTCGGGTGTACACACCATACCTCTACGCACTTACTAACTAATTAAGATAGATTGCTTGGAAACAGCTGTAGCTATCCAGGGATGAAGACAACAGGGCAAAAACTGCTGTGTCAAAGAGGCATTTCTCCTCTGCTCTTCTGCATTACTTGATGGAGTAACCAAACACTCTTTCAAATACAAACATTGTTCTGATTTTGGTCTCTCTCTCTCTCTCTCATGCTTCCTCTTCTGCCCCCCCTCCCCAGGGTCTCCTCCATGCCGTCTAGTAAGAGTGAATTCCACTGACAAGGGACTGTTCTGCCATTTACATTTTATTAACCATTTATTTCATTAATTGTTTTACTCGCACATTACAATCTTGTGGTGGTTTATTATTAAATATATGCATTTCTCCTTTTAAATTTTTTTTTTTTGGAAAATAAATAGAGATAAGTGACTGTGCACATAGGATGCGAAGTGGAGTCTTGGTTAAATGTCATGATTTGGATCTCCACGTCAGACCTGTGAAAAAGCACCTCTTTCCCTCCATGCACACTGGGACGAAAGCTGTCTGGTGGCATTAGATTTTTTTTTAAAAAAAGGATTACGGCAGCCATCATCCTTCCTGGTTATGAGACTCAAAGGGAAGCACAAGGGATCTTGTTTTTCAAAGAAACACGTTGGACATGGGTTACAAAAGTAATAAGGATATTCTTATTTATTTTGAATTGTGGCGGGTAAGTCAGTTATACAGTGATCCCAGACTCTAGCTTGACATTTGTTAGGAAAGTCTACTAATTGCAACTATCTGTCCTTCCCTGAGTTCATTGCCACTTATAGAGGGACAGGGATGGCAATTGGGTCCAAGACTTCATATTCCAGCACACCTGAAACGGGGATCAGTAAACTGCTGTAATCAAGCCGCCTCTTGTGTCACCCCCCCCCCAAAAAAAAAAATCACTTAATTTTGGTGCCCTGTAATACAGGTTGCTAGCTTGATGAGCATTCCTTCTTGCGCCTGACATGACGGCTGTCAGCCTGCAAACCAATCCCCAGAACAGGCATCGCAGGGTCCAGGAGGCGGGTTCTGCATGCAAGGCAAACCTGACTTGCATCATGCAAGAGGAACAGGGTAGCTCCCTGCTCTTAGAGCTAGCACAATCAGCAACATTATTGGCAAGACCTTCATTTCCATGCCCTCTCCACAGCTCTGTGGAGCCAAGGTCTAGTAGATAGCTACACATTACTGGCATGATGCAGTGCTCAGCCTTCTGGTCTTTGCCCCATCAGCTACTCAATCTCTTCCTTAGCTGGGGCTTACTTCTGGGCTCTGAAGGCATGGCAATCTTCATTGTACAGGAAACAGATGGCCTGGGAGAGGACAACAGCATTATCTAAAGAGCTGGCCTATCAGCTGTTCTTTCACAGTGGAGTACATGCATGCCAATATATATCCAGGGGCCCAACGTATGTCCTGCTGTCCCTGTGCTCAGCCTAGGTGCGGGTGTCCAAAAGAGGGCAGGGAAGGACTTCTGCACAGGCCACGCTGTACGTGTGCTGCAAGTATCTGTATCCATTACCAAGCGGAATAATAGCACTTCTGCAAAAGGAGAACATGGGGTGAGGGAGCATTTAAGGCAGTGGGACAATGAGAAGCAAACTCCTTACTGTCTACATGGAGGTAGCAGGCCATATGTTGTGCTTAGGGGGGTTCTGCTGCAAGCAAAAGGAGAGGACGACTGGAGCAATTTAAGGATGGAGTGGACGTAAGAGAGGAAAGTCTCCTGCCCGGTCACATGCTCTGATGCAGCTACTCAGTTTCCCAATGGACAAGAACTGCATGTAGCTTCCTGTTTGTCCCTCTGTCGTGACAACCAACTCCATAGTATAGTTTCTGCAGCACAGAGACTCTCTATTCCTTAGGACTCCCACTAATTCCTCCCCCCCCCACTCTGTTTTCATTTTGTTGTGTTCTGTACCCAATAATAGAGCGAGTGAATGCTCAAGAAGGTAGTCTGTAGCATGTAGAGTAGAAAGATACAGGTTATCCAAGACCAGGCAGCTTGCTAGCATATAACTGCCAGGGCCAACACTTGGCACAAATAGGTAGCAGCCGCAGATGTTCTAGGTCCATGATGGCGAGCCTCGGCACTCCAGTTGTTCTTGGACTTCATTTCCCAGAAGCCCAAGCCTGTATGGGCTTGTTTTACTTCCATTTCCGGGAGTGACGAGGGCGGCATGGGCCAGATGAATCGCAGTAAACCCATTCGTGTGGATTCACGAGGCTTCTGGAAATTGAAGTCCAAGAACATCTGAGTGCAAAGGTTCCCCATCACGGTTCTAGGTAGACTACATGGAACAGTAGGTATGTTCTGCATTCAGTCTTGATTTAAAGGAATCCTCATCCCTTTTTCCAGGATGAAAACCGGTCTCCTGAGTTCACAGGAGCCATAATGTCAAGCAACCAGAGAAGCAGTCACAGATAGTGGTGGCAGAAACCCACTGGGAAAATATCAATGCTTCTTTTCTGTAGCTCTTGGAGGCTCCGGCTGTGAAGGAAAGCAAGAGGCAGCATCTCTCCCTCCCTTCTGACTCAAAATCATCAGTAGCCAAATTGGGAGACCAATTACGGGGTTGCGCAGCAGCAGCCAACACTAAACATTCAAGTTGACAGTTCCGCTATATACATTGTGAGGGAGACGTGGTCCCCGTCTGCCAGAAGATGTCCTGTTCCAGCAAAGCAGTCACACAGTGTTATCTGATTCGCTTCTCCACCGAGTAGACTGAGATGTAGTAGTCATTGCTTCCTACTGCTAGGTGAGGCTGTGAGAAGGGAGAGGGGGAGAGAGAGAGAGAGAGAGAGAGAAAATGAGTATTGTAAGGACGTAAAAGTAAGGGCCCAACAAGTCTCACTTGGTTTTGTATGCCCACCAGAATTTTGTACAAGGGGGCGAGGGTGAAGTCTTGGTTGTGGAAGCACATCTGGTTTTATACGTTATGCAACTGTCCCTGAATTAATGGGAGAGGCAGGCCCTCGCCACCCTACTCATCTTGAAGCACTGCAAGGCACAGAGCAGCTCACAACACAGAATGGGACAAAGTTGTTCAGCCTGCATACCTAAGTACCAAGACTGAGTTGTAACTACAGAAATAGGCCCTATTCCCCAAATAGTGCACATTGCAGCTATGAGTATCTTACTTGTCTCTCTTTCAAAGCAAATACATGATCTATAAATTACTATAATCCAGGGGCTGCAGTTGCTCAGTGGTTAAGAAGCTCCATTTTTTAGCTGGAAGGCCAGCAAGTTAGTAGTTCAAGACCTGGGTACTGCATGACGGTTCGAGCACCTGTCTCTGTCCCAGCTCCTGCCAACCTAGCAGTTTGATAGCAAGAAATTGCAAACAGATAAATGGGGACCACTTGGGTGGGAAACCTTGGGGACATGAAAGAAGCCTCATTTGGCTGTCCCCTGAGTGGAGTTTCTCCAGCAAAAATCCCTTTCAACCCAGAATAATTTCTGACATGAAATTATTATTATTATTATCCATGGAAGAAAACCCTGCTATGTGCAGTAGTTGCATTGTTCAGCCAATCCACATGGTTTCAACCCATGGAAGTTGTCAAGTAACTGTGAGATCTTTGATTACAGAATACTGCAATACATATAGACCAGGTCACAGAAGAGGGCAGTCAGTCAAGAATGTCTAGCGAGTGACGCAGAACTTCTGCTGTCCTTTCAGGTACCTAGTAACAACAATTTTATATTCTACCCCATCATCTATAATGAAAGCTAGTTCTTCTCATGTCTTCAGTAGTATTGTGAGTCTAATTTCTTTTTTCCTCCCAAGAGTACAGCAAATTCTATATGGCTATATCCTCTGGACTTCTAATGCACCTGTACAAACAACCACCATTTCACTGCCTCTTTATACATTGTAAAATATCCTGATACAACCTGGATCCTAAATTAGATGGATCCCTGGTTTGATCAAATAAAGCAATCCTTTATATTCTTAATTAGAGAGCTAGTGAAAAAAAAATTAAATTTATATCTGCAGAAGGTAAATGGTGCAACCTGGAGTCCTTTCACAGGCAACTGATGTATTGCCATTTGGATTTTCTGGGTTTAATGAACCAAGGATGCATACATTTCCCCCAATCCAAGCAGGGATTCAGTGATTGTCCTCAACAACACACTGCATGTCACTCTGTTTGCTTTTCTCTGGTATAAATAAGCAGCAGAGTCTGGGCTATTTATAATCTGAGCTAATTTAACAAATCAATATATTTACTTCAGTTGAATTTTTTGCCTTTTGAAATTTGCACGGAAACACAAAAGCATGGGAGGAATAAAAGCCTTACTTTCATGCCCTAAATGGGTTCTGTACCCAATAACAGAAATGTTCTTTAGATGAGGAAAAGTGACTGACCCAGTGTGGATGGAAGGCGAGGCAGCTGATGGCACCCACTCTCTGGCCCATAAATCCATCATAATACTTGATATTGTTGATTAGCTCACCATTTCCATTATAGATTGCAGTGAACTGATTCATAGAACCACTGTGAAATCAAAGAGAAAATTCAGCAGAGAGACAAGATTAAACTACACTGGTTAACATCCAAAGGTCTTTCTCTTTAGGCAGGCTTTCTTAGGCTGTCTAAGTAGGGCTTTAACAGTTGGGATCGTTAGTATTTTCTTGTGTTTTTATTTGGTCATTTTAAATAATGTAAATATATTTGATTCCTTTAAATATTTTAACTATTGTTTTACACACTTGGAGATTCAAGGAGAGGCAAATAAGTCAAAAGCTTGGGCTGCAACAATAGAAATATAGAATCATGACTGAGAACTGGAGAAACTGGCTGGATGATCCCAATCACCTGCTACTCTCAGGGGAAAAAAAATAAAAATAAAATCTTGATATGGTGATCCGCAAAAGACTCCATGGCTGAAATCCAAGATGCCCTGAATTCATGAAAGCATATAATAGTAGAAATATCTTGAGTATAAATAGGGAAATAAGCTATATTGCTTATACAAAAATAAAACAAATAGTATGTAACACTGGGTGATTTATAAAAGGACAAAGTATTTGTTGCTGGGTAGTTTTTGTTGAACTTACCAGGCAAACAGATTGGCTTGTGGGTGAATGTCTAGAGCTGTCAATCCTTTGACTATCTGAAGGACCTTCACAGACTCTGGCATTCTTGGGTCAAAGAAGCGGACATCTCCATTTACACTACAAATAGATAAAGCGTTGGGTTATTAATCTCTTACTTTTAACGTGGAGAGTATGCTTTACATATCCCAGGACCTGGCTGTAATTAGGGCAGTACTTTGTCAACACTCAATTTACCTTAGCCATAATCAGCATTTTGACATTTGCTAATCACTATCATTTATTATAGGCTGCAATGACAGATGCAGGTAAGATGCAGACGACGCAGAAACAAATATCGACTTATTCTTGGTATGATTCCACTCCTGCATAAGGAATTAATGCATATGGATCAATTCATTTTTTCCCTCCTCTTCAGCTCAGTGGCATTATTAGAAAAACCTCTGCCTGGTTTTGCTGTTCATCTGAACTCTAGCCAATGAGTCTATTACATTCCCTCTAGAGCAAGTAAAATGAGAACTGTGAAACTTGAACCATATCTAAATATGTTACCTTGTGCAGAGAGCTAATTTTGGACTGGTTTGGCAGGTGAAGACCTTTGACATCAGGCAAGATGCTTTATAGTTGCATGAGGGAGAGGTTAAGCTCACAGTAAATTGAGAGAGTAAACTGGCTAGCCTTCCAGCTAGATGGGACCTTGATTTGGATTTAATGAACCATACCTCACGGAGCTGTCTTTAAAGCTGTTCTGTTAAATGTTTTAAAGTACATGCTGTATAGATCAGTGTTTCCCAATTTCAATTCCCAGAACCCTAAGTCAACTCCCCAAAGCATTGATCAGCTAATCTACTGACTTATGCTTCTGGGAATTGAAGCACCCCTGTGGGGCGTGTGCCCCACTTTGGGATCCACTGATATAGACTAAATGACAATTTTATGAGGGAAAGAGGATTGAAATGTCTTGTCTCATTTGACCAACAGTGTATTTCTGAAGCAAAAATACTGAGCAGGAGGTCAGAAGAAAAATCAGCAGAAGCTTCTGAGGCGTCATAGGCATTCAACCCATGAACATGAGAGATCATGGACTTTAAAACCCTTGTAGCCGATACCCAGCTGTGCAAGATAGCAGCTGTGCAAGAATATTAACAGAAGGTATTTCAGACTGGCCAAAAGCAACTTCCAGAGGTCCTGAAGATGGATTTACTCTAGTTTCAGGGGTTCATTGCAAGGTTCTGGCCTGTAGCCACCTTGCTATGGTATGATAGCTCAGCACAGCTGCATTTGCTGGCCGTGGTGCAAGAATATGATCACAGGGCTAAGCCTTGGCACAACTTAAAAGTCTTCTTGCCTCAGTGCTCTGTTTCTCTTCCATCCCCCAACCTGGTAATTTTCTTCTGGTTTGTCAGGGGTTCTTAACCTATGGCCCTTGGGCTAGATCCAGCCAATGGCGCCATTCCATCTGGCCCATGCCCACACTCCCGCTGCCATCACTGCTGCAGTCCTTTCCCCTCCGCCTGGCTTGCCGTGTCCCTAATGCCACTCCATAGCAGGGTGGATGTTGTAAGAAGACTTACAACATCGGCCCTGCTATGGATCGGTGTTAGGGACACACCAAGCCAGGCAGAAGGGAAACGGATGGGAGCACTGGTGGAGGAAGCAGAACAGGCACACGGACACCCATCTTTCCCGGGTGCTGCTCCGGCCATGTGTGGGCAAGGACAAGCAGGACCCCTCCTTCACCCATGGCAGGCAGGGAAGCAGGGAAGCAGTGGTGGCGGGGCACCAGTCCAGTCTGCCAACAGTCTGAGGGGGCATGATCTGGCCCCCAGCTTTAAAAGGTTGAGAACCCCTGGTCAACCTGACAGCACCTATGGGAAAACCTATGGCCAGTTGTGGCCTGGATAGATCCATTAAATCCTAGTAAGAATGTAATCTCCATTACCTGTGGCCACTTGAAATGAAAATTACTGAACTGAGACTATCATATTCTGGGCACATCACGAGAAGAAAAGACGAAACACAAAAGACAACAAGGGAAAGTGGAAAGTTGAAGGCAGTAGGAACAGATGAAGACCTGAGGTGGATTGGCTCAATCACAAAAGCTACTAAATTCAAGCAGAACTGCTTATGACAAGACTTTTAACTTGTCTCTAATTCTTAGGGTTGCCTTAAGCCAGAAGTGACATAATGGTGAGTAACAACAACATGGACTTTGTCAGTAAACTAAAAAGGGGAGCAGAAAATATAACAAGGGGGGGGGGCACAAGCAAGGCTTAAGTTATGCCTCACAATTATATTTCAGTATATGAACCAACTTTACGAGGTGCGGATGACACCTTATCCTCATCCTTTAAAAGCACATCTTGTCACAGTCTAGGAACCAGGCTGAAAGCGGCACGGCATTGCCTTGCAGGCAGGGCTGAGTGCCAGAAATCTCTTTGTAGCTCATGGAAGCACACATTTGCATTAATACCTCACAGCATATTTGCACAGTGAGCTGTGTGAGGGGGAAGCCATCTGACTAACACCATAACTGCAAAGCGTTCCAAATCGGCTTGTCAGGATATTAAACTCAGGGTAATTGTAACTATCAACTCCCTTTCACATTATGGGAATGGCCACAAGCAGAGCCTGAAAAGAAAATGACAAAAAAATAAAAAAAAAATAAAAAAATAATGAAGCCAGTAACGCTTTTACAAAGCTTTGAATGTCAATATAATAATTTAAAGGCCAACGGTGAAATTTAACAGAAGGTAATGGAGAAATCTTTCGCTCAGCAGTGAGAGGGTAAGTTCTCTGAACGTTGTAAGAACTAAATGTACCCAGAGGCTCTCAACTCCCGTGTCTTCCAGTTGAGAGCAGAAGCCTCGGATGACCCCAGATCATCGAAAGGTACCTTTCTTCTTCTTGCTCTGGGCAGATGCCAAATGGTGTCACCAAAGGTGGCGATTCTTCTCCCAGAGGAAGCCCAGCTAGCAAAGTCACACCAGGAGGGCTGCTACACAGATCACTGCCCTTCAGATTTGAGGAGAAAAATCCACCAGGGAACTCATGCGCTTAAGTTGCCACGATGATTCCTTGGGACTGCAGCCTCCACCCCCACCCTACACTACAGTACCAAGGCAGACGTTATGTAGGTGGATTTGAAGAAAAGGGGGTTGGGGCTGGGCTGCATTTCCCCCCAGAACAGCTTCACCTCTCTCTGCTCCGCTTAACAGCTTGTCAAGGTTGCTGCAGTCCTTGAGCGTTCTGCTGTTTTCTGCAGTGTAGGAGTGAAGAAGGCCTTGGGGCTGTTTTCCCACCTGCAACGCTAAGTTTGGCTTCCCCTCTTCTTACAGTTTGGTTAATGTTTTTCTGGCCTTTTGCACTGGATGTTATACTTTTGTTATTTGCTGGGGAGATGTCTTGAAACTGAGGCTCAGAGTATGGCACTTCTTAGTCTCACTTTTGTGGCATGTGTACCAATGTGGCTCACTTACATACTCATCATTCATGATTTTGTCTCTGCTTTTTAAACACCCGGTTTGCCCATTTCCATTCTGTACAAGTCCCTTGCATTTTTTAATTAGATGCTTTCATCCAGCCTACAGTGCAACTAGTTGAAGAGCATGTCTGTGGGTTTTCCACTCCTCCCACCTTCTCTCTCTGTTGTTCTCAGCCTCCCTCTTTATTCTCTCTTCTCACATATCATTTGCATTTTATTTGGCTCATCTTTTCTACCCTTTTCCCTTGTGACTTACTGTTGTTGTGAGTCATCCCCCTGGATATTCTCCTTATTTCTGAGTCTGAAATCTGCCTCTTTCCTTCCGTTTCTCTTCCAGTTATTAGCATTTATTCTGATCGACTTGCTGATCGCTTTCTTTTTCTGGACTCCTCCTCTCTTCACATCTTTTGATATCTTCCCACCTTGTAGGATATACTTTACACAGCATTCATTCTCTCCCTCTGGATATCTTGGGCTCCATTCTCCTCCTCTGGTCAGAGTCCTTTTTGATTGCACAGCTTTTACAGGCTCCTGCTTCCGTTGTCCTCCAGATATTGCAATTTGTTTTAAACCCTTTTCACTTTTTGGTGCCCTGTTTCCTATTTTCTGCTCTTTATTTTCATTTGCCTTCTGGACGAATCCATTTAATTCAGGCATTTTTCTCCTCTACAGTTTGTAATACTGCTTCTGTTACATATTCTCTGTTCCTTCAGACTTGTTGGTCTCTTTATGTGGCACTTGTTCCCCTTCTTTAAACACATGTACAGCATTTCCGTGTATGTATTATGTTTCTTGAATTTTTAATACAGTGGTTCTCAACCTTTCAGCTTCCACATTGTTTGTACTTCATCTCCACTGCGGTGGCTCAGTGGTTAAGAAGCTCACCTTGTTAGCTGGAAGGCCGGCAAGGTGGCAGTTCGAGACCCGGGTCCTGCATGATGGATTGAGTGCCTGTCTCTGTCCCAGCTCTTGGGGACATGAAAGGAGCCTTATTTGGGCATCCTCTGAGTGGAGTTTCTCCTGAAAAAATCATTTCAACCCAGAATAATTTCTGACACAAAATTGTTATTCTTATCTACTAGAATCCTGAACACTGACTTTGTTAGCTGTAGCTTCTCAATGTTGAAATCCAAGTACAGTCAAACCTCGCATAAAGAACGTCTCGCTTAAAGAGTAACTCGCTTAAAGAGCAGAATTTTCTCTGAATGTTCACTTCGCTTAACAAATAAAGCCAACCAAAAACTCACTTAACAAATAAATCGGGATTTGCAATCCCCCCCACAATTGGTCACTTACAATGGTGTTTCGCTTAAAGAGCAAACTCGCTTAAAGAGCAATCCTGTGGAACCCATTATGCTCTTTAAGCGAGGTACAACTGTACAGTAATACCTCGGATAACGTTTACCTCGGATAACGCTAAAATCGCATTACGTTAAGTAATCTGGGGAGGAGAATTGGATCGAATAACGTTAAGGTCCTATGGGATGGATCGGATAACAACCGCTAAAGCCTGTGCGGTTACAATGTATCTCTATGGAGCTTTAACGTTATCCGATCCATCCCATAGGATTTAAACATGCATCGGATAACAGTAAAAATCGGATAACACCCAAGACTTGTGGAACCAAGTCTTAGCGTTATCTGAGGTTTTACTATATCTGGAGGGTCAAAGGTTGAGAACTACTGCTTTAATGCCAGAGCTCTGTTGCTTTCTCCACTATCTTGGGTCTCACTTGACCTTAGACCAGGGATTCTCAACCTGAGGCCCGTGGCCTGGATGCTCCCCATGGCACCATTTCATGTGCCCCCCTCGCCTCCATCACACCAGGAAGTGCCATGTGGTGGAGGAAGAGCAAAATGGTTGTCCAGCCCCTGAAACTGGTCTGAGGGAGTGTGACCCAGGCCCCCAGCTTAAAAAGGTTGAGAACTCCTGTCTTAGACTGTAACCTACTGTGCAGACTGTGCTCTCTTTAACTTGGTCATGGCCAGTGTTGGTGATGCTGTCAATGTTGATTTTATTGCTTATAATACTATTACAACTATTGTTGCTAGCTTCCATTCTAAGAAGAGCTTATATGGAGGACTTCAAGTGGGATTCTGAAGACAGTAGATCAAAAGAGTCTTTCCAAAGTCAAAATGATGGAAGCATCATTCCCTCATCCTCACATTTGTATTTGCACTCATGCAGAGAAAAGGCTCCAAGGTTGCATTATCAAAAGCACATTGCCAAGGAAGCCACAATGTAGCCATAATAAAAAGACTGATGAAAGAACTGATACTTGATTCTTTGTGTGCAGGTCAAGTGAAAGCTGATGCAAGCTGATAGTGATGTACTTGAAAGGTGGAAGCTTACAGCCCATATGTGTACATGCCAGTCAAAAAATGCAGAGCATGTTCTAAGCCCTGCTCAGACTGTCAGAATAGGAAACAGCACTTCAGGAAAAGAAAATGAAAGGTCAATTGAATGGAGTGGAAATCCATTCTTTAAGGCAGCAATTCTCAATGTTTTCAGGCTACGAGCCTGACCACACCTCCTGGGGGGGGGGCTGATTGGGCTGGTCACATGGTTTCTCCCACCCAGAAGCAAAAGTAAAGCACATGCCACACATGCACAGAACACATTTAGCAGCATTCTGTGCATGTGCGGTGCGTGTTTTACTTCTGCTTCCGGGAGCAGCGAGGGTATTGGGGGGCCGGATGAAATGGTGTTGGGGTCTGGGTCTGGCCCAGGGTCCATAGGTTGCGAATGCCTTCCTTAAGGACTAAACTGTTTGAGGTCTAGTAATAGCCTTGGGAGGCATTGAGAACTTTTCTCTATTGGTGAAGGGGGTGGGAGAGGGGATCAAGCATCACAAAGGATCAAACTAGTAAATCCAAATAATCATGCAAATTATTTGAGACATTTTGATAAATCATTTCTTAAGGTGACCTGTGCAATATAAGCATGAACACAAAATGATTTATTGATTGTGTTTAATGCATGGGGCACAAAATAGATAATAACCCTGTAAAAGTACTATTTATTAAGAGATACTGGACAACTGACATATAGCAATACAAGTTTAATTTTGTGCACCCGCTTGAGACCTTCTCTTTTTCTTCCAAACAGAATCAGAGCATCGGTCCATTTTCTCAAATGCTGCCTCCCTCTAATAACACAAAGATTGCAGCAGCTATCTAAGGTTTGTGGCAAGGACCTTCCAAGATTTCGCTACTTGCCATAATTTGAGCCAGATATGCTACAGGAATGAACTAGGCAGACTTGTCGTGTGTGCTTCAACAATGAGTGCTGGGAACCAGGTGTTTACTGTGCATCTTCTGTTCCCCCTAAAGAACCTGAATTCAAATGCCATGAAGTGAAACTGGGATGGAGGCCAGACTTAAGCCAGCTGGGAAAGAACATCTAGTAATGTGTCTTGGCTGTCCTGTAAAGGAAAAAAAACCCTCTCTAGTTCCATTAAAAATGATAATTTTCCAGAACAATCAATGGAACAGAGGGTTTAGCAAAAGTTGCTTTAAACAACAGCTGCTTGTGTACTGAAGTTCTTGGTGAAACAAGAATGAAAAGGATTCAGTGGGACCAGACAGCACTATCACAGATCCATTCAGTATGTGCAAAAGGTGTTAAGCACAGTAACTCCTGAGGCTTAGATATTAGATGAAATTTGAAATCCCTACCTACCACTACCAATTAAAAAACATTATAAGGTAAAAAGTGTTCTGTGTGCGCTGGTGTCTAGTCCTGCCTGCCACATGACCACGGAAACATCTGCAGAAGCAGACAGTGCTGGCTCTTTGGCTAAGAAACAAAGATGAGCACTGAACCCTAGAGTCGGATATGATTGGCTTTTGAGCAAGGGTGACTTTTGCCTTTACTTTTACTTTAATGATAAGCAGTTTTCTCAGTCTCAGAGGGATGCTAGTTGTGGCCTCATCCTGGAATTGTTCTAACCATAGATAGTGAAAGAATACATCAGGGGTGCCCAAACTTTTTGGGCTGTGGGCTGGTCATGTGGTTCAGGAGACTGGTCACTATGGCCCAAGGGCTGGATCCAGCCCCAACACCAATTCATCTGGCCCACAAAGCCCTCGTTGCTCCTGGAAGTGGAAGTAAAATGCACCCATATGGGAGAGTTTTACTTCTGCTTACGGGAGTGATGAGGGCTTCGTGGGCCAGATGAATTGGTGTCAGGGGCTGAATTTAGACCCCGGGCCATAGTTTGGGCGACCCTGCAATACATCATCATATTTTACTTGCTGATGTTAATAACTGTTGATGCTTCCTCCAAGTTCTTCTCTGCTACATCAGAAACTGAACAGGAATGGATGCTGTCTAATTATAAAGAGATGAGTTGGAATTTGCATTTACAGGGTGCTCATTCCAGTCAATTCAAGACTCTGAAGTTAAAACTAATCATTGGGGTAATGGTAATCTAGCTGATAGCAGTTGTTAAGATAAGAAAAACCAAACTCTGATAACATGCTTTCTTCATCTGAAGAAGTATGGTTGGACACACAAATACAGTAATACTTCGGATAACGTTTACCTCGGATAACGCTAAAATCGCATAACGTTAAGTAATCTGGGGAGGAGAATTGGATCAAATAACGTTAAGGTCCTATGGGATGCATCGGATAACAACCGCTAAAGCCTGTGCGGTTACAATGCATCTCTATGGAGCTTTAACTTTATCCGATCCATCCCATAGGATTTTAACATGCATCGGATAACACTAAAAATCGGATAACACCAAGACTTGTGGAACCAAGCCTTAGCGTTATCCGAGGTATTACTGTACTTAGGAAACATAAAGTCTACTCAAAAGTGCTACAAGACTTCTGGTTTCTTTCAGTTTTTCCTATGAGAGTAGGAGAACTCGAACGTTTTAAACACCATTGTTCTTTTCCATCCTTCCTGGTATATAAATCTCTTGCCAAGCTTTTACTGACCTTCAAAAGGAACAAATATCACTTTCATCATGTTATTCCCCATGGCTGACAGTCCCTGTTCTTTTCATCCTTAATATCAACATTTCAACTAAAATGTTTTTCAGTCATAATCAAGTATGCTGTTATAAGCCTAAACCACGTCATCCACCAAGCGGGGAGAGGTGGTCACCTCAGGTAGCACATAACGGGATGGGCACTAAGGCGATGTAAAAGAAAAAGGCATGTCATGTGGCCTGCTTGGTGAGATTTGTGTGTTTGTGTGTGTGTATGCGCACATGTACAGTTGCCAGTAACACTACACCAGCCCCTGGCTTGTCTCTCAACATCCAATAGCAATTCTTTGCTACTGTACCCTGAGCACTCTTTATGCTGTACACATGGGATTCAAAGCAAGAAAATAAGTTTAGAACCACAAGGATATGTTATTCGAGTGCTCTGGCTATTAAAAGATGGCTTGGAAGAGGACGATGCCCTCAACTCTTGTTTACTAAGTATGAGCAGGATCCTACTCATGTTTACATAAGGTTTGTCTAACTTGCTGCAAGAACTGTAACTGACTGATGTGCTACTAGATTCATCTCAGTTATGCAAAGGGGTCTATGACCAAGCATGTGGCTGAGATGCACCCTGACATTTCATCAACGATCCATGGCAACCTATGTAAACCTCATTAAAATGTTAATAGGCTTCTAAAGCATATTTAATCATCGATGGAGTAATTGGGGGTCTACCAAGGTTAATTCAGGGCCAAATGTGGTTCAGCATTGTTGGACACTTGCCAACAACTGCCTTTGGGGGTGGCACAGAATAGTGTGAAAGGGACGAGCTTGTTGGTCAGGCTGAACCATCTCTGCCCCTCCCAGAAAAGGAGTGTTTGTTGACCCTGTCCCAGTGGCTGAGAAGTGTCACACCTAAGAGAACTGCATTTTTGTTCACTTCTTTCAATACAAGGAACAGCATATTTCCAAACCAATGGTGGCTGAGTGGCAGTAAACGATGATCCGTTGCCCTTTGAATGGGACGATGAATAAAGACAGAGCTCCCACACCATATTTACAAAGCAGGAAGAATGGATTTATGCACAGAAAATTGCTAAGAACTATTAGAAGTGCAGTTTCATTTTAAATTTAAGACTACCCTCCAGGATTCTGAAAGTGAGGGATAATTCTTGAGATGAGGATGCCGGCAATTGCCAGTGTTCTTGCTGTGCTCTGCAAATGTCACCATGTAATCCTGCAACGCTGTGCCTGTTCCCCCATCCTTGTGCCTAAGTAGGTATATTGTACATTTGCATTTTTGACAATTGGGACTGTGAATGGACAACCCTTCTCCTTTTTCTGAGTGCCTCTTTTTATGGGATGATGCCTTGATGTGAAATCTCAGGAGGCTTGAAATATTTTTCCAGGCTGAATTCGGCTGTGACTGTAGTTGAATATCCTTGCTTGAAGGAACAATGATGCACGTTCCTTCTCCCATTCTCATACTGGAGCAGGAGTTAATTGCGCAGGAAAAATGCTAATGTGAAGACCTCAAACCTCACTGCCCTTTAAATATCAGAGATAGTTTTTTCAGCAAGAAAGTGCAAAATAATCTTTTGAGAAGAAAATGTTCCCTACGTTTTCAGAGGCCCGCATACATTTTCGGTTCTTCCCTGCCTGCCTACCTGACACTCATGATGTTGCCTTCAGGATGTTTCTGCAAATACGCTTTCACCACCCAGGCTGTATGTTCTCGGTATGTCATCACACGGCTAGAAGGAAGAGAAAGGAAACTTAGTAAGAGGTAGCTAAAGAAAGCCCTGAAATAAATGCAGTACCACTTTAAGAGAAACCATCTGCTTGTTGAGACTAGCTTTCCAATTACAGTAAAACTTCGCATAAAGAGCTCCTTGCTTAGAGAGTAACTTTTAAAGAGCAGAATTTTCTCTGGTTGCCTCACTTAACAACTAAAACCAACCAAAAAAACTCACTTAACAACTAAATTGGGGTTCACAATCCCCCCCCCTCGCCAGAAGTCACAATTTGTCACTTACAATGGTGTTCCGCTTAAAGAGCAAACTTGCTTAAAGAGCAATTATGTGGAACACATTGTGCTCTTTAAGCAAGGTACCACTGTAATACAAATGTATGCCTCTGAATCAGGTGAAGCGTTCAGGTATCCTTTTTTGGAGTTGCATGTTCTAGGAGATGCTCAGGGATATGCTGGGCTTTGGCCAGAAACCTGATGTGGTGGGCTTGATCCATGAAACATCAAAACACAGCAGTTAGTCTTCATTTATTTATTTAATTAAGCTTGTATCTCGCCCTTCTAGCAAAAAACTTTCCTACTCAGGGCGGGTTACAGGATTTAATAAAAAAATACAAACTGACACAAATATTAAAATTTTCATATAAACCCCTCAAAACCCAAACACCCTAATAAGAAAGCCTATTAAGATGCCACAACTTTTTTTGGTTTTGTGTTTTTGTTTTGTTTACTCTCTGATGTCCTATATTTGTATTAGGCTTTACCTCTTTTGTGTGTGTGCAACACTGAACTCATGTAACGCCGGCTTGCCTTTGACTTACAGTGACCTATGAAGGAGCAATCTCCAAGATGTTCTGCCCTCAACAGCCCTGTTCCACTCTTGTAAACTCAAGGCTATGGTTCCCAACATTGATTTTTAAGGGGGGGGGGCAACTTGAGAATGAGTTATTAACAGTGAATGGCCTTTTAGGCTTCCTCCACGTGAACAGGAGTTCACTTTTTAAATAACAAGAATGATATGTCACTGGGGAGTGGGGGGAAAAATCAGGATTTTAGAGATGCTTAGGTAGGAGGCATGGCCAAAAAGACTGGGAACCACTGCTTTAGGGGCATCAATTCATATCATATTTAGTTTCTTCTTTCTTGATGCCTTAACTTTTCCTGTTCCCTTCAGTTTTCTCAGCATTAACACAACAGCCTGTTTTCTCATTTTTGCTTGCAGAGATTATCCAGTTTTTCTTTGATCAATGACCCACTTACCTGTCTTTCTGGCAGTCTAGTGTATGTGCAAAGTTTTCCTCCAGCACCATATTTCAAACCCTGCCAGCTTTCTTCACTGTCCAGCCTTCAGACCCACACCAAATTGGGAGTACAACAGGGTGGGTTATTTTGATCTTGGGTCTCCCATGACACCCCTGTACATTTGATCAGGAGGTCAGCAAACTTGGCTCTCCAGATTTCTTGGACTTCAGTTCCCAGAAGCCCTGATCAGCTGGTGTACTGACTTGGGAAATGAAGTCCAAGAACAACTGGAGAGCCAAGTTTGCTGACCTCTGCACTTGATCTTTTTTAGTTTATTCACTGCTGCTCTTATGAGCCTCAATCTTCTTCTGATTTCTAGACTGCAATCTCCTTTTGGATTGATTACTGAACCAAGGTATACTCAATCTTTATTTTAATTTCTTCATTGTCAGCATGAAAGTGGTATAGTTCTCAATTTCTGTCTCTTTAACATTCAACAGCTGTCCTGGTTTCAGACTTTCTTCTTTCAGAATGTGTTTCAAATAATTGCTGTTTCCTACCAGTAATATAGTGTCATCTGCACATCTTAAATAACATGTTTCTTCTACACTTTTTCACTCCTTCATATGAATCTAATCCAGCTTTCTGCACATAAATTTCTGAATTTTGACAGATTCAGTATCTGGTGTGTAAAATAATTGTTAGTATCCCATCTATCTTTGGTGATTTATTTCTACATAGAGCTTTCAGAGCAGCTTTCACTTCACTCTCTAGAACTGCAAGTTCCTCAAAGAAGCCTTCAAAAGAGCCTGCCATTATTTTACCTCTTTTGTATAGTTCTTCAGTATACTATTTCCACCATCTGGTCAAATAGCATGCTTAGTTGAGGCTTAAATGTCTATATAATTTCTATATTGGCCATCTAGTAATGTTCATCTATACCAGTGGTTCCCAATGTTAGGCCCACACCCAACAGGGGGACTTCAATTCCCAGAAGTCTAAGTCAGTACGTTGGCTGATCAGTGCTTTGGGGAACTGACATAGGCTTCTGGGAATTGAAGTTCAAAAATCAAAGGTTGGGAAACACTGAAGTATACAGTTGTCTGTTTAGCTGCCTGAAGCTTGTATTTGCAATAAGCAGATCGTGGGTGTCACAGACTTCAACAAATTGTTCTCTTGATTCATTCCGGATGTCTAGAGCAAATTTTCCAACATTATTTGTTTCTGCTTTGTTTCCTACTTTTATGTTCCAGTCACTTATGATTATTAGTCTTGTTTGAGTATGTAATGGGGTTTCCTTGTGAATGTTTCCATAGAAGTTTCAGTTTTTTCTTCTTCTTCAGCATTTTAGTTGGAGTATTAATTTAAATGATGATTATGTTGACAGGTCTTCCCCATAGACCAACTGATATTAATTGGGCAGATCTTGCATTAGGCTTCCTAAGTGCCTGTGCTATTCCTTACTTAGTATTACAGCCACTCTTGTTTCTTCTGAGTTTGTCATTTCTAGGTAAAACACTTCGTAGTTGTCTGACTGAAAAAACTCTCCATTCAAGTTCACTGACACCAAGTACTGCATATTTATATGTTCAATTTCTTGATTCACAGTTTCCAGTTTACCTTGAGTCGTACTTCTCACATTCCATGTTCCAATTTTATTTACTGTGTAGAATCAGAGTTTCCTTTCACTTCTGTGCTTGTCAACTAGACATTTCTCTTTTTAACCTCCCCAAAGTGATTTCTCTATAGCTCAGATTGATTTAAATAGCTTCTGCTTCCAGGTCACAGAATTTTATTAAAAAGAGATAAGAGGTATAGATTGGCTGGTAAATCCCTGAGAAATTATAATTTGCAGGATGTTGACAAAAGTTTAGGATCTGAATAGAATCAGTGCTAGAGCAGAGATGGAGCCTGAATTGATGTCAGCCTAATTACGGGGCCAAATTATAGATGCATGTACTCCACACTGTAATGTACACACTCTATAAATTAAGTGTCAGGAGTATGTTTCCTGTTAATTCCCAGTACAATAAGGGAAGGCATCTCTTCAGATTTAGAGATGAGATGCATAAGGAGAAAGGAGTCAAGACACCCGATAATACTCATGTAGGGTGATTTTCACCATGCTGTCACAATCTACTGTAAAAAAGGGTCTGCAGTGCAGTAGTGTAGTGTGGGATTCACCTGCCAAATTTGCTGCCAAATTTGCTGCCCCCTAGATAGGGCCTAGGACGCTGGTGCCTGCTCCCAATAGGGCTTCTGGGAATTATAGTCCAAGAACACCTATACACCCAAAAAGTGCCACCTGGGGCAGCCCCCCCAGCCCTCCTCCCAAGCTACTGCTGCAGTGGTTCAGGGAAACACAATTATTGAATCAATAAACAAAACCTAGCCTTGTGACCCCCATCAGAAATTCAAACAAATGCAGAAAACAGATGACACCTTTCTCAGGTCACTTTAAAAATTCAAAACTTAGCAAGCATTCGTAGTTCATGACTACTTCTTCAGGCTAACATGGCATGGAGTATGTGATCCAGCCAGGCTCATTCTTAGATGTAAAGTGGGACAAATAGCAGCTTACATCTTTCTACATTTTAGAAGCAGGAAACCAGGATTTGTATATTCCCCTCCCTATCATTGGAATTATAAATGGAGGAAAAAGAGACATTCGATATCCTTTCTACACTAGCTTAAAAGAATGTCAGAAGGGCTTGTCAGATCAATCAGTTGTGTGTTTAAAGGCACTGAGCAAAGAAGGAGCAACGGTGAGCCTTATTTTCTGGTTGCAGAAATGAGAGGGATGCCTTACCATTCACTCAGCGCCATCCGCCTGTCATAAACACGAATGGAACCATCGCCGAGTCCAGCCACGATGAGGGAGCGATGAGAGTCACAGGATAGGCTGGTGACACAGCTGTCAGCCCCCGTGGGAATATCCTAAGGCAAAAACAGACAGACCAAAGCTGAAGGAACAAGAAACTTTCACAGGAAACACAACATAGAGCAACCTGTAGGTATCCTACTTGAGCACTGATATACAGCAATGTAAAATCTTCTTGCAGACAGGACTGCTAATAGGACCAGAGCAGCTGTTGCTTGAAGGAGGTGAGCAGGCTAGATGGATTATTCTCTCCCCCCCCCCATTGTTTTATAGATTTAAAGGTCAATTCAAACAATGTTTACTAGGCACAGAATTACACCAGCAAACAGGGAAGCTGGTCTCGCCAGTTGGCCCCCACCAGCATGGCAATGCTTTGTACCAACAGAAGTTTCCAAATCATTTTTAAAGGCAGCCTCACACACTATGCACTACAGTAACTCAGCCAGAATGTCACTAGAGTGTAGATCACCGAGACAAGAGCTGTTTTCTTCAGATGGGATTGTATATCAAGCTAAGATGCCATCAAATTTTCTAGCCTAGCTACCACCACCACCAGAGTATACCAGTTATTGCACAAGAGGGGACTTCTTAAACTAAAGATTTATGGGGAAGTGGAACTCTATCAAGACCACTTGGAATTCTCCCCCAGAATAGTTGTTTTCTTTCTTTTAGTTATGTCTTGGGTTTAATGACCAGCTTGTTTGCTCTCATTCACACAAAAACCATTCTCTGGCAATATACACAATACTGGCTCAAATTCTGGTTTAGGTGGATCTAGTACAGTGATGGCCAACCTTGGCACTCCAGCTGTTGTTGAACTTCAATTCCCAGAAACCCAAGTCAGCACTCTTGGTGATCAGGGCTTCTGGGAATTGATGTTCCAGAACACCTGGAATGCCAAGGTACGCCATCACTGATCTAGTATCTATAGAAATTAATTCAAGCTGTGTAGATGACCTTCTGGGAATACAAAGAATTTCCAGTTTTAAATGAGGAGTTGAAGTGCAGAATAGTCTACAGAACAAGAAAATGAAGGAACTAGGACACTTGTGAGACGACAAGCAGAGACTTTCAGAACTTACTTAGCTAGTTCTTCACTCCAAGGAAGTTCAAGGCACAAGTACTATTGTTAAAACAACTGCACATTTCTCAGAAAGAGTTCATTTATATCCTATGACCGCCTCACGGAAACTACATCAAACAGCATTTGCTGTGTGGTGAGCTACATGGATTCAACAGGCCTCCAAATGGTTTTCAATTTCCCACCATCAGTCTTTCTAAAGAAAAGTTTTCCAGTGGCACAGTAGAATTTGGTAATCATAGCAATATCCACCAAACAAATTAAACAAGCATTAGTATAGTTTAGTTTTGCCTTTGTTTCATAATGGAATTCCAGCAGCATACTGGGGTTTTCTAGGTCATCTCCCAGTCAGTCACTGACCAAATGAAACCTACTAGGTTCTGGAAGGTAGCTTGTCAGTGGACTCATGTTGGCCCTAGTACAGCAGGCACTATTGGCTACCACTTTCAAAGCCTTTCATGGGTTATTTCTAGCATATCCTGAGGGATGTCTTTCTCTCATGCAAACCTCATCTCCACAAAACATCTACTACAGTGGTACCTCGCTTAAAGAGCATAATGCATTCCACAGGATTGCTCTTTAAGTGAGCTTGCTCTTTAAGCGAAACACCATTGTAAGTGACCAATTGTGACTTCGGAGGGGGGGATTGCAAACTCTCGATTTAGTTGTTAAGCAAGTTTTTGGTTGGTTTTTGTGTTTAGCAAAGTGAACATTCAGAGAAAATTCTGCTCTTTAAGCGAGTTAAGTTTCTAAGCGAGGTGCTCTTTATGCAAGGTTTTACTATATTTTTTAATCATGTGAGAAGCACACACAAAGGTGCTTTCTGAGCTGAAAGGATCTTTTTGCTGGAGAAACTCTGGTCAGGTGATGCCCGAATGAGGCTCCTTTCATGTCCCAAATATCTTTTCCCACCAAAGTGGTCCCTATTTATCTACTTGCAACTTCTTGCTTTCAAACTGGTAGGTTGGCAAGAGGATGGGCGCTCATTCCATCATTCAGTGCTCGGGTCTTGAACTGCCAACATGCCAACCTTCCATGTAACAAGGTGAGCCACTACAGTCCCAATAAACATCTTCTGCAGCTCTATGTACCTCATGTTCTCTACACCTGCAATGTTCAATATGTTGCCGGCCTGGGTGGATTCTGAATAACAAACTGTCAAGTCCCATCTTGCGTATTCATGTTGTGTACTCATTTTACCGAGTTCAGTTGGATGGAAGGCAGAGTTAACCTTGAACACCATCAGGATCAAACTTACATCAGCAGTTTTGTCTGCAGTACAGCAGTTTAACCGCTGTGTCTGAGGGCTCCTTGTTAAGTTAAGATAAATGCCTAGGTTTTCTGTTCTCCATAAAACATCCTTATCCCTGACCAACAATAAATGTGTGTGAAAGGGAATTAAGAGCAGATAAAAGCTGTTGAAATGCACAATCAAAATTCCCCTCAAGACAAAAAATAAATAAAACTGTACCTGCTACAGACACAGTTGCCCATTATGCAGTAACATATATGAAAGGGGAGAAGCAGGACATGTAATAGGCCATTGCACTTTAAATAGACACTATTAAAGAAAGAAATCTGCAAAGCAATTGCTCTTTGTTGGATATTAGATGAAACCACAACTACCACAAAAAGCAAATTAAATATGTCTTGAAGGAGAGGACGATCCCTGGAAAGCAACTGATGGTAGACCTGTTGAGGAGACATTTGTTGTGTGTTCAACCAAACAACTAAGGTGATTTGCTGGAAGTGGTAGCAATGCAAATAGAACAATGAACTCATGTTGCCTTTCTCTTCACAATTTCACACAGCATTTTACAAAACGATTACAGGAGAACATAACCTGACTTGAACTCCAAAGCTCTGCATAATCTCCAGGGAAAGGTGGGAAAAAAGGCCATTAACAGAAAATGTTTCCCTATTAAATGATGATGTCTATTTTGCTTTGACACGTTACCTCTCTTCACATTATGCAGCATGTTGCTTCCAAGCCCCTTTTAACCTATTTAGGGTAAGTAATGGTCCCTCATGCTTTTATGGAAAGTAAATGAAAGCAGAAGGTAATTAAGAAACAGGCAAGATGAAACAGTGCAAGGCCCTGGTCAAGGTCAGAACAAACTCTTGGAGGCTATTATAGGATTCAGTACATCATTTGTCTATGCTCTGCAGAAACATGGTTAGAATGAAAACCAAAGTCGGCCAACTTAGCGAAACAGCAAATTTGCAAAGTAATAAATGCAAACAAAAGCTAAACCGCTGCACAGCAGTCAAAACTCTGCTCACGAGCTGAGTTTGATCCATTTATCAGAGGTTGGTAAAATGAGTTGGGGGCAAAATGCTAATTATCTTGGTGAACCACCCAAAGAGTGCACTAAGCCCTATGGGGTGGCATATAAATGTACACTAATTGCTAAACAGCAAGAGCAATATATCATTGGAAATACACCCCCCCCCCCCAATGTTATTAAGACTTCAACAGGTTTTTTTTTATTTGCAACATAGAAAAGTGCAGCATGGAATAGTAATAGTGCACTTGTGGAAAAGAAAAACAGTTTTAATCAAGCAACCCAAAAACTGACTGAGCTACATTTTCAAACTAAGATAATAATTAGAACTGAATCTGTAAAACAGCATGAGCTAATTTCATATCTTCTTCCTGTTTTTGCTTCTGTAAGCCTATCTACTCTCTCTTTTATTTTGTTTTGCATTTCCTTGATTAAAAAAAAAGTTGGGCGAATAGGTTGTAGATATGGAGGCGCTCTCATCAACTTGTGCCCAGAGGACTGGGACAGGACCACAGCCTGCTACCTCCTTTCAGTCAAGGATTCAATCTAAATAAGAAGTCTGTCCACAACAGGCCACAAGCAGAGAACAGACTCAATGGTAAGAAGATGCTTGAAGAACATATGAGTCGCACAAATAAGCTAACCTATGGGCTGCAAGGGAAAGCAATGTTGACATGGGGTGTATAGAGAATTTCTGCAAGCTCCCTCACCTGCTGAGTTCCATCTTTATAGTGTAATTGAGTTTTGCTATATGCAGGCAGCACCTTGTATTGGCGGCTATTTAGTAGCCTGTCAATTCCAGAGCAGAGGGGTGTGAATGTAGTTCTTCAACCTGAGCCTTCCATAACTGAGGGGCTGGTTTAATTCCTCCCATATCGTCCACCCCTTCTTATCTGTGTACCTCTTCAGCCTCTTGTCTGCTTCCCAGGTGCCATCATCTATTCATCTGTAACTGTTCGCTTATATTCCTGATATGGCAGCTAGATTAATTCAAACTATATTCCTGATAATGCAGCTAGATTAGTTCAGATGGGATCTTATTGTACAATATGCTATTTTAATGTAATTACTGAACCAACAGAAAGTGTCATCTTGGTTTTAAATACTGTACTGTCTTTCTTCAAGCCAACCATTCCTATAACTATCATGGCAATCAACTGCAGGAGCAATTTTATATAAGGTACATAATAAGAATTCTTACTACCTGTGATGATTCTACCATCAGCCTAGTCCCCGATGTATTATCGGTGTCTGGAAGGCTGAGAAACCGGCATTTCTGAATACGAATTTCCACAGTTCAACTTTCTTAGGTTTTGCAGAATGATTAAGCTTTGATTCCCCAAATAACAGCAAAAATTAATTTCTCCTAGCCAAGAAATAAAACGTCTCTAGGATGCTCCTAGTACAATCATTAATCATTCTCATTTAAAATATTTTCACCCTGCTGATTTGAGATGTTCTCTCATTTGCACAAATAAAATAATATTTGAAAATAATTAAGATTAGCATAGACTTAGTTGTGCTAAGGGTCGAAGTGCCATAATTAATGTTCAACCGGAGGTAATTAATTTCTAAAAGCTTTGGAGACTACGTTCTATTTCCCGCAGTGGCTTAGAGAGAGATTACCTCTCATTACGTGGCAGAAGTACAGCCCTGATTTAATGACAACTGATGTGAACACGCATACTTTTCACTAAGGTGAGTGGTAGGACAGCTTTGGTGAAGAGACAGCAAGGAAGCTCAAGCAGCCATCGTCCTTAGCTTGTTTCCATGTTCATGAAAGGAACAGAGCCATCTTTGTTAGGATATCCAGTGAACGAAACTGCTTTGTCAAGCAGAGGCAGGCTAATGGCAGATTGGGAGCTGTTGAAAGTAACCTGATGCATTGGACAAGCCCTCAAAGGGTTGCTATGTCGGCTTGTCAGTTGGTGGCCAGCTTCTCTTATTATTTGCCTTGCCTCCCCCTCCTCCAGATAGTGATCCTGGTGAGCGTCAGCACCAAGAAGAAACCTATCTGACACATTACAACAGATAGGTATCCTCTCCCTGTTGTTATCTTCTTTGTCAATCTCAGTGTCATGTCAGGACGTAGTGCTCCGTGTTTGAGTAGACAGGGTGATGCAGGCAGTCAACGTTAGGGAGAAATGCATCCAAAGTGCATGACAAAAGCCCAAAGGGGTGGCAACAATGTGCCTTATAAATGGGCTAGTGTTGTAACTACCTTGTAAATTGTAACTGTATTGTTTTGTAAATTGTAACTGTATTTTGTTTTGTAACTTTGTTAGCCACCCAGAGTCCCTCTGTGAGTGGGGCAGCATACAAGTTGAAAAATTAAATCAAATTAAATTAAAGAGTTGCAGTGGCTCAGCGGTTAGGAAGCTTGCCTTATTAGCTGGAAGGCTGACAAGTTGGCAGTTTGAGACCTGAGTACTGCATGATAGATTGAGTGCCCGTCTCTGTCCCAGCTCTTGGGGACATGAAAGGAGCCTCATTTGGGCGTTCCCTGAGTGGAGTTTCTTTCGCAAAAATCCTTTCAATCCAGAATAATTTCTGACATGAAATTATTTATTAGTTTTGCTTGAATGAAGTTAATTTTGAAACCCAACAACATCAAGCAAGGCAAACAGTTGGCACACCACAACATTGACTTATGCCTATTTTTCACTCCCATAACGATTATGATATAGTAGGAAATTCCGCTTTGTATAATAAAATGTAAGGCATACCTGGCAAAAATTATGGAAGGTCTTAAAGCTTATCTGACACTGTGCAACAAATATGTATCCTCTCCTTGTTGAGACCTTCTTTGCCAATCTCACTCTCATGCCAGGACCTGGGGCTCAAGAAACCTACTTTGCTTATTGCTTCATTGTGGAGTAGCATTGGGGAAGAGGTGACCAAGAAGAAGTCGCTGAGGATTAGATTTGCTCCTGATCAGATCATGTCAAATGGTGAAGCACATGGTAAGTGCACAACTGTAGAATGGCCAACTGTTGTGATCAAGACCAGAGGAGAAGCCTGCAGAGAGTAGTAGTGGGACAACTGCAGATGGTCAGGTCACATATCCCATCCTTCTGTGTGCATATGTACCTGATTGTTTCCTTATATGAGCACATTAGAGGGAGGGCATTCATGCTCTTCTGGTGTTTGTGTCTGTTATACTGTATTCACATGCGTGTAGGACAGGAGTTCTCTACCTTTTAAAGCCGGGGGCTGGGTCATGCTTTATCAGACAGCTTCAGGGGCTGGATGTCCATTCCCCCTTTCCTTCGCTATATGGCACATCCTAGCATAGTGGAAGCGGGGAGGGGGCATGAAATGGAACCACGGGCCACATCCGGCCTATGGGCTGCAGGTTGAAAATCCCTGCTCTAGGAGGATTTTGAGATGTGGGGCCACAAATCTTTCCCTTGGGACTTTTCCTATGTTGTTAATTTTGTATCGATGCAAGGGTACTGAGGTCATGAGCTCTAGATTTGTGGCCTGTGTTTCAGTACTATTAACAGTACAGGGGCCAGTTTCCTTAGCTTTGTTGTTCCCCATATATGAATACCAGGTGGCCTTGGCTTACAGTTGTCCACTGACCACCTGGTATTGCACATATAGCATGGTCTGAAGACACAAGGTCCAGAAACGAAAGGGGCTTGTTCTTGAGTACTGCTTGGACTGAGGATAACTAAGAAGCATAGACAAGACCTCCAGCAAGGAAAGCCAGACGTGTCTTTATTTCTTGAAAAAAATTGGTAGGAGATGACAATGTTATCATAAATGTTTGAAGTGTAATGACTCCCAGTGCTCAACTTGTACCAATTTATCTTGGCGAGGTATCTGATAGTTCTGAAGAAAACAGGCAAACAGACATTTTTCATCCCAGTCATGACTTCTCAGGTCCAATCTCTCAAGCCTTGAATATACTATGACAAAACTGGTCTCTCTCTCACACATACACACACACACATTGCTGCTTCATGATTCAGTTCAGGATGGAAATCTTGAAAAGCAGTGCAGTATGAGACATGTATTCTAAACACCAGCCCCCTGCTTTCCTCATACATTGGTAAATGAGATATCTTTTTTATTACCTGCACTTTCATTTCCCGGTCTGTATCCCAAATCCGGATAATCCGCACATCTCCAGAAGTCATGAGAAGGCCAGTTTCTTGCTCCCAGTCAACCACCATCCCTGCCCCTGAGGAAAGAAAAAGATGTGGCATCCAAAATTACTACCTAAATATATAGAGAGAGCTGAAACAGAACCTCTACGGTGTTCAGCTCCCAGCCTTGGGGGAAAGATTCAGCTAGAATATTTTAAGACACCACCCCACCCCTGAAAATGCTATGGAACAGCACACACGCTCCTGCAACAGAGGAAAATGAACATCACAATAAACAAAACCGGCTCCTTGCTGATATAATTCACTTCACTTGAGCTGTTTGTGCTAAGAATAGTGACTCATTGTATTAAACCAGGGGTTCTCAACCTATGGCATGGGACCTGGATGCGGCCCATGACACAATTTCATGTGCCCCCCCGCCTCCGCCACGCCCAGAAGCACCATGTGTGGCAGGCAGGGCAAAATGGCTGTCTGGCCCCCAAAGCAGAGGGAACGTGACCCGGCTCTCGGTTTGGAAAGGTTGAGAACCCCTGTGTTAAACTCATGGAGTATTTAATGCGACTGCTGCTCAAACTAAACAGATACTTGCACTACCATTGTCAAGCAACAACAACAGCATAGCATGGAAGTGAGAATGCTGGCAGGTAGGGATATATGCAGAGGTATGCTGTAGTGGACTAGGAGTGAAAGGGAACGCAGCTCTGGGACATTTTCGAGAATAGGAGTGATGATGATGTGGTCTTCTGGAGTGTCAGGATAACTGATGGGCACTTTATGCTGCAGCAAGTACACAGAGTAATAACAAGGCTTTCAACATTTACTATTGTCTGGAACTGTTCAGAACAGAGGGAGTCAAACAGTGAGGAAAATAAACAAGCAGAGACTGAACTTTCCCTCTTTTTTAATGGAGTTGAATGGAAGTGCTTCTTTGTGCAAGCAATTTAAATAGCAACACTTCTCTGCAAGATTTTTTATATTTCTAATTAAACATAAAGAATGCCTTTCAGCTGGCTAATGATCTTTTTTTTAAACTGTACTTTCCCTCTGTGTGCTTTATACCTTTGACCTACATCAAAAGCAATGATCATTGAGTTCAGTTGAACTTACTCCAAAGTTTGGTGCTCATGGTAGTAGTCATGGCCTTTAAATGAAACTGAGATTTTATTAGTAGTTTATTTACTTGGTCTTTTTTTTAATGCCTGTGAGTTATGATAGAATTTTTTTTTTAAAAAAGAGAGTATCAGTTTCTCTTGAATGTAAATAATAAACAAACAGGACCTCCCTTACTCCCTCTACCAGATGGGGCTCTGGATTTTTCATGGGAGATGGCTCTGTAGGCTGTCATGATGAACATCTGCACTTCTTAATTTAGCATTACATCACTGGAATGCAAGAAAACGTGACTGCTTGCTAAAGAACATACTCTCTTGAATCAGTTGGCTCTGAAGTGGGATAAAGCTGAGGATCCTGTATTTTTAGAATAAGTAAAGGTAAAGGTCACCTTTGCTCAAAAGCCAATCATATCTGACTCTAGAGTTCAGTGCTCATCTCTGTTTATAGCCGAAGAGCCAGCACTGTCTGCATTTGCAGACGTTTCCGTCGACAGGCTTGCCTAGACACCAAAGTGCACGGAACGCTGTTTACCTTCCCACTGAAGTGGTCTCTATTTATCTACTTGCAATTTCTTGTTTTCAAATTGCTAGGTTGGCAGGAGCTGGGACAGAGATGGGAACTTATTCCATCATTCAGTACTCTGGTTTTTAGCGGCTGACCTTCCGCCTCCCAGTCAGTGTCTTAACCACTTGAGCCACTGTAGTCCTTGGTGGTAATTGAAGTCCTATTTTTTAAAAAAACAATTCTCCAGTATTTTTAATACAAATTCCCCATTTTGTTACAAGTGAATGAATTTTGCAGAAGTTTAATGATATTACTGAATTCACTATATAAAACCCTAATTCAAAATAAAACCAAGATAAATTTTATTTTCAAGGGGGAAAGCTGCCTGAAAAACATTCTCAAGTTATACAAGCTGGCAAAATTGTGCATGGGTTGTGTTCTCTGTATGATGCACAGCATATACCAATTAGCAATAGCGATTACACATACAGTATATACCGCCCTATAGCACTTAGTCCAGTGGTGCCCAAACTAAGGCCCGGGGGGCCGGGTGTGGCCCCTGATGCCAATTCACCCAGCCCCCAAAGCCCTCGTCACTCCTGGAAATGGAAGTAAAACGCGCCCGTACGGCTGGGTGTGTTGGCGTCGGGGGCCGCCCCCGGCCCCCGGGCCTTAGTGACTGGCTCCCTGAACCACATGATCGGCCCACGGCCCAAAAAGTTTAGGCACCCCGACTTAGTCCTTGGACAGTTCACAAGGTAATGAGCATTTTGCCCGCAACATGCTGGATACTGATTTTACCAAACTCTCTGGAGGATGGAAGGCTGAGTCAACCTTAAGCCCAGTCAGGATCAAACTCACAATGTCAGCAGTTTTCAGCTGCAGTATAGCATTTTAACCACTGCGCCAAGAGGGCTCATATACTGATTGCCAACAAAAAGTGGCAAGTTGGTGGACAAGATGCTGTCGAGTGTATTTGCCTGTGTACTACATTTAATTTCTCTCACACTGAGGCACGTGTATGTGTATTAAATGTTCAGAATAAAACAGAGCAAGCCAGCAATGCCACGAATTTACAGGATATTTGTGTTAGAATGTGGAAGCTATAGTAGACTTGGGGAAGTGGCATACTGTGCAAAACTACAGAGATGGAAAAGTCTTCGATAATGTATTCCAGTTATTTAACATGACTCATTTTGTTTCACAGAAATATATACTATTTGTACAGTGCACAAATGTTCTACAGTAAGAAAGCGGTGTTTTAAAAATTTATCTTTCTTCACATTTTGTTCTACTCTGGGGAAAAGACAGACTTTACATCTCTGTTATTTCCTAAAGGATCTACTTGTTTGTGTTTTCTTGAATGTAGAGACTTTAAAAAATTGTTTTTGGCACAGAAAAACTGCAATGTTTTTTTTTTTGCAGGGGAACCTTCTGTTTTGTTTCTCTTCTAGAATCTCTTACAAGGAAACTAGGCTATGATGACAAATAGCTTTAGAACATGAGATAATTCACAATAATTTCCTCAATAATCCTAGCTAGACAACCTAGTTACAAGCCAATAGATTGCTCAAGTCAACCTCCATGTCATTCCCACCACATCCTTTAAGGAATAACAAAACTCCATCTCACAAACCAAACTTCTTCCAAAGAAGAAGTCTAGATTCCTTGTCAAATGATAAAATCTAATATTTCCTTTTGTTAACACCAAGTAGCCTGAAATGCTCTCTCAGAGACAACAGGGTGAGATCATAATAGTAGGACAATTTAGCTACAATGGAAGTTCTTGGCTGATTCTGTTTTAATAAGCAGAAAATGTCATGGAGGAGAATGCCTTAAAAACAGTCCAGAGATGGCATGGTCTGCCTATCTGGTTTGTTCTGGGATCAAGCGATAGCAGCACATCCCAACAAACAGTGTTATGGCGAAGGCTTCCTCCTTCTGAAAGGAGAGGGTCTTTGCCAGGCTGATCTGCCTTTTTATAGCCTCCAACTACTGCAGTGCCTTCACGAGGAGCTCCAGGGAAAAACAGAATTGTTGTGCTTTTATTTTATTTTCAGAAATGTCAGAGTGACTTCAAAGCAGAGAACTCTTGCTGTTGAGTTTGGCTGGCTAGTGCTATCTACTCCATGATAGCTAGCATTGTGTTGATTTGCTTTTATTTTTGCTGCTTTAAAAGTGATCTTTGATTTCATTACCTTAAATGTTTTTCTTCGTCAAGACTAATCAGCCACTGAACGATGACATACAAGTATTTTCCTAGAAATACTATTTTTAGAATTCATTTAAAATAAGGGAGTTTATTGCTGCCACAGAAGAGGTAAGACTGACATTGGCAGTGGTTTCAATAATCTTGGTCAACTCATAACAGATTTTTCCAAAAACAAGACTATATAATTTACCATAGTACCTATGGATTTTCTCTGGACACAAATGTTCTCCTGATGTAAATACAACACATTTTGGTAGAGGAGAAGGAATCCTTCTTCAGAAAGTGAAAGCAGCAAACACCTGGATTCTGCAATCTTATTGAATTGTAGTACTAAGTGTGGAAAAATGCCAGTCTAAATGTTTACTTGTTATTTTTTATTTCCTTTACCTATTATGCACAATGTCTTTAATGCATGCTGTCTTCTACTGTCAGTAATGTTCTTCTGATTCTCAGCTTTTCCTGTCTGCTAAGTTTTGCACACACAAACACTCACTACAACTTTGCTCAATTTCCTAGACTCCACTTAATAAGTGACAGCAGCATCCTTTTTGTACAAGGAAGGCTGCTCCATTAAGGCAAATGGGACACTGCCTTGGGTTCAATATGCACTCCTGTTGGCTTCTGTACCAATCAAAAGACCAAAACCTCACTTCTGCTCATCTTCCACTGTATGAATGCTTTCTTCCTAAGACATGCAGGAGAAAGGCAATACTGTACCTTTATTGGATCACTAAGGGAACACCCCCCCCCAACGTTACACAAACTTTCATGATTCAAGATGACCTCTTCAGGCATTCACCAATTTCTTGTGATTAATGCAGGGAAATTATCAATGAGAGTTCCAAAATATCAAGGCAAGATGTTGTGCCTGGCTTTATTTTCTTCCAGGTGAATTGGAGGGGAAATAGCCGGCTGCATTTGATATCAACCTTGCATCCAATAAACACAGGAAACCAGGTACAATACCTGCATATTTCCCTCTGCAGATGGCCATCTTTTGAAATGGCAAGTTTTTTGCTGAAATTTCTTTTCTCCCAACTCACCTCGAAGAAAACAAAGCCTGGCACAACAACTTGCCATGAACTTTTGGGACTCTCGTTGGTAATTTCCCTGCATCAATCACAAGAAATTGGTGCATGCCTGAAGATGTGATCTTGAATCATGAAAGCTTGTGTAATGTTTTGGGGTTTTTTCCTTAGTGATCCAATCACTAAGATTTCCTGCACTTCTTACATCATGGGTGGCCAAACTACGGCCCATGGATGGGATCAGGCCCATGACGTCAAATCATCTGGCCCATGCCACCCTCAGAAGCGGAAGTAAAATGCATCCGTAAATGCACCCGTGGCTGTGTTTATGACATCTGTGGTTGCATTTATGGTGGCTTTTTTGCACATGCATGGACGCGTCCTGCTTCCAGTGAGAGGAACCACGTGACCACCGCACAGCCTGAAGTGTTTGGCCACCTCTGACCTACCTGCACTACCTTCAGGCATCTCTGAATATCGCCTTTTGTGCCTGCCTCTACTTAACCTGCACCGTGCCTTCTCCAGTACCAGCAAACACTATCAAGAACACCCACATAGGGAAAGCAAAGTCCTCTTTGATCCTTGATGGAATACAGAAATGCCTTCCTTTGCCACAAGATGGGTCCATGTCTACCTCTTGCCACCAGAGGGCGCCCTTGGAGCAAGAACCAGAATGGCCACATCATTCCCTATTTTCCCTCCAAGGACTGCAGCAGACAAATGAAACCCAGGAAATATTTAGACGATTCCTGTTTTCAAATCCATCAGAGAGACATGTAAAGTAAAAAATACCATTGTGGCGGCAATTCTCCGCATTAAAAAAAAATCTAGTAACTCGCAACGAGACAAATATGTCAAAGACTGAATGACTAATTCTATTCTATAAGAATTAGAAGCAAAGTAATCTGTGTGTTTTATCTAATGCTTATTAACATAGGCTGAGGATTTCTATTGCTTTCAAAGATGGATATACAGTAATACCTCGGATAACGTTTACCTCTAAAATCGCATAATGTTAAGTAATCCGGGGAGGTGAATTGGATCAAATAACGTTAAGGTCCTATGGGATGGATCAGATAACAACCGCTAAAGCCTGTGCGGTTACAATGTATCTCTATGGAGCTTTAATGTTATTCGATCCACCCCATAGGATTTTAACATGGATCAGATAACACTAAAAATCGGATAACACCAAGACTTGTGGAACCAAGTCTTAGCGCTATCTGAGGTATTACTGTACCACACTATGGGTTCATTATTTACACCGGGGGTTGCTTGGGTCCCAAAGACTCTTGGGTTCTTTTACATTAAAGCGAAGTATTCTTTCCATAGTATACCTGATTGTGTATTATGTCGTCACCGGCCGGGAGGAAGATAAAAGGGGCTTCCCTAGGCGAGGGAAGCCCGAAAACGCCGCCGCTGCTGCTGCTGCTGCCGCGCCCTCCCGGCCCTCGTCACCGGCCGGGAGGAAGATAAAAGGGGCTTCCCTAGGCGAGGGAAGCCCGAAAACGCCGCCGCCGCTGCTGCTGCTGCCGCGCCCTCCCGGCCCTCGTCACCGGCCGGGAGGAAGATAAAAGGGGCTTCCCTAGGCGAGGGAAGCCCGAAAACGCCGCCGCTGCTGCTGCTGCTGCCGCGCCCTCCCGGCCCTCGTCACCGGCCGGGAGGAAGGAAGGAAAAAGGAGCCTCCCTGGCCGCGGTAGCGGCAGGACTTCCCCCGGCAGAGCATTCCTCGCCCCGCCGCCACGGAACACACCTGCGGCCGGGGGAAGAGACTACCGCCGTGCCCAGCCGGGACTCCCTCCACCTCTTCCAGAGGCTATGTTCAAGGGCTGCGGCGGTGCCAGGACTTTCGACAATTGTTAAATTTTTTTGTGCATATTTGATGAATTTTGTAGTTTTATTGTTGTTGAGATTGATGCTTACTGAACTTTTGTGATGGAACGATGTTGAGTTATATATTGTATATTTATGTGATGTGTCTATGAATTTACTGTTTACTCTGTGCTTGTGAACCGCCCTGAGTCGGCCCAGCCGAGTAGGGCGGTATAGAAATTGGAGTAAATAAATAAATAAATAAATAAATGTGTATGAGAGAAGGATGTTTTTTGACCTTCTTAAAAACAGTGTTTTCTATGTGCTACACATCCCCTGCATGATTTATTGTTGTTTCTTATCCTCCCCTCCCACCCTCCAAAGACAGGTCTCTAAGCAGTGTTTTCTCTTTCAGGGTTACTGCAGTTCCAATAGTCAAACAGCAGCATTTGTGGATGTGAAAAGGCATCTATTTCCCTTTGTGAGCAGAAAACGATTGTGTGATAAACATATCCAATGTCATAAGGAGTGATCTCTTCTACTGCCAAATATGATAGATTTGTTGTTTAATTCATTATTCTTTTTCCTCCTTACACAGCCTAATGTTTTCCCCCCATCCCAGTCACAAAGACTTTTCAGAGAGCAGCAAACCCTATGAAGGTTCTCCCCTTCCAACGCCCTGCCATCGCCTGATCTAATTTTTAGACTTTCTTGATTCTAAAGAAACAAAAGCAGCTGGAAGTGTGGGGATCCCAGCAAAGGCTTTCCTTCCATACCCTATGACTGTGATGGTGAACCCTGGCACTTCAGATGTTCTTGGACTTCAATTCCCAGAAGCCAAAGCCCCCTGTGAATCCACACGAATGGGTTTACTGAGATTCATCTGGCCCACGCCGTCCTCGTTGCTCCCGGAAGCGGAAGTAAAACGTGCCTGTACGGGCGAGTTCTACTTCTGCTTCCAGGACCAACGAGGGCGGCATAGGCCAGGATGAATTGCAGTAAACCCATTCGTGTAGATTCACAGGGGGCTTCTGGGAACTGTAGTCTAAGAAGATCTGAATTGCCAAGGTTCACCATCACAGCCCTATGATGACAGGATGTTACTTACTAGTACTCTACTGCATTAACACAGTACTGTATTTTAAAATGTATGTTCAGGGTAAACCTGCCTGGCTGCTCAGATCGTATTGTCAGAGGCCCACTCTGAGGAGACCACCACCCCCTGGAGAAGATAGCTCTTTCAGAAATGAAACATCCATTATGGACTTTCTTTTCCTTATTAAGGACTGATTGCCAAATCCAAATGTTTTAAGTGGCTGGAAAACTGTTGTTGTGTTCTCATGATTTTATAGAGTATTACTGTAAGTTTTACTGTACATATGCTCTTTACTGCTGGTGTTTTATTATGTTTGTTTTTATTTGTTATTATGCTTTTTAATATTATTACCATGTTATAAACCACCCCCCAAACCCCAAGGCATGGTTACAATATTCTGTACCCACCATACAGATTTGTCCTGAACTCAAAGAGAACAACATACTGTATCACGTTTTCATGGTGGTGGTTACTTACCACAAGGTTCCCTCACGAGGGACACAAAGGGAAGGCATAAATCTTTATGCTAAGAGAACAAATAAACAATAGAAATACTATAGAATAAAAAAAAGTAGGCTATTGAGGCTAAATTAATTAATTTCCCTTCTATGTTTAATATCTGATGGTTGTGTTTGAGAATGCTAAGAAATTTCACCTAGGATTAATTACTTAACAATCCTGGCTTTTGCTTATACTATATTTGCCTTTCATTTTACTTTCATCAACTGCTTGATCCATCTAGACAAAATTTTGTTTCATCTGCAGCTACTAATCACATTATGTAGTCTATTTGATGCCACAATCAAATTATTCAGGTTAATTTATGTGCGCATGAATGCTCCTTAAATTATTTACCCATTAGTTAAGTCTGGTTTTGGGGACATGAGACAGAGGTTAAGTCATCACATCTGCACAAGAGTTATTGACCATTTTCTAATATTCTGTTACCTGGGCACTGTGCCCTTTAGTGAAGATGAAACTGAAGACCAAATTGTTTTTTCAAATAGAGTGTATATGTGAGTGTGTCCATTTCTCCCATGAGCTTCTGCAGGCTCCTCAAAAGAGCCACATTTAGCATTGCGGGGTGGAAAGAGAAAGCCGGTCTTGCTTGTATTGGCTGTGCAGTGCCAAGGCGCTGCCAGATACTGCTCTCGGCATTGGTACCATGGATCTATGAGGAACTGTGTCCATGGAGTTTCTTACTAGACTTTGATCATAAAGGGTCAGAATCTTAATAATATTCTCACAGCACAACGACAAGTTAAGTTTTTTTGGCTCATTACTAGAATTGTAAAAATGATTCAACTTTAGCTTCTTCACACAAGAAGTAATTCTGCAGAAGGTTAAGGGCAGGGATTCTCAACCTGTGGCCCATGGGACAGATGTGGTCCACAGCACCATTTCATGTGGCCCCCACCACACCAGGAATAATAATAATAATAAGTGCCATGTGGTGGAGGAAGGGCAAAACGGCCATCTGGCCAGATCTGGTGTCTGAGGGAGCACGACCGGGGCCCCAGATTAAAAAGGTTGAGAACTCCTGGTTAGGGATATATACCGCATATACTCTAGTATAAGCCAAGTTTTTTTAGCCCCGAAAAGGGGAATCAGCTTATACTCGGGTCAATGACCACAAGGGTCCCAGAATTGTGCTGGATTGAGATGTGCCAACAATTTAATTAAATTTACCATATTTTCATGTATTTTGATTATAAAACCTCACTAGCAGCTGCTGCATTTCCCACCCTCGTTTTATACCCGATTCAATCTATTTTCCTGGATTTTCAGATCAAAATTAGGTACCACGGTTTATATTTGGGTCAGCTTATACTTGAGTATATACAGTAAATAACCCATAAATAAGCAGCTGGGACTTTCTTTAGCTGCTTCTTGTAGGATCCTCTCAAAGACAGAGATGTGCTACCATGAACAGCTCCCTGCATGAGTTTTCCTAAAGAAGCCTGCTGTCAGGAACAGCTGCATTGCAAATGCAGACCGTTTTGATGGGCTCTCCCTATCGTTCTGGTCCACCCCCAACAAATCACTGCTAGAAATCAGCACCCTAGTGCTATGTGGCAGACTTTTTATATGCACATCTTTTTGGCTGATGAATGAGGCATGTCTCTGTTTTAATTTCCAGGCAGCAGTGGGAAAGCTGCATTACCTCATTCATCATTAATTCCTAAACATCTCTCCCCCCCCCCCCGCAGGTGACACTCCTCCTGCGCCAAGCATTGCCCACAGTAACATATGACAAAGGAAGAAATCTGGGACACAGGGAAGCTTAATTTCAAAACAGAGCTGCACTTCACAGAGGTACAGTTCCCTAATTACATTATTTTCACAAAAGGCCTGGCCTCTCCTAAGGCATTGCGCTCTCTGTCTCTTTCTGTAGAGGAACACATTACAGAAAAAGTGATTCTCAGATTTACCACCTGCATTTGCATGACAGCCACTCTCTCCTGACTTGCTTCCTTTAAGCTCTTCCATGTCAAGGGAGGCAAATGATAGCATTTCAATGTTGATATTTCGCAGCACAAAAGAAACACGAGGAGAATTCCGCTAGAATAAACTCCTATGCTTTACAAGCAGAGACCTTTGCCTCCTCCACTGATGGACCTTGAAACCCCTCCTTTTAAATTTATAGTTTAAAATATTATCCATCGTATACTATTGTACATCGCAGAACTCCTAAAAGAAACCCTTATTTAATCTTCTGTCACAACGCTGTCTTCTCTTACTTCATCCAACCATCGACCCTTCTTGCTTCAAACAAGGCAGAGTTTGTCACACTGTTTAAGCTCACTGTGCGCAGACAACATCCATAACCAAACTCTTGGGTTTGGCCTCTGGTGCTTTTAAATTATGCATTTGTTTGATTACAAAGTGGATCTAGCAATGTTTGGAAGAGTAAGAGTTTGAAGGGAACTAGTTTATCCAAAATTAGACCTGACCTGGAAGATATCCTGAGGTTTTGCCAATTAAAGGCAACACCGGAGCATTCTGCCCAATGGCAAAGTAGAACTCTAAAAGAGGATGTCTAGAGCTTTCCTTCCATGCTTGTTCCCTGCTGTAAATTCCTCCAAGACACCCTTCTGCAAGGTCTGTGTATGTGCATATAAAAGGCCTATTTCCTAGCCAAATGGGAAAGGTTTAAGCACCCACTTCCAGAACATGTACTCTCTGTACTCTTCAAAGAAGTGCTACTAATTAGCAAACAAAAAACTGCATTATCTTCTAGGCCATGGTTTGGTCCACATAATCTATTCATACCCTAAGAGATAAAACGTCTGTAACATTTGTCCAGAAAATTCCCCAAACTGGAGGAGGTGGTAATGGAGGAGTGTGTAATTTCTGTTAAGGGTGAAAGTGAGAAAAATTGAGAAACAGTTTAAAAAGATTCAACTGCTCTGTTAAGGGCATACATTCCTGGGTATGTATTTTTCTTCTTCCATATCTGAATCTGAATACAGTATTGGTTATCCTCATGGCAATCACGAAGACTGTCCTGAGAATATAATGCAGTGACCTTTCATCTGCCTTCCGCATCGCAGCATGACACCCCTCGTACCACTGATCCAGCTCCACAAGTCACTTTCTGGTCCTGAGCCCTTTTGGCATGCAAAGTCCTCATCAGCCCCACGCTAGTATTGATGAAGCTGCTGCCCTCCATCAAGATGGATTCAAGTGGGATTTAATCCATTTGGGGACCATCACCCTTCCCTGTGGACTTTGGCACCCAAGGCTGTTAGTTAACTGCCACCTGACACTCGGCATTGAGTCACTGGGAGTATGGTCTACTCTATTACCATGAGAGGATAACCTGGCCAGACGTAAAATTAAATTAAATTAAATTATAAAGTATAAATTAAAGTGTGAATTTTGTTTCTTCTTTTTTTGGTGAGAGGAGGAATACAAAGGAGCAGCTTGGAATCTAGTATACCAGGACTGTGTTACATGTGGTAAACTCCTTAACATGTTAGTGTGCAAAAAAAAAAGGTGTGTGTGTGTGTGTGTGTGTGTGTGTGTGTGTGTGTGTGTGTGTGTGTGTGTGTGTGTGTGTGTGTGCGCACCCACTTAAGAAGTATTCTTGAGTGGATTCAAATTAATATCTGGCAACCAAATAGAATAAGGCCAAAACAACTGCTGTTTTAGCACACCTTGTGCTCTTAATCATCTTATGCTCCAGACATATAAAAGAATGGCTTTTTTTTTGGACATTTCATTATATGTGATATATACTAATAGACATGTTCAGTTATATTTACTACCTTTGCATACTATATACTGGGCAAAAAGATGATAAGTTTCCACTGCAAATGTAATATTGCCAGAAGTAACTTCCCTCAAAAAACAATTTTGCCTTGAACTGGAGGTAGGGACTTGAAGAGTCTCAAACACCTGTAAGAGGGGGTCTGGGCTGACACTAAGTAACAGTTCTCTGTGTCCAATAGAGAGATTGGATATTATCGTTATTGAGTTTGGATATTATCGTTATTGAGTCTCCATCTAGGGTGATTGAGTCTCCATCTAGGGTGATCTGAGGCTCAAGTGTATCAAATGGGAATCCCTAAAACCCTCATCTTATTCATGTTAAGTCCTATTCATTCACCAACTGGTCCCTACGAAATGAAAAGTCAGGCTGTTAAAAGGAATGTGTTAACTCCTAAATAATCACCCAAATGGGCGGTATAGAAATGTAATAAATAAATAATCAGAGGAAATAGAAAGGTCTCTTACTGCAGAGAAGCCTAAATCACAACACACACTGCTGCTTTTGTTCTGATAATCACTGCAGGCACATCCCAGTCCCTATCAACTAGTGAATATTAATAATTCATAAAGCGTCTAAGAAGATTACATCAGCTTTTTGACATATGCCACACATAAAAATGTCCTGTGGTGCCAGCCATCTGTCCTGATCTCACAAGGAAGAATCAACAGAGGAGGATTTGAAGGCCCAGCCTATCACAGGTTCTGTGGAGTGTTGAGTTTCACTATAGGTTTAAAATACGATCAGAAGCTTTTCAAAATGTGTTAACAGTCATCGAAGGAAATCTACCTCCCAGCTTGAAAGAGAAAGACCATGTCATCCTTTATTTTCACCTGGCATACCATCAGCACAAATCAAAAAGACATGGCAATTTATTTTAAGAAGTGAGACATTGGAATTCCTAAACACCTCTTGAACGATACAGGAATGGGGGGGGGGGATAGGTGAACTCTTGGCCTTATTGGGCTGCTACTATCCTTGTTTGCATTTTAAAAACACATCCTCAGTTGCACATTTTGTGAAGATGATTCAAAGCACAGAAAAACAGAATTCTTTCTCTTTCCTCCAGCCCCTACTGAGGCCCATCATTACAGAACATTAGACACCAGGTGGTAGAAGTCCACATTGTTCAACACAGAGAGACAATTCAAAGTAAAGGGTGGGAGAAGTAGAACCAAAGCCACCTTTTTAAGAACTAACAAGGCACAAGAGATGTTAGAAAGAATGCCAATTTTCTTTTAAAACCTCGACACATTAGAACAGGGGTGTCCAAACTATGGCCTGTGGTCCGGCCCCCAACACCAATTCATCTGGTCCACGCTGCCTTTGTCACTCTGGGAAGCAGAAGTAAAATGTGCCTGTCTGGGCGCATTTTACTTCCGCTTCCAGGAGCGACAAGGGCGGCGTAGAGCAGATGAATTGGTGTTGGGGCTGGATCCAGCCCACAGGTCGTAGTTTGGGCACCCCTGGTTTAAGCAGAGAAAATGGCAGCCTAAAAAACCTATCTCATTCTATTGCAAAACATATCTGTTGCGAAACAGATTGCAAGGCATGTTTTACTTCTGCTTCTGGTGGGAGGAAGCACATGACCAGCTTGCTAAACCACATGACTGGCCTGTTAACCACGTGACCGGCCCTGGGCCTGAAAAGTTTGGCCACCCCTGCATTAGATCGAAGGATCATTCCCTCCCACACTATTCATAGGTAAGAGGAAAGACAGCACTCACCTCCCTGTTTACTTCTGTCAAGATAGATTGAAACCCTTCGGGCCAGACCTGTGAGAAGACAGGGATTGAGGGGTTGGTGCTAAGGGTAAGTTGGTCAGCCAAAGCAAAACAAATCTTTAAAAGGATTAGAAAAAGCAACCCAAAGGAACAGAACAGAAGCAGTTAGAGAGAAGCAGTAGCAGGAGATGCCTCCATTCAGGAAAGGAAGGGAAACAAATAGTTTGATTGTAGCAGACATTCTAGGAAGCAATTGAGTGTGGAGTGAAAGAGAAGATTTCATCTCTTTGGCTGGTAATGTGTTCTTTCTAAGAACAACCCCTTCCTTGGACCTGAATGAAAAGCATTGCATTGTCAGGGGAGGGAGAGAAAGGAAAACTTAGCTGTAAATGACTCTTCGTGTAAAATGCCTGCAACAGAGGAAGCAAAACAGGAAACAGCTACCGGTAGGTATGTGTTCTCAAGCCTCCCTGTTCTGAGCCATTAGCGTGGCTGTGGAGCAAGCACAGCACACTTCAGTGATGTGCTAATGAGCACTCAATTGAAAGAGGGAGGACAATTTACAGAGGCTCTGCTCAAACAAGTGCTTATGTGGGGAAATTAGTTGTACAAGGGGATTCATTTGAAGTCATCAGAAAGAAAACTGGATAATGAGAGACACTGCAGGGCAGCAGCTTCAAAACAGCTGAAAGGATATTGCCCTCCCCCCTCCCCAAAAGTGGAAACTGGCTGCCTTTGGCATGCCCACAGAACTTCACATATTTGAGGAAGAGCACTTGCTTGCCCCATCCAAGGCAAGGCTTGCCAATACCCTTCCAAATGTTCTGGCCCACCTCCTGAAATTTAAGATAAAATTAAACCATGGGGTAATGGTGGTGGAGGGGGTGTCACCAAGGGGATGAGAGGGGTGCCAAATGGAAGTCTTGTCCTATTTTCTCCATTACAGGACATGAGCTGGCACTATATTTCCTATAAAATAATGAATCTTAAAATGCCTTCTATCTGTTAAGTCATGTACCTCCGTAAAATCAGACTCTTGGGTCTATGATCTCTTGGAACTCTTTGTGTGCTATTCCCACAAAACCAAGTGTAGCCATTTGAAATGGAACTGACATGAAACACCTTGGGAAAATTGTTGCCACACTCTAAGCCCATATGTGTTCACGCAGTAGAAGATGGAGGTAGCACAAAACAATTTGCCTCCAGGCCTGTCAGATGTCCAGAGAGTCAGTATGGTTTAATGGCATGTACCGGAGCAGGGACATGTGATTTCGTATCCTCTGCTCTCTTTGCTCTCTGTGGCATACTGGATCAGGCACCATCCACTAGCCTCACCTTCTCAAGAGATGTTTCAGGTAATGTTGGAGCAGAAGCCATAAGTGGCTTTCAGAGCTCTTTGCAAGATGGTTGGAATAAATATATTTTTTAAAAAACCAAATACATTAAAATGGATGGGAGGAATTTTGCACTCTACTGTACAAAACTATTATTTTAAATTTTTCACATCAGCATTCACATTTGTTCAACTGGACAAGAACTTGTGGAGAAACTGACAAATGTATAGAACAATCTAAAAGAGCATCATTTCACACACACACACACACACACACACACACACACACACACACACACACACACACACACACACACACACACACACTCTCTCTCTCTCTCTCTAATGGGAATCAAGGTCTTGTCTAATACCTGATAATTTCCTGTTATAGAAGTACTAGTTAGCAGTGAAAAGGACAGACTAATATGGGCAGCATACTGTGGTCATTAACAGGCAGGTACTGGATTCATTCTGATACTGATCGAAGCCACTGTTTGCTCCTGTTCAGAGTATCAAATATAAATTGCAAGCACGCCCGCACACACACGCTCATGCACATGGTCTACTGGTGCTTATATTGATTCCTGGATGTTTTTAGTAAAAGACACACAAGTAGGTGTCTCTTAAGCCAATATCAGCTCAACACTGTTAATTCATGCCATGCATACACCTACTGCTGTAAGAGGACCGTTTCTTCTAAGTCACACACAAGTCTAATCTCAATGCAGTCCAAAACATTAAGGCTACGACTTTTGCTCCAGGTGTTCTTCAACGTCATATTTTATCCAGACACTGATTTTACTTGTAAGTATATGCTAGGCAAGAGCATAAGCAAGGGATGTGTATGTATGTACTGTTTGCTGGAACTCTTGAGCTCCTTTTATAGATACATAAAGTAAATGTTTTGCTTGAGCAAAACAATTATACATCATTATAAGATTTCTTTGCTTCCAGCCTGTTTAATCTACTCTGGCCTGTTCTTCTCAAATGAGGGAAAAGTCATGTCCACTTCTTTAAGAATGTTGTCTGCCCTTGCTATTCATTCAATCCCCTTCAGAGGTCAATGACCTATTTTTCATCAAGATGATTACATCGCCAATTGAGGATTAGGAAGCGCAGGGGAAAGATGGACGAAAAACAATCAACAGTAGAAGCTGCTGAAATGCAGATACGGTGGCCGTGTAAAGCAAGAAATACGAGCCAGCGGACCAAGAACACTGGGCATAACAATCTCAGAGACGCATGTGATAGATTATAATCTTGTCCCCAGCTGTACTTGCAGTCTCCACAGCAAGGCTACTGACTGCACTGAGGGCCTCCTTTGGGCAGGAGATACAGTCATTCATTCATTCTGCATTTTTGTACTAAGCAGATTCCTCTCAGTGTATAAATAATTCCCATGACAGTATACAAATGTAACAGCAATAACAAGGATTTAAAGAAAGAGAGAGAGAGAGAGAGAGAGAAGGAAGGAAGGAAAAATAAATAAAAAAAGAAAGGAATGATGGAAGGAAGGAATGATGGAAGGAAGAGAAGATGATTAGGAGAAGTCAGTTTCTGCTTCGCAAAAGAAATTTCTAGCCTCAGTCTAGGTCAAACTATATCCTAACACAAAGTGAGGCAACCTCCTCAGGGATCAAATGACAAACGGTTTCAGTGGCAGACCTCTACGCTAATCTTCCTGAGCCTCTCAAGTGCTCTCCTTTGTAAGAGAGTAGAGGAGTCTATGCCACAGGGTGTAACTTTGGGGCCCCTAAGCCAGCTTGCTGACACAGATGGGGTGGCCAATGTCATCCCTTCTTGACTCTCCAGGCAGCTTCTGGAATGGGGAGTGGGCACCACCCTTTCCATCACCTCAAGTGGCAAAACATTTGCCATAACAAGCAAGCCTTTCATGCCTCTTGTCTCTGAACTGCACAGACAGCAGAAGACACATCAAAAGAAAACTGAAGGATATCACTGGATTTGTCTGCTCACAACAGGCTCCATGAGGGAGTCCCACTTGCCTGAACACATTTTATGGGATAATATATGAGAACTCCTTTCTTTTAGAGCTGGGCTAATTTTTACAAGTAAAAAACAGTGAGATGGAATTCTTGAGTTACAACAGCCCTCTTAAGTCACTTTCTAGAAAAGGGCAGAATTGTTATTAAGAGGGTTACTGTCTATGAACCCACAGAGCTCCAAAAGCTGTATCTCTAGTTTAATCTATTGATCTTTGAGAGAAGCATTCTCTTTGCTAAGATTTCAGATAACATAATTGTTTACATGATCTCAAGGAGTATTGCCAGTATCCAAAAATTAACCATTCTGCTTAAGAGCGAATTGCTAATAATCTATTGTGGCACTGAGACGCTAAAACACATAAAAATATGTAATAAGATTTAAAATGTCAGATCATGTAATGTTGGTAAGCTTAATTTTATTTGACTAAAGGTGTATTGGGCATATATTCTAGAGTAAGTGAAATCTATGTAAATTATGTTTTATACAATTTATAGATTATAGTTAATTACAAAGGTGTTGGTCACATGCCTAGTCATATCACTTACACATGACCAGACATATGACTGGCACCTTGTTAATCAGCTGGCATTTGTTGTTGGGACTTACATGATTTCATTTATACCAAAGTAAAACCTGAACATGATTTTGGTTACTGTTTTTTGAGTGTCTTTAAAAAAAACCACGCTGACAGAATTTCCTGTATTTGTAATATTTGATATTACAGCTAGCGACAAATACAATTAATAAAATTAACTGAATTGTGCAGTAATTGAATAACTATATGGAATCTCAGGTGGGTTTTTGATAGATGCCTTAGGCAAGATTTGTAAAACAAGTATTACATAAATATTAAGGCATGGTAACAAAGGAAAGAAGAGAAGACGTGGAGAGGTTAACAACATTTGAGTTCCACTTTCTCCTTTCCAAAAACTAAAGGGAATTCAAAACTATGAGCTGAGTTTAATTTCTATGGGCTTCTTTGCTCTTGTTCTTACTGATGGCTTTCCTTTGCATGGCACATGTTCAGTCATATCAATTGTTACAACACATGCTTGACTTTTAGACACTGGTGATCAGTTCTGTGCACAGGGCATGGTGTGCTACAGAAGCCTGAGTTTATGATAAGTAGACCTCTGCTTTCCTGCTACGCAACTAGAAAATGTGAGAAGTTTTTTATGTGGAGAAAATGGGGGAAAGGGCTGTCAAACAATTTAGATCTGAGTGAGGCATTGCATTTGAATCCAAGTTAGCAGTTAGAAGATACGTTGTATGGAAAAGCATGAAGGAAGAAGATGCCATTAAATAAGATAATGTAGGCATCACTACTTAAATGTAATCACCTTAATGTTCAAAGGACCCACACTTTGTTTTGACATGCTAAGATACTACTTGCTTACTGACTGTGTCAGCACAAATACTTTTAAGGGATACTGAAGTACTACTTTAGCAAGAGGATGTTTTCAAACTGGTATTTTCTCAAGCTCTGAGGCTGCAACATACAGGATCAGAAAGGAGAGTTGTTAGAGCATTAATGACTCTTCATGTTTTGAAAATAAGAGGAACCACATTTCTAACCTAGCATCTCATACATGTCTTCTTGGTCACCTAGCCCTGCCTCATCCAGACTTGAACACTGTCAGGTCCCTTGCTGTCTTCAGGTCCTGCCTGGGTTCCTAACATACTTGGGCCAATTGCATCTACTGTTCTGAATGTGACATTTCCCATTCTTCTCTTGAATCCCAGACTCACAACACATGGCAGGAGGTAAGGCAAAGAAAGCCAAATGTGCTAAAGCAGGCTCAAAAGGGCAAAATGGGACTCATGCAAAGCCAGGGCAAGGGTGAGGAAGCAAACCAAACAGATAGCAGCAAGAGATGAGTTTTGGGTGAACCCCAAAGCGAGAGGAAATAATCAGCTGGTTTAAGGAGTTCAGGGAAGGGCAGTGCTCAGTACAGCCTTACACCACTGTTTTCTAACTAGAAGCAAACAAAGTTAGATCTAACCTCTAGTAATGCAACTCCACTGTAATCCAGGAAGAAGGCAGCTGAATTCCTCTATTCAGCATTATGAAAAACACTGTCTCTGTGTTCCCCATATGGTATTTCCATTTAGCTTGTACTTATCATTTGTTTTTTTTTATAATGAATTGGGGAACAAGACAGACGCTGAGTTACTCCATGAAGGCCAAATGGTTGTTAACAAAATATTAAGAATGCAAAAGCTGAGAAGACTACTCCATGGTTACCTTGCACCCTATTTTCAGCTGCCCCCTCAAAGCCAGATAGGCATTAGGTCATACCTACCGCGTGTGGTTGGCAGCATGTCCGACAAACCCTGCCAGGCTGTTACCATTTCTGGATTCTTCTCCAGGTCAGCGAAGTTCTTCCAGACCCTTATAGCACCATCATCTTGAAAGAAGAACAGAAGGAGAAATATAACCCAAAGCTAGTCTTGAGTTGTATCTAGCTAGTAGACTGAGAAGAGATGGAACATCTGGGTAGCTGTCCTAAAATTCAGTGTCATCTCAACCCATCATCATTACTCATTTCATTTTTAGATAAAGTCCATGTACTTTTGGACTAATTGACTATTTTTCAAATAGGTTGCATCCCACCATCTTCCAATTAAGGTTTGGAGGACGTTGCTCTTGAGAAAGAGAACAGGTATCAAGATTTCATTGCCACTCGCAACCACGAGGATAATCACACCAGTTTTTCACAGCAAAATAACCAAAAGTCATGTGGTATCTTTAAGACTAACAGATTTACTATTACATGTGCTTTTATAGACACACAGCCCACTTCCCCAATTCCTGGGTGTTTTATTTCTTGAAGAAGCTTGTTTGCCATATCCTGATGTTTCTTGACAGCAAACTCCAAGGCTAGCCAGTTTACTGCAGCACTTACTTTCACTACTAACCCTGCTTTGTGTGCTGCTACCTTGTCATTCTTGTCATCCAGGAAATTTGTCCCTCCCTCCCTTTTCAGTGTTCAAGAATCAGTAATTTGGAGGTGGGGCTTTAAAGGTATCACAGCTAGTGTTTCCTTATTAAGTTAAGCATTTCAGGAATAAAAGCTTAGTTTGACAGGTTTAAAATGGATCTAGGTAAGATATAAGATTCTGAGGAAATTGAGAAAAAAGTAGTTTATGCAACCATTCTAGCGAGTTCACAGCTGAAAATGTTTTATTGTGTTTATCAGGGATTCCCCTAGCGATATGTGTGGCTCAATAGCAGAGTAGCACTTTTAAGCTCTTACGCAGCGAAAGCCTTAGTGCAATAACACACACACATATGCCTTCAGTGGAAAGGTGCGCTTTACTTACAGTGAGGGGAAGACAGACATACACAGGACTATATACAACAGTCTCTCACTCTCTCCAAGCCCCACAGTAGGTAGACAGCTTGGAGTCCTCTGTTGGCTCCAACTCCAGGAGCACTCAAAAAGTCCTGGTGATCCTTTAGCAGTTCTTTCTTCTCAGTTGAAGAAAAACTCTGAAGACCATCACCTCCTTCAGTGTCTCAGTCCTTCTCAGTATATAGACTCCTTCAGAATAGCAACCTCCTGACAGATAATCTCCTCCAAAATGAATACCTCCTCCATAGACCCTTCCCAAAGGGCCACAGTTATACCCCAGTGTTGCTGGGCAGATTTTCTAATCAGCCACAGCTGGGCTGTTACATGAGCACGTGGACCAAGCATGCACAGCCTGGCAATCAGTTTGAGGCTCTATTATGGACACCTGTGTTCAAAACACATGGAGGGCCTTAAAGTTGTACTATTCCACTGGGCAGCAATCTTAGTACAATACCCCCAAATGAAAAAATGTCCTAACAGTGTTTTACTATATCTAGACAAGAGATGAAGGCTAAGGATGCTCCAATCTAAAAACAAAAGATTAAAAGCATACACATCCTTTTTTTTTTGCTATTCTATATAAAGCTGCAGTTGTAATACCAACAATCTTTAAACATGTTTAACCAGAATCAGCTTACTAATTTTGCTATTTTTTTGCTTGCTATGGAAAAGGCTTTTATTCATTAACTGTAGAATAAGCTCAGGCAGGACTAGGGTAAATATAGTTTATTACCAATACAGTATAAGGATTTTGTACCTAGCTTGACCTTAGACTCAGGCAGAACAAAGTAAGTGGAATGGGGCAAAGTGAACTGGTAGATCGCTTGCCACTTGCAAAGCCAGGCAAGCTTACACAGGACTGGATGGAAAGCTAATTTTAACTGATTTTTCTTTCTAACTGGTCTTTATTTATCTATTTATTTATGAATATGCCCCCTACTTTCGCATTAATGATATATGTGTTGCAGGTGGAAAAGGAGTTACGCCAAGCAATCCAAATCTGTCTTTGAACACCACCAACACTTTCTGGAAAATTGGAGGTCACAACACATACACAGAGTTACCACTATAGTCAAAGACCTCTTGCTTTTTTGTACAAATATTGAAAATATCTCTCATATGCTATTTGATTGTCAGTTATACACTGATATTAGATTTAAATACCTTGCATCCCTATTGGAAAAAAACAACTTTTTGGGACTCTAATCACAAACTGTCCTATCTCCTACTGGGTTCTAATACACACATTGTATATAGAACTGCCAAGTTTATAATTAAGGCACCAGCTAAAAGAATCCAATATATCAATCAAATTGGGAACCTATAAAGGAGATTCACTTATTTGACTATGGATATGCATGTATTAATTGTATTAAGGCGCCTTCTCCAGTTTACATTCTTTTTAAAAGTAGCTCAAGTATGTACATATTGTATTTTTACTGCATTACATTGGACTCCATTGTATTGCACAGATTTTAATTCTTCTGCTATTTTACTGTTAAGGTCGTATGACTAATCAATTAATAAACATTCATTCATTCATTTTTGCTTTTACACACAGATGGGGAAATTAGGAGGAAAGATCCCAACTACTGTATTCTGAGCCCAAAGATCCAATTTAGTTAAAGCTTCAGCTGAAAAGTAGACAAACCAATCTTTGATTTTACTCTCCTGCCCCCTCCATTATTCTTATTTGGAATTTTGGAAAGAAGGAAATAGTTACTATCATTTTAAAAACAACAAAGTTCACACTCCTGCTTTCATTATCTCCCTCTTAATAATCTTGTCTTTTTATCTCCTCCCCCTTAATTTATTTGAGTCCTAGGAAATCAGGAATCATTAGTTGGGATTGAGGAGGAGCTCCTATCGGGGGTCCGATGTAGAACATAAGATGGCCACCATTTAAAGGCAAAGAAGACTGGCATCCAATTCCTACCCATCTTTATTATTTGTTGGTTTAAAAGCTTTACAAAGTAAAGCAAAATTAAATAATGTAGGCTATCTGGCTTGCACACATTCATTAAATTTTCTGCATTCTTCACATGCACTGAGGCACAACTACCAATGTTCAATACTCCTAGCAAATATGTTTGTGGTAGGCACTTAAATATGCAAACCAATGAAGAGATACTCAGAAATAAATCCTACTAAATTTCTAAGTGTACATCTACAGGTTGACCCCCCCCCCCAAAAAAAAAAAAAAATTCTGTGGGTTTGATACCTGCAGTTTTCACTTATCCATTGTCTGCAAATATTAAATGAAAAAACCATTGAAATATATGTACAGTACAGTACAATACAGTGGTACCTCGCTTAAAGAGCATAATGTGTTCCACAGGAGTGCTCTTTAACCGGGTCTGCTCTTTAAGCGAAACACCATTGTAAGTGACCAATTGTGACTTCTGGTGGTGGTGGGGAATTGTGAAATCCGATTTATTTGTTAAGCGAGTTTTTGGTTGGTTTTAGTTGTTAAGCGAAGCAACCATTCAGAGAAAATTCTGCTCTTTAGAGACTTAGTTACTCTCTAAGCAAGGCGCTCTTTATGTGAGATTTTACTGGACCGTATATGTATATCCAAGTTGTGACTACCAGAATTTGCCACTAGAAGCCACTATATAAAATTTCATGTTGAAAAGGATCTCTGCACTAATGATTGGTGTTTCCACAGGAGACATTTCATGAGCGTACATAAAGATTGGCAGAGGCACTATCATACATGCACTCTTGGCTTGTATGACTCCAGTATGTGTGCTATGATACAGGGTTTTCCATGGTTTGAGGTATCTGCAGAAGATCTTGGAAGGTATCCTGCACAATATGGGATAGCAACCTGTATTTGTTTTTCATTAGTTACAGGCACAACCCCCCCCCCTTATTTATTTTTCTGTAAATTTCTTTGCTTTTCAGTACAGTACATACTTCTCAAGACATTTTATTTGGAGAAAGGGAGGCTGAGATTTGAAGACACTTATACTATACTATGCATCTGAGAATACCTCTAAATAGACATGCACAGGAGTACACCCTTAGGCCTTTTTAGCCATAGATTCCAAGTCTGTTACATAAACTGCTGCATTAGTTTGTACTAAGACTCCTTCCAACCTTATTAAATACTCATAACTAAAAGTACTGTACTGTATCTGCCTACCTGGCAGTAAGCCTCGCTGAATGCAGTCATAATTACTTTTGAGTAGACAGATAAAACATTGTGCTCTAATTGACTTTTATTCCCACTTTATCCATATGCAACTAAAGAATGGAGGGACTGTCTCCCCTTCCCCATTTTAATCATGCTGCTCTGAGCACAATAGCTGCTGAGAGTATATATCGATATATCCTGTTCTCAGATAGAAGGCAACATTTCTGGGGAAAAGAGATCAAATTTTTCCTAATCCCACCCTTCCCACCCACAGATTATGGGATAAAGCCTGCAAGATGAGGAGGAGTGATCATAAAAAGAGATTTGCTGCATGGGTAGATAGTAGAAGCTGTTGCACTGAAAGACATGGGGTGGGTGCCTGCGTGATGTGTGCATATTTATTTATCTATTGGATTTATACACTGCTCCACTTATATTTTTATTTACACTGCCCCAGCAAGCCACTACTCTGGGTGGTAAACACAAGACATAAACATAAGTACCCAATATCCACCCTTAATATCAAGAGAGAATGTGTTCAAAGCGGGAAGAATCTACCAGCCCTCTGATGGACCTCGACTCCTCAACACAGGCTGCACCCATGAATAAAGCTTTCAATACACACAGTCCGCATCCAGGGACAAATTCTAAGTCACCTGTCTCACTAATGCAAAAACTTCCCATGTTTACTAACACAAGTTCAGAGCCAGAGCACATATACCTTTGCTTCCTTTCCTCTCTGCTATTTTGAGAGGCAAACTGCTTAGGAAAGAGAGGAGAAAGTATTTGTTTTCCCACACTCTGTTTTCTTCAAGAGAGAGATGAGGTGTGGTGAGAAATCAGTGGAGCCGGCAACAGGGAAAGCTTTGCAGCCATTAACATTGCTTCATAATTATTATTTTTCCTGGCGTGGTTCTGCCATCTCCTCATGCAACAAATCTTATTTATTTATTTACATTTATTTCTTTACAAGATAAATAAATTTAGACTAAGTAATTTATTCATCTTGGGCAAGATTTAGTCTGTAAGAGCCAGCACAAAATAAACCTATTTGTTGGCCTTAAAGTGAAACACCCTCAAAATTAAATATTCCTGTGCTATGTAAGAATAAAAACCATGGACCAAGAATAAAATTTATTATAAGGAACTTGTTTTGTAACCATAAGAATGGCCTCTGGAGACGTTTGCTTCATGTAGCTAACTTGAAATGAAATCCTAGAAGACTATTCTGGAATTGTGATAGCTAGAAAAGGTATAAGGGTTTAAAATGACACTAAAGTGCTTCAGTAAAAATAAAAAGAACAGTATGGAGGCCAGAACAGTGGCAAAATCTCATCCTTATCCCCAAAATATTTTTCACATTGTGGGGTGGGGGAAATGAAGATGGCAGCAGAGGAAGGTAATATAACCACAAGGCGGTCCTTCTATGCTTGACTGTGAAGATCCAAGATGCAATAAAACGCAAGACTCTTATGGAGGACTCAAATGCTTCCCAGCACAGTGCACTGAAGACAGTGCCAGATAAAGGGCTCAAAACATTTCCACTCTGGGTTAAAAAAAAGCAAGTACAGTTGTATCTCACTTAAAGAGCATAATGTGTTCCACAGGATTGCTCTTTAAGTGAGTTTGCTCTTTAAGCGAAACACCATTGTAAGTGGCCAATTTATTTGTTAAGCGAGTTTTTGGTTGGTTTTATTTGTTAAGCGAAGTGAACATTCAGAGAAAATTCTGCTCTTTAAGCGAGTTACTCTTTAAGCGAGGCGCTCTTTATGTGAGGTTTGACTTGTATAAGAATTCTTTGGTGGGTTTCACAGAGCAGCACAGATCTGGACATGTCTGACTGTGAATGAATCCCGATCCATTAACAGGATGGTAAGATGGAGGACACTTCAGTTAGATCTCACCCTTATTTCTGCATTTCATAACTGAAGCTATATACTGTACTCACCTGTAGCTGTCAAGAGCAGAGAACAATCCTGCCCATTCAAATATTCCATGGCAGTGATCCGAGTGTAGCGTGGGTTTCCGTTGTGAAAATAGTCCAGCTTTTCCCCCTTTTCCCAATCCCAAAAACTGGGGAGATGAAGGGAAAACAAAAAACATTAGCTAACTGAAGTCATGTACAACACTGGATTTAAGTATCCTGGATGATAAGTACAGTATTACTCTACAGCAGTGGTGCCCAAACTTTTTTCTCACAGGCCGGTCTCGCCCCTGACACGCAGCTGTGGGGGCTGGAGGTGGGCTGCTCCTGTTGCTGACCATTCTAACATCAGCAGCAGACATGCTTCACCTCTGCTGGTCTGAGCAGCCTCTGCTCGGTCCCAGCACTGTGAAAGCTTCTTGCAAGCTGGATTGCCGCGTTGTAGGAATATTTCAAGCCTTGTCCATTTCAAAATCCATGGTGCTGGAAGGGTAAACTTGGTGCACTGCACTGATGTCAGCCTTGGCGTGCCAAGGAACTCTCCAAGTTTACCCTTCCAGCACCATGGATTTTGAAAAGGACAAGGCTTAAAATATTCCTACAATGTGGCGATCCAGCTTGCAAGAAGCTTTCACGGTGCTGGGACTGAGCAGAGGCTGCTTGGACCAGCAGAGGCGAAGCACGGCTGACACCGCAAGTGACATTTTGGGACGTCAGGTGGTAGTGGTAGGGTTGATCCAAAGAGGGCCCGGGTTCTCAGCACAGGCCGGATTAATGAGATGTGTGGGCCTTGTTGGGCCCGTGGGCCGTAGTTTGGGCACCGCTGTTCTACAGCAGTGTTTCCCAGCCTTTGGTGTTTGGACTTCAATTCCCAGAAGCCTAAGTCAATTCCCCAAAGCACTGATCAGCCAATGTACTGACTTAGGCATCTGGGAATTGAAGTCCACCAGTGTTCCGCGGAACATAGTTTGGGAAAGGCTGGTCTACAGACTGCTTCCAATTCAACCACATTGCCCTTAGTATTTAACGTATCTTGATTAATGTTTCTTCATTACACTTCCAGCTGCTATAGAAGGAGTCGTCATAAATTCTGTTATAAGGATCTGTAACAAATCCAGGCATAACTAGATGACCGTACTTATAAGATTTTTCCTTAGCAGCAAGGAGAGGATACCAGTTTCAGGTATATTTGTGTCACTTGAAATATTAATGTCTTACCAGATGCTGTCTTTGTCAGCCACGGCTATGCATGGGGTGAATGGGTGAAACTTGACCACAGATGGCATGCCAGGATTTCTGTTCAGAAAGATCTGATCATCTAACCGTGAAATGCCTAGAAAGTATGAAAAGAAACCATAAAGAATATATCTAAAAAGGTGGCTCTCAGACTATGTTATGGTGGGTTTTCTTGGAATAAACTTGCAGGAAAATACCTAGGTTCTTTCAAGACTATTTGAATTTTTCTTCAATCCAGACAGAAAATGGATTCAGCAGCAGCAAGAAACAGTCTAACGTGTTTGGTTTCTTTTAGCCTTACAAGTCAATTTCCTGTGTTAGGACCATAGGGAAAGGCTGCCAAACTGTCTTTAGCACTTGATTCTCCTCTTTTGACACTATATTGCATCCCTGGTGAATTTGAGATCTTATGAACCTTTTCAGAGTTTAAAAATACCAAGTTTTAAAAAGTTTTTAATACCAAGTTTTTTAAAGTTTTTAGAGTTTTTAATTTTTTAAAATGATTTTATAATTGTTGTAAATCGCCCTGGGTCCCTTTTGGGAGGAGGGCGATAAACAAATTTAAATAAATAAATAAAAAAGCAGCAAATTGCCTGGCAAGGATGAGAACTGATAAGTTAGAAGGCAAATACTTAGTTAACCACATATTGCAGGAGTTCTCAACCTTTTAAGCTGGGGGCCGGGTTACGCTCCCTCAGACAGCTTCAGGGGCCAGACAACCATTTTGCCCTTCCTCCACCACGTGGCATTTCCTGGTGTGGTGGTGGTGGACCACATGAAATGGTGCCGCAGGCCGCATCCAGCCTGCGGGATGCAGGGTGAGAATCCCTGACCTATTATAAGGCAATGTGAATGGGCAGGTGACAAAAGATCAAAGATCAAGATCAAAGATCAAGAGTCTGTTTCACTGCAAAATATTGTGCAATTGTATTATGAGCCAAGGTCTAAAACAACAGGCCATCTTTCTCAAATATGAATAATATGTTCATTGAGGTCTTAGTATACAACCATTCCTAAAAGGTGACTTTTTAATACATTTGTGATTGGTGTGTGTGTGTGTGTGTGTGTGTGTGTGTGTGTTACTCTAGGCATGTATGTATACACACACACACACACACATTACTCTAGGCAGCTCAAAATGAATTAAATGAATCAGAAAATACAAACAATTAGTGGGCAAAATGGATGGCCCTGGAGATATCCAGCTAAGCATCTGCAATATAAAGCTCTTTAAAGTTTTAAAGAACTCACATATTTTATTGCTATACGTTCAAAGCTTAACAATAAAATATGGAACATCATTGAGTAGCAAAATGTTCAACATGTTTGGATAGCAGAAGTCATGAAGAATCTTGGGTACAGATGAGAGATTGGGTGAAGTAAAGAATAGTTTTGCATTTGTCATAACCAAGGGAAAATCCTCCAGTTATTTTGAAATCAGCTACATCAGTCAAGAACACCATTCCCATTAAAAAATAACAAAAGAGGATCCCTCACTACGGACTCAAGCCTGTCTGATTTCAAAGGACCGAGGCCTATGTGACAGACATGCCATATCTTAGCAGATTAATATTTCAGTTATCTCTTCCCAGCAGACATTTAAAGATGGGAAAACACCCAAATTTCTCATCTCTTGTGAGACCTATCTTGAGTCACACTAGAAATGACAGTTATAGGTGAGCAGTGCTAATTCATTCCACACTGGCCAAGCAAACTGCAGAAGGAGTAGTAATCAGGAGTGTGCCGGGCACCATGGGAAGGTGCTGGACAAGGGGTGGCGACCAAGGGATGGGGGAGAAGGCTGCCCCAGGGAACCGCTTGGTAACTGCCCCTTGTCTGCTCTACCCAGCGTACGCCAATTTAGAATAAACCATTCCTCTAAGCTGGAGGAGGAAGCTTGGAGCAATGGCTTAATCTAAAGTGCAGTGTGCTGGGTGGATAAAATAATAATAAAAATATTATTGGTGCCACAGGGTGCCAGAAGCGAAGGTGCACTGGGATGAATCCCACTGTCCTGATGGCCCAGCCCATGCCTGGTAGTAATGTTAATTCTTACTAAAGCTGTGCAAAATTAGGAAGATATTTCAGCAAGAATTCAAATGCGTGCTGTTATTAAACAATAAAGCCCGCAGCAGCACAATACTATCTCATTAATGTATGCACAGTTATAACGATGCAATTTGAGTTTTCAGTAGAGCAAGAAACATACATACAGTACTGATAAAACATTAATCCAATGGACAGAAAGGGGGAGAAGGTATAAAACAGACCACCCACATGAAGCATTGTAGAAATATGACAGGATATGAATACACAATCATTTAATGGTTCCAGAAAGCCAAAGGATGCTTAAGTTCTGTAGATGCCTTGTAAATCTAAAGGAGACATAACAGATTTTTTGCAAAACAAAGACCAATTTGCAAAGGCTGACAACTCCAGCTGCTTCTGACATGCTTCAAATGCTAGACTCTGCCCTCTGGACAAAGGTGGAAATGCTGGCATTTCACCTGCAGTGTAGCTAAGCTGCAACCATAAGCTTTACAGGGTCAAGAAGAAGGACAAAAATTCATTTGCATGATTCATGTTCTACTAGACTGGTTCACATCATCTCTAACTGGCATGGCTGTCCCAAAGCAAAATTAATAGTTACGTTCAACTAATTTTCAGGTTAAGGGTGCCTGTATGTGTGTGCGTTTGAAAGTTTACTGTTCCCAAAAGATAAAAGGAAACCAAACGTTGAGTGTCTGTATTTTTCCAACCTTTTCCTTCCCTACCTCAGGAAGACAAAAGCAGGTAAGATTAAAGAAGTTAAACAGGCTAACCTTTTTTGGCCTGGATCAGGCTATGATTGCCACTGATGGGTCAGTGTGCTTCCTCTCAAAGTTTCTAGAAAGAACAAGGGCTGGGTGCTAGATCTATAGTACTGCAGCTGTTGGAACTTCCTGGGATACCACAGATCAGCTGAAAATACATGAATGGGCCATGGTAATCGAACAATTTAAAAAGTTTGGTGAAATAAGTATCTAACAGATATTGATTTTTTTTAAAATAGTAGCTGTGTTAGCCTGTGTTTTAAGCATATAAAGCCTGCCCAATGAATTGGACCTAATCCACAAAAGCTAACATTAAAATACAGCAGTTAAGTCTTTAAAGTGCTACAACAATTTTGTTTTGTTTACTCTCTGATATAACAGATGTTGGGATATCTCTTTTTTCAGATTCTTAAATCCATGGATAAGAAAATTAGAATTATTAAAATAACAAGAATTCTGAAAACACGAGGCTAGACATTTTCCTCCTCAGAACAGTAAGTGGGGCTCAGGTGAGAGTATATTGGCCAGGCACCACACAGTCTTTCCTGAATTTACCAGGTAATAGGCCAACTTCACATTAACATAAGAAAAAGGTCTTATTAAGAATGTGGTAGACATATGGGAATTCAATAAGGAGAATGGAACTACTTTAAAATTATAAGTATATTCTAGATTCAGTTTATTTTTCAATTGACATATAGGCCAAAATTCAATATTAAGTTGCCACTAGAGTAGACCCATTGGATTAGTGGAATTTATGGAAGAGTCAGCAAATCCCAATTTACTCAATGGGCCTACTCTAGTTGCAATTTATTACTGGACTTAATGCTGGTGATGCAGAAAAGCGTGGGGAAACTTAACTGAAATGTTATTACATTATGGTTTTTCGAGGATGCCCTCAAAATACATGGTGAAGAACTTTTCTGGCAGATTTAAAGATCCTGAAAACGACATGGGAGGATGCCAAAGTACTCACCCAATACCAAAACCATTGGAGATCCCTTGCTGCAAGATATGCTACATAGTATGGGAGGGTCTAAGTAAGTCTAAGTAAGTATGGTTTTTCAGGTTGAACCCTAAAATGTGATGGATGCCTTGACCTTTCCTGTAATAGATTTGTTGACCTTCTCCTGTGGAATCCAGGCTGCATATGTTTTGTGAGTAAACATATTTCTGGCTAACTCACAGGCTTTTCATATATGTCACTATTGACACAGACAACCAAATGGGTGTGTGTCGGAGCTATGAACCCAAAGGCACACATCCCACAACTTCCATCTGAAATGGCAAAAATTTAGGTGTCTGGCAGATAAAGAAATGCAAATTGGTTTTTCTGTCCCCAAGGTTACAAGAATTCTATGCCTATCACCTTGTACTCTACCCACAGAAACTCCCTAATGTAAATTCCAAGGCAAATTGTGTAAGAAGAAGTTGATGTTGCAAGCAGAAACCATTAAAGAGACCAGGGACGGTCAGAGAGGTAACTCATGAACAATGTTCTTGTTCAAGGTGAAGAAGAAGGAAAAACTCTACTCAGTGCCAGAAGATAAAGCAAGGAAGGGAGAAGGAGAGGAGATCACCTTTTTGGATGATTTTCTGTGCTTGTTTTCGGACTCGGGCATTGCGCAAAAACCTCCATTCCCTCTCTTTCCGGACTTGGCTCTCCAAATCATGTTCTTCTGGAATCTACCAACAAATTAAATATATAAAAATGTTACCATGTTAAAGAAAAGAAATATACCTTGCAACTTCATCTTTCTCTTTTATTTAACTAGAACAGCACTGTGTTTAGATATACTTTGTAGCCTTTTAGACCGATATCATATCTCAGTGGTGGTGAATCTATGGCATGCATGCCAAAGGTGGCACTCAGAGCCCTCTCTGTGGGCACTGTGCAGTCACTCTAGCACAGAGTTTGCCCTGCCCCTCTGCCCAGCAGCCCAATGGGAGCACTTCCTCCCTCCCCAGCACAGATTTCACCCTGACCCTCTGCCCAGCAGCCCAATGGGAGCACTTCCTCCCTCCCTCAGCATAGAGTTTGTCCCATCCCTCTGCACAGCAGCCTAACGGGAGTGTTTCCTTCCTCCCCTCTTGCTGTGTTGGCACTTTACAATAAATATGTGGGTTTTGGATTGCAGTTTGGGCACTCGGTCTCTAAAAGATTCTTCACCACTGTCATAACCTGATGGGTCACAGGACTGTCCACTAATCAAAGCCTCATTTAACCACGTGCCCTGCCCAAATACCATGGAAGAGTGATAGATTTTTTTGGAAGGTAATCTGGAATAAATGGTTCAAATGCAAATTGTTTTCAAAATTGACATCAGTGCTGAGAGCTTCCCATTGGAAACAATGATTCAAAAAAGTCTATTCCAAGTTTATGGACAGGTAAATCATACAGACTAATGCAGTGGTGCCCAAACTAAGGCCCGGGTGCGGCCCCCGACGCCAACTCATCCGGCCCGCAAAGCCCTTGTCACTCCTGGAAGCGGAAGTAAAATGTGCTCATACGGGCGCATTTTACTTCTGTTTCCAGGAGCAATGAGGGCTTTGCGGGCCGGATGAATCGGCGTCGGGGCCTGCACCTGGCCCCCGGGACTTAGTGACCAGCTCTCTGAACCACATGATCGGCTCACAGCCCAAAAAAATTGGGCACCCCTGGACTAATGGGTAAATATGTTCAGACCTACACTTTGCCTATCCAAGGTGCCTTTTGTCTTGTCTCATTCAGGCTGTAAACTCTCATAGTTGGAAAATGAATGTCCTGTCTTCTTAAAGAGCAACATAATTTTATGAAATTTATATATCTGGTCACAGCAGATATATTTGAATCAAGAGACTCCTATGATATACCTTCAAATCATGCCAAGTAGTGAACCATTTAAGCACTCATCGCCGAGACTTGTTTAAATGCAAGGAGTGTGATAACAAACAGCATCATAAAGCATGTGGCAGGGAGGTATAAATACAGATCGTATAATTCCTGATTTGACATAACATGTGGAAATCTTGTACTTCCTTCTACATAGCTGTCCGAGGTTTAAGCACAGAGTTTCACTGCTTTCTTCAAAAGTGCTGTTAGTAGTACCACAATGGTCAGACAACTGAGACAACACTTTGCACAAATACAGCACCAATATTTCCACAAAACTATTTTTCCTATGGTGCTGACATTTCTTGCAGTAGTTAGGAAGGTGTTATAATATGCATGCTTTACATGCAGAAAACCTCAGCTAAATCTCCAGTAACTCCTGTGAAAAATAATCTCAAGTAATGAAAATGGAAAAGAAGTCTTAAAGATTGCAAAGATTCCAGAATGCCATGGCTAGATGGATTTTGGGAGTTAAAAATATCAAGTATATAACTCCAACTGAGGTCTGGTTACACTGGCTCCCAATTGTATATTGTATCAGGCATAAGGTATTAACTTTAACATATAAAGCCCTAAATTGTTTGGGGCTTTGCTACCTGGTAGACCCGGGGTTCCCAACCTAAGGCCGTGGGCCAGATCTGGCCCCTGGTGCCATTTCATGTGGTCCCCCACCCCTTCAAGGGCATCTGAGAAACAAAATGGCTGCTTCTTTGAAGCTGTTATGACAAAATGGCCACTCCCATTGTGCAGGCAGGGCAAAATGGCCTGGAAAGGTTTGGAACCCCTATAGTATAGTGTCTCTCCCAAAGATCGATTGCCCATATCATCAGGTCCACTCAAAATATGCAGCTCCAGGTGCCGACACCAAGGAAGATCATTACAGTCAAACCTCGCATAAAGAGCGCTTCGCTTAAAGTGTAACTCGCTTAAGGAGCAGAATTTTATCTCAATGTTCACTTCACTTAACAAATAAAACCAAACAAAAACTCGCTTAACAAATAAATCAAGGTTTGCAATCCTCCCCCACAATTGGTCATTTACAATGGTGTTTCGCTTAAAGAGCAAACTTGCTTAAAGAGCAATCCTGTGGAACGCATTATGCTCTTTAAGCGAGGTACAACTGTACTAGGAAAAGAGCCTTCTCAGTGGCAGCACTTCCTCTCTGGCATAATTTACCAGTGGAGCTGTGACAAGTTTCCTTTCTAGATAGCTCTTTTTCAAAAGCTTTGAAAACAAGTTTACTTAGGGAAGCATTTAAAAGGGATATTTCTCCTCTGGATACTTGTTTGGTTTTTGACCCAAAATTTTGACTTATTTATTATAGTCATTGCCATTGGGAGGGTCATTATTCTTATGTGTTATTGTATTTTAATGTTGGAAACTATCCAGAATGGGGAACCTTTCTTCTCCAGAGTGTCTTTTTTCATAATTTGCACCTGCAGTTTATGGTTATACTCTCTGGAGCAGCAACAGAAAACAAACCTGCTCCATTTCCCATGTAACAGACCTTCAGGTATCAGAAGACGACTTTTGCACCACTTCTCAGCCTTCTGCTTCACAGGGTAAGCATAATCTCAAACATTCCTTGCAGGGCTTGGTTTACAGACCCTTTACCCTACCTGTCACCCTCTCTGGATATTTTCCAACTTACCAATGTCTTTCTTAAACAGTGGAGCCCAGAACTGGACAGGTATTATCATTGCTCAGGGTGGTTAAACCAATTAAAAATTAAATTAAATTAAATTAAATTCAGAGAATCCACTTAGAACTATTTGCTATTTTGGCTGAGCCAGGTAATGAATCAAATCTGTTTTCTTTGGACATAATGAACCAAGTTTATCCCTGATGTAGCATTTTAGACGTTCAGCTCAAAACAATTATGCAACTGTGAAACCATCTGCACAAAATATGTTTGACATGTAAAACACATTGCATTCTTCTACAGAGGAAATCCCCAAAAGTGTTTTTTTTTAAATTAAGCGCGCAATTTTTAAATACAAACACACACTCAGCAAAAATGTTTTGCTTTCATAACTTCCTCCTTTGAAATCATTATCATTACCATACTTTTAGTGGATCCTACTCTGTTCACAGACACAAGCTATTTATTATAGTTAATACAGCAGAAGTGGTAGTTGTGTTAGTCTGAGCAAACATATGTTAGCTTTTGTGAATCAAGCCCACTTCCTCAGATATAAGAAACTTCATGGCAATAATTTACGGGATTATGTATAAATTATTCCCATGAAGTCTCACTATTACTTCTTAAGAAGTGAATTTGACCCATAAAAGTTAGTATTACATGATTGCACACAGAAGTTGTAGCTGGGTTATTGAAGGAATATAGGATTTAGAGAAGAAAAATGTTTTACAATGGCACTAGTACCTTCTCTGCATAAAAAAATGGAACAGTGGATTGTTATAAGACTGGAAGGAAAAGAAGATTTGGGGAGGAATTATCAATATTATCATTTTTTCCCCGAGAAGCTGTCAGACAGACAGTAGCACATTTATTCTTCTTTAGTCCAGAGCAATAACTATACATTGCAGGGTAATAGGTTTCGACTATACATCTGAGGAAACCTCTTAGCAATATTAACTGACGGGTAGTGGGACACTGTGTCTCTTCTTTCCAGGAGGTAGTATGACTACATTCTTCATCATAGAGAGGGCTGGTCTAGATGACGTTCAAGACCCCTTCCAACTATATGGTTCTGTTTACTGAAGAGATAATAATTATAGTCACAGTAGAAAGCCTTAAGAGTACAAACAACAACAACAACCAGTCATACTAGAGGTACAGTATTGCTATGCAAATAATTTTCAGCAGCTTCTCCTCTGAAAACAAATCAAAAGAGGAATTACTGAGCTACATTATTTATTTTTTAATTTCACCCTCAGTAGTTTTTGTCTGCATCAACTCAAGGATTATTACATGGAGAAAGACAAATGGCAAACAACATAATAGCAATAAGACAACCCAAGATAAATGCATCTTACCATATTCAGGTGGAAAGATATTATGAAAACTGCATTTTAGAGGATCAAATCAGGATAAGATCTTAAGAACGCTATATTTTCTAAACTATACAATAAGATGTAAGCTGAGCCAGGCCAGCAAGAAGTGAGCCTAAAGGCAAAGGAAGAGCTAAAGAGAAAAACCAAGAGGCAAGGAGAAGACTATGATAGAATCACTACTATAGCCCAGTGAAGAAATTAAGCAAGAATTAAAAGGTAAGAGTAATAAGGCAGATGGTAAAGGCAGTAGATACAATGAATAAAGGAAAGTAAACAGTAGAGAAGACTGGAAGGAAACTTCGACAATGAAACGATTAAATGAAAGCAACAAAAAAAAGCTGAAATATCTAGAGGAAAATGGCAATAGGGCAGCATACTAGCTAAGAAGTAGCACAAAAGGCACCAAAGTGCTCATTTTGCTGCCAGCTATGCCCAAGGAAAGAGCTGAAAGCTGAAAGACCAAACGTTGTTGCCCCTGCCGTGGTACTATGATCAGACAAGTTTCAGAGACAAGAGTGAAATCGATTGCAACATATAAAGCACTGCGTGACAAAATACTTCTGAGGAAAGCACAACCAGAAATATGGAAAGTGGAAAAGGCAAAACAAATGAGTAGGGTTCCTCGTCCCTCCCCAGGCATTCTCCCACATTGCTGTTATGTATCATCAGGTTGTTTCTGACTTGCATTAACCATAATCACATTTCTGAAGTACATGAGATGTTCAAGGAATTATTTACTGTGACCACAGCCTAGTGAGCTTCTGTGGTCAAGCAGGAATTTAAGTCCAGGTATCATGAGTCCTGCCCAAACATCTGTATCTACTACAACACATAGGCTCTCTCTTTGTTTTAACAGATTGGCATTTAATAATATGGCATTTAAACCCAAACCTGCTTTCTGAAAGCATCACACAGGAAACCAGTGGAAGGAGGAAGACAGAGTCTAATGATACTAAACTGCCCTTCTTCCAAATTCAGATGCTGCAGTCACAGTATGTAAACCCGCCCCCACCCCATATTTTCAACAGGCATCCAGCATCCTATGTATAAGTTTAGATAACAAAACTTGGCATAAGTAAGATAGTAAGAGCATCCTAACAAAGCAGCTGTGGAAAAAGTGGGGCTAGTCTCTTAATTAGAAAAAGAAACCTGGTTTTACCATGTTATGAATGCAGCAGACAGGAAGCAGCAAAAAAGTTATTGGTTTATGACATGGAATATATTATACATTTGGATGTGCAACACTGGCCTTTATGTCAGTCATATCTATTCTGTCATGCAAAATGCAGATTGGCAAGCAATTATTTAAAATTATATTTATGAATCTGGGATTTAGTCAGATCTTTTATTTGTTTCCTACAATCTAGCATTAGTGCATTTGGGGCTTTTTAGGTTAGAAAAATAAATCAACATTTCTACATATCTCCTTCTGTTTCAACTAGGGTTATCTGATTAAACTGACATAGAGCATTGCAGGATAAACAGAAGTCCTGATGGTAAGCATTTACTACATAGGATTTGCTATCATGCGATGTGATGATGGTCATTGGCTTCGGCAGCTTTTGAAAAATGGGTCTGGGATAGATATTGAGTTTTTGTGGCTGCAAAGTTAGATCTTCCTCTTCAGAAGCAATAACAGCTGGGTATACCAGTTGTAGGTGGGTCTAGCAACAAGAAGCCTCTTGTTGTCCTTTTGGTGGGTATGCCCAGAAACATGTACAGCAGGGGTTCCCAATCTTTTAAAGCGAGGGCCCAAGTCATGCTCTCTTAGTCAGCTTTGAGGGCCATATGGCCATTTTGCCCTGTCTGCATGATGAGGGCAGCCATTTTGTCCCAACAGCTTCAAAGGGGTGGATATTTTGTTTCTTAAATGCTCTTGGAGGGGTGGGGGCCACATGAAGGATGCTACAGGTCAGAACCGGCCCATGGGCCTTAGGTTAGGAACCCCTGATGTACAGTGCTATGGTAAGAAACAAGATGCTGGACTGGATGGGCCTTGGTTACAAGTGAAACAGCACATTCCCTATGCTTTCTTTGCTCTGTGCTTCTTTTTTTAACATCGACAATGTAACCCCCATAATAAATGATAGCAAAATTCTTGTTTTATTCTGTATGGGTTTTCCAGAAGTGCGTGGGCGTCTGGGACAATGTTCCATTATTAGGATCACGACATACAACAGATTTCTAACACTTTTTGGTTTCCACTCAGACAAAAACCAATTACAATTCCAAAGTCTCCCACTGTGCAATGCTGTGTGAAAGCCAATGAAGCTGTTCCTTTTTACTCATCTCAAGATAGAAACTGTCAGCATGCAGTTGTGGCAATAAAGAAAGACCATAGGTTTGTTCCTTGCATCAACAAATAATGTGATAGGGAAATCTCTGCTGGTTCACAGTACTGAAGCTGTATCCTACGGAGCGAAATCCTTCAGTTTAGAAGAGCTACTCCAATGCTGACATGGAAATGTGTAGATACGGAGGGGTGTACATGTGTTTGCATTCATTCCCATGTTACCTATTATTGCATATTAAAAAATCCTGGGATTTGTCCTCAGACCCAGAGGCAACCTCAATTCTGATCCTGTCTGACTTAAGATAAAATGTTAAGCATTTTCAGACTTCAGATGGAGGGAAAGGAAGAGTAAAATTTCAGACTTGGTAATCACTCCTCAATCTACCAGGGAAAGGACTCCCATGGAAAAATGATGTAGCATTCTCTTCCAGAGTCTGAAATCAAGTTTTATCTGCTATTCAATAAATCAAAAATGGATTGATTTCTAAAATCAAGCCAAAAGTCTACAATCCTACCACCCCTTCATTGGGTCAATATGCCATTTCTCTTGAGAAAGTTTCTTTTCCAGATCAACCCATACAAAAACTAGATGCATTTGCTGTCTTTTCACATTTATTTATTGCAGAACATCTATTTTGTCACTTTGCCTGCTTTAGCAGACTCTTGGAATAAGGACCTGGAAACATCTGTCTCTTCTTCTGACATTTAGTTCACATTTCAACTTTTTTGTTGAATGCAGGAAGTTTAAATTCCCAGAAATAGCAGAAGCAAACCAGGATTATTATTTTTTACTGATGAATGCATCAAGTGTCACATTTGCAGGAGAAAAAGTATTCCAGTAAACTCAAGAGAATATGGACTGTTAACTTACATAAATGAAGTTATCAGAGTCCTAGGCAGCTCAAACTGATGGCATAAACCAAATTTACAGTATTCAGTAGTTGCTACAGTAATAATAATAATTGCATGTCATCAACTCAATTCTTATTTATGGTTACTCTTTTCAGGGTTTTCAGGTAGAGAATTTACAGAAGTGGTTTACCATTCCCCTTCTTCTGGGGTCACACTGGGATTAATTGTGCAGCTTGCCCATGACTACAAAGTGGAAAATCAAATACCTAATGAATGCTGCAGTACACCCCAAATTATTGCTCAATTAAAATTACTGTTCTAATACAGAATAGTCTATAAAAAGGACTGCAGTGGCTCAAGTGGCTAAGACGCTGTCTAGGAGGCAGAAGGTCAGCAGTTCAGTTCCTGAGTATTGCTGGATGGAGTGAGCTCCCATCTTTGTCCCAGCTCCTGGTGGCCTAGCAGTTCGAAAGCAAGAAATTGCAAGTAGATAAATAGGGACCACTTCGGTGGGAAGGCAACAGCGTTCCATGTGCTCCGGTGTCTAGTCATGCCTGCCACATGACCATGGAAACGTCTGCAGAAGCAGACAGCACTGGTTCTTCAGCTTTGAAACAGAGATCAGCACTGAACCATAGAGTCGGATACGACTGGCTTTCAAGCAAGAGAAACCTTTACCTTTAGTCTTAAAAAAAAAAGCACATGCACATTCTCACATACCAAACACAAATCCTCTCCAACAGGCAGCCAATTCTACTTTTAAATACCTTCAATGTAATGTCATCTCTTTTTGATGGGGAAAAATGAGTATGTGCAGGAATGAGCACAAAGAAATATTGCATGGATATGTGATGTGATTCATACTACAAATTCTGGGTTATTCAGTGTAGGTGGAAGGTGTAATCTATCTGCCTTTCTCAAGCAGTATTTCTGCCTTTCATTTTTTCTGACAAAGAATTACAGATGAGGCCAGGAAAGCCAAACTACTATATGAAAAAGAGCCAAGATTCCACACTTTATAAAATTCTAATTCAGAATCTCTAACAATATGTCCATCTGTGGATAATAAGTAGCCTCTATGGGCTCAAATGTACCCCACTCTCCATGCATCCATAGGTCCCCAGCACTTTCCACCATATGGTTTGGGGGAGGTGGGACGGGATGACAGGTTATCTGAAAAACTATAGTACTCAAAACATCTCCTTGTCTTCTTTATGCAGCGTGGAGACAATGTTGTCATGTTTTTGTCATCTCAATTATGTCATCTCATTTTGTTGTTGTTGCAGGGCCACTATAAGGTGCAAGGAAGGTACAGTAATACCTCGGATAACATTTACTTCGGATAACGCTAAAATCACATGTTAAGTAATAATAAATAAATTAATTAATAAATCTGGGGAGGAGAATTGGATCGAATAACGTTAAGGTCCTATGGGATGGATCGGATAACAACCGCTAAAGCCTGTGCAGTTACAATGTATCTCTATGGAGCTTTAACGTTATCCGATCCATCCCATAGGATTTTAACATGCATCGGATAGCACTAAAAATCGGATAACATCAAGACTTGTGGAACCAAGTCTTAGCGTTATCCGAGGTATTACTGTACTTTAGTTTAAAAAGTCAATTTTCTATTTAAAAAATTAGGGGTAGGGAGAATGGGACTGTTTACCCTCCAAAGTCCAGAGGCAGAGGTGTGCAGTTGCCTGGGTCTCAGCAAATTTCCTACCACTATTCTATGTGAACACAGATGAGGTACTTTAAGTTAAGTATTTTGTGATAACATCCTGCTTTCTGAGAAGTACTGCACTGATAGTTCACAATGAAATGTAGGAAACATATGAAGTGCAATGGCTGTCAAAAATCATGTAAAATGCCATTTATGAGGCGTGGGATAATTGAAGCCAAAGCTTTGTAGTTTTTTTAAAAATATATCTGAAGCTACTTCTCCAGTTAATTAAAGAAAGGTGAGGGATGAGAAGACCCTCAAAATGGTAATTAGTTATTATTTAATGTAACTCTTGCCTTTCTATCAAAAAATATGTTCACGTTACTGCTCGTAGCAAACATATAAATATTTAGAGATTTGACTTCTGATAAAACCTGAAACATCTCTTTAGGCACAAAGTTTAGGAAAGTAGAATGTACAAATGTCTGTAGGAAAAAGGCAGATTAATCTGTCGAGAGACCGATTAATGTAAGTGACAAAAATCAGCTTATTAGTTAGGAATCCAGACTCCCTTGAGAGGTGAAATGCACAGAGAAGAAAGTATTTCCAATGCTAATTAAAAGGCAAACTGATTGTACAAAAGACAAACCATACCCAGGCCCAGTTGGAGACCATTTTACAATGCCCTTTAAAGGTTATCTATACCAGCACATGGGGGCAGCTATAACAAGACAATGGCTGATACCCTGTTGCACAATTTTGCACAAATGATGTAACTTTTGGAAGCAAATGGCATAAATGAAGGAATCTCCATAGACATTATCTTTTGCATACTGAGTCATAAGACTTGGAAACCTGTACTGTTTCAATAACTGAGCAACAGGATTTCCACCAATGTATGTCTTAGTGGGAGGACCAGAAAGAATAAATATAAAATAAGCCTGAGTTTTTTTTAATCCACATCATTCAAAATTAATAAATGACACCGATTTCTTAGTTATATGGGCAAATTATGATCCATAAGAAAGCAAATGATATGTTAAGCTGGCCATACCTCATTCATCGTGGCTGCCACAAGTCTGGCTTATCAGAAGAAGATTTTTTTTTAAAAAAAATATTCGACAGAGGGGGAAAACCAAGAAACATATGGGCAGCCAAATACAATATGTATGTATTTAAGGATTATAAACAACATATTCACAGTTCAACGGAAAGAGTATGTAGCTTGTGTCTGAGTAATCTCACACCAAAAGAAACAATAATGGAAAGTATGAAGTCTAAACTTTACTGTAACTTTGTGCTCTTTGATGTATTATCAATAAATAATTTCACTGTACATTTGAAATACTATATCTGGAATTAGTGATATATATTATCTATTCAATGTTGCTGCAGTGTCTTGATTTGAGAAGGGGGGGAGAGAATTAATTCTTGATTATGGCTGTTATGCAGCTATTACCGATTCCAGTTTTCATCTCTCTCTCTCTCTCTCTGTCTATGACCTGATCTCATAGATTATCACAGACATTTTCCATAGAACATATATAGTCAAGCATTGACACCACCACCACCACCCAAGTCTAGTCCAGTTTTGTTGTTAACTTGCCAGTTCTGAAATAATATTGCCCTGAAATTTTTTGGGTCATCTTTTTGGGTTTTAAATACTAGCATCAGTGCTAGACAACAGATAACTTTAGCTGTGCATATTTCCGTTAGTTTAGGAGACAGTTTAAATATGTTCCATTATTTAAGCTGGATATGCTGCAGGATTGCTAGAATTCATAAACAGCACTTATGCAGAAAAATTAGCTAAAAAATAAAGGATTCTGGAAGGATTAAAGTTGTGATTTGAATAATGTAATTTAAATATTCCAATCAATAAGGTTGGAATTAGTTTACTAAGAATACAACAAGAATATTAATTATTTCAAGCTGCTGTCACGCACCACTGTCTTATTGGTATTTTATTGTTAATTTGTTTCTATTAATTTTTATGTTTTGGCCTATGGGAGTGGATAAATGTTTGTTTTAGATTTGGCCACCCAGAGTAATCTTCATCACACTATCTGTCTGTCTGTCTGATGTTACCCAGCCCTATTCATGGGACTATTTAAATCAAATCAAATCAAATCTGCTACACTGTCACTCAGTCTAAACACAAATCTAGACCTCCAGGTAGGAAGGAAAGATTAGTATCATGCAGGAGAAAGAAAACTGAAAATATACAGCCAGGAGGGATAGGGATGAGGAGCTTTCCCCCTGATTTGAAATGCTTGTAAATTTGTCTCTATATATAGATATTTAAATCAACTGCACTGCACAGCTAAAGTTATCAATTTAAAAATTCAGGTGGAATATGAAGCCTAATCCAAGCAAGATTCAAGTGTGTGCTTTCCACCTTCGAAACTGTGAGTCAAGGGTTGAGTTGCCCCAGAACAGGGCATGTTTGTGCATGCATGTCCGGAACCACTTCCTGTTTTGGTGTGGACGCTTCTGCACATGCATGAAAGCATCCATATTAATTTCCTGGTTTGGCCAGATGCTTCTGCGCATGCGTGACCACATCCACACCAAACCAGGAAGTGAATACAGATACATCCGCACACGCACAGAAGTGTCCGTATTTACTTCCAGGTTTGATGAGGGCATCACAGGCCTGATGAAATGGCTTCGGGGCCGTATTTGGCCTGCAGGTTATAGTTTGGGCATGTCTGCCTTAAACCTACACCAGTTGAGAAAATATACTCTCTTGTTGGTATCGCTCCACCTAGGTTAATGAGAGTAGAAGTAGTGGACGCTGACAGAACTAAGTAAGAGAATGACCCTCGGCATCCTCTGAATTGATATAGGCCTCAAATCCGCTGGCTCAGATCCAGGAAGAGCTTTACGGCAAGAACAAACACTCTTGAGGGTACGCAAAAGCAAATTAGAAGATGGAGGAAGGAGTTCAATGGGCAAGGAAGAACATTAAAGGAGGATATAGCTGAGAAACTAAGCGTCCCTAATGTCACTTGGAGAACTCTGAATAGGATGAGGGTTGGAGACCCTAAATGTAAGACCAACATGGTAAAGTGGGGGCTGCTGATGGACAACATGTTGTGTGAATGTGGAGAGATACAGAATCTGGCTCATTTACTGGTCTGCCTATTACTGTCAGAAACTTGCACCAATGAGGACTTAAGTTTGGCCAACGACAAAGCCAAGAAAGTGGCTTCAGTTTGGCGGTCCAGGGTTTGATCGGGACACAAAAGAAGTAAAAGGCACATACAAAGAGCATACTTCAGAGAAAAGGAATTTCAAGGCACTTAACAGATGTGTGGCAAGGCCCACACTGGCACAAACCTATATAAAATTTGCATATAGTGTTGTATATAAGCAGGAGATGTGTAGCCCTGGGAAATAAAACTCAGCAAGCAATACCCCTGCTACTGAGTTAAAAATGCAACTGGGCAGCAAATCAAGACACAAGTGAGACAATGCACATCTCCATTATATTAGTTCATGTTTTTTATTCAAATGTCCTTGCAAATTTTACTCTGAGAAGGAAATACAACACAAATGAAGAGACTGGACAATGGGGAGCTTAAAATGAAGACATGATATGATCACAGTAATGATAAAATATTTCAAAAGATAGTAGTAGTAGTAGTAGTAGTAGTAGTAGTAGTAGCAGTAGCAGTAGCAGTATTAGTAGTAGTGGTATTATTATTATTATTATTATTATTATTATTATTATTATTATTATTATTATTATTATTATTATTATTATTAGTACTACCAGTAGTAGTAGTAGTAGTAGTAGTAGTAGTAGTAGTAGTAGTAGTAGTAGTAGTAGTTCCAAAGTGGAAAGAAAATTATCTTAATGTTCCAAACACTATATTATCAATATACAGTAATACCTTGGATAAAGTTTACCTCGGATAATGCTAAAATCGCATAACGTTAAGTAATCTGAGGAGGAGAATTGGATCGAATAACGTTAAGGTCCTATGGGATGGATCGGATAACAACCGCTAAAACCTGTGCGGTTACAATGTATCTCTATGGAGCTTTAACGTTATCCAATCCATCCCATAGGATTTTAACATGCATCGGATAACACTGAAAATCAGATAACACCAAGACTTGTGGAACCAAGTCTTAGCGTTATCCGAGGTATTACTGTACTGTAGTCTACAAATCATGAAAAAATAAATGTTAAATCCTATGATCCCCTCCCCCCCTCCCCAAGCATGGCTTTCGAAGGAAAGCCCTTGATGTACTAGGCCCCACATTGTGAAATGATCATCATGCCAAGTAGTATGAGGCATGAATTGATCTCTATTGTTCTGCTCTGTCAAATATATATAAATAAATAAGTTTACAACAGTCGCTGACGCGTTTACGGTGAGGGGGGGCACCAGTCCGGCCCCCTCAACTGTCTGGGGGAGCGTGACCTGGCCCCTGACCTAAAAAGGTTGCCGACCCCTGATTTAGAGCACTGCAGATACTGTATTTTAAATCTCTAACTTCTTAAACCATTCAAGTACTCATTAAAAACACACATACCTCCTGTGTGCTCAAGAAGACACATTTTGATTGACTGTCTGGAATGATTTATTAGATTAATAAAGTACTATTTGGATGAAGAACAATTCTCAGAAAACTGACAAATGTTTTTAATAATCATTGGAAGTTAATATATTACCCAATATAAATGTAAACTAAAGACACCATTATACTAATTCTTCTTGTTTTAAAAATCGTATGTTCTCTCATCGGGGCACTAAAAGAAGTACAATACACTAATACCCAAGATAACGCTAAAACTTGGTTCCACAAGTCTTAGTGTTACCCGGTTTTTAACATTGTGCGATACATTGATTGCACAATGTTAAAAAAAAAGCCTGGTTCCCTTTCTGAAGAGGAAAGGGAACAGGGGGTCGATCTGCCTGACTCTTTGGAAGGGGCAGCTGGGACTCCATGCATTGAATCCCCGTTGCCATTTCCAAAGAGGCAGGCGGATTGAGCCAAGACCTAAAGTCAGCAGGATTGGTCTCCGACTTTGGGGCTTGGCTCTCCGGTGGCTCGATGCTCAGAGTACCGGTTTGGTTGGGGAGAGACTGGGTGCCCACGCCCTCACCCCAATCAAACCGGCACTCAGAAGCTCATAGCGCTGGTTTGGTTGGTTGGGGGGAGACTAGGCACGTGAACCCTCACCCCAATCAAACTGGCAGCCCGACGCTCACAGCACCGGTTTGGTTGGGGGGATACTGGGTGTGCGTGCCCTCACCCCAACCAAACTGGCACTCAGGTGCTCAGAGCGCCGATTTGGTTGGGGAGGGGGGGAGACTGGGCACGCACACCCTATCCCAACCAAACCAGTGACCCAATGCTCAGAGCACCAATTTGGCTGGGGTGAGGGCTGCCTGTAAACCAATTGTGGAGTGAAGACCATAGCTACTGATTGCAGCAGTTATCTGTTTAATTCATTTGGTGGTGACAGCCTGATGTGAATTATTTTTAAAGAATACCTGATCCTTGGTCTTACCTTGAACTGTCAAACAAAGGCACTAACATGTAGGTTTGCTTTTTATCAGCCTGCATTACAGAGTACACTAAGAACAAAAGGCAGAACTGGTAATTCAAATGGAATTTCTAGCTTGCTTTTTTTCGTTTGTCAGTATAAAAATGTTAATTCTGAAGAATGAACCAAGAGCTGACACTGTTGGTACAGAATAGCACAGGACTGAAGGCCAGTGTCAAAACCATCAAGCCCAAGAAGCACTGTGTACTGACGATGAAATTGGATATTCAAATAATCAAGTGCAAGGAACACAAGGTAATGAAACCAAAGATAACTACTGAGACTATAAATGCAAACAGACATGGGATACCAAAGCCCAAGTTGGATGTCAGAAATATCAATTCCAATGAATCTAATTATTCAGTCCTGAAAGTCTATTGGTACTGAGTCTTGGGGGATATATCAAGATTGTACATTCTCAGAAACATTCTTATTTATTACCCATATATCCCACATTTCCTCCAGTCAGCTTAAGGATGTGTACATGCTCTCTGATCTCATTATCCTCACGACAACCCTGCAAGGTGATAGGTTCAGATATTATGAATGGCTCAAGGTAACCCAATGGGTTACATGACTTAATGGAAATTAGTCCCTCTCCTTTATTCTAATGATAATACTACAATGGCTCTATGTACTGTACTAAGACAGGAGCTAGATATCAAGGTTAATAGTCCCAAGGAAATTTGAGCTAGCTGAGGCAATCTAGTTACTTTTACTGAGAGCTCAGCTATAATGGCTGGTACTTACATATCGGCTGAGATCGTATTATGCAGCTCAAACATGATAATAGTGACAACAGCAGCGAATTGCCACTGGTTCAAGGCATGTGCACCCTGAAATCTCCAAACAGAACTTTTAATCAGTGGTGATCTGTCAGTTCTGATGACATCACCATTGTTGCACATGGAGAGCGACACCACAGGATTTCAGCCATTTTATATTTGCAATGGCAACATTCTATGCATGTCCTTCTTAAGAAAGCCTGCATGAGCAATGCTCTTATGACAGCGTAGAGTAAAAAACAAACAAACTGATGTTAGTGTGATAGGCTACTTGCCTTTGTGTATGTTAAATTCACAGTCTCTGTGTCCTCTGTGCTTACTGACTTCAGAAGAGTTGCCCTTTTGCACTACCCTGGTCAAGCAACTCATGATTGCACCTTAAATTGGCAAACCCTACACTAAGTTACATTGGCTGGGGTGGAGGCAGGTTTGGAATCACTGGGGAGGGGGAATGATGTAGAAGCTATAACTTCGTGCCCATCCCAGAAATTCTCCTTATGCAAACTGGGGTGGGGAGAAGCTAATCTCTTCTCCTACCAGTGTATGTTCTCAAATACACTCAAACTAATAGGAAGCTAAAGTTCTCCCCTGCATGTGATTTTAACAAGGATAGAGTATTCTCCATTACTATTAGGGAACAGCCATGCTGAGAGAGATCTGAGTGAGTGAATGCTGTGCTCCCATGTTCTACTTGTGAGGTTTCCAGTGGCACTTGGCTGGCTACCACATCACAGAAAGCAAGACTAAAAGACCTTTGCTCTGACCCAGCATGCCCCTTCTTGTGTTCTTAAGTCTGCTGTTTCTCAAACTCTGAGACAGTCCGATGGTTATTTCCAATTCAAAATGTCATTTGCCTAGTCCCATTCAGAGTAATAGAAGCTTCTGTTGTACCTTTGAATAAGCTATTAATGGGGAAAACTGATGATTTATTATGCTACTGGGATATTAAGCAGAGGCCAAAACAAGTTGCCTTTCAAGTTCCAATTCAGACTGCTGACAAATTGAAACTCTAAAAATTCCCGAAATCAAACCAGGTCAGCTCTAATTTCAAGTGGAGGATGTGATCTGCTGACTTTCACCCTAATTAAAGAGCCTACAGTCAAGGAACAACATTTTTATAGAGACGTTTTTAGCTCTTCCTGTTGCTGGAAGATGGGGTTTAATTACAGAGCAAGCAAAAACTGGCACTGAGATTTTTTTAAAAAATAAAGTTTGCTTTGATGTTTGTTAGGGTACTAAGTGTTTGCCTAACTAGTTGTATAGGATAATATATACCACTGTAATACTGCTGTTTCGCTTTAAGACTTTTGTGATTGTAACAGCACAGGTGTTTCTGACTAACTGTGTAATTGCAAGACCTGTGTACAAATCAAGGTCTTAGTTCGCACATCTCTAGCCTATGTGCTCACTGGGGTCTATGCTCCAAATGCTGCCCTTGTGCTCTCTGGGATCTATGCACAAGATACTGCCTGTGTGCTAGGGACTTCTACTGGTCGTTGTACTCCAGAAGAAGAAGGTTCCACATTGGAACAAACATTCCAAGAAACTGTAGACTCACTGATGATCGTCTTGCCAAAGGAAAGAGTAAGACTGACTGCTGTATTTGCTGAAAGGCTTTCAAACTGTTTTTTGCTTTGTCATCATACCAAAGTACTTTGCAACTTGCATTGTGAGCAGAACCATTTGCTCAGCCAAAGACTGCTATTTTGCTGAGCTACATGACTTGTAAGTTAAAGACTGTGTTACTTGTATTTGCCACACAAACTTACAAGACTATTCGCCACAGTGAACTGAACTGGGTGGCACCAAAGAGAAGTTATCTTATTTGTGTTGCTGTTATCTTTGTTGATATAAATATTTGAAGCCTTCTGTTTTTCACCACAAGTAAAATTCTTTTTTTTTGTACATGAATCAAGAAGCAACAGTTAGGACAGAAAATGGAATGACAGAGTGGTTTGGAATAGGAAAAGGAGTAAGACAAGGATGCATTTTGTCACCCTGCTTATTCAACTTATACACAGAACACATAATGTGCAATGCAGGGATGGAGGAATCACAGTTTGGGATCAAAATTGCTGGAAGAAACATCAACAATTTACGATATGCAGATGATACCACCCTAATAGCAGAAAGTGAGGAGGACCTAAAGAAGCTCCTGTTTAGGTGGAAAGAAGAAAGTGAAAAAGCTGGCTTGAGACTCAATATCAAGAAAACAAAGTCCCTGGAAAATAGATGGGGAAGAAATAGAAGCAGTGACAGATTTTACTTTCTTAGGATCAAAGCTCACTGAAGATGGAGATTGCAGCCATGAAATAAAAAGGCGAATGATTCTTGGGAGGCAAGCAATGAGAAACCTGTGGAGCATAGTGAAAAGTAGAGACATCACATTGCAAACAAAAATTCACATAGTCAAAGCAGTGGTATTCCCTGTAGCAATGTATGGTTGTGAGAGCTGGACCATTAGGAAAGCTGAGCGCAGTAGACGCCTTTGAGATGTGGTGTTGGAGAAGGGTTTTGAGAGTCCCCTGGACAGCGAGGAGAACAAATAGGTCAATCTGAGAAGAAATCAACCCTGACTGCTCATTAGAAGGTCAAATAATAAAGATGAAGCTAAAGAACTTTGGACATCAGATGAGAAGAGAGGATTCACTTGAGAAAGCCTTGATGCTTGGAAAGGTCGATGGCAAAAGAGGAAGGGGCCGGCCCAAGATGAGATGGCTAGATAGTATTGTGGAGACAATGGGCACAGAGCTGAGCAAGTTGAGGGGGATGGTGGAGGACAGGAATGCCTGGCGGACAGTGGTCCATGGGGTCGCAGAGGGTCAGAATCGACTGTGCGACTGAACAACAACAAAAATTCTTTTACACAAACAATAAGCCTTGGTTGCTGCATTGATCAAAGTGCCTTTACCTTCAGCTGTGCACCCTGCAGTCGCTCTGCTACACACCTCTTGGTTACTAAATGGGTAGAATCCTTCTTCATCACAATTCTGCACATCAGCTCAAATACTGTATGGTTCTGATGAAATGTTACAGCATAAAAAACAAAACGTGTTTGTTTTTCATGCCAGAACAAGCCACTTTTAACCTATCATCTAATAACAGGAGTTCTCAACCTTTTAAAGCTGGGGGCCGGGTCACGCTCCCTCAGACATCTTTGGGCGCCAAACAGCCATTTTCCATTTCTCCACCACATGGCACTTCCTGGTATGCTGAAGGTGGTGGTGGGCCACATGAAATGGTGCCGCAGGCCACATCCGGCCCATGGGCCGCAGACTGAGAATCCCTGATCTAAGAATCTTGGCCACATTCAAATGTTGACCATTCCCATCCTTTTCCAGGTGTCTGAATCCACCTTGCTTATGTGTGAAACAGAATTCATTTGAAGAATGCAGAATAGACATTTGCTGTATTCAAAAGCAGCCAAAGGGAGGACTGCCTGGTCACAGCCTTGAAGAAGAAAAAAAGCAGTGTCACCAATTCAGCACAGCGTAGTGAGTGGAGAGGGAGCAACATTTTCCCCAACTAAACATAAACCTCTGTTGTAATTAGCAAGAAAAGATACACAGAGCACAGCTGCCTGCATCAAATATGCAGGCAGCTGCTTTGAAACTATCCTTCCCTAGACCACAGTGATAATTTTTTTGCTATTATGATACATAATTTATATAGCCCTGCTTGGCATACAACCTTATCCCTTCTTCATATTTCTGTCAGGCAGGCTGCTATTGTTTCTTGGTTTACAGATGGAAATAGGACCGAAAAGCCAAGCAATCCATGGCTATGTTGGATTTTTTTTTTAAAATCTGAAGACAGCATGCTGAGGGACCTGCATGTAATAGTGGAACTCTTCAGCACAGGTTTTCTTCACAGTATAATTTGTCCCAACTACAAGCAGGCTATTATAAAAAGCCCCATTTGTCACGCCATATGGACAAAGGTCTGACAGCTACTGTTTCAAGGTCTCCCACTCCCACTTTTCATACATTATGCCTTTTTTTAAAAAAGGACAATCTATGGCAGGGATTCTCAACATGTGGCCCCTCATTGCCTCCACCACACCAGGAAGTGCCATGTGGTGGAGTAAAAGCAAAATGGCTGTCTGCCCCCCCCCCAAGCTGTCTGAGGGAGCGTGACCTGGCCCCCAGCTTAAAAAGGTTGAGAACTCCTGGTCTATGGCAAAGAATTACAGTAAAACCTTGGATAACGCTAAAACTTGGTTCCACAAGTCTTGGTGTTATCCGATTTTTAGTGTTATCCGATGCATGTTAAAATCCTATGGGATGCATTGGATAACGTTAAAGCTCCATAGAGATACTGTACATTGTAACTGCACAGACTTTAGCGGTTGTTATCAATGCATCCCATAGGACCTTAACGTTATTCGATCCAATTCTCCCCCCCATTACTTAACGTTATGCGATTTTAGCATATCCAAGGTAAACGTTATCTGAGGTATTACTGTATATATCATGTATGCATTTTTCCATCTAAACTGCATACAGAGATCTCATATGCTACAAGAGAGCTATGCGATATTCTACTCAACATATTGCACATATTATCAGAGTATGTACAAATTGCTTAACTTTCAACTATTACTGCATCCTTATATTATGCAATATTCTTCTCACTGATAAGAGTTATGGATCTTTTTCCGCACAATATTTCTGGAAAATATGATATGTTGGAATCCCGTGGCTATGAAAACATATCTGGGGTCTTTAAAGCTATAGTGGAAAGATGGTAAGGATATCACATTCTTATTCTCAATGAAGTAGTCATCTTTGCAGCCTCAGACACAGCTACAGCAGCATTTTACAGAAAAAGGCAGCTGGCTACAGATAAGTATAGTAATATTTGATTCCTTTGTTTAGTTCATAGTAGTAGGAGTACATTTTTAGGGTTCCAAAGGCAGAAATCTGAAGATGCAAGAAGTACAGATATTCTGGTGCTGTTATTAAGTACAAATGAGCCCTTCCCTGTCAAAGATATGACAACCTTAGTGCTCTGGATTGTATCAGGAAGTCTGTCTGGCCGGACATCCCACTATGGTAATGGAGTAGACCAGGGATGACCAGCCTATGGCCCATGGGCTGGCCCCGGCCCACAGCATCATTTCATGTGGCCCGCCACAACCCTCTCCGCTACCGGAAATAGAAGTCTACACATTTATGACAGCCATGAAATGTTCCTGTGTGTGTGTAAATGTGTCCACACCTGCCGTAAACGCTGCTGTAAATGCATGCGTGGCTATCATAAATATTATTTATTTATTTATTTTTTCCAGTTTGTTATCCCACCCCAATTAGGTAGACCCAACTCTGGGCGGCTTACAACACAAACCAGAAAAAGACATAGCTTAAAACAAGCAATACATAGTAAATACAACCAATATGACACTTCTACGTGCCTCACGCATATTAAAATTCACTTCATCAGTTAAAAAATCGAGACTACAATTAATCAATTATTTAAAAAGTTAGGTTAAAATTAAACTTTAAAAATTACAATTATAAGAATATTAAGAGAACAGGAGGCAAGAGCAGGGAGGGTGGCTGACTCATTAGATCAGCCACCCGGCATGAGATCCAACATTCTTAGATCCCCACACTTGCTCTGCCATCCAGGTTTTAAGGCCCTTCCAAAAGGGCAGGACCTCTGTCTGTGTGCGTAGCTCGATTGGCAGGAGGTTCCACAGGGCCGGGGCGGCCGCAGAGAAGGTCTTCCTCCTAGTGCTAGAGAGGTGTGCCTCTCTAGCCGATGGAATCCTGAGCGAGCCTCTCCAATCCGCCCTGGTGGGACGGGCAGATGTTCTTGGAGTGACGCGGTCTCTAAGGTATCCTGGCCCACTACCATATAGGGCTTTAAAGGTAATAACCAGCACCTTGAATTGCACTCGGAGACATACTGGCAGCCAGTGCAGCTGCCGAAGCAGTGGTGAGGCACGAGCATAACGCCCGCACCCCATCACTACCCGAGCAGCCGCATTCTGGACCAGTTATAGCCTCCGAATGGTCATCAAGAGCAGCCCCATGTAGAGCGCATTACAATAATCACGTCTGGGGGTGACCAGCGCGTTTGTGACCTTGAGCAAGGCATCCCGGTCTAGGAGTGGGCGTAACTGGTATATTACACGAAGTTGTGCAAAAGCCCTCCTGGCCACGAATGCCACCTGCTCTTTGAATGTAGTTGTGAGTCCAGGAGGACCCCCAGATTACGCACCGGGTCTGTTTGGGGCAAAACTGCCCCATCCAGAACCAAAGCTGGCAGCTCCCGAGATAACACAGGACCCCTTACCCATAGCCACTCAGTCTTGCCGGGATTCAGCTCCAGCCCATTTCCCCCCATCCAGACCTTGAAAGCCTCCAGGCACCTGGATAGGACTTCCACTGCACCGTTTACAACAGCTGTGTATGTGTTTTATGGCAGCATTTACAGTGGGAGAAACCATGTGACCAGCCCCCTGGAGTAGACCATAGAGCCAGTGACTCAATGTCGAATTTTGGGTGGTGGTAAATAACCTGACTTCCTAAAGGGGCCAACGGCTACAGGCGGATGAGCCCCTTTAGGTGGAGAGATGGTCCCCCAGTGAGGAAATACCACTGGAAATCATCATATTGGGCCCAATAGCAAAATGAGCAGAGGAGGAACCATTCTGATACCCAACGGTCAAATACCCCATGGTCAATAAAAGACCATGCCAGATGGACTGGCTGCAAAGGCACACCTTGTAAATATCCTCAAGACTGCGGCAGTACATTGCAGTGTCAAATCCTGCATGTCTCATTTCATACATGCGCAGGAGATGGCTCAGTGATCATAGGGTGTGGGTCACTTCATGGCAAGCTGGGATCCACCTTAAACAATTCATGACAATGGCATTTTTTCTGTCTGTCTTTCATCTTTAGTCCATCAACTGTGAAAATGATTTTCAGGAAAAAAATTATACTTGGACACAAGTAGCACCCGACGACGATATCCAAGCCACCTCACCTATTATGAGATGAACTTAATTTTAACTAGGGAGTCTCCAAAGGTTTAAAGCACAACACCCACAGGCCATACCAAAGCTTTTTATTGATGAATGAGACTTGCAGAAATTATTTTTTCTGTATGGCATGCTATTGTTAAATAGAAAGAACCAGTTAAATTAATGTTCAGTTCTGGAATAAGATGTAAAAGAAATACTGCTAAAAAACAACAACAACAAAGGAAACCCATGAACAAAGATTAGGCTGGGACTTTCTGTTTGTGCATGCAATATGTACAACAGAAAAAGAAGAGAGATTGTACCTTCATCACTGGCTGAGCAAAATACTTCGCACTCCAGTCACAAAATCCTGTCTGCATAGTTGCCGACATGAAGTTTTTGTGCCCCACGGTATCATCAGCATCATCAGTTGTCTGCCCAAAACAAGAGTCAAGAAACAGAAATATATGCGCTTCAGTTAGAGAATCCAACATATCTTGCTTATCTGCGAGCCCAAGTCACAAGAACCACAGTATTGTCATCAGTAAAAAGTAGAATACTGTACTGTACTTCGAATACACACAAGAATCTAAAGCTGATGATGATAAAGCATTTCTGAAGCCAAAGGTGGGTATATTTTTTCCTTGGGTATATTTTGCCCTATTACAGAGGATTAAAGCCTGACTTTCAGGATTAACAGCTTCATTTCTCAGTTCCTATATCAGGAGTTCTCAACCTTTTTAAGCAAGGGGCCGGGTCACACTCTCTCAGCTTTAGGGACCGGACGGCCATTTTGCCCTTCCTTCACCACATGGCACTTCCTGGTGTGGTGGAGGCTTCTCTGAATTGAAGTCAAAAAACCAAAGGTTGCAGGGCCGTAGCTAGGATTCTAGATGGGGGGGGGGGGAGGTGTTTCAGGAGAGGCAAAAAATATTCAGGAAGGCAACAATGTCACACTCACATATATAACATTGGCACCATGTGGTGGGTTGGGGAGGGCTGTTAGCTCAGGATGGTTCCCCCCTCCCCTGGCCCACTGGCTACAGCCCTGAAAGGTTGGGAAATGTTGCTTTACATGCTCACCACAACCTACCAAACAATGTGCATGTGAGTTGGCAGAACAACCATACAACACACTGCAGTGGATACTTTGGTCAATGTTGTTCAAGCAATAGTTTGCCATAATCAGAAGTGTCTGGATGCTGATGGTAATCACTTTGAGCACCTCTTGTAATTGTAGAAGTTGCTCATCTTTTGTTATTAGTATATATTGAGTATTTCAATTTCAACACAGTTTTCTCCTCTTCTAAAATGTGTATAAATATTTGGCACCCTCTATATATTAGTATTCAGAGAATTGTGGTAAGTAGAAAACAATGGAAACATAACAAAAAATTGAACAAGAAAAGTCCTCTTGTCTTGATTGCTTGGCTTTCTTATTTAATTAGTGGATCCTTTCACCCCACATATGATTTCAAGGAAGGAAACTTTAAAACTGGACAAATATAATTAAAACATAACATAAGTTCAAACAAAAAAGATTAATAATCCAATTTAAGACACACCAATAGAAGAAAATATGACATTCACATGACAAAAAGCTGGTTGTGCATCCACAAAAGTCAATTGCCTAAACACGTAACTAAAAAGTCTTTTGCCTGCCTACAGTAAGCCAAGAGAGAGGGAACTTCCTAAGGAGCTCAAGAACAGTTACTGAGCAACCTCTCTCTTGCAAGCACATCAAAAATGACCTCTGACAGTAACAGGGCAAAGAAAATTATTCTCCCCTGAAGATTCTGAAACCACAGCCAGCTTATAGTGAAAAAATAGCTCTTTAGGTTGCAAAATCTGTTTATAATACACAGAAATATAGTATACAGTGGAACCTTGGTTAACGAATGGCTTGGTTAATGTAAAAATCGCATAACGAAAGGAAATCCATAGAAAATAGTGGCTTGGTTTATGGAAATTTTTTCAGAACGGATTAATTAATTTTCAATGCATTCCTATGGAAAATGCATTCAATGCATTCCTATGGAAAATTCTGTTTAAGTAATTTTTGTTGTCCGAAGTATCCCAGAGAACGCATTAATGCCGTTAACCAAGTTTCGACTGTATAGTCTCACTCTCACACACATTATACTGGTATTTCTAGGCATAGGGGAAAACTAAATATGTTGTAAAAAGAAATGGAGGCAAGGAAGCAAAAAAGGCAACAGCATTTCAAATACAGGAGTACATTGGAGCAAGCTGCATGTTGAAAGAAAAATAGGGAAAGCAAATCAATTTTACCTGATCTGGACCTTTGTCAAACATCTTCCTGGTCCTAGGAAACTGGTGAGAGTGGGGTGTATATTGCACCCCTACACTTCCTACATTTGCAGGCCTTACAGATGAAATATCCCGGCTGACGGACGGTTTTGTCACATCATTAGTCAAGCTGGAGCTACTTGTGCTTGTGGTTGGTGGAGATCCTCTACCAATGGAAAAGAAAATATAGATGAAAATATGCCTGCATTGGATAGTCTCTTAGCTTCTGCAGTGTACTAGCTGCCTTTAGGAGACATGGCTTGACATCTCCTGTTACCCTCTGGACTGCTACTCAATCTCCTGTGTTTTAGTCACCCAATTGTTTCCAGTGTGGTAACATCTGACCCTTGCTCTTGCCCTTGAGTACAAGAGATGATGTAGCAGGATTTACTCCGTGAAAGTCAGCCACTTGAGCTGTTTTTAAAGAAACTGATATTAGTTAATCTATTTCTTAGATGTCTAGAAAGTCCTACACATCTTGTGGCTTCTGAAGAGCAACTTTTTATGACCTGAGTTCATGTTCTGGGATACTGATGTTGCAGTTGATTTCCAGGACCTATCTCCTATGCAACACGAAACACTCATGCCACTTCATAGATACGATTCCCCCCCTATTTTCGTTGTATGATTTTTCTCATAGAGATTTTCAATGTACGATGCATGTATCATATAATGAAAAAAATCGTATAACAAAGTGCCTCGTAGAACACATTATTTTCATTATATGGGGTTCTACTGTACTGTATTATAGTTTTCATAGTAAGGATTGTACCAGATTGCTTTTCTATGGGGAGAAATGTCTTAATTGCTCTCCATGAGACTCATCTTCAGAGAGGGAGTTTCAAAACTGGCCAAATGTCAATTGTATCCACACAATATATATACATTAGGTACAAAGTAATGTGGGTACAACATGGGATTGTTTTGCAACTTACCCCACTTGATGTATATGCATGCCTTTGTTTGTAGGACTGGCTGGGGCAGACTGTGTGAGAGAAGAAGTATCAAGGATGCGCTGGGGGCGGGCATTTATAGTTGCCTAGGAAACAAAGAATTTAACCACTGAGAGAGAACAGATGGCAAGATCTTTTAACCCTGCAAAATAATTGTATTCATGAGAGGAAAACAGGAGGGCACAGGCTGTCAAAGGAGATTTGGGCTTTAACACTGCCATGGCATTTCAGTGCAACTTGAATGTCTGCTCCAGAAGAGTCCATATGATGCCTGTAAATAAAACATTCCTCTCCATAATATGTTAAAATTTGCACTGGCACTTTGAAGAGAGAATCTGCTACAGGAAAAGCAAACATGAGGTTATCTTTATGACGGAGATGAAATATTCATTACATCTGACACAAATGCCAAAAAGCTCAAAGTATGAACACGATATTCTTCACATATATTGTGCCAATTAGGTAACAGAAACAATAATGGTTAAATCTACAAACAGGCAAACATGGTTGGCTCAGAGGAACAAAGACTCCCAGTGTGTGCAGAGATTTTTAAAAAAATTTAGTGAAGCACTAAAATAAGTAAAGGGGCTCTTGCAATTCTCAGAAGTAAATAGCTAATCTATTTTCAACATTCTGGACAAAGGAAAGGTGAATGGAAAGAGAGGGCAGGAAACTGTGAAGTACCAGGCATCAATGCAACAGAACCTTCTCTCGCAAGGATGAATGTCAAACCCAAAGAGAATGAGCTGATGGCCATTAAGATCTCAACTGTCATACAAAAAAAAGGTGCAAAGTGCCATTGACAAGGCATTTGAACACCTGCAGAAATAAATAGCATAAACAACATGTGCATTTGCACTTTACACCTACAATTTCTGGGTGCGCAGAAACAGTGCAAGTTGTTCTTGAGAGCACATATTATCTGTCCTTCCTTGCTAAACTGGCCTGATGAAGTAGCTTTCTTTTCACTTCCCAAAGATTCACAAGGCAATTAAAAGAAAAATTTGCACTGCAATTGTTTTTAAAAGAAAAGGCCACAAGTCCTTGTGAATGCCATTGCCATTAATATGCCATGGCACGGTTCCAGCCTCATTTGTAAGGGTGAAAGAAGCTACTGCCAACAAGGCAGGCTACTTTTGGGGTCAAGCTGGTTGTCCTTCTCTTCTTAAAAATTGGACATGGATCTGCTTGGTAATCCTTTTTATGTTGATTTTTAAAATCCTTATTGGTTATGACAGCTATTCCAATGATGTTCTACATTATATTCATCTGATTAATAAAAATAAGAATATTTATATTTCTCCTAGGATTCTTCTTTTCTGTGTGATCTTCATGATTATAAATAGTCAAGGCTAGCAAACTAGTAGATCACACCAGAACTAGCAATTTCTACGACTTTGCATCATTTGGTAATCTTTGCAGAGTGGGGTAGCTAGATTAAGTCTGAATACAGTACAGTACAGTGGGACCTCATACAACAATCACCCCATATAGCAATGAAATTGTATAACATTTAGGGTTTTTTTTTTGGGGGGGGGGAATGGCGTCCTGCACAACAATTTTCCCAATGTAAAAAATCATACAACAAATTTTCAATGGGAAAAACCACTTAGTGAAAAAAATCGCTGTATGATGCATCCCATAGGGAAAATCGCAATACGATGCATGCAGCGTATAGCAATTGTTTTGTACAACAGCGAGCCACGTGGAACGGATTAAAATCATTGTATGAGGTACACTGTACTTTGAAATGTAAGCCCTCCTCAGTACACTTTTTTTTATTCTCCATTCCTACTGTACAAATGCTCAGGCACAGCTTTAACAGAAGAAAAATAATGTTTACTTACAAGGATTATGTTTGAATAAAGTTGTCAGGTCAATGGAAAACATTTAGCACTTCACTTTATCTTGGTTGGAATAAAAGCAGGGAGAAAAATCTCCCAAGCAAATGATCATTCCAAGAAGGTACCAAGTTACTGGCTTTCTGAGACTAATATATTTTCCAGTCAGAAAGAGACTATGATGAACAACTGAATGCTTAGATAGAACAGACAGGACAAAGTACTCTAGTACACATCCAGACACAGAGCAAAAAAGAGTTACTTTTGGAGGGAAGAAACATTTAGCCTGTTGATGGGCTTTCAGATTTCAAGCAGACAATGCTGGCCCTTCCCATCTCTATATTAGCGTGAAACACATAGCATGAAGATACAGTAAAACCTCATATAACACTAAAACCTGGTTCCACAAGTCTTCGTGTTATATGATTTTTAGTGTTATCTGATCCTCTATGGGATCCATAGAGATACATTGTAACCACACAGGCTTTCGCGGTTGTTATCTGAAGCATCCCATAGGATCTTAATGTTATCTGAAGCAATTCTTCCCCCCAGATTCCTTGATGTTATGCGATTTTCGTGTTATTCGATACTAATGTTATATGAGGTATTACTGTACTGTCTGCTGTATCTTCCCCACATATTCAAACAAGGGAAGTTGTCACATTTATAGTTTCTCTCTAACGTACGAAGTTTATGGATAGAAAGTGAGGTCTCTGACTAAAGAACAAGGTCTGTCCTTGCAGTCTTTCCCACTGTTGACATAGAGACTTATGTTTGATGCTTTGCTACTGGTGTTCCAGTGACAGTACTGACAAAAAGGAGTTGCTTAGGGGCAGAATGAGATGGGTTCTTGACTAACTTGATCCATATCTTTCATTCACCCAATGTCCCCCCAACCTGGAAAGAGGGATATTTCAGCCCTGGAACTGGATGCAGTTTACCGTATATAAGACGACTTTTGTATAAGATGACTTTTTACCCCTGAAAAACATGCCTCCAAGTGGGGGGCCCGTCTTGTATGCTGGGTGCACTTCAGTTGAATAAAATACAGTAATACCTCAGATAACGTTTATCTCACATAACGTATACCTTGGATAACATTTACCTCGCATAACGTTAAGCAATCTGGGGAGGAGAATTGCATCGAATAACGTTAAGGTCCTATGGGATGGATCAGATAACAACTTTTAATATTAGATGAAGAGGAGTTTGAAGGCTTTTAAAGGGAAACTGTCACGCCAGCAAACTTGCTAGGGACTTGCCTGGCACTTGCTCTCTCCCTCTATTAGTTATCTTCCTTCTATCATTGACAGTTCCAGTTTGGTTAACAGATTAGAAAACAAACAGCATGGCAGCTCCCATAGGTTTATTGTTCCATTCAGCTTTAGTGAATTGTCTTTGGTGAATTACGTTTAATAAACTTGCACTGTTTTATGTTTACTGTACATGTTTGATAACATACAGCCTTGTGACAGTTTTTCTGCATGTCATAAGCATTTGAATATAAATTAACATGTTGAAATCAAATCTGATGTTCTTTTACGTTTTATTTGGTGTGTGGAAGAAGTGCGGAAGAGGGGGTTGTCTTATACAGCGAGTATATAACAAACGCTATATTTTGAGTGGAAATGTTGGGGGGTCATCTTATATGCCCAGTCATCTTGTACACCGGCATATACGGTAGTTCTAACCAGCACTAAAGAGCCACAACTTTTGAAGAGTTTTGGCTTCTGCAGTTCCTCTGGCTCAGGTTCGCTTTCCCCACTGCCTTTAGCTTGCTCTGCTGTAGTTACAAATTAAAGTCAGAATATGTAAATGATACCGTAGTGATGCAATGCTTCTGTCAAAACAATTGTTTTAAGGCATCCACATTACTGAAATCTGTTGCAATAACATACTGATAAATACAATTAATTTATATCAATAAAAGCACCATTATCGTGGAAAATAATCCAAGCAAATTGCAAATACAGCCCAACACGGATAGCTACAACTTGAATTAAAAGATTAATTTTATGGATGAATCAGTCATAAAAGGCACAAATAAAAGCCTGGATTTAATACAGCAACCCTAAACAAAAAACAGCTGAAACATCAGAGTCTTGATGCTTTCTTCTTACTGAAAGATCATAGCAAATGCAGCCTTTCCAAAATGCAAACAGTTGTGTATCGTACGGCACGTAGGCTGCTTGCATTAGTGCCCAAGGATTGCAGGAAACACATGAATGGTAGAATAAATGTATGTAAGAGCTTTGTTAATTAAGGTCAGTGTAGCTCCTTATATATTTCCTTAAATATCTGCACAAATCAGCAATTTAAGAAATGTACAGTTAAGAATCTACATTCTTCTGTTGAAAAGAATTCAGAAAAGTTTGCTAGAAGGGTAATTAATGATGACTCATCATTGACCAAACATTTGTAGAGGCAATGCAGAAAGCAGATTCTATTCCCAAAGCTTTCTGACAAGTCCCCCCCTTCCCCCCCGGTTTCAGAAGAGAGACACCCCATTCAGCTTATTTCCAAAATGGGACACAAATGTACATTTAACCCTCAAACCAATTCTGCTGAAGTCTGATTTTAAACATAAAATATGAACAAATCTTGTATCAACAGCCAATATTTTTTCCGAGGATAAAGTTTTATATTTATGTAGCTGAAGAATAAACTCCTGATTTATTTTCACAGTACTCATACCAAACCCCGCCTTTCTAAGGACAGAAGACAATATATAATAGAGCTTGAAGGGTCACTAGTTTTTGATGCCTGTTTATGCTCAGAATTGGCTGGTGCTGATGGTACACCTGCACAATTCTGCACTGCCCACATTATTTGAGCCTTATACCATCCACAGAAAATGATTACTTGTAACAATCTGGAAAGCTGCTTGACTAATTTTAACAAAAGTCTCGCAGTGCAATGCAAGCTTTAGATCTGCTCCCAGTTCTCCAATGGTTATATTCAAATAAACTAAAATACTGTGTTTGGCTTTTTTCACGTTGAACCCAACACAAAAACACTAAAATGGGTATTTGGGTTTGTTCAATTCAAAGCCACAGCATGGCTACTAATGCAATAGATCTCCCTTCAAATAGTTCAAGTATTTGTCAGTATCTGTGTCGTACAATTGGATGTCAAAATTTGCAGGATTGCTGATCTGAAGAAAAAAATAACAACGTTGACTCATCAACTTGGAGCCATAAACAGCAAAGAAGAGAGAAAACCCACTTATGGACACAATTCTAACTAGCTAGACTGGCCCTAGGGTGAATTAGCAGACTTAGTTGCCTGAGGCTATGTTATACCTAAACCCCTTCCAGTTCAGGAGGAGAGGGACTTCAACTGGCCTAAGGGGAAAATAGCAGAAGGGGAAAAATAAAATAAAGCCACAACCCAGCACAATCAGTAGCTAGCACAAGAGGCTTATGTAGCAACAACATACTGAACATCCATAAAGACCTCAGCCATTCTTAATTTGGAGTTAGGATTGTCACCTATGCCTGATTACAGTTTGCAGTTACTTTGTTTGATGACAATCTTAGAATATGTCATGTTCGCTGTTTATTACATGGGCTTCCAAAAATGTCACTCAAACAAACACACATGATCCTTTTGATGTGGACACAAAAAGTTCTATTTTTTATAGCCTGAGGTCATGGGTTACAATATCCAGACCTGTAAATGTGGTGAGTGGAGATCTATATTACTAGAGCAGGGGTTTCCAACTTATGGCCTGTGGGCCTAATCCAGCCAGTGGAGCTCATTAATACGGCCTGCAGTGGCCACTTAGGCAATGCCAAAAGCTCCCATCACCACTGGAAGTGCAAAAATGTCACTTTCTGCAGTGGCAGCTATTGCACAATTTTTTTGGCTGCTTGCACAGCTTCCCCCGCTTACCACAGTGGCAGGAAGGTTTTCGGAGCATTTTTGCTCCATTTTGGAAATTTTTAGCTGCATTACTGCTGCATTTTGGCAGCTAATATGCAGCGGTTTGGGACTTCTGGTGCCGGGCAGAGCTTCCAGCAGTGTCTGGGTTCCAACTGTGGAACCAGGAAGTCCCAAACCACCACGTATTAGCTGCTGAAATGCAGTGGAAACGTGGCAAAAATTCCCAAAATTGAGGGAAAATGCTCCAAAAACCCTCCCACCGCTGTGGGAAGTGGCGGAGGTTGTGCAAGCAGCTGAAAAAAATAGCATGATTGCCATTGCCAAAAACATAAGCACTGGGAGCATCCATGCCTCTGGCCCACACAGCTGAGTGTTGGGGGTGGGAACAGCCCCTGGCGGGAAAACATTGGGAACCCCTGTACTAGAGGATTCACAAGATGATTCTGGATGCAAAAATATATTTCCTTCCTTCCTTCCTTTCTGTGATTTACATCGCATCTCTCTCCCAAAGTTGAGACTCAAGGGATATGTGTCACCACAACATGATATTTTGTATCATATTGGAAGTGATCTATAATGCACGAAGGTAACTCAACAGCAGAAATTCAATTCAAAATAAATCTGATTCACCAAATCAATCTAAATCTCATAAAAGGAGAACTGAAATCTAAAAGAAGAAGCCGGGGCAGGATGAGGACCTTGCTGCCCCTACCCCTATGGCTACACCAACTGCCAGGGGAAGAAGCAGCCAGGGCAGGATGAGGACCTTGCCTCTCCTACCCCTGTGGCTACACCAACTGCCAGGGGAGGAAGAAGCCAGGGCAGGATGAGGACCTTGCCTCCTCTCTCCCTGTGCCTACACCAACTGCCAGGGGAGGAAGCAGCCAGGGCAGGATGAGGACCTTGCCGCCCCTACCCCTGTGGCTACACCAACTGCCAGGGGAAGAAGAAGCCAGGGCAGGATGAGGACCTTGCCACCCCTCCCCCTGTGCCCACCCCAACATATTGTATTGTAATGTAATGTATTGTCTGTAAGCCGCCCTGAGTTGCCACGGCAAGTGGGCGGCAATATAAATTTGAACTAATAAATAAATAATAAATAAAACGTAATGGTTTTGACTCTCCATTTTTATGGGTTTGAACTTGCCCTTTGGATTCTCTGTAAGAAGAAAGACTACATGTTGGATCCTTGTGGAATGACTAGTTTAATCATGAGAACAAATTCTCCAATAGGATTGATCAATAGCACAGATTACTTCTCTTCCCATGTTTGTAGGGTGAAGCTGTTCTGGTCTTGGAACAATGATTGCAGGCAGAAACATTCCTCTCTAAGCTTATGCAGCCACCATTCTAAGGGCCTAAAATACATCTTATCATTAATTATGTGATTGTGTAGTTGTCATCAGAATTGGCTAGTCGTGACCAAATCTTTGTGTAAAGTAAAGTTAGCCTAGAGAACTGGTAAAAGATGATGAATCATGTCATGCCATATGCTGTATGCTTGTGTGAAACTGTTAATAAAGAGAACTGCTGGGAGAAGGAAATAGGGGGAGAAGTTGAAGAGGAGGGGAGAGAAGTAACCAGCAAGCCCCCAACAAATCTCGTGTCCTTCATTCTTGCTGGTTCAAGAATCCCAGTATCCACTTCAATTACAGTTGTTACTATGTGAAGACCATGCCTTATGCTACACCCACTATTGAGATAACACTGGCATTCACCACATTACAATGACAGTTCAAAGGAAAACTCTAATCAATGTTGGGGAAAGTAGGAAAATCTGGAGATTATTCAGATATTGGAAGCAGGAAAAACAGATGTTCTGTTTCTAACGTAGCATTCAAAGAGATTGTGTATGCTTCCCACTTATGTTTAACCCCATGATATACTTTCACCATTACATCAGAACTACAGAATCAGGAGGACAATCCACTTATGCTTTTGAAGTCCACTCAAGCATATATCTGAAACCAATCATTTGCAATGAACCTTTGCTCAGCTCAGCTATTTTGTTGGCCTGCCACACTCACATAATACCTATATTTTTTGTTCAGCAATGCTTTGACATAGATTTTGAGAGCCTTGTAGCAAGATGTCACTGCAACACTCTCCTTTAATGGATGATAACAGTTACATATAAAAGGCTTTGGCTTTTACTACATTTTTCAGTCCTCAGAACAATACATAACAAAAACACTGCCAAAACAGTGCAGCCATTTCCTGTTATGTTTCTTGTGGAGCCAAGAAATTATACAGTGCATTCTGGGATGTAGCCCAGAAATTCTTATGTGAGCAAAAACATAGATGACTACCAAGTTTAGAACTAATGGAACAAGTGTGCTAATGTGAAACTCCACAATTTATCCAACATAATATTTGTAAAAGCTTAAAGAGTAAAAGACACAAAGGGGGAGTAGCAGGTGAATTACTGGAGTTTGCTGAAACCTTGGCCATGCTGTAGCTTTTCTCTTCCATTGCTGTTTGCAATTCCTGGTTTCCACAATCACTTATAGTTCTTTATTAAATCTGCCAGATCTCAGTCAACCTGGAATAAAGCTGTCCCAAGCTTCCTTAATTCCTTAATAAACAGAGTCTGTCTCCTTTTTGAGTTGTGGCAGAGCTTCTGTAGAACTTTCTTAGGAATCTAGTGTTTGTGTGTGGAGAGACAATTGGCTATTTAGCTAAAAATGTCTCCCTTGAAATATCCTGAATGATGTAAAATCTTGCAAATTGTAGTCAATAGTGTTGATGGAGCAGTTATTCAAGTGGTGATACTATTCAAAGAAATGTCCATTCATAATTACAGAAATTGATACAGGATACATTTTAAAGAATCTTCTCTGAAACAAGGGATTTTACAGAACAGCTCCTTCCTGTTTCAGAAGTGTGAAAAACATTTTTCCTGCTGGCCGTGTAATATGTGGCAATATTCTGACACGGCCTCCTCTATCAAAGTTCACACTGAGTTTTGAGATGGAAGGAAAAGCTAGCCTTGTCAGAAAAGATAAACAATGGTGCTAGTTTTAAGAGAATGATTCAGAGAATGATTCACTGTTGGATGGACTAAGCTCCCCTTGAAAAAATATCAGATGAAAGAAGTCTTTCTAATTTAGGGAAGCATCTTTTATCACCTATTAGCCTGCCTTATTTTTCAAGTCACCTTATTACTCATGGTTCAATAATAATTTAATAATTTTAAAAATACTGTCCTGCCAGAGCCAGTTAACTGTATATGACTCCTATTATACTGTAATTGTTTAACAGAGACTGAAGAAGCTAGGGGAAAACTGAATGAGATGACAGCTTCTCATTATATATCACAGTACTGTGCAACTGGACCACAGTGGCTCAAGTGGTCTGGAAGGTCTGAGTTTGATTTCTGAGTACTGCATAACAGAGTGAGCTCCCGTCTCTGTCCCAGCTCCTGCCAACCTAGCAGTTTGAAAGCAAAAAATTGCAAGTAGATAAATAGGGGCCACCTCAGTCGGAAGGTAAACAGCGCCCTGTGTACTCCAGTGTCTAGTCATGTCTGCCACATGACCACAGAAACGTCTGCAGACGCAGACAGCGCTGACTCTTTGGCTATAAACAGAGATGAGCACTGATCCCTAGAGTCGGATACGACTGGCTTTCAAGCAAGGGCGAACTTTACCTTTACTGCGCAACTGTCTTAGGCCACTACAGCTAGTTTGGGGAAAATTCAACTGAATGATTGGGGGGCCATAACTTCAAACTTTAACAAAGTTGGGGAGGGTTGAGAGGAGAGTCAACAGAAGACTCTAAATTTTGGTGTGTCTAAATAGTTCAGAGGCTGAGATAAAGCTATTACAATCTAAAATGGAAAATCTTTATGATTTGGTGTCCAGCTTGCATCACGATCGGTGCCCGGAGCCAAAGTGCCTGCAAGCCCCAAGCCCCAAATAAGACTCTTTTGTGTTGAATTGGAGTCAGAGTTCAGCTGCTCTGCAGTCAAGCAGTTCCGTAAATCCTTCAGCTAACGTTTCTTTTCCTGCAGTGAAGCTCAAGTTGCTGATTATATGTGCTGTTTTGGTCTTTGAAGACCTGGAGGTGTTGCAAATTGCCTCATTTTGTTTGAAATACCAGCCAAAGGGTGGAAGAGCTCCAACAAACCGAGTCATCCACGTGTCCAAGGAAGAAAGTGTGCCGGAGTGTGTAGGCTCTATCACACTGAAACGTGTTTATCTACAGGCTGTCGGTTCCCGTAATGAGACAGGGGTCTCAGGAACTGGAAGGAAGGGAGCTGCATTCCAGATACAGTGATCCCAAAGATTTACTGCCCTTCGTAAGCCAAGGCAGGAGGCCAAGTGCTGAGTTGTTGAGTAATGGTGATAGCTGTGGGCAACCTGTTCTCCAGAGAGGTCCCAACCAGTGGTGTCAGCAATATAAGGAGACAGAAGCCAATCTGGGTCCTAACGTACAAGGAGGGAGATTGAAATTACTGTGCTTTCTTGCGCTGAAGAAAAGCTGCTGGGTGAAAATGCTATCGGAATCCTGTTGCCTGGTTTGTTCCACGCCTCACTTAATGGTCACATGGGTGAGGCCGGTGTGGTTGTCTACTTTGGACTTTGCTTGATTAATACCTTGGAGTTTGTTTGCTTAATTTGTCTTCACTGGAGAAGAAAATGCACATATTCCTGTCATCTGAAAGAAGAGCTAAAACGGGACTGTCAATTCTGGCTGTTTGGAGGAAGGAGGGGGGAACTGTCATTGTTTCTTGTTAAACATCTGTTTGTTTTTCCAGGAGCTCGTAAAAGAAGCTTCTGTGGCATGTGTGGTGTTACTGAACTGTTTTCTGACTCGAAAGTTGTTCTGTTTGGGCACAATGTGTTCTGGAAGGGAGGGGGGAACCCCTTTGTAACCCAAAAATGCCCAAGTCTTTTGTTCCAGCTAGTTTTTACACCTCAGCTTGTTTGCCATGCGTAACTGTAACCAAGTGTGCTTCCAGGAATCTGGAAGAAGCTTAATACTGATACCCTACATATACAAGGGATAGCTTATTTGCTCAATTGCTTTGCTCACATTAGTAAACAATGTCTTTGGAAAAGTCTAGTGTAACCAGACTTTCCAAAAGGGGAGGCATGTCATGAAATGACATCTTTTTCCTAATGTTCTCAAAGCTTGGAGAGGACCTGGTCTTAACTAGGCCTCAAAAACCATTTCCCTTCTTTGTCTCACAAGACTGGGTGTCACGAGACAGCTTGTTTTCAGTTCAGTGTTCCTATTTCTTATCTCTAAGCTTGCTGAGTTTTCTGATGTTGTGACTATATGTTAGAGCACTGACTGTACACGTGTGTCAACAATCCTATGTTGTGAGAAAGTTTTCTCTGTTCCCTGATTGGTTAAAGGTACCCCACCTGACTGGAGAATCTCCATCTTGGCGAGGGGAGATGGAGTTCGTTTTTGGATGTCTATGGGCTAATATCTTGGCCTGTGGGACTATTCCTTTTTGTCTTCAAAATGATTACCTAGAGTGATTGGCCTTTCTGGACTGTTCTTTATGCTATAGGACTATGTTTTGTTTTTGGACTGTCTCTGGACTGACTTTTATGCTTTATGAACCTGATCAATAAACCTTTGTTTGCTTCCACAACGTCTCTTCATTGGACTAAAGGGTAAGAGAAGCAATGCATTCACACACAAGCCTCTGAATAAGCTACCTATTAAACCTCCTTGCAGAAGAGAAGCAACTTAGCTGCATAGCCGGCCAGCTCGCCCTCTGGGGGCTTTGGTTTAGGAGGTCCAGAGCAGAGGGGGCTGGCTGGTTTCGTGACACCCCACCCTGCTGGCTTATATAGTGTAGGCCTCTCTGTTCTTTCAGTCGTTCTTTTAACCATAATTTTTAAATAATTGATGGGGAGGGGAGGTGTAATCTTTAAGGCCTATTAAGGGCTTTTAATGTTTTATGATTGTAATGTTTTCATTGTTGTTATGCCACTCAAAGTTGCTCATTCGATTTGGGTGCCAACATATAAATTTGAATGAATGAATGAATGAATGAATGAATGAATGAAGGAAGGAAGGAAGGAAGGAAGGAAGGAAGGAAGGAAGGAAGGAAGGATTTTTGCAGAAGAAACTCCACTCAGGGAACACCCAAATGAGACTCCTTTCATGTCCCCATGAGCTGGGACAGGGAAGGGTGCTCAATCCGTCATGCAGTACCCAGGTCTCAAACTGCTGACTTGCCAGCCTTCCAGCTAACAAGGTGAGCTTCTTAACCACTGAGCCACTGCAACCCCTAGATGGGTGATATAAACATGCAATTAAGAAACAAACAAATCAGTATTTCTGCTTATGGTAGTGTCACACAAGTCAACTAACTCTTTGCAACTCAAAGAAGGTTGGGTATAAAGACTGCAATGACTATGTAGTGGGCTCTAAGTTATGAGAAATAAAAATAAAGAAATTATTATCTTGGGGAAAACTAGCTGAAATAAATTATGTGTTACAATAATGCCATCTCCTATGGTAAACTTACCCTCAGTTTTCTCATACACAAGACTGGAATGAATAAGCAGCAAGAAAACTAATTGGACTAGTTTAGACTATTGGAACAATCAGAAAGGCTGAAGCTATTAACCTTTTTTAGGTCCTGTCTACCAGCGTGAAGAGGGATGCAAGTATTTTTTGTGACCAAATACATTTAAGTGCTTATGGAGTGCTTGGATTTGTGACAGAAGATTTTATATCACAATGGCTGGCAGTTAACAGCCCAGTTATCAAACTCCTTGAGCTAACAAATTCTAGAAAAGCAATGATGGCAGCCTCTGGAGTTAAAACACACATCATCCATACAGGAGAAGTGAGAAGTGGAATGGTGTGTCTGCATGCTGACTCACATGTACTAGATCACCTGCACTGGGCAGCCGTTGTGGCTTCAATCTGCCATCCAGTCTTACTTTCACAATCTAAATAAGTTTGTAAAGAAAAAGATTAAGATAGGCTATAAGTACAAGGAAACAAACTCCTCTCCCAGGGTGTTTTATAAACTCTTGATTTCTAATAAAATAATTCAAGAAAGCATTCAGGATCCATCTATTCACATGCAGATGTTTACCTTGTAAGCTATGCTGTTGAGCACTTTCATAGCCAAATCTGAAACATCTGGGTATGGGTCAGCAGCCAAGTGTAAGAGGACTCTCCAAATCTGTGTGTAAACACTGTTAAAAGAAACCCCTAAAAAGAAAAAGAAAATAAATTTGAATGAAACCCCATGGAAAACTCATCATATTAAATGCAGATTCAATAATCATGACACTCTATCAGACTTGTTTTTAAGCATCACCATCACAATGATACACATAATAACAATGCTATAAATAATAAATAATAGCAACATTGATAATACTACTAATAATAAACTACCATGAAGATATATGATACTGTACCTTGAAAAATGTCATAGGCAAAGATTAAGTCCCTTTCAAAGTGAGACTGCAGCCTCATGAATTAGTGAGATCAAATTATTATTAATGCAAAAAATAAACTAATCATGTGTCTGGTAAAGATTTCATGGACATGTTATTTTACCTGAATTAATATATACAGTACTTAATTGTATATTAGAGATATGAGAGGATCTGTGATAAAATAATGATTAAAAACCCCAACCCAATTATGAATATTTGCAGGTGAAATCAGTATAGGCATTTTCCCAAGATAATCTGTAAAAAAACAACAACCCACAGCATCACAAAAAATTAAATATTGCCTGCTTTTTGGTCTAACACACGTGTCATATACTAAATCAAGTGTGCTGAATCCAAATCTGAAGTCCAATTATGCCTGGGATGTTAGGATCTTAAGACAATTATGTGGATAGATGCAATTGTCTGGTTTATTAACACAGCTGCGCCTACCCATCTTTAGCTCAAAACAGACTCACTATGCCCTAGCTGTGCTATCCAATAGGTTTCGGACTAGAGAGAAGCCCTTGGTTCATCTCACCTTATATAACTATTTCTAACGTCAGCAAACTGACTTGCCCAGAAATGCTCGGCTGCATGCCACCAGGGGACGTGATTCAGCTGAGGCAGCAGTAGACATAGTGGAAGCTGCACCTGTTACAATGTTCCCATGCAAAAAATATACTACCCAATTACTGACCATTTGAACAGCTATAGCATGCCTATATCTTAAAAACTGTACGTGCTAGACAAATTCTCAGTTCAGATTTGGAATCAGCACACTCGATATCATGTAAATCACATGTGTTACTCCCAGTAGCAAAATCGTTGTACAATGAAATCATCAGAAAGGGATATATTTCTTACTTAGGACTGTGATTACACCAGGAAATGTATTAGTCTGATAAAAAACTCACTTCTCAACTTTTCAGATACAGTAAAACCTCGCATAAAGAGCACCTCGCTTAAAGACTAACTTTTCAGATTAACTGAAAGTTTCCATTGCCTGATACAAAATGGTCTTAGATTCAGTACATTTAGGTTAGATTGAATTTATTTATTTATTTATTTATTATTCATACTTATCAACCGCTCTCCTCACGGAGGTGACCCAGGGCGGCTCACAATTCATAAAAAAACCACCATAAAACACTCTTAAAAACATTCCTAAAAAACTCAATTTAAAACTTTAAAATCTATTTTAAATGTCATTTAATAATATTATTTTTTCTAATACTATTATTTTTTCCAAGGACAGTGAAGAAGACACTTCTTCAAATAAATTGCTATCATTTCTTAGCCTTGGGACTGTTTGAGAATCAGTGCAGGTAGAGCTTAGATGTCCCACATCCAAGTCCAGAATTCAAGTTCTTGTTCAGTCATGAAATCTTACTTATGGGCTAAAATAATGTTCTGGCTTCTATGTAGAAGGATTGAGACACTGGTGTAACAAAAGGGAACATTACTGCAACCTTTGTAAATGTTTCTTTCATATATATAATGAATATATGGCCCTTTGTAATGGAAAGATAATAAGAGCTAGTTAGATAAATGATAGCGTAAAATGTTAATTGGAGGAAAGTTGGCACAATGAAATATGACAGTGTGAATGGAAAAATGGCTGAAATTTTAATATGTTTATCATATATACTAGCATAGTCCACATACTGTATATATTAAATACAGTGGTACCTCGCTTAAAGAGCATAATGCGTTCCACGGGATTGTTCTTTAAGCGAGTTTGTTCTTTAAGCGAAACACCATTGTAAGTGACCAATTGTGACTTGGGGGGGGGCGTGAACCCTGATTTAGTTGTTAAGCAAGTTTTTTGTTGGTTTTAGTTGTTAAGCGAGGCGACCATTCAGAGAAAATTCTGCTCTTTAAGTGAGTTAGTCTTTAAGCAAGGTGCTCTTTATGCGAGGTTTTACTGTATCTGTAATCAATAGTTGAAACACAGGTAAAATTCTCTCCACATTTTCCAGTATGCCTGAATACTTCTGTCCTCAGTCACAAAAGTTAGAGGGCTGAAACCTACAGACATAGTTCAGTAAATGCAGTGAAAAGGAGTACTGGGTTTGGTTTGTGTGGGAGGATTGGGGAGAGGAAAACCTTTAGGCCTGTCATGATGCCAGTGACATTTAATGTACGGTATATACAGTAATTCCCCGGATAACACTAAAACTTGGTTCCACGAGTCATAGCATTATCCGATTTTTAACGTTATGGGATACATGTATCGCATAATGTTAAAATCAGTGATGGGATGTAACAGGTTTGCACCAGTTCGCCAGAACCAGTAGTAACTTTCCCCAGTGTCCCGGAGAACCGGTAGCAGCTTCTGGGGGGAACCACGTTCGGGGCTTACCTTTTCACTGGTTCCCCCACTGTGCATGCGTGCCAAGCACTTGGTGTGCATGCACGCCTACAGTGCTTGGCGCGTATGCACGGCCTCCTTGCTGTCCTCCCAAGCGGGGAGGAGCAAGAGAAGCTGCTAGCCTGAAGCTCCCTATAGCCAGCTCCCCAGGGTAATTGATTCACTTTTGGATGTGGTGTGTCTGTGCGTATTTTAATGTGTATTTAATACTTTTACCTATATTGACGTACTACCACAGTTCCTAAAAAGACTGGCAGGCCTGGCAGCCTGGCTTGGGTTTTTTAAGCAAAGTGTTGGAGTTACCTCATCAATAAGCTACACCTGTGCTGTTCAATTGGTATTCCAATTGGAGAACCCTTAAGGAGGTACAGCTGTTTTACATTTACATTAAGGCATATTATCCTAGAGAACTGGTACGATGACCATATCCATCTTGCAACATGGTACTGCCCAGGCACTTATACTAAGGTAAGTGACGGGTTTGTGTTTGGGGTGGGTGGGTTGGTTTGTGTTTGGGGTGGGTGTATTTAAATGAAATTTTTATTTATTTTATTTTATTTATTTACAGGTGTGTGGTGTATGTGTGTGCTTATTTTTATTTTATTTTTTGTGATTTTTAAATTATTTTTCTCTGGCCCCGACCACAACATCATGACGTCAGCTCCGCCCACACTGTGATTACATCACGGTGGGGTAGTAAAATTTTTGACAACCCACCAGTGGTTAAAATCCTATAGGATGAATCACATGTTAAAACTCCATAGAGATACATTGTAACCAGCACAGACTTCAGTGAACGTTATGCGATACATCCCATAGGATTTTAATGTTGTGTGATGCAATTTTTTCCATATTCCTTAACATTATGCAGTTTTAGCATTGTGTGGTGCAAACGTTATCCGAGGTATTACTGTACAGTACAGTAATACCTCAGATAACATTAGTATCGAATAACACTAAAATCGCATAACATTAAGCAATCTGGGGGGAAGAATTGCATCGGATAACATTAAGATCCTATGGGATGCATCGGATAACAACCGCTAAAGCCTGTGTGGTTACAATGTATCTCTATGGATCCCATAGGATTTTAACATGCATCGGATAACACTAAAAATCATATAACACCAAGACTTGTGGAACCAGGTTTTAGTGTTATCTGAGGTTTTACTGTACTGTCATTCTTGCGTATAGGTCCTATACCTTTCAAATTGTGTGACCTCCTGAACAACATACTATCAATATGTGAAGAATCCCCCACTTATCCATCTACCAAATTTAAGACCTGTTTCCTTGCAAAGTCCTGGACCAAGAAAATTAAAACTTCGTACAGATGGACACCCAAAATTACCAAAACAATTTTCAATGATTAAAACTGTACAGTGCTCCACATCTACTTATCTAACTTAGGCTGGTGTTGCACAAATGCCATAAATTTAACAGATGAATTGCTCCAAGTTAAGAAAGCACTGCAGACATTATAGCAGCACACAGATTTGCATGACTCAGCATGCAACTGATAATACTATGGTAAGCACCCAAGATACATTTCCACCATTACTTCAGAAGTGCAGAATCAGGAGGTCAATCCATTCTTGCTTTTGCAGATTTGCATGACTCAGTGTGCAACTGATACTATCTATGGTGACTTCTTTATCTGGGGCAATTTGGGAATTACACCATCTGTACAGCTGTACAATAGATTATAACTAATACTGTATATACAGGTGTTCACAATCTTTTCAAGCTGGGGTGTGTGTGTCACGCTCACTGAGTCAGCTTCAAGGGCTGGGCAGCCATTTTGCCCTGCCTGCATGATAGGGTGGGTGGGTGACCATTTTGTCCCAACACCTTCAAAGGAGCAGACATTTTCTCAAATGCCCTTGGAGGGGTGGGGGCCACATGAAATGTGCCAGGGGCCAGATCCGGCCCACAGGCCCCAGGTTGGGAACCCCTGCTCTCTATAGAGAGAGCCATGGTGACGCAGTGGTTAAACTGCTATCCTGCAACCAAAAGGTTGTGAGTTGGATCCTGACCAGGGCTCAAGGTTGACTCAGCCTTTCATCCTTCAGAGGTCAGTAAAATGAGTACCCAGCATGTTGGAGGCAAAATGCTAATTAACTTGTGAACTGCCTAGAAGCGGTATATAAGTGTGTTTGCTTTGCTTTACTTTATATATATAATATATATTAATATATAATATATAATATATATTATAAGGCACAGTAAAGAACTGGCTAGATGACATACTCCAGGTAGAGTTCCACAGAGTTGGTGTCACTATTGAAAAGGTCCTGTGACTGATAACCATCCAAGGAACTCCTGAAAAGATTGTGCAGCCGCAAGCTCTTGGATTCTCTTAATGCAGTGGATGAAACATTATGGATGAGTTTGTTCAATTACTATAGCTTTACATCTGGAACACATTCAAACTGGGTTTTAATGATGTTAAGTGGTGTACACTGTTGGATTAGGTCTAATAAAGTTTCTCTGTGCAGTTCTCTGATAATATTCAAAGGTGTGATGGCTGAGGGTCTTGTATCATTAACCTGTCATAAAATGTTAAAGGAAACTATGAACTCCACATTTATGATCTACTTATGAGAGAATGAAAAGTGGAGAAATCTCAGTTTTTCTGTAGCTATTGACTTTCATCTCTCTGCAAGGATTTCTTCACATTTTTTCCCTTATATCAAGATGTCTGAGTTGGAAAAAAGGCAAGGTTACCCTTGAGTATATAAGCAAAATCAGAAGACAGAATGAATTAATGCTTTGTTATCCCATGGTACTCTACAAACAACCTTTAATATGGTTATATGCTTTCACTAATTGAGCATATATAAAGCAACACATTAGTATGCAGTGTAGGTAATTGAGAGAAAATAGAACTTGATCAAGGAAGCTAGCTTATATTTGAAGTTTTCAAAGCTATTGGATTACATTCTAGCTTTGGTAAGATCAGCATTCTGGGTTTAGAGAATACAGCTCCCATGGGAGTCAACTCCCCCCACCCTCAACAGTCTTCTATAGCTGAAATAACTTCAAAATGGCTGCTCATTTCTCCATTCGTTCAGAACTCTAAAGCAGAAACCAAAGGAAAACAAGGAATTTTCCGGCATTATTGGAGGCTCTGTAGGGTGACTTCCTTTGCTTAAATTGACAGATTATGAGGGTGGGGTATTTCATGACCACTGCCTCATACAGTCTTACTTTGAATGTTAAGAACACAAGTGTAACCCTGGATGATCAGAGTAAACATTAATACAGTGGTTGGCCAGAGAGGAATTGTAGGAATGGCCAACACATGGCTCAAGGGGCATATGGGACATTCATCCAATCCCCAGATCCCACACTTGAAAAGTTGTTTGATTTTTTTTATCCAGTCAGAAGCACAAAGGTGCTTTCTGAGTTGAAAGGATTTTTTGCTGGAGGAAGTCCACTCAGGGGATGCCTGAAGGAGGCTTCTTTCATGTTCCCAAGATCTTTTCCCACCAAAGTGTTCCCTATTTATCTACTTGTAATTTCTTCCTTTCGAACTGCTAGGTTGGGAGGAGCTGGGACAGAGATGGGAGCTCACTCTGTCATGCAGTACTCGAGTCTTGAACTGCCAACCTTCCAGCTAACAAGGAGAGCTTCTTAACCACTGAGTCACTGTAGTCCCTCAGTTGTTTGATAATTATTTTTTTAATGTGGTCTTTTTTTTACGTGTAAATGGCAATTTTGCCATGTTTCAAGTATCCCTGCAAAAAAACCAAACAAACCAAACTTTCCCAAATTTTTCATCTTTATAAATAATAGGTCACTAACAGATAAAATGAGGACTTTTCAGTTTAACACTCCCATTTTAAAAAGTTAAACAAATTTTTCAGTTTTTTTAAAAAACCTCACTGTAGCAATTTTTATAGCATATAATCACTATACTTAACTTTGTTTTAAAAATTAATTGATATGTACATTGCCCCATTTGCCTACACCCTTCCTTTTTATTTCCACTCTTTGCCAGAAAATCTTTACAAATGCCCCTAGGCCCCACTGAGATCAGTCATGATTGGATTGTGGGAAGTAATAATACATGGAAACAGTAGTCTTCTCCCATTGTTTCCCAGCAACTTGAATTCAGATACATGTTATATGTCTGATCCTGAAAATAGCACATAGCAGGCATAGTTTTAGTTGTTAAGCGAGGTGACCATTCAGAGAAAAATCTGCTCTTTAAGTGAGTTAGTCTTTAAGTGAGGCACTCTTTATGCTAGGTTTTATTGTACTGTATGCAGTGGCTCAAGTCACTAAGATGCTGACTGGGAGGCGGAAGGTCAGCAGTTCGATTCCCGAGTATTGCAGGATGGAATGAGCTCCTGTCTCTGTCCCAGCTCCTCCCAACCTAGCAGTTCGAAAGCAAGAAATTGCAAGTAGATAAATAGGGACCACTTCGGTGGGAAGGTAACAGTGTTCCATGTGCTCCGGTGTCTAGTCATGCCTGCCACATGACCATGGAAACGTCTGCAGAAGCAGACAGCGCTGGCTCTTCGGCTTAGAAACAGAGATGAGCACTGACCCCTAGAGTCGGATACGACTGGCTTTCGAGCAAGGGAAACCTTTACCTTTTTTAAGTGTTAAACAGTATGGGGGCTAACATACTGCCCTGCAGGAGACCATTTCTTTGATTTCTCCATCGGCTGCGTTGTTCTTGGAAGTTGACAAAAAATCTACGGTTTTCCAATAGCCTGTGAATGTTGTGAATTTAAAATCCTTTGTGATGTGGGAGATTTTCTTCAGCAGGGTTCTATATACAGTGGAACCTCAGTTAACACAAAAATTACATAACAAAAGGAAATCCATAGAGAATAGTGGCTCAGCTTACAGATTTTTTTCCAAAGCAGATTAATTGGTTTTCAATGCATTCCTATGGGAAACCGTATTTCAGTTAATGTATTTTGGTTAATGCATTCCTATGGGAAATTTGGTTAAAGTAATTTTTGCTGTAAGAAATGGAGAACACATTAATTATGTTAACTGAGGTTCCACTGTACTGTGTTAGGTTAAGAATATGAGCTGTACAATCTTTGCCAGGTCTAAAACCAGCTTGCTGTGGTATAACAGAGGTTCTACTATTGCAGATAGCCAGTTCAGAATTAAACATTCATATATCTTAGATAGGTGGCTAGGAAAAGATATGGGCCTGTACTTTTTTGGGTTTTCTGGTGGCTTAGTAGACCGATGGCATGTGCTTTAAGAATGGAGTTCATATAACCAGATATCACAACAATGATGGTACCACTGCCAGAAACATTGTGGTGCCCAGCTTCTCACACATTAACAAATCATGTCACTGATCAATCATGGCCCTAAAATAACACATGAACTTGGCTCTTTAATTGGATCTCCTCTTTGGTTGAAATCCCAAGCTCCCACTCTGCTTAGTCTAAAATTTGTGGCAGACAATAAATATCTTCTTGCTGTGCTAGGCTTTGGGAGCACTGAATGAGCCTGACTTTTGGCACACAAGTCACAAGAGAGAATCAGCAAAACTGATGAAAGCCAGGAAGATGCCAGCTGTCAATATATCAGGAAGCCTGAACCCCCAGAACAGCTCTCTAAAGCTCTGATCAGCATTCTGCTGCCTGTGCTCTTGGTTCTGTACAGAAAGTTACATAAGGACTGCTGGGAAATCTCAAGTGTTTGAGATTCGTTTTAAAAGTTCATGAAAGACCAGCAATATCTTGTGTTAACTCACAGCAACAGACTTTTTCTCATGACAGCAGGACAGAGAAAGGAAAGCATGTGCACTCACGAATGCTTGCATACAAACTTTGTCACTGGAATTCCTTGCTCACGCACCAGGTCTGGAGGACAGAGCACAGAGGGAATACGTCTGAATGACTCCTGGAGTTTTCAGAATTAATACTGTCAGGTTGCTTCCTATATCACATATGCTATTTACGTGTTCCCCTCTCCCCTTTTAATGAAAGAATTGCTCATAGCACTGATTCACATGAGTGACGCATCCAAGCTTGCTTCTCGTCAAGTTTGAATCTACTGAGTCAGTGCGCTGATGAAAGGAAATACCAGCAGCAGGAGGGGAAACTTGCTCTATTCCTGCATAATGGACTGTGATAAAATAAAAAACGGAGATGCAGAGACAAAGCACAAGGCAGGAACATGTATGGTGGAAGTTCATCTAAAATGACAGCTCTGTAATTAGCTGAGCCAATTCAAAATTGGTTAAATGGACCTTGCAGCACAGAGAGTTGCAAAATGATTCCTTTTAGCAAGGAATGTGCGAAGTAAATTGCTTTTCTTCACTGATGGCTTTTAGTTTTTACTCAGATACGCATAGCTCTTTATTCAATTCAACAACCACAATTAGGGCAGTACAAGTGGTTTATATCTTTCAGTCTCACCACCCTGTTGAAAGGGCAAGTATGAATAGCAGACAAAAAGTCAGGACAGTTGCAGTGTTATTTTATTTTCTCTTCAATGCTTAGTGTTATCCCAGACTGAAAGCTGCAGGAATTCAACATCTTAATCTCCAGATGCAACACTCTCAGCTATACAGGATGCCAAATCTCATAAGGGGTTGTTCAGAAATGAATATCTCTAGAATCATATAATGTACAGCAATTAGAAACCAAGGCAAGCTTTACCTCTACTTATGATTAGCTTCCTGCAGCACCAACCATCTTAAACAATCCCTGTTGCTGTTGACCCTTTTACCCTATGTAAATAATCTTCATTGCAGGAGATAACCTGCAATGGAGAATGCTGGGGACACTTAGAGGCTCTTCTTTAAGTTCTCAAAGTGCTTCTAGCAATAAAGTCGACGTTTGTTCATTTTTTAATTTCCTGCCTAAACAGATTGAGTCTGGAGGAAGTAAGAACTACAGGTCCCTGCATTCTTGGCAGTACAATGGAGACTCATAAACCACCAAAAACAGTGAGAATTGTTCCTGCTTACATTTTATCTCCTCCACTCAGTCATAAACTGAGACAGGTTTGTAGAACGGAGGAAGCACTACAGGCAAGAACCACTGTCTTCCTAAAGTTTCATGGCATTTTTAGAAAAAGTAGAGCTTATTGCTGGCAGCAGTGAAACACAACAACTGGTAAGCCCAAAGGAATACTTTATACTATGAAATGACATGTACAGTAAACTTTATATACCGTATTTGCCGGCGTATAAGATGACTGGGCATATAAGATGACCCCCCAACATTTCCACTCAAAATATAGAGTTTGTTATATACTCGCCGTATAAGACTACCCTCTCTTCCGCACATCTTCCACACACCAAACAAAACGTAAAAGAACATCAGATTTGATTTCAACATGTTAATTTATATTCAAATGCTTATGACATGCAGAAAAACTGTCACAAGGCTGTATGTTATCAAACATGTACAGTAAACATAAAACAGTGCAAGTGCAAAGTGGTACTTATTTATCTACCATATATACATGAATATAATCCGACCCAAATATAACCCAAGGTACCTAATTTTGACCTTGAAATCCAGGAAAATAGATTGACCTGAGTATAAGCCAAGAGTGGGAAATGTAGCAACTGCTAGTGAGTTTTAGTAATTAAAATACAGTAATATTATTTTATTGATTTTTTAGAACTGTACTTGCACCACCCACCAGTGGTGGCGCTGTAGGTAAAGTGGGTGGGCAGGTCAATTGCACTGAGGCAGGAAGTGTTGCTCTAGCCTAGCCTCTTGCTTCCCCTGCAAGCATGGCTTTTTCCTCCATTTTGGGCAGAGCAAAGGGCAGAAGGTACCAGTAAATGAAACCCTTTCTTTTTCCCCACCAGTTTGAAAGGGAGACACAATTGTAATGTAGAGCTTCTTTCTTCATCTGGATGGTATGTAGAATGAGGTGGGTGAGCATCAGGAGGCCACTATGGGCAGCTATGTCTATCCCAACTGAAGTGCACCCGGCATATAAGACGACCCCCCCAATTGGAGGCATGTTTTTAAAAAGTCGTCTTATACACCAGCAAATACGGTAAATCCTTCTACTATCTATAAGCACATCTTTACTATTATGTAAATGAGTTTGTTCTTTTAGATGAGGAGTTCTCAACCTTTTTTAATCTGGGGGCCAGGTCACCCTTCCTTAGACAGCTTCAGGGGCTGGATGGCCATTTTGCCCTTCCTCCACCATATGGCACTTCCTGGTGTGGTGGACCACATGAAATGGTGCCATGGGCCTCATCCAGCCCACAGGTTGAGTATCCCTGTTTTAGATCCTTAATCTTCTGCTAACTTAACAGGTAATTAAACTAGTAGAGTACACTAGTACCCCGAATAACGTTATGACTTGGTTCCACAAGTCCCGTCGTTATTCGGTTTTTAACGTTGTGTGATACATTGAACACACAATGTTTAAAAAAGCCCTGTTTCCCTGGAGGCTGCAGGAAGCGAGAACATCGGGATTTGAATCCTGACATTTTGGCTTGCTGCTGCCTCCAGGGAGGTGGGAGAACTTTGGAAACAGCTTGGAGCGGGTTTCCCCACCTCCCTGGACCCGGCGGGGGGGTCAGAGACCCCAAAATTGGTAAAAAAAAAACGTCCGTTTTTTTTTACCAATTTTGGGGTTTCTGACCCCCCCGCTGGGTCCTGGGAGGTGTGGGGACCCGATCCAAGGTGTTTCTGGGCTTCCCCGACGTCCTGAGCCAGTGCAGCAACCCAGAACGTCGGGATTCGAACTCTGACATCCTGGCTTGCTACACTGGCTCAGGACGTCGGGGAAGCTCAGAAAAAGCTTGGATCGTGTCTGCCCACCTCCCTGGACCCGGCGGGGGGGTCAGAAACCCCCAAATTGGTAAAAAAAACGTCCTTTTTTTAAACCAATTTTGGGGGGTCTGACCCCCCCGCCGGGTCCAGGGAGGTGTGGGGACCCGATCCAAGGTGTTTCTGGGCTTCCCCGACGTCCTGAGCCAGTGCAGGAAGCCAGAACGTCGGGATTCGAACTCTGACATCCTGGCTTGCTGCACTGGCTCTGGACGTCGGGGAAGCCCAGAAACACCTCCAGAGAGATCAGAGGACCCGATCTACAGCTGCAGGGTGGCTGGGGAAGCTGACGGGGACTCCCTGTCGGCTTCCCTAGCCACCCACCCATGCCTCCGCAGCTGTGGGGTGGCTGGGTAAGCCGATGGGGGAGCCCCCCGTCAGCTTTCCAGCCTCCCCACCCCTGCCTCCGTAGCTGCAGGGTGGCTGGGAAGCTGAACGGAGAACCCCGTTCAGCTTTCCACCCACCCTGCTGCTAAGAACGACTGTATCGTGTAACGTTAAAATCGCGTTACTCGATACAAGATGTTTCCGAAAATCTTGTAACGTTATGCGTTTTTAACGATATACGGTACTCGCGTTATACGGGGTATTACTGTACTACAATATTAAGCAATTAACCAGTTAGAGACTAAAACATTTTCACTTACTAAAATGGTGTTCTTATAATTTAAACAGATTTAATAAAGGAAAAATAAATTAATAAAAATTAATAAAAATTTCAGGGACAGTTACCACTTTAAGAAGGTATTCCTACATGTGTGAGAGAAGATAAGGGATGTATCCTTCAAGATGGCATCTGTTGTAATATGAGTATGCTTCTAGAACCATTTTTCTTATACGAAAATGTATGCAGATTGAATCCTTTGAGCAATCAAATGAATGCATCTAGTTCATTTATTAAGGTTCCTTTAATTTTGTGTAAGCCGTAAAGAAGCCCATTCCAAATTAGCCTTCTTTTTAAAGCAGTGCCATTTCTTTGTTTTTTGGGGAATAAGCCAGTATATGGCTAGACTAAGACTGGTGAGACAAGTAAGATCCTCAACCATTGTGAAGATCCATGGCTGACACGCCCTCTTAACCTGACCTATTTTATAAGATAGTTGTGCAATGGGAAGACCCAGAATTCCATGGAGGAAAGATGGAACATAAATGTACCGTATATACTCAAGTATAAGCTGACCCAAATATAAGCCAAGGTACCTAATTTTTACCTGAAAACCCAGGAAAATAGATTGACCCAAGTATAAGCCGAGGATGGGAAATGCAGCAGCTGCTGGTGAGTTTCAATAATCAAAATACATTAAAATATAGTAAAATTAATAATTTTTTTGGCACATCTCAATCCAACGGGGTCTTGGGACCCTTGTTGTCACTGACCAGAGTATAAGCCGTTCCCCCTTTTTGGGGCTCATTTTCAGGACTGAAAAATGAGGCTTATACTTGAGTATATACAGTAATAACAACATTTAGTATATGTTCTCTATGTTCCCCTTTTCCAGCACATTTTACTCTAACTTCCCTCAAAGCTACAAACACACTAATTTCCCTCACTGAACAAAGACACTATTCTGTAACTGTATACCAGTCTTTCAGGAGGATTACTCACTGATACAGGGGTTTCAAATTTAAATAAACGAAAATCCAATCTTGATATAACCTAGAGTTTTCAAAAGACTCATTTCCAAGGTAAGTCACCTTTTATTATAACTGCATTAGCATGAATGCATAAATAAACTACGTTCAAAACAAGAGGGAACTCAAAAAGTGGGATCCAACTATTATTTAATATGTGGATAAAAAGTAGTTGTAGGTGCATTGCATGTAGGAACAAAACTGCCTCTCCCTCACACATTAATGACACGTGTGAGAACAGGAAATAATCCATAAAAAGTGAGGCATGCCTGAAGAGGAGAAGGGGATTTACACACATTGTGGCAGAAGACATGAAGACTGAGCAAGTGGGTGAGGCTTCTGAGAGAGGGTGATTAAGAATGAAATATCCCCCCCCCCCGCTTCAACCCCACCAATTATACCAAAGTCAAGACAACACAAACGCTTAGGTAAATATACCATTTAGTGCAAGACACTGCAATCTCTTAACAGCATTTCATGTGCCAAAGAGATTTTCATTGCTGAAGAGCAGCAATATACAGTAAAACCCTGGGTTACAACTGCCTTGGTTTAAGTTTGCTGCGGTTTACAGTGGCAAATCCTATGGAAATACCATCTTGGTTTACAAATTTTTAATGTATTTTTTTTCAGGTTTACAACGATCAATTCAGGACCATTTTTAATTTTTCAATGCATCCCTATGGATGTTTCGGCTAACATTTTTTTTTTGGTTACAACACAGGCTGTTGGAACGGACCTCCACTGTAACCTGGGGTTTTACTGAACTTCTCAAACTGCCTCGAGTTCCCCAGCCCCAGATATTCCCATAAGCAAAAAAGGAATAGAATTTCTATCTGCTCATAACAACTTCTTGCAGCTCCAGCTGAGTCAACAGCCAAGACTAGTTTTCTTTTCATTCAGCCAGATGTTCAACTGAGTTAGATGGCATGCAAATGCATTGTTTGTTTTCTGTTTGTTTGTCTGTAATCAAGCCGTTCATCCTGGGCAAAGCTTCACTTTTTAATGCCTATCTCTCTATAGATTCCTCTTCCTCCTTTAGGTCTCTTTTCCTCTCAATTATTTGATACAGTAGAACGAAAATAACTCTTTCTACAAGGCACTTTGTTATACAATTTTTTCATTATATGATGCATGCATTGTACAACGAAAATCCCTATGGGAAAAACTGTACAGCAGCAACAAAAATAGTTGTACGATTTTTCCCCATAGAGATTTCATTGTACAATTTTCCCCATAGAGATGCATTGCATCGTATAACAAAATTTTTTTGTTATATGGGACACAATGGTTTTTCAAATCCTCTTTGTTGTACTTTCTTTTTTTTTTGCTGTAAGAGGCATTCATTATACAGGGTTCTACTGTTCCTGTTTCCAGCATCATGGCTCCTGCATCTTTCTCCCTCACTGAGTCTCATGTCTATGTCATTTTTCCTGACTCCATCAACAATTTGGGTGAAAACATTCTCTCTCCTTTCTCCAGACACTTACCCTGCTATTATCCTCAACCAGGAAAGTCTCTTCTTTTTCCTCCCTTGTCCAGATGGCTATGTCACTGTTACTGGTTGTCTCATTTCTGCCTGTTCCCAACCCTTCACCCTGCACTCTATCCCAATGTTCTATTTATGAAATTCATTCTCTGAGACTCTACATCTCTTTGCATTTGACTGATCCATCCTTCAGTGTTTTCCCCCTCAGCTTCCATTTCCTAGTTCAGTTTCTTCTACTCTTAATAAATTTCTTGCTCTACAGACAATTGTGCTCACTGAATTGCCAACCAGTTGTACTAGAAATTCCTGTGACTCCCCCCCACAGTTTTAAAAACACATTTGACACTTATTTTCTCTATCAAATTTTCTCTGAGAGCCAGTGATAGAACTTGACAAAACTTGCATGCATAGCACATGATTTATGACGAAGCTCTGAAGATCATTCTTCACATTGTTTTATATTTATCCTAGGCTTCTTTACTTCAAAATCATGAATATTGGTGATATATTGCTGCTTTTTCATTTAGTGCATAAACACTGAGTTTAGACCAAGAACCTAAGAGTCTGGTTATTGGAGTACTACTCTAAATGTTAATGTCAGAACACTGACTCAATCTTGAATAAAGCCCAGGAGTCATACCTCCATCACTTCACTAACCACTCAGAATCCTTTACTATCCTGTAAGAAAGATCAATGCTAAAAGTATCCCTTCCCAACCACATTCCCAATGCCGAAATAAAGGAACAAAGTGGAATCAACGACAATGTTGCTGAATATCACAAATGGAAATTGTGCTGGGCTGGACCTGCCTCTCGAATGACAGATGGCTGTTGGACAGCAGCAGTCACCAAGCGGTATCACAGAGGAGTAAAAAGACCCCTTGGCAGGCCCACAAAAGATGGGAAATCCCAACTGTGAAAAGTTTTGGCTGAACCTGGAGAAGAAGAGCACGGCAGCAAAATGAATGGAAAACGAACTACAACCAGCAGGAATTTATCCCTTGATAGTCTGGTCAATCAAAGAATCCTGTAAGTGGTCAGCAAGAAAACACAACGAACACACCTGCAAGCCACTGAGCAATACTGAAAAGCACAGCTCCATGAGAGGGCTCTACCTCTTACATCAGGGATTCCCAACTTTTTCAAACCGTGGGTCAGGTCTCGCTCTCTCAAATATCTCAAGGGCCAGATGGCCATTTTGGCCTGCCTGCATGATGGGGGTGACCATTTTTAGGTGTCCATTTTGTCCCAACAACTTCAAAGGGGTGGCTATTTTGTTTCTCCCTGGAAGGAAGGAGGGAGACACCAACCCTCAAAGGAGGCTTCGAACATCCCTCCCTGGCTGAGTTGGACTGCCTGCTCGGGGAAAAGATGAGTACAACTTGCTAGTCCTTCCTTGTGGGGCTGGGGTCCCAGGGGTAGTGATGGGCGAGACAAGGCCAGGAGCCCAACAGTCTCCCCTCTGCACAGTGCCATTTCATGTGGCTATACCATGTATGGTTCCTTTTTAATGTAAACAGCTTTGAAATGCTGTTTACAGAGGGTGGCCCGTAAGACCGTACCCATCCATATACTTATGTATCCAGTGTATTTGTGTGCTGTATGGGCAGGGGCTTACAGAGCACCCTATATATTAAAAAGGAACCACACATGGTTCCAGCTGAGGTGGTGGGGCACATGAAATGGCCCCGTGGGCCAGATCTGGCCCATGGTGCGTAGGTTGGGAACCCCTGTCCTACATGCTTACTAGCCTTCTGTTAAGCAGTGGGGTCTGGGCAACCAGTAGGTCTATGACACTATTCATCCAAGCTCAGACCTTTCCTGGGAGAATATAGTCATCAAAGGTAGTCATCCTTCTTTGAAACCTTGCTTTGGGAGTTAGTGCACACACTGAACAATCTAAGTCTGTCTCAGCTACCTGGAAGCCTATATTTCCAGTATCTCACTGCTAACTCATGCCATAGGTGACTCTGCTCTCACGAAGCTCCAATTATGCCTAGAACAGTACATAATCATCAATACAAAAGGTTACTTTATAGTAAGTAAAATATGCCATTGTTTAGAGATTCACAACTTTATGATGTGGAAATGATCTACGTTCCTTTAGCTCATGAAATTCTTAGCATGGCCTTTTGTCCTCAAATGTTTTCTCTTCCCAGACAGAGCAAATGGCAAGATATTTTAAAAAGCTATAATAGGTTGGGGTGGGAAGGTTTTAAGCATATGAACCAGTTTTAAAACTATTTTCTCTAGGATGCAAGACAGATGAGACCAGCATCCTAGGGGGAAAGGGAGATCGGATGGTGAAGGAAGAAAACCCCTGCCCTTAAAGAGGTAAGTGCTGAAAGTAATGAGATTCTGTTTAAGTTATGAATTTTAAACAGTTCCTAAAGCTGTGTCGTTTACAGCTGGATATGAGCTGTTCCACACTGAATATGAATGAAGCAGGCACTGGAAAACTGCTTTTGTGTTTTGAGTTGCATTCACTCATCTCTAACTCATTTCCAGGCTGTTTATGACTCCTTCCCAGACATGCATAAATAATTAGAGACACACATCTTTATACCAACATAAGGCAATGAAATAAGATACTTCATAGACAAAAGATGTTTTATAAGGTTGAGCTGATTTGGTGTAAGGCTTTTAAAAATAAATAAATAAAAGATTTCACTCCTTGCTGTAGGTATGCATTTTTTTCAGTAAACTCCCAGGTGGCAGAAATCCAAACATTATGGAAGTGCTTGGCAGTTCACTGTTAGAGCAATGTGGTGCCACCAAGTAGCAAAATCTGATTGACCTTTTAGTAATTTGTCCCTATCAGATTCACAATCCTTGATTAGCTGATATCTCAGAGCATTAAAATAAACTAAACACTGGCTATATCAGTATGGCTGCAAGCAGAATCCTCTACTTATCATGCTACAAATACAGCAGTAACTAATTTCCCTATCCTCCTCAGGTTTTCAAGGGTAGAGAGCAAGTGTCTACTACGCAGTTTGCATAGGGGGCGCTGGTTCCCACTTTCGGTCCAATTTCGCCTTAGCAAAATCCTACTCTCACAAGAGGGACTGTGGTGGCTCAAGCGGTTACAATGCTGAACTCGATGACTGTTAGGTCGGAGTTTGATTCCTGAGTACTGCACGATAGAGTGAGCTCCTGCCTCTGTCCCAGCTCCTGCCAACTTAGCAGTTCGAAAGCAAGAAATTGCAACTAGATAAATAGGGACCACTTTGGTGGGAAGGTAAACAGTGTTCCATTGAGGCATGCCTGCCATGTGTCCACGGAAATGTCTTCAGATGCAGACAACACTGGCTCGTTGGCTATAAACAGAGACGAGCAGTGAACCCTAGAGTCAGATAGGACTGGCTTTCGAGCAAGGGTGACCTTTACCTTTACCTAAACAGTGTCTCACAAGACTAAAGAACATTGTTCACTTAAAAATGTCCAGGCTCACCTATCAGAGAATTCAGTGATGAGTAGGAGCTGACTCTTCTCATCTTGTCAATGGTCTCAAAAGACAGGATATACTCTTCATTCTCAGGGCTGCCCAAGGTACTGCTGGCACTGCTGCTGGTGCTCAAGTTTCCAGGGGAAAATGTAACAGCACTCCCAGCTGCTGAAGATGAATAACAAAAATGCCAAAAGATGCATATCTGTGAGAATTATAATCTTCTGGAAAACATAGCAAATTTGGTATTATGCTGCATCAGACCACTGGTCTGCCTTGCCCAGTGTAGTCAACTCTGGCTAGCAATGCCTCTCCATGATGGTGGGCAGGACTGAGATTCATGGCACCGCCTGGTGGGCTCCCAAATATGTACACACTCTTGGGAGCTCTGGAAAAATAATCAGCTGGCCAAGCCAGACATGGATCAACACGGCTTTGTGCTCAAGCCAAACGGTGGCAATCTGTACATGCCCACAGCACCGTCAAATGCGATGGAGGCACTATTTTACTATTGGGCTGCATCTCACCCCAACCTGCCTCTCAGTTCGTGATAAACTGAAGGTCACTGTTATAGGAAATGTTCTGTAAATTGCAAGACATTTCTGAAATGTCTTGTATCTTGGGCTTGTGGAGCTCTAATTATAGAAAGGTGCCTAGGTTTGATTCCTCCCTCATTCTTCTAGCATTCACTGGTATAACAAGTCATCCCTGTTTTAAAGGATATCTTTCAACTGCTTTAATGGACCAGCAAGGGCCTGCAGTATAGGCACAGCCCGCAGAAGACACCTTCCATTATTTCATTTCAGTGGATGATGCTGCAGAACCAATCCTATGACCTGTGATTCACCAGCAGTATTTAAAGAAGTTGCAGGCACAGACTAGTTGCTAATGTTTTTACTGGTAACAGTCAGAAGTTCCAAGAATGAGAAACAGAACATGCATGAGAGTATAAACTATAAGGAAATTCTTAAAAACCCATCTTACATTCTTCATTCAGGCTGAGATTCTGCAATGATTTATTCAAGCTCCTTCCTGCGGTGACTGCTCGGATATTCCCATATGAGCTGACAGAACGGAGTTTGGGTGTGCATGGACTGTCGCGCACTGGAGTCAGGCTTCCACTCTCTAGGGAGGCAATATTATTACTTATTCAAAGAAAAAAAGAAATAACAACGGCTGCAACAACAGTTTGGTAGCAAAGGGACAGGGCTCCACTGCATTATTTATTTTGAAACAGGTCACTCTCACAATAAAGTAACAACCAGAACTTTGGCACATTTATCTCCTTCCTCATCTTCTGGATATGCAAGAGAAAGGGTATGATTAATACTGAAAGCTGATTTTTTTAAAAAATCTGGGCCTTTGGAATATCTGGTGCCCAAAACAACATTCAACAGCCACCACCAAACTTCTTGAGAGTGTAGACAAGCCTACAAAAATGATAGAACTGCTCCAGAGATATCCTGGATGGCACAATGGCACCTTTTGAACCTGAGAATTTAAAATATCTATTTGTGAGAAAAACCCCCCCCCACACACACAACTGCAAGACACAAACAATGACTTTGGAGGCTGCATGCAGCTCACAAACTGCAAGTTACCCACCCCAGCATAAAGGGTACTTCTATGTAGAAGATCTTACCAGGCAACTCATAGCTAAAATTCATTCTACCTGCTCATTCCCAAAACTGACCCATATAGCCTCCCTTTACTCTAGTGGGATATACAAGACAGTTCCATAAAATACCAGTTAACTGAATGCTGCAGCACGTGATGATAAAGTGTGAGACCATGTGAGACCAGGGGCCTTTTCCATAATAAAAGGTCAACAGGGTTTAAGACTCTTTTCCCTGGCCAAATGGTTAGCTCTAAAAAACACATTCTGCTATGATGGCTTGTTATTTCAAATGTTGACCTGCTTCTCCCATTAAATAGGCTGAAGGAGGTTTAGTGCTATACAATAGCCTTCATATTCTATACTACAGTCTGTTCTGGTGATGGGTAGATGATGCTTTTTGTGTGTTTTATTTACACAGTACCTTAGATTTCTCCTGAATAAATAAAGATGACATTTAGCATTAGGGTTAATTTTTTTTTGTAACAGTCACCAAAATAGGGCAACAGGATAGTGGTATAGGTTTTTATATTTTTAATGCAATCTATTCTTTCAACAAAGGACTCATTAAATTACTCATTGCTGGGAAACAAATGTGCTTTCTTTTAAATGATCTGGTAATAGAGGTTCCAGTGTCCCTAGAGATTATTTCAAAATGTTTAATATATAAGATGACATTTAAATGAAAGGCCACCAATTATTATGATTGTTTTATTGCTCAAACAAAATAAATCCCTAAAATGAAAAGCAAAAACAAAAATACATGATGGCATATCTCTCTCACACTCACACAGTCCCCATTCTAATTCAACACTATTTAAAATCTTAGTATAGTATGTCACACATAAGGAAGCATTGAATCAATGGACACTGATGAGTCAAATTTAGCATAGTAAGTCACAACTATATTAGGTCAATTTGAACTAATGAAATGTACAGAGGAGTTCCCTTACCGGATCTCCACTGGTTCAGTGTGCCTATTCTAGTGTAACCTACACAGCTATGCAACCAAATTTGAGCTACTGAATTTGTTTTGGAATCTACAATTGTTGGTTTATGCTAAAAAGCAAACTGGGAAGAGGCACATGATACACTAAGAGAAGAGGAAGTTCTTAAGGCCAGGGCTTGCCCACATAGTGCTAGATAGAATTTTGGTGTTTCATATGAACTTAGACATCATTCATTCATCCATCCATCCATCCATCCATTCATTCATTTATATTTGTTTATCGCCCTCCTCCCCGAAGGGACCCAGGGCGATTTCCAACAATTCTTGATAGTGTCTTGGCCTTGGGCAGTCCAAAATCCATGAGCAAAGGAAACATCACTGTTCATTATATCTCTGTTACAAAATAAAGAGCTTGGGGGAGGGAGTGTCATTAAAAAAGCCTAAGAAGAAACAGATGTCTATTATAGTCATTGATCTAGCCAATAACGTCCCCCCCTCCTTACAAAAATAGCTTACACCTCAGTGTTTTTCCACAAAGAAAATGACATAGTACCTGGAGCAGCAGGTGAAGGTAGTGTGTAATTTTTTTCCTCTTCCATAAACTGCAAGGCAACAGTGCAGAAATTGCTTTCATACTGGACGACAAGGTGACTCAGTGCCACTACCAACTCCTGTAGAAAGGCAAAACAGGAAAATAGGCATCTGAACAATGTCGTGTTCAAATTATTCAATATAAAGGCCTCTTAGCACTGCAAAAGCAGGGTACATCTCAGGCACTACATGTTTGGGAATATGTCAGCGAGCAGAACATAAAACCCATCATACAAAGTCAAGGAACACTGAATATTTATTGAAATTCCTGATTTTTTAAAAGCTAGAATAGTTCTTGGACAATGCATTAAAGCCTAGAATGGAAAACATCAGTCCTATTTTGCTAAATCAGGAATAGGCAACTTTCACAGGCAAGATTTTGTCCCAGAAAGATGCATCTGGTGACTGCAATTTGGTGGTAAAAAGCCACATCTCCTCTTAAGAACAAGGCATGAGAAGCATGTGTCTAGTTTTAAAACACAATTACAGATCTAGAAATATTTTCTTGTTATGTGCCATCAAGTCATTTCTGACCTATGGGAACCCTACAAATGAGTAACCCTCAGAATGTCCTGTCATTAACAACCCTGTTCAGACGTGGCTTCCCTTATGAAGTCAATCTGTCTAATACTTGGTCTTCTTCTTTACTTGCTCCCTTCAACTTTCTGTACTTTCTTTTTGGCGAGTTTTTAAAATGATGTGTTCAGAGTTCATCATTTTGCTTCAAGCGAGAGTTCAAGCTTGATTTTATTTACAATCCCCTTGTTTTTTTTTTTTTTTGCATTCTTAAAGTCTATGATATCTACAAACCTCTCTTCTAGCACTAGATTTTGAACAAATTAATATTTTTCCTCTTGGGCTTCCTCACTGGCCAACTTTCACATCCACAGTAATTGGGAATACAATAGTGGATCATCTTGGTGTTGGTCTCATGTGACATGTCTTTATGTTTCATAATCTTTTTTAGTTCATCCACCACTGCATTTCAGAGTCTCACTCTTCGGTTTCGTAGCTGCAATCCCCATTGAATCGATTACCAGACCAAAACATACATAATCTTTAACAACTTTAATTTCTTCATTGTCAACCTTAACATTATGTTTTTTTTTACTTTTGTCTTCTTTATGTTCAACTGCAACCCTGCTTTTGTATTTTTTTTGTTCACCTTACAAAGAACTGTTTCAAGTCACTTCTGCTTTCTGTTAGTAACATTATTATGGTTGCTTTAATATGGTTTGTTTTAACACGGTAATCTGTTTGTGTTTTTAATGTCGTGACAATTTATTGTGTTTTTAATTGTATCTGTTTTCTAATTATGTTGTAAGCCCCTGGAAGTTTCAGTCTTGGCAGAAAGATGGAACATTAAAAGAATGAACGGATGAATGGAATAAAAGGATACATTCAATTCTTCAAAAAACATCTGTTTTATGAATGTGGGATATTGCCCTTCAGTATCCATAACTCGAAACATCAGGAAATTTCCCAATATTGCTAGCACAATATTTTGCCCATATTGCTAGCAGCAACCTTTACATAGCAAAGGGTAATGTGAATGCTGACTACACCAATGGCAGCAGTCAGGATGGTCTACACCAGTGGTAGAGAACCTATGGCACACATGCCAGAGGTGGCACTTGGAGCCGTCTCTATGGATACCTGTGCAGTCACCCCAGCACAATTTGCCCCATCCCTCTGTCTAGCAGCCCAACTGGAGCGCTTCCTCCCTCCCCCCCAGCACAGAGTTCACCCCACCCCTCTGCCCAGCAGCCGAATGGGAACATTTCATTCCTTCCCTGTTGCTGTGTTGGCACTTTGTGATAAATAAGTGGGTTTGGGGTTGCAGTTTGGGCACTTGGTCTCTAAAAGGTTCGCCATCACTGGTCTACAGAATATCCTCTTGTAATCACTACCTTTCAAATTTCTTATATGATACCCATGAAAACTGCTTTGAGTTTGGCTGAGGAGTGGTTAACTGGTGAAAAAACATAACAGTTAATCCAGCAAAAAAAAAAAAAGTCATGTGATCCATATGTAAAATCAAATGTAGGAGGAAGACAATACCTTTTATAGGATCACTTATCTTTGCTTGTTAAACTACTATGGATATCACAAAGAGTCGCATCAATGAATTCTACAGGAACTTTGAACACCAGTGCAACAGGACCACAGATTTGAAGGACTTCCACTAGGTAATATTCTTAACTGACTCTGATTTGGACTAATTTGGCATGCCTACTGGATAAAGTAAGTTTGCTGCCCAATTCTGGAGGGCACTGGATTTGAATTGCACCTCCCCCCCCAGCTACAAGGAAAGTTCTTTAGCTTCAAAGAGGGTAATTTAGGGAAGGTAATATGCAAATAGTGATACCTCGTATAACGAACGCATTGCATAGCGTAAAATTTGCATAACGAAGTATTCATTATGCAAGGGTGATACCCCGCATAACGAAAAAAATAGTTTGTTATGCGGGGTTTTTGGTAACCAGGGTATACCCACTCAATGGGAACCCAGGTTAACGAACATTTTTTTCGTTATGCAGGGTATCTCCCATAGGGAACTGCTTAACGATAAAAACCCCATAGTGAAGAGCTCCGTGGAACAGAGGTTTTCATTATGCGGGGTTCTGTTGTACTTGGCTTCCTGTTTTTGGACTGTAAAAAAGATATAGTCTGATGTTTTATTTCCCCATGGAACATCTAAGCTTACCAGCCTGGCTTAAACAACATACCATGAAGTCTGCCTGATGAAGTGATCTTTGAATCACGAAAACTTGCAATATTTGTTTGATAAGTTAATATTAATGCATTGTATTGGGACCTTGTTGGTTTTTAAATTACTTTTAATAGTCATATTTCAGAACTTGAAGGCAGATATATGCAATAATTCTTATTTCAAGTTTTAGATCAGACATGTATTTTGAAATTCAATCCAGTAAGTCCAAGAAGAAGACTGCTGTAAACATGCTTCTGATCTGAACTCATTGTCATATAATGATTCACTGCTGGTGTGTGCAGGTTTACTCCTAAGGCACCAACAAGTACATACCGTATACAGTATCTCCCACACTCCTGTCCTTACACCAAGAAAATGACAGATAGCAGTGCTTATCAAGTGTCTTCTTTTGCAATAAAACATTATGATTCTTTTCTTTTGTGAGCGCCTTTTAAAAAGACAAGAAAATCAAGCCTCTGCAAAATCAGCCTTCTGACAAAATTAATACCCATCTGTCACCTTGGAGGAGAATGAGGACTCTTTTTTTTTAATTCTTGGCTTGGAGAAACATTGATTTCTCTCCCTTCACTTCAGTGAGAAGATTTGAAGAAAGTTGGCACATTTGACTCCAAAACAATTCCTTTTTTTGGCAGCAAACGCCCTTTTATTCTTGGATAAGGTCCCCTCACACACTGAATCTGGCCAGTATTGTCATCCTGATGTACTGTGCCAGAAGTACTGAGCTGGAAGCTAGGAAATGGCTCCATTCATTTCCTGACCACAGAAATTTCCCTATAGGACCTCATGAATTCTGTTACTTGTTTTTCCTATTCTGGATGACTTTAATATGCCTTATAGTTTGACTACATCTCCCTGATATTGGCCTGTTTGCATGGGTTGCCTGTTCGCTTCTGTTCCTAATTCAGGGTTTTTAGTGCTAACATATAAAGCCCTTCACAGCTTGGGATCTTGATACTTGAAGCATCTCCTCCAATTAAATTAAGCCCAGTCCACCTGATCTCCACTGGCATTAAAACTTTGGGTCCCCACCCTGAGGAAGGTTTGGAAGGTTGGTACCAGGAACCAGGTCTTCTCAGTGGTGGCTCTTAGGTTGTGGAATGCCTTCCCATTGAACATCTCCCTGGCACCCTCCCTCCAGGAGTTCCACAGAGCTGTGAAAGCTGAACTTTATAGAGAGGCTTTGGGGGATATTCTGTCTTCTCCTACCCAATGACCTTTAGTGGCTTGTCACATCTTTTAACCCAGGGGTTCCCAACAGGGGGTACACAGCCCACAAGTGGACTCCAATTCCCAGAAACTTAAGTCAGTACATTGGCTGATCAGTGCTTTGGGGGAATGACTTAGGCTTCTGGGAATTGAAGTCCACAAACCAGCATTTGGGAAACACTGTTTTAACCTATTTCAATGGGGCTCTCTTTTTTTTTTGGGGGGGGGGGGCTTATTGATTGCTGCCTTTCATATGTTTATCACCTTGTGTGGCCTTCTGGTCAGAAGGGCAACATATAAATTTAATGAGATAAATAGACAAATCCAGTGGTGGGATTCAAATCGTTTTACTACCTACTCGGTGGGCGTGGCATGGTGGGCGTGGCCATGTGACTTGGTGGGCATAGCCATGTGGCCATGTGACTTGCCGGGTGTGGCCGTGTGACTGGCAGGCACAGGCCTACAACCTGAGGCTCTGGCAACTGGATGGTAGAAGCCTTAGGAGGCTGTGCCACCAGTACGGGAGGCAAGTGCAGGCCTACGACCCGAGGCTCTGGCAACCAAATGGCCAGGGGGCAGCCAGAATTTCTACTACCAGTACAGGTGTACTGGGGCATTCTGGATGAATCCCACCACTGGATAAATCCTGGTTTGCTACAAGAGCTGCAGACTCAACGAAAGGAATGAAATCTGACGTATGGGAATCTTGCTAACCAATTTAGCAGGGGCATAACCCATTATGTATTATCCATGGGGAAACATTTTTAAAGATCTGGATGCAGAATATGACAAATCAAAATCTTTCTCAGAACTCCAGCCTTTGATTATCAGAACCCTATTTGCTATTTACAACACTCCAGGAGCTATGCCATAAACCAAAGGGGTGAACTGCCTGTTAATGAGTCACTGCTTGTATTCATTGTTGCATGCCAAGTCACATGACTGGCCACAATTTAACTGTAAGCTGACAGCAATTTGCTATTGTGATTCATGCTGCTGCCTTAGGTCAGTGTAAAGAATTAATAGGATTCTTATAAAGTTTCTAAATGTCATGAATTGAGGAAGATGATATTTATGAGAGGAAGCTAAAAATGTAGTTTATGCCTCTTTAGTAACTACACAAGTACCAACACTAATGTCCTACATAGACAAGCTGAAAAGAATTAAATTCATCTTGCCTACAGTAAATATGATAATACCAACTGAGATCCTCCATGCCAACAAGTGATGAATTTGCTGCTGCTCCCTAACAGGAGATCAGAACATGCAACTCTTCCCAGGTACTATTATCGATCTAGGACTGTGATGACTTGGTACCCCAGGTGCTCCTGGACTGCATTTACCAGCAGCTGATCAGGGCTTCTGGGAATAGAGTGCCAAGGTTCGCCATCACTGATCTAGGATACTATCACTCCAACAAGGGAGGGATCTACAGAAAGCTTTTTGTACCTCCACACCCATTTCTTTTCCTCCTATACAGTTGCTACGTATTTCTATTTCCAGTAATACTCGTTTCGATTCGTGTATTTTCACATATGACTCTAGTATCAAAACAGAGATAATACAAAAGATGGCAGAAACATAACATGGCTCCTGTTTTCAGAGATAGGAAGTGGGGAAGGAATGCCAGAACAACTAATCTCATTTCCTTCCCCTTTGTTTTCTAATGCTAGGACTTCAAAATGATAATGGCGACATAGACATATGACGGATTCCTGCTGACAGATTCTGTTTTCCATTGTCATTCAGCAACATATTCCCCAATGGCGGATATGCTGCCAGGCTCAAATAATCCTTTTAAAAAGTCTAATCTTTCTATATTTTGTTATAAAATGCCTTTTCTGTTTCAAAGGGATTTCTCACACTGTATGGCAAATGAAATGCTATATTATACTGATAAAGACCTCCAGTGAGCAAAATAAGGCACTCGCACACTGATGCCAGACAGGAAATAGCATTGTGTTTTAGAATGATGGCCCTTCCCCTGTGAGTTCTGATGGTGACAGGACCCATGGGGTCCACATGTCCTCTTCTCAAGGGTACTCTTCCACCCACCTGTTGCTGAGAGTATTCTCCATTACACTGAGGTTAATTTTATTTCCTTCAGAACAGGGAGAGAGCAGCACAAGGCTACTCTTAAGGCTGAAAACACAAAGCCAAGTGCAAAGTGGCACTTAGGTAAGACTCTGGAGGGACAACATGATCGACAGGACAGGACTTGCCATTCCGGGTGGGGGAACTGACTGAGAAACAGAGAGCCAACATGACCTGCAGGAGTGCCAAAGAAGCTATGACACACAAAGAGCTGTCGCTTTCCTGTGATATTGAAAGGCTCTATAGGCAATAACTCTTACCACTATCTATCTCATTTTAGTTAATTTATATCAGGGATTCTCAACTTGTGGCCCGTGGGCCAGATACGACACAGGCACCATTTTATGTGCCCCCCACTGCCTCTACCACACCAGGAAGTGCCATGTGGTGGAGGACGGGCAAAATGGCCATCTGGCCCCCGAAGCTGTCTGAGAGAGTGTGACCTGCCCCCCAGCTTTAAAAGGTTGAGAACTCCTGATTTATATCCTGTCCTTCTCCCAGCATAGAGAAATAGGTGTCTTAAGTAAAGGTTTCCCTTGCTCAAAAGCCAGTCATATCTGACTCTAGGGTTCAGTGCTCATCTCTGTTTCAAAGCTGAAAAGCCAGCACTGTCTGCTTTTGCAGACGTTTCCGTAGTCATGTGGCAGGCATGACTAGACACCGGAGTGCACGGAACGCTGTTTACCTTCCCACCAAAGTGCTCCCTATTCATCTACGTGCAATTTCTTGCTTTTGGTCTGCTAGGTTGGCAGGAGCTAGGACAAAGACGGTAGCTCATTCCGTCCTGCAATACTTGGGAATCAAACTGCTGACCTACTGCCATCCAGTCAGTGTCTTAGCCACTTAAGCCACTTGCAGCCCTTTTAACACAATTTAAAAACAGATTTAAAAACAAAGAAAATGCAACCCAACTCAACCCCCAATTCTGTTTTGCAGGGATTGCTCATATCCTTTCATTATTAAAAGACTATCTAAAAAGAAAGGTCTTTGCCTACTGGCAGAAGGGCACAAGGGAGATGGTCAACCTGGTCTTTATTATCATCTCTATACTGGTGGCACCAAACCCCCCAATTCTGGAAACCTCTCCCAGACTTTTTGCACAAATGTTAAACAGAGCCTGGAGGAATTCCACAGAAGAACAAAGGACAGGATATCCCATCTTTATTGACCCTTATCTATTTTCAGCGGCTCAGTGCTCCACTAGAAGATTCAGGAAGACTAGACTGTGTAGAGGACTATATGCTGAGAAACAAGAGTAGGAAACAAAGTATATCTCAGGACAGACAATTATTGCTACCACAACTTCTACACAATGCTGCACTAACACTTACATCTCACAGACTTTGTGACTGTCATATTTGGCTGCTTCATGCTACCATATCAGAATTTCAAAAGTATATCTGAATTTTGCACTTACTACACAGTATCAGTATCTAATGGACATTTAGTATATTCTTTTAAAAATGGATGGCCTTTTAATTAAAAAAAATATCCCTTAAAATAGTACATTACCCTGGGTTAACTTTACTAAAGCAACTGAAATATTCATACCAGTATTTAGAATCATGTTTCAGTTACATGGCATGGTATAGTTTCCTCCTAGCATTAAGGATTCCTACATTATTTCTGGTGAGGAGGGTAGAAAAGCATCTGTTTTAACCATATCACAAAACAAAACAAACAAAATAAAATAAAAAACACTGTAGTACTTTAAAGACTAACTGCTATATTTTTATTGTTAGCTTTCGTGGATCAAGTCCACTTCTTCAGACAAGGAGTGAAACTTACAGACATGTTCTTTATACACCAAATTCAGGGGTCAAAGGGAGCAGGGTGTGTTCAAACAAAATGACAGACAAGAAGCAAGCACAACAATACAGCTTCCCACAGCCATCAGCAACAATAGATTATTCAGATTAGCTCTAAATGTCTCCCTTTCAATCTAAAAGGGTCTGAGAAAGCCCATTCTGGTCTCTGATCAACCTTTGACCTGCAAACAAAAACACTGTACCTGGTTACTTCCTGTTTTGCTAAAGAGAATTGGTAGGAAGGTTGTACCTGTAATATAATGTATAAAATCATACAGCGATCTGTGTATCAAATTTGATAATGTCCCAGAAACTCTTTGCTAATATTTAGTCCCCTGCGATGGGTGTCTAACAGATGGATGCATTTGATTTCTGCTATTTCCCTTTCAATCCTAGTTTTGTAATTTCTCTGTTCCAGAATTGTAACTTTCAGGCCTTGGATAGAGTGTCCAGTTAGATTGAAGTAGTTTGAGACAGGTTTCTCTGTGTTGCCATTCTGGATATCTGATTTGTGCCCATTAATTATTTTGCATAAAGATTGTCCTGTTTGTCCTACATAAAGCACAGATGGTTTGGCAAGAGATGGCATAAATCACATTGGCAGAAGCACAAGTAAAACTGCCTTTAATGTTGTGTGTGGTGCCGTTGGGTCCAGTAATACTGTTTCCAGAGGGAATGTGGGAGCATAGTTGACATCTGGATTTGCAGCAGGGTCTAGTTCCCATATCTACTCCACTTCTGTGTAGTCTGCTGTGTGTCAATAGTTGTTTGAGATTGGAGGGTTGTCTATAAGCGAGTAGGGGTCTGTCACCAAGGGCTTTGGAAAGTGAAACACTCTTGTCCAAGATGGGTTGGAGATCCCTCATTATGCATGTGAGGGGTTTAAGTTGAGAGCTGAAGGTGACAACCAGGGGTGTGCAATTGCTTTCCCTTCTGGGCCTGTCTTGTAGTAGATCACTCCTGGGTATTCGCCTAGCCCGGTTGATTTGTTCTTTAACCATATTGGATAGGTATTGTAGTTTGAGAAATGCATTCTGTAAGTTCTTGAGCTTGGCATTCCTGTCGTGTGGGTCTGAGCAGATGCGATTATACCTGAGGGTTTGGCTGAAGACAATGGATTTTGTTGTGTGTTCTGGATGGAAGCTGGAGGCATGCAGGTAGGTACATCTGTCTGTGGGGTTGTGATATAATGTGGTACTAAGATGTCCATTTTGTAGTTTCACAGCGGTGTCCTGGAAATTTACTTGTTGTGTAGACTGGTCCAAACTGAGTTTGATATTTGGATCAATATAAACCAATATTATCAATGAATATATCAATGATATGAATATCAACCATGCCTGTAAGTTTCACTCCTTGTCTGAAGAAGTGGACTTGATCCACAAAAGCAAACAATAAAAATATAGCAGTTAGTTTTTAAAGTGTTACAGTGTTTTTTTATTTTGTTTTGTTTTCTCATATGTCTGAACCACATACTAACACGGCTACTATTCCAAAAAAACAAAAACAAAAAAACCAACAAAAAAACCAACAAAACAAAACCATGTTTTAACCATGTTTGTAATTTACATAATTTTCAGGTTGAAACGTTTTACACAATCCTTACTTTAATAGTCTTGAAAAGTCTGATACATTTCTATAATCAAAATCATGCTGCATGGCTCCACCTGTACAATGGGAATAATGCTACTGATTAAAGAGTTCCTTTTCGATTTCAGGGAGTGCATGACTGACATAGTTAAATGAAGCGACGTGCACCCTGAAATTGAAAAAAGAAAGTCTGACAGTCATCAGCATTATTGATGGACAGGCAGAACCCACCCAATAGGATTTCAACCTCTTGTTCCAACAGAGCTTCACCATAATTTAAAAACTCTAGAGCTAAACTGGCATTTTAACTGAGCTGATATAATTTAAAGGTCAATGTACAAACTAGTTGTTGGACTATTTCCCAAGACTACTTCTTATGGCAAATGTTGTATCACTTAATATGTAGAATTAGTAGATATTTTAACACTGTTGCCTTTCTTTGCATCTCACAGAAAACCTCAGGTATGATATAAACAGATGATCTGGACCAGGGGCGTAGCTACCGCAGTATCTGCCGTATCAATTATACGGGGGCCCCGAGCCACGGGGGCCCCCAACGTGCGTAAGCAAAAATTAATAAAAACTTCCCATTTTTTTTAATTTCACAAATGTCAAAAGTAAAAAAAAGCAATTTCTTTTTTCCCCACGTAAAGCGTGCGTTCAAAAGTTGGCAACACCCTACATCGGTTATCGCGGGCTGCGGGATTTCCCCGTTTAAGTCATTTACTTCAACGGGGGAATCCCACAATAATCGATGTACATACAATACGATGATAAACCACAGACGGAGAGCAGTGTTTATTGATAGATAATTATGATGAATAAATATTTCTTTTAATTTTATGCATTTTTTTTCTTTTGTGAGAAATCTTTACCTTTCCTAAAGGCCCCCAAACAAATTTTTATATGGGGCCCCACCAAGGCACGCTATGCTTCTGATCTGGACTTACAAGACTTATATGCCATCTGCTGTCTGGTCCAATTAGTCAACTACCAGTATATTGTTTACCCTGATTGGCAGAGATTGAAGCATGCAAAGCATATGTGCTATCACTGGAAATTTTTCATATACTGTTTCAAAACAATGAACAACTGTAAAAACTATAAAGAGAATATAAACAGGATTAACAAGTTAAACTTTGCTCTTGTTTCAACACTATTGAGTCACTAGCACTACAGCATCCCTTTGCTGTACCTTTCGGACCATGGGACTTCCATCATTGATAAGCTGTGCCAGCATCATTGCAACGTTGTGATCAATGGTAGTAGAATGATCAGTTCGCTCAGCTGAATTGCCTACAAAGGTACCAAGGGCGAACACTGCAGCACACCGAACCTGCAAGAGAAACATAATCTCTGCTATTCAACCTGATTCTCTTATGCAGTAATCTTGCAGTTCTGAGACTGCACCTTGGGAATCATCTGATGCATTAGAAACCTCTGTCTGAGGTTATCACCAAGGTTGCACTCTCAGAAGGTGGGATATCAGATGTCCTTCCTGTCCATCTGAAGATCATCACCTGAGGGAGAGAATGGATGTCACATGTGACTTAGCTGACCAGAACTGCTCTGCCACATTACAGCTCAGCTTGGTTAGTGCCCATCTGGAAGAAGGAACTGTAACTTCTTTTTGAAGGATAAGCGCTAAGCTTCTGAAAGCATTCATCTGAGACTCATGAAGTCTTTGGTTAGATCTTAATTAGTAGGGCTGTAACCTGATTAAAGATTTTTAGCTGATTAATTGCATTAGCTGTAATTGATTAAACTAGTGATTCAATTTGTATATGGATGAAAACAATAATTGTGAAATATTACTTCCACATGAGAGAATAGAAAATGCCTCTTAAGCCTATGGTAACACTTGTAGGTTTATTACTACAAATGCTGCTGTTGCTATTACTACTATTATTATTGTTATTAGTATGTTAAATAATCTCCCTGATTAATTAGGGCCTCCCTTTTCTAGTTAATTAAAAACTCTTAAAAATAATTACCCAGAATGAAAAATCAACTAACCATTTGAAGCCCTGTTAACCAGCTTTCCATTTTTATGCCTAGAGCTGTTCTCTCTAAATATGTTCAGCTGCACTTCATGTCACCCTCAAGCCACAATGCCAATGGTTATGGATAATGGGAGTTGCAGTCCAAAATATCTAGAGTATAGCACTTGTCTAACTCTGGCTAGAATAAGTCCTGAAGATATAAAAGGCGATATTTACAGAAGATTACCTCTGGGATTGGATCAGAAAGAAGGCTGTAGAGCTTTTCATGAGCACTATCCCTCACACCACACCATCGCGCAGAGTCAAAATTTTGCCAGATACGTCCCAAGCAAATAGCCACCCACTGACGTAGAAGAGGGTGTGGATCATTCAGCTGCTCCAGGCAAATAGCAATCAAATTCCCCTGAAGACAGGCTTCCTACAACAAAGAACAGTGCACTGTAACAACCAGATTGCCCATTTATCAGTTCTATGGAAAACTGTCTTCTTGGAGAGCCAAGGTACAAAGATTTGGGACCTTGGTGTCCAACATTTCAACTCAAGATTATTTCTGAGGTCAGATGTGGCATCAATCATCCCTTTTCTTACTTTTACTCACCTGCCCTGTATTGTAATTGTTGACAATCACGGCCAGGATGAAAGCTGTCATTGTCCTATGCTCAGCCTTAACAGACAGATATAAGAACATGTTTAGTGTCAAGCTTTGAAGGGAAAAAAGTAATGCTTTAGAAACAAAGTTTAGAAGGCAGACAACATCCTTGTTGCATAAATGTTTCACTCTTTTGGGAAACAGTGTAAGTGTCTGAGGACCATCAGACATAACATATAAATTGCATTATTTAACAAAAGCAGGAAAATGGTTATAGACAAGTCTTGTGTCTTAGGTGGTGGCATTGTTGCCCTTGAATAGGAAATTAGTTAACCCAGTTTAATGTGGGTTCAAGCTTTCTGATGTAAAGCCGGAAAATATTTTTAATGTCACAAAGCAAAACTTCTGTAAGTACGTAGCATATAGAAAGGAATGTTTCAGACAAGATGAAAAGATGGTACTAGTTTTTATACTTTCTGTAAAAGAACTATAGGAATTTTCTATTGGCTCTAACTTTTCATGTCTCAACAATGCTACTTCTTTATGCTTCAACTTAATACATTTAAAGAGCTGCATAACTATTTGCTTCCCAAGGCCACTGTGCTTGAAAGGGAGTATGGGAAGATTGAAAACTCTTTTATACTTTGTTATATTTTTCCCTTAAGTGCAGGGCTGCAAAAATACAAAGAGAACAGTGCTATATTGATGCATGCAAACATCTCCAGAATCACGAAGAGAAAACAGGATCTTCACTGCAGCTATATAGAGCCTGAACTACATTATACAATATGCTGATGATAAACAATTATTTAGTTGGTTTATCGCCAAGTCATTTGCAAGGAAAGTGAAGGGAGAGCAACAGAAAAATATTTGTGAGTGAAACACTTCAATTAAGAAAAAAAGGGCAATTTACCCGGTTCTTTGATTTGTCAACTGCATTGTATACTACTACATCAAATCAACACAGACTCCTGTTGGATCATACCAAAGATATAGCAACCTGTTGCCCAACTGTTGGGATAAGCCAAGGTAGGGCACAAAGACAACAGCTTCTCCTGCATTTAGTCCCACGACACCTCCAAAAAACAGAAGCTCAATTTAACCATTACTAACCTACTAATCATTTAAAAAACCTTTCTACCCCAGTAGCAGTTACTGAATTACATTAAGAAACAAGATTGTGGGTGGACCATCTGGAAGTCACTTAATAGATTTCAAGTGAAATAGGAAAATTGAAGAATAGTCAAGTAAAATGAAGCTACCAGGATACAGGGCAAATTGTGTGTGATGTGGAGAAATATACAGTAATTAATGCAGCATTTATGTTCATGCAATTTATGTCTTACTACATGTATAAATGAAGATTTAGCAAAGTGCTGTGATGACACTAATGAAGTAGCCTGCTTCCGATCAAAAACAATCTAATTATTTTAATTCGTTCAAATTTCATCTATATTTCATACATGTCCATACATTTAAATTGTGCAACACAATAATATGAAATAAAAAATAAAAAATTAAGAAGCACTTTCTTTTGTGGTAGAAACAATGTACAACCTCGGATCGCACTGAAGATGAACATGTGAAAGCCTATACTAAATAAAACATGTGCCATATGCTCAGTGGTGGGCATCAACAGGTTTGCACTAGTTTGCCAGAACCAGTAGCAGAAATTCTGGCTGGCCCCGTCCATCCAAGTTTTGCAATAAAGTAGTCCTAATCCGGGTGCAACACAGGGCTTTTCTCCTGGCCACACCTACCATACCACGCCCACAGTGTGGTAGTAAAAATTTTTTGGAGCACACCACTGCATATGGTTCTGTTGCTCTTGCTGCAGATAATACTTTGGATACTTTTTTCTCTCTGTCCTGAATATACTGTCAATCAATTTCTCCCTCAGGAGAGAAAGATAATGCTGTCTGTATCTATTGCCACAAGCTATACTCAATAGAACATCATTCAAGCTAACAAAACGTCTCAGATTCTTTCACCGTCTATAAAACAAAACAGAGCTAACTCATAAAAGATATGCACAGTACAAAATAAAGCAAATTAGATATGAACAAAAGTGTATGAGACATGGCTTGATAGTTGAACCTTACCGGCATATAGGGATCTGCCAAAACAGAAAGGAAATACTTGTGACCATTGTCCTTCACAAGATCAGCTTGGCATGACTAAAAAACAAGATGGGAAACAAGAGGAGCAACCCTTAATATAATAATATCAGAAGAAAATTCTATGAAAAAGGTTATAAATATTATATGCCACAGTATTTTTTCTGCTTCAAATCCAATTTTCAGTTGATATGAGGGGGAAAAAGTTATTTTGCCAGGACATCAGCCAAGAAATCTTGGTCAGGATTTATATTATGGAAGCACAAGACAACTGTTCCATCCCCAGAAGCTGTTCATTCGGTTCTTCAACCCTGTGAGTTTTGGGCAGCTTTTGGTGGCAATCATCCCATCTGCAGAAAACAGTTCAGAATTAGATCATTCAACTTAGGCAATGTTCTGGGAAGACAGCCATCTGCAAGTCAGGTGTAGAAAAGAATCATCTTTTCTAACAGTATTTCCTTTCTAATTGATAAAAATTCAAGGTCCTCCAGTTTTTCTTTGTGACTTTGACGTTCTACAAGACAAAAAGCTATTGACAGAAGAGAGGATGAATTTAACAGCAAACATGCTTTTCCCTCTCAGAAGCAACCTTGGGAACCAGGTGGTTCCACTGGGTATTCTTTTATGTTCCCTGTGTAGGATTAGGGCAATTTTATTTTGATAAATCACAAAGCTCTTTCTGAAAGCCCTTAAGGAGCAGATGTGGATGCTGTGTTTATTGTACAGTTGCAAGTATAAACTAGGGAAAATAGGCTTCAGAAGGTTTCTAGCCATTTCAGTTGTAGAGATGGTGGTGGTTTAAGCTCATAAGTAGAGGTTGTCTTTATTACTGGCCCTCTGATATCTAGCAAGTCCCATTTCTACTCTGTAACTGGATTTTGTACTTATACAGAATAATAAATCCCATATGTTTACTACTAATCATTATGACTGTCATAAAGGCAAGTAGGCACCTATGAAATACAGGGTTTCTTTAGATTCAAAATCTTATAAATATTTACATTAACAATAAGACTAAGGAATTTGGGTGTTCATGGAGGAAAGTTTCAGGTTGCCATATGAAGTTAAGCGAAACACAGGCCGTCAGCATCTCAAATTGCAGGACAGCAGATATGACCAATCTCTGTAAAACTAACCTATAAACATTCTTTATTGGGAATAATCTGGCTACAGGGATTCCTTTTCTGGTGGTAACCTTCCACCTGGATCACTGTAATGCATAGTACGTGCCATGGTACTGAGAGAAAAACAGCAGCAAGAACAATTTATACATGTCCCCCCCCCCCCAATTCCTGTGCACCAATGCTAAATCAGTCTATATTTTAAGATAACAAAACCAAGTAACATTTTGTTTGGATTTATATACTTAGATGAACTCAAAATCTTCAAGGATGTGACCAAAACCCAAATCAGGCTGGCATCATCATCACAGGTATAGAAATAGGTTGGTTTCTTAATAACCCTTGTTAGAGTGCAGGAAACAGGCTGAGTTTTCCCTCTGCTGAGGTCTCTAAATGCCTTTACTTCCCCACAGTAAGTGAATTATTGTTGTTGACTCTGGGATAGACATTAAAGGTTTGACCAGTGGTGGGCAGCAACAGGTTTGCACCCCCCGGGAGGAGTGGTAGCAAAATTGGGTGGCTTCTGGGTAGGGGGTGGCAAAATTGGGTTGTCTTCGGATAGGGACGGTAGCGAAATTGGGTGGCCACACCCACCTCCCTGCCCTGGCCCATCAGGTTTTGTCCCTGCAAGTGGTTCAAGGTCTCTCTTGCTCAAAAGCCAGTCATATCTGACTCTAGGGTGCAATGCTCATCTCTATTTACAGTCAAAGAGCCAGTGCTAGTGGTGCCTGTGTTTGCAGATGTATACATGGCCATATGGCAGGCATGACTAGATTGCCCATGACATGGGCTCCGCCCACAGTGTGGTAGCATTTTTTTTGCTGCCTACCACTGGGTTTGACCCAGGGATATGGCTTTCTATTTGTCTTACCAAATAGTCCAGTCTTCATCCCTAAGGGTCATGAAGAAGGGTGCAAGTCATCAGTGAGTTGAGGATGGAAAGTAACACACCCTCAGAAGTGTGTCACATATACAAGCCTTCCTCCTATATACACCCGGTCCACTATTTTGCTATTGCTTAGTAATAAGAATGAGACAAATAATAATTTCCTTGATAGTAAACTTCAGTGGTACACACATTAAAGTAGAACCAAGCAATCTGCTTCCTCCTCTGCTAATAATTCTCAACAGCAACTATTTCATGAGGCATTCTGTGTTAGCATCCCAGTTCACACCTTGCAAATGACATATTAAGTCCACACAAAAAAGATGAATGAATATCTGCATCTATTACATGAATGCCAGGAATTTGTTTTTGTATAGCTGTGTTATTGATGTATGATATCTGATTATTTTTGTTTTTGTTCAGTCGCACAGTCAATTCCGACCCTTTGCGACCCATGGACCACTGTCCGCCAGGCACTTCTGTCCTCTATCATTCTCCTCAACTCGCTCAGCTCTGTGCCCATTGTGTCTACAATACCATCTAGCCATCTCATTTTTGGCCGCCCCCTTCTTCTTTTGCCTTCGACCTTTCCAAGCATCAAGGCTTTCTCAAGTGAATCTTCTCTTCTCATTTGATGTCCAAAGTACTTTAGTTTCATCTTTACAATTTGACCTTCTAAGGAGCAGTCAGGGTTAATTTCTTCTAAGATTGACCTATTTGTTCTCCTCGCTGTCCAGGGGACTCTCAAAACTCTCCTCCAACACCACATCTCAAAGGCATCTATTTTTCTGCGCTCATTATGCTGTGACATTATGCTGTTCTATTTAATTGTGACATTGTATTCGATTGTATGTTGTGAGCCGCCCTGAATCGGTTTTACCAAGTAGGGCGGCATATAAATCAAAAATGATGATGATGATGATGATGATGATGATGATGATGATGATGAAAGACTGAGGTAACAATCAGTAGAGAGAAAACTGGCTTCACTTTGAACAATCCTTGTGGTAATGTATACTGCAGAATGCTCTATACCATTGGGTGATATTAATGCATTTTTAACCGACAGTTAAAAATGAAGAAAGATTGAGTCTGTCAAAAGAAGAAGGCTGGAAAGGCAGAGACCATTGAATATTGTATTGCCTAAGCACCTATGACTACTTTATATAGGCAGCTGCAGAGCAGAAGAGAATTAGCAAAGTATGATACAAGGAGGCTTAACTATTTTAAAGTTCTTGATGGTTTAAAAGGCTACACATTTGAATTCTTAAAAAAATATTATCGTGAGTTAGAAAAAGGGCTACTTAAAAAAACCTTTAAAAATAATTTACATATTACGTTCATGTACAAAATATGGTTTCAACATAAATTGTATCCCATACAATAACACAGAATTAGAGATCACCATCTTCTCTCGTCTGAGTAGACACAACTGTTAAATTAAATTACTATTATTATATTGATTACTCATCCATATATATTTGTTTATGTGTTTGTCTCTATGTCTGCATATATGTATAATATAAACTTATTTATCATTCTAATCAAGTCATGTAATTGTTCTTTGGGTTTATCAAGTTATTCTGCCATGTTTGAACACATTTAATAAAAAGAAACCAGCTAACATTAGACTCATTGTAATTTATATTGTTGTTGGGTCAGTTGCTCTAAAACAGGAGATCTCAACCTTTTAAAGCCGGGGGCCAGGTAACGCTCCCTCAGACAGCTTCTGGGGCCAGATGGCCATTTTGCCCTTCCTCCACCACATACTTCCTGGTGTGGTGGAGGCAGTGGGGGGGGGGGCACATGAAATGGCACCATGGGACACATTCGGCTCGTGAGTTGCCGGTTGAGGATCCCTGCTCTAAAAGATCCAAATTCCAGATCAATCTGCAGCATATCAGGTAATTAGAGACAGGTTCACTATGGTCTCATTGTGGGCTAATTATTTATAAAAAACTGGGTATTGCCGTCACCAGATTCTAACATTATTCACTCATTTGAGAAAAGCAGACATTGCAAGAATAGATTATATTAATCCTTGACTAAGTAAGGGAGATATTGTTGATGTTGTCCATTAAGCATTTCACCAGGTATTATACTAACAAATATGAATTGTTAGTATAATACCTGGGGAAATGCTTAATGGACAACACCAACAACATCTCCCTCTTTTAAGAAATTAGCACACAGTAGGAATAGTGCTGGGGAGCCCAGGAAGGAATAGTTCTACTCAAGCTCAACTGAGAATGGCTGAAATCTTGTTGCTTACCATAGTTGCTCTAGACAAGGTCTACTGAATCAATGTGGATTTGTTGACTAAACTCCTGCATAAATCCCACTGATTCAAGTGGCCTACTCTAGTTACAACCTACTATGCTAAAGTAAGTTGCAAATAGATTTACTTTATTTGAAACAATGCAACTTACAGGAGTTGACTCACCAAACCTCTATTGGTTTAATAGGCCTACTCTAGTGTGACTTATTCTGCTAAGCAGAAGATTTCAGATACTGTGCCTGTGGCTGAAGGACATAGATTAATTTGTTTCACCTCTTTTAAAAACATATCTGGAACATTTTTATTGGTTTGAAGAGCTCACTGTTCCCTACTAATTCTACCAGCACAATATTTGCATAGTTTGTAAATACTGTATATAATTTTAAAAATCACAATCTTTTCTATTAAATATCTTACTACACTGCCATTTAAAGGTGTACTGACACCAATCCACTTAGTACTGCAGTGTCTCTTACACTAATATGGTTGTTTCCCACTTTATTTGCAATAACTGTCCTATGTAAATAAACAAACTGTCCTATGTATATAAATAAATAAATAAATAAATAAATAAATAAATAAGTGCATCATTATACACATGAAATTTAAATCAATACTAATTTTATTAATGAAATTGATATTCCATTAACCTTAATCTAGTATTTTAACTTTCTTGTCATGCAACTGATATTTGCATTCTTACCTATCTTCATTTGCTCTCAAATAATGCTGCATCAATTCCCTCCACCTTAAAATCACTATAACTAATTCAAAGCTAGCCAACAGATTTAGATGCCCTACAAACCCTGCGTGAAGAGATGAAAGCCAACAATACTGTTAAAATATATTTTCTACCAAATCTCTATATCATATTGCTATACAGTATATGTACTACCTCCACACGACTCCTTGATGTCCCTTGAAAGGAACATATCTAGCATAGAGACATTATTTGCAAGACATGCAATTAAGTGGATTCCGTGCCCAGTGTTCCAAAACTGTGCTAGTACTAGCCGAACAGCATCTGGAGATGGACTACGACATCACAGGAGTATTTCCCCTATGGTTGAGAAGCCAGATGTTCACCCTGTGTGAATACAAAACCATTATCTCCCTCAACATTTCAACAACAGCTACACTTATGATCTATATTTTTGCTCAAGAGAGTGCTCAGGTCCTTAATCATCATTGCCTGCTCTTTGTCTTCTGAGATGGACAGTTTCCAATGAACATAGAAAAACCATCTATGGATACTGCAGCAAAACACCTGGGTTAACTAAATGTAAACACAAAAGATGTTTGCACAAAGCAGATACCGACAGAAGTACCAGTCCTACCAATTGTGCTTGGTTGAATAACACTTTTTTCTCTATCCTACTTCTTTATTCATGCATGAGAAAAAGTATTAAATTCAAGATACTCTTCTTAACAATGAACAGAAGAGAAAAGCTTGCAGGAAGCATAATAATTTTGTTTGAATCTTCATTATTCTAGCCCAAACAATTGGGCAAGCAATGAGATGAACCATGATCCTTGGATCAACATTTCTTTCAATAACATTACAGTATATCACAGTTATATTATATGCAGTGGAGAAAATGTGAAAAAGAGCTACAACTAAATGAGATTCAAAGAAATTTGTGAACCAGAAGGCCCTTTTAAATATGTGTTTACTATACGGTGTTTTCATACCAATGTTCTATCCAGGCTACCAATTAATTACCTAATTAATTTAGTTTTAGAAGTTCTGCAGTGTTTTGTAGATTTACTGGACCTTAAAAGAAGTATTTGCAATTAAACACATGTTGAATACCACAGGATAAGATTGCTTGGTCAGACTACAGGGGAGATAGAAGTTAAACGGAAAAGTGGAAAGTACTGCTAGACCCCTGGGCAACATCATGTGGCCAACTAGTCCTTCCTAACCAGAACCAATGCATTGTAAATGTTACTGATGAGCAAAATAATCCAACAATCATTTTTAGGACTGCAGATGGCAATAATTTACGTTAGGCATCTAAAGAGGAACTCTTAGTTTCACTTTACCACAAATGTGATCTTTTTAGAGGATGATAAATGCAGCTGTCCTAGAGGTGTCTAAGGTGCTTCCTTTATCAACCAGGACCCACCAAGCCTCAGCTGCAATTATGGCAGGTGATGAAAGAATTATATGAGACACCTTTGGGATGTCTAGCTGCTGGGATGAACAGCAGAGGTCCCCTAAAAATGACTGGATGACTTACCACCCAGTGACAGGCTGGTATCTAGAATTGACCATCAGGAGCAGTGGCCCTTTGGAGGGAGAAGTAGGTGTGCTCTCCAAGCCAGAACCGGTTCTATATTTTTCTTTAAACTTGCTAATTTGGTTCTTTTTATATGGGTGAGGGACCTGTTTTGTTTTGGCATTTGTGTGTCTGCACAACCTGTCAAGCCTTATGTTTTTACTACCCTCTTTTTTCCTCAATAAAAGCTGTTTCCCTAACGTGTCCTTAATGAGTTCTGGGGACACTAAATCTCAGTAGCCTTGCTGCACCATGCCAAGACACTGGCGGCAGCGTTTTCATACTCAGAACACAGCTACCAAAAAGAAAAAAGCAGCAATGGGCAAGAAGAACTTTCCTTGCTTGGTTTTTCTGTCTTGGTCTCACCCCTTGAGTCTTGAATAGGAACATGAGAGGAAGGTGGGGAGTGCTTGTTTTTCTCTCAGCCCAAGGAGTGGCACAAACTGCCCGAGGAGTTTACTGGGAGCAGAGAAGATCGAGGGACTCCACTGATCTTGGAGCAAGACTACCTTCACAATATGTCATTGTTTTAGTTAAAGAAAACTATTTAAATTGTTATTATGAGATACTGTACACAGAAAAAGCCTCCTCAAAGACTGTGGTATTTTTGAACCACAATCGACGGTACCTTGGTAATGGCAAACTTGTGTTGCCGGCTAATCTTTTCCACATTAAGTCAGGCGAAAAGAACTGCAGAATGAACTCACCAAAAGGTGCCTTCATTTTGGCAGTGTCACATCTGGCCTAGACACAGAAGAAGAAGAATTGTTATTATTAAGTATATATAATATTTTTCTCCTTCCAATAAAGTAGGGGAGAAACGGTGTCCAAATTTGAACGATTAACCTATTAAACTGAAGATAGTTTATCTCACAATAATTTCATAATTATCTATCTATATTAGGTTTCTAATAGTACAGTCAAACCTCGCATAAAGAGCACCTTGCTTAGAGATTAACTCGCTTAAAGAGCAGAATTTTCTCTGAATGGTTGCCTGCTTAACAACTAAAACCAAACAAAAACTCACTTAACAACTGGGGTTCACAATCCTCCCCGCCAGAAGTCACAATTGGTCACTTACAATGGTGTTTAGCTTAAAGAGCTTAAAGGTCAATCCTGTGGAACACATTATGCTCTTTAAGCAAGGTGTACAGTACAGGCAAATTAGTAAAAAGTTTGGTACAACTGTAAAACTAATCTGAAAAGTTGTTATTCTAAAAATGAAACTTTCATCTGGTTATAAATATTAGGATTATATCAGCAAGAATAAGTTTTTATGTAGTAACCATGGTTTAAACCTAATCTTACTGACTAGTGATTTAAATTGTGATTTAAACTGATTTGATTTCAATCAAATCCACCCAGAATCAAATGATTCATTTATGTCCTAGAGGCTCTATTTTAGAAATCAGCGAAAGAACACAAAAATGAAAATAAGAGCTTTTCCTCCCTGCCTTATGTTAACATGAAAGTCCCACACCTAATATTAACCCAATATAGTGTAGGGGTGTGTGTGAATGGACACTGAACCTGAAACTAAATGGCTTGCATAAGGATGCCTACTAACTTCACAGCAGTAGTGAAATTTAAACTAGATACAGTGGTACTGCATACAACAATTTTAATCCGGTCCACGGGGCTTGTTGTTGTATGAAACAATTGCTACACGATGCATACATAGTACAGCAAATTTCCCTATGGGATGCATCGTACATTTTTTTTTGCTAAGTGTTTTTTCCCATTGAAAATTTGTTGTACGATTTTTTCCATAGGCAAAATTGTTATGCAGGACACCATTTCCCCCCTCAAAACCTAATTGTTATGTGATTTCATTGCTATATGGGGGTGACTGTTGTATGAGGTTCCACTGTACTTTTACAGACTTTCAATCTCAACATCTGTCTCTTTTTTCCACTGTTACTTCTGCCACATTTTATTATCTTGAATGAGTTCAAATCCCCAGGATCAAATGAACTGCATCAAAGGACATTGAAGGAACAGACAGAAGAGATCTCAGAACCACTGTCTATCATTTCCTTGAAATCATGGAGGTTTGATGAAATGCCCAACTATTGGAAGAGGGCGAGTGGTGTCCCTATCTTCAAAAACGGCAAAGAAAGAAGAACTGGGGAACTATACACTAGCTAGCCTGACGTCAATCCCAGGGAAAATTCTGGAGCAGGTTATAAAGCAATCACTTTGCAAACAAATTGAAAACAGTACAGTGATAACTAGAAGCCAACATGGATTTGTCAAAAACAAATCCTGCCAGACTAATCTGTTTTCATTTTTTAATCAGGTATCTTCCATAGTGGACAGTGGGAATGCTGTTGATGTAATATATATTGACTTCAACAAAGCCTTTGAAAAAGTGCCCCATGGTATTCTGATTAGCAAGATAACTAGGTGCTGCCACGATAGCACAAGTGTGAAGAATTGTATTTAGAGAATACTTATTTTATTTATTTATTTACATTTTTATACCACCCTTCTCACCGGGGCGACCCAGGGCGGTTTACAACATCATAAAAGCGTAACACAACACAACCCAAACCCATTATTAAAAACTTCAAAATTACAATTATCAAATTTAAAAAGTTTTTAAAATTTATAAAAATCAACAGGTCCCAATAATAATTAAAAAGTTATCACACCTTCTCAATCTGGGAGAGGGTAACAAGTGGAGTACCATAAGGATTAGGGCCCTGTGCTCTTCAACATTTTCATAAACAACTTGGATGAGAGAGTGCAGGAAACAACTATCAAATTTGTGGATGACACAAAACTAGGTGGAATAACTAATACCTTAGAAGACAGGAACAGAATTTAAAAAGATCCTGTTAGGCTTGAACACTGGGCTGAAACCAACAGAATGAAATTTAAAAGGACTAAGTGCAAATTTTTACACCTGGGGAAAAGAACCAGATGCAGAGTTACAAGATGGGAGATATTTGGTTCAGTAATACTACAAGCGAGAAGGATGTTGGGATTGTTGTAGATCACAGGTTAAGTATTTGTCAACTGTGAAATGTGGTGGCCTAAAAGGCCAACACTGTTTTAGGCTGCATTAACAGAAGTATAGCCTCCAAACCCCATGAGATACAGTACTAGTTCTTCTCTATTCAGTACTAGTTAGGAGGTCACATCTAGAGTTCTGTGTCCAATTTTGGGCACCACACATTAAGAAAGATGCAAACAAACTAGAGCAGGTACAGAGAAGGGCAACGAGGATGATCAGAGGACTGGAAACCAAGCCTTATGAAGAAAGACTGAGGGAACTGGGCATGTTTAGCCTTGAGAAAAGGAGAGTGAGAGGGGATATGATTGCACTCTTCAAAAACCAGAAAGATCATCATAAAGAGGAGGGGCGGGATCTGTTCTTGGTTATCCCAGAGTGCAGGATGCATAATAATGGGCTCAAACTAAAGGAAGAGAGATATAGGCAGAATATTAGGAAAAACATCTTAACAGAGCAGTACAGCAGTGGAACCAACTGCCTTGAGAGGAGGTAAGTGCTCCAAACACGGGAAGCATTCAAGAGAGAATTGGACAACCATCTGTCAGATCTGCTTTGATTTGAATTCCTGCATTGATGGCCAACTCAGTGATTCTATGATTTAAAAAAGGAATGTCTGAGAGCAGTGGAACAATGAATCACCTATGTTTCAGCCAACAGAATGAACAATCAGCTTATCATGACTGTCTGTAGCAGCTGCAATAGTACTCACATTCCCCTGTAGACATTTCTCCCTAGCAGAAATTTTACAAACAACTTGCTACAGATTGCCATTACCATGCAAAAATGCATTCAGAAGAACCTAAACCTTATGAGAGGATTGCTACTGAATGTGTCAGGCACTGGACTATGTCATTTCCCCACTTCTCCTCTTAGCACTCCTCTCAGCACTGAATTACACACTACCTGACATACTGAGAGACAATCAGAGAAATTTACTGTGTATTGAATCGAATGTAAATGTTGAAAGCAGAAATGCTATGCTTATATTGTTACATTTTTGGCCCTCGGTACTAAGTTTAGTATTATCACACTTAAATTGACAGGAAATCTTCTGCTCCAAGGTTTTGAGGTGGCTGTCTCCTAGTGTGACAACTATACTCAGGGCTAATGGGAAATCAGCATATGAATATAGAAGACAAACTATAAATAATTAAAGAGGAGGAAACACAGATGTTTTGCTGCCTTAGATATATAATCCAAGGGAAAGCTTTTGGGCTTTGGAGATGGGCTTTCTATCTCAGAAACCCAAAATTGTTGTTGAATACTGGATCACAGAAAACATGTTTCAACTCTAAAGGATTTACATCTCTGCCATTCTGAAGCATGTACTTTGCCAGTCTAAGCTGCAAACTACATCTGGCCTTATTTCTAAGAATGTGACCTATACCCTCAACAACAATTTCATTGGCTTCTGGACCTCTGCAGTATTGCATGCCAGCTTCAACGTCTCTATTCTTATTCTAAGTATACGTGGCACCTCCAGCCAAACAAAACATGTATGAATGATAAGCTTTTTTTTTCAGAGTAGCTTGACGATTACTTTTAATTTTCTTTGTTTTCAAAATCCTCTTAAAACATTATCTATCTATCTATCTATCTATCTATCTATCTATCTATCTATCTATCTATCTATCTATCTACACTAGTACCCCGGATAATGTTATGACTTGGTTCCACAAGTCTCGCCATTATCCGGTTTTTAACGATGTGCGATACATTGATCACACAATGTTTAAAAAAGCCCTGTTTCCCTGGAGGCTGCAGCAAGCCAGAACGTCGGGATTTGAATCCTGACATTTTGGCTTGCTGCAGCCTCCAGGGAGGTGGGGGAACTTTGGAAACAGCTTGGATCGGGTCTCCCCACCTCCCTGGACCCGGCCGGGGGGGGGGTCAGAGACCCCAAAATTGGTAAAAAAAAGTCCGTTTTTTTCCAATTTTGGGGTCTCTGCCCCCCCCGCCGGGTCCAGGGAGGTGGGGAGACCCGATCCGAGCTGTTTCTGGGCTTCCCCGACATCCTCAGCCAGTGCAGCAAGCCAAAACGTCAGGGTTTGAATCCCGACATTCTGGCTTGCTGCAGCCACAAAGAGGGTGGGGGAACTTCAAAAATAGCGCGCATTGGCTCTAGGGAGGTCGGGATAAATTCAGTAATTTCCATCTGAAATTATCTTTATGCCCTATCCAAGCCAATACACATTTAAGTACAGAGAGAGACATATGTTGGCAGAGATATGTGAGGAGCACATGAAACTTTGTCCTTATATAGTCTGACACAGATGCATCAAACAAACAGGATGAAACTAATTCTAGTTGAGAAAAGTACCTAGGTATGCAGAAAAAACCACTAAGAGTCTGCCCTTCACAATGACCCACTGACTTCACTACTTGGATAGTTTTTAACCTTGTCTCAAGTATGTTCTTCAAATAAACAATCTCAGAACACCCAACTGAATAGGAGGAAGCATAAAATGCTTGAACTTTGAGTCTCTTGCATTTAGAACAGTGTTCCCAAACTTTGGCTTTTGGACTTCAGTTCCCAGAAGTCTAAGTCAATTCTCAAAAGCACTGATCAGCCTACTTAGACTTTTGGGAATTGAAGTCCAAAAACCAAAGGTTAGGAACATTGATTTAGAGTATAATATGAGTTAAAGATGTCAGAGAATTAAGACCATACTGTATACTCTGTAAATTACTGACAGAAAGCAAACCATATAAAATAAGGCTGAAAAATGTGAGATGGACAGGGAATTGTAGAAAGCCGAAAACAGAAGACAGAGCTTTTACAAGTAAGATCCATGATTAAACTCCCACTTGTTCACCATTTCAAATTTATGGAACTATGAATCTCTTACTCTCATTTCATTCCTGCCCATAAACAAGTTACAGTAAAACGCCTACTTACAAATGCCCTGACATACGAATAATTCGACTTACGAAATGGTTCTGCACTGAAATCCACGCCTCGAGTTATGAACATGTCCCGATTTACGAATTAATTCTTTTTCCTCTGTGTTGCCTCCAGTAAAGCAAAAAACGCCATTTCCCCTATGGGATCATATTTTATATACATGCAGCCTTTCAGAGCCCTGTAGGTGGCAGTAGCGTGCTTAGAGAGGAGTTCTTTGTCTGGAGATTCAGCGCCAAAATGGCTGCCAGTTGCTGTTTTTTGCTAGAGTTTTCTGTCCATTTTCAAAGCTTCTTTAAGGGAAGGAACAGCGTTTTTGCTTATGCATGCTTTCCTTTCGATGCTGCTGTTGTTTTTGGGTGGTTTGATTTATTTTTGAAGGGTGGGGACTGCCCGTTTTGATTGTTGGAGGGTGGGGCGGGGCTTTTTCTTTATCTGAATTGAGATGCCTCGAGTTACGAACAAATTCGATTTACGAACAAGGCCATGGAACTGAGTTTATTCATAACACAAAAACAAAAAAATGTTCCAGAGGTTAGAAAAGAGCCAACAACCCCCCCCCCCCATAATGTTTCTGTTGAAAACTCTTTCTAAAGTGGCGAAAACATAGTGAAAAATCCCAAAGTGCACTTTAGAAGGAATTTGGAACAGAATAATTATGGGTTGGGTTTTTTTTGGCATTTTATGGAGCTCCGGAGCTAATCCCCCCCCCCCCGAATATTCGTCACATTTTCGACATCAACATCTAGTTGCCAGCCATGGTAATTGCAGGAAAAGTGCTGGTGAACAGCTGATGAGGGGTGGGGGGGAATTTCCAGCACTGTCCGTAATGTGATTTCCCCCTGTAAATCGGGACGTGATTTACTCAGAATTTCCTTCCGTACGTCGAGTTTTCTGTTACCTGAGGCGTCCGTAACCCGAGGTTTTATTGGATATGGCTTCTTCAATTACTGATGTAGTGACCCACATTCTCTTGTCTTATTATGTCACTGCTCAACAACAATTTTACTACTGGGAATAACACATGCTGATTCCAAATCTGAACTCAGAATTTGCCTTATCACATACAGATTTTAAATTACAGGTGTGCTATAGATGTTCAAATGGTCTTTGATTGGGTAATGTATTTTTACAGACTCCCACTCTTGCCTAGTCAGGAGGGAAATGGACTAATGAGTGAGGTCAAGTTGTAAGGGTTTTTTATGAACTGTTTTTGAATTAGTTTATATTATTTACGACAACCTCACATTTTGTAATTGTGATTTGGGTTTTTTTGATATATATATGTGTTTTTGATAAGTTTTGTGATGTGACACTTGTAACTTTGATACTGTATCTTGTTTTTCTGTGAGCCGCCCAGAGTTGCTGTAAACCAAGTGGGGCGGCATATAAATCTAATAATAATAATAATAATAATGAAAACATTATAACAGTTACATCTACAACTGAGCCTGCCACTACCTTAGCTGAATATCCTCCTCTGGTGGCATGCATGTTCCAGCAGCAGCTGGGAAAGTCAGTGAGCTGATGTCAGAAATAGATATATAAGGTGAGATGGACCAAGGGTTTGTTTGTAGTGCAAAACCATCTTATTGGATAGTACAACTAGGCCATAGTGAGTCTGTTTTGAGCTAAAGATGAGTAGGCACAGCTGTGTTAATAGACCAGACAATCGCATCTATATGCATAATTAACTTAAGATCCTGATGTCCTAGGCAGAATCGGACTTCAGATTTGGATTCAATGCACTTGATTTAGTATAGGACACATAGATAAGATCAAGTAACAGACAATTTTTTTGTGATACAGGCAGCGTAACTTGCAGTGGCAAATTGCCCCAAGTTAAGAAATCATCATAGGCATTATCAGTTTTGTACTGAGTTGTTTGACTCAATGTGAACCTGCTAATGTCTATGGTGATTTTCTTAATTTGGAATAATTAGCCTCCAACAGTTATGCAATTTGTGTAGCAACTGAAAAGGATTTGGGTCAGGATTTCACATAATGAGAGATAGTCAGTAAATTAACATTTTATGGATACTTACACTGTCCACTGCAAGGATTTTGGCCCAGATGAAAACTAAGAGAGGCCTTAGCTCTCGAGCAGAACTCTGAAGCAGCTTCAACACATAGGGGAAAATACCAACTGATAATGCCTACAGGAAGAAAATTGAGAAAAGAACATTAACTTATAATGAGCAGGTGAGGGTTGAGTATATTGTATTGCATCACATAATTCTAATAGCCTGTAGAATACCTACTGTGCAAACACTGTGCATTTGTCTGTGCATGGATAAAGCTCACAAGAGCTGGGAGAATCATCTGGTTTTAAAATTTTCATTTTACTCTGATGATCTATTCAATAAATCCAGCATGCTCATAAGAGGCTGTTTGAGCATTCACATCGCCTCTCTTGTTATCACCATGTCTGGCCTCAGATGGAATTGGAGACCAAACAAGCATGGTGATTGCTGTCAGCAGTTAGTGTATACTACATATAAAACATGATTCTCATCAAGCTCTACAGCTTGCTGAACTTTGGCGGCCTGATTTATGTTAACCTTACAATCACTTATATGGTGGCAGATAATGGGTATTTGTACAAACTTAGTATCTTTAAGCTCAACAAGAATAAATGCATCACCCATTAATGCTCATTTTTAAAAAGGGTATTTTTTCTTCTAAACAAATTGCTGTAACATGTACCCACCAAGCTAACAGCCCAGGGTCCCAGATCTAAAAATCGTCCCAGTAAATCAAGAGCCCGTAGCCGATGCACTTGACTCAGCAGCACCTGCAACAACAAACAAACAAACAAACAAAAGCCAAATTAAAACACTCTAACAAATTTAAGAAGGCAAAGTAAACATAAACAATTCACTAAATTAAGAATGCAGATTTTTACATTATTTAAAACAGGGGTGCCCAAACTTTTCGGCCTGTGGGTCAGTCATGTGGTACAGGGGGTGGTCACTATGGCCTGTGGGTCAGATCCAGCCACTGACACCAATTCATATGGCCCACGAAGCCCTTGTTGCTCCCAGAAGCGGAAGTAAAATGCACCCGTATGGGTGTAGTTTGGGTACCCCTGATTTAAAAGCTGTAAAAGCAGAAACCTAAGAAAGCTTGAAATAACAGAGAGAGAGAGAGAGAGAGAGAGAGAGAGAGAGAGAGAGAGAGAGAGAGAGAGAGAGAGAGAGAGAGACCTTTAAAAAAAACAACAACCATGTATTCTTATGGAAAGCCTATCAAATGCTCCTGAGTGGCCAATGTTGTAAACAACGTACTGGACGAGACAGATTTAAGTCCCTTGTCTCAGTTTAACAGATAGACTATAAGGCAAGCATAGTAAGAGAAAGGGCCATATCCTTCTTTTAACTCTGTATTACTTGTGACAGTCCCTTTAACAGAATACAAACATACAATCCCTTTACAAAGCAGAAACAAAATGGTTCACTGCCTTTCTCCTTTTAGTAGAGGAGAATAGACCCTAGACCTGAGAAAGCAACAGGTCTGTAGTTTGTAAAGAGAAACTAGCTAAACACCAGGGAAATATTAACCCAATATTTTAAACCAAATTTATCCCTGCACAAAGAATGGGTATTAAAGATACCCATCTGGCACTTCAGAAGAACTCACAAGGTCAGGTGAGACATTAACTGCAAAACACATTTATGTTTCTGTGCCAGTGCATTGGTGCCATAACCTAAAAATATTATATGTCATGACCTTCACAATAAAATATCTATTAAGTTTTCTGTATTTATTTTTTACTATCTTCCTTCCTCCTCAAAATGTGGGCCCATTACTGTACTCAAACTGAACAAAGGCTTACTGCATGTTTCTCAACCCGGGGGGGGGGGGATGAACTGGAGTAAAAAAGGGAAAAGCTAGACTAGAGTTACAACAGTGGGTACATTAAGGAGAGGGAAAGGTAGAGATATTGAGGTAAGAATTGTATTTACAGCTTCAGATATAACAAACAAAAGGAAGCTACTGAAAAAGATGTGGTCAGACTAATCAGCCTTTTACTTTCATGGGTGGCAAAGTGTTTGAGGGAAAGAAGAAGCACATTAACAATTTAATACAAACTCATTAAAGTTATGTCAAACTATGTTAATGAGCTGCTAGTTCTAAAGACTCAAATTTAGTTCAGTATGATGTATCACTAGTCTTTGCCCTATCTTTCTCATCTTAATAGAAATAGAATTTTGGACTGTAGAACTTAATCCATGATTTTAAATCAACAGCATTCTCAGCCCACACTCATAACTACAGTGTTCTTCCACCTCCTTTAATGCTGCCATTTTAAAGCCTTCATTCACACCCACTCCCCTTTCTGATTTCTACTTCCTATTGCACTCAAAAAGTTCAGAAATATGTTAAATTAAAAAAGAACAAGGCAATCTTTACCAATACATCTCAATACCAGAAACAGGCCAAAAGAGACAAATACACTTTCTTAGGAAACATATAATTCAAAATAATTATTAGACAACTTATGTTATATAAATCAAGAATTGGAGGTGCTTGTCAAATACAAGCAGTTACTCAAAGCATCCACCTTTTCTTATCTTAATGGTCTATGCATACATTTGAAATAATAAAATCTCCAAGTCTCAAGTTCATCTTATGAAAAAATGAACTGAAGAATCTTTCGGGCATATAAGACAAAATATGTTTTCTAAGGAATTATTCTCTATGATCGAGTGAATTTTCTAAATATTAGCTGAGAGTAAGATAGCACTATAAACGATTTAATCTCTGAAATGCTAAGACACTACTATCCATCCTCTTACTTTCTGAGGACTCATTTGAAAAAGAGTTTTCTACTGACAGTACATCTATCAGTATAATTATGGATGTTTACAAAACACAGAAATTATATTTTGTAAAGTGTATAAAATATACTTTATACTTGAAGGTTAACATAAATATAATTGCTGGGTGACTAGTAGAGGTTATATGATTCGTCTCCATCATTAATAAAGTTTGGCATCCTTCCAGTGCTGTGCCATTCCAGTTATGAAGCTGGCTCTTCCTCATGACAAATGATGTGACTTCCTCCTTCTAGACCAGTGTTTCCTAACCTTTTGGTTTTTGGACTTTAATTCCCAGAAGCCTAAGTCAGTACACTGACTGATCAATGCTTTGGAGAATTGACTTGGGCTTCTGGGAATTAAAGTCCCCAAACCAAACGTTGGGAAACACTGTTTTAGATGCTGGAGGGCTCACTCCTGGAGTTATGCTCCTTTCTGGAGGGTCTATCTAAGTGATGGCAAACCTTTTAGAGACCAAGCACCCAAACAGAGGGTTGGAGCGAACTCTGTGCTGGGGGAGGAAGGAAGCACTCCCATTGAGCTGCTGGGCAGAGGGGTGGGGCGAACTCTGTGTTGGGGAAGGGAGGAAATACTCCCACTGGGATGCTGGGCAGAGGGGTGGGGCAAACTCTGTGCTGGGGGAAGGATGGGAGCACTTCCATTGGGCTGCTGGGCAGAGAGGCGGAGCAAACTCTGTGCGGTGTGACTCTCTGTGTGCCAACAGAGAGGGGTCTGTGTGGCCCTTCTGGCATGTGTACCATAGGTTCGCCACCACTGGTCTATCTGGCATCTTCTTCCTTTTCTTTGCCTAAAACTGTCCTTGAATAGCTCTTTAAATAACTTCATAAGAAAGAGCTGAATGGAGAAAATGAAGCTTGTGATTTTTTTAATGGTCTTTGACGACTGCTTCCTTTTGCTGGTAATGATTGTGTCTTGGAAGTTTCCCATGCACTAGTGATGCTTCCCAAGTGTTTGGGATATTATCCAGAGATTGTCAAGAGCTTTAAAAAAGAATTCCAAATAAAAGAAACCAATATCCAATTGAATATTAACATCAGTATAAATTCAACAGTGACTAGTAGTTGGAAGTTAGCATTTGTATTTCTTGTTGTGTGCCGAGTTACAAAAATGGTATGTGACAGGAAATACAACCACTGACTTCTTAAGTAATGACAATTTGTTACTGAGATACATATATGTCACTGAACTTGCATATTTATCTTCTATTACAAAGTAGCTCTTTATGACAGAATATGAAGTGGGTGTACAAAGTCATTTAGATGTATAAGTAGTCACTCAAAACTACAGTAGAAGGCCTGAGAAAAGGGAGTTGGGCAGAAAAGAAAGAGGTCTGACATGAATGCTGGTCACACAAACTGTGCAGAAGGCTACAACTTGTGGACTGCTGATTTCCTACCATTACGCTTGTAATAAAGTTTTCTAGCAGTTGACTTGACACTGAAGTCAGACATATGATTGGTAATTTCCTGTATATGTCCTCCACCTCAGATACTTATCTAGAATTAGCATTATGTTGGCTAGCTGCCCGTCATCTGGTAAGAATGCTGACTGTAATAACTAGCAATTCTGTGTTTGAGTTCTTCAGAATTCTTACGTAAACACTGCAGGAGACAAAATGGTAGAAGGAAAAAGAGTTCTAGGCTCTGGAAACATGTATCAGTGCCCAAAATCCTGCGGGTGCTTAACTCATGCTTCTTCATCTTCCATGTTATACCAGACCCGAAACTGCCAAAATGAAGATACCTCTTGGTGAGTTCATTCTGCAGTTCCCTTTGCCTGACCTAGTGTTAATTTAAACAGTGCAACGAACCACAATAAATTGTCGCTAACAAAACACCAGTTGTGTTACCAGATAGATGTTTATTTATTGCATGATCCAGCAGGCATTTTGTATCAACCCCTCGGACATCTTGTTAGTTAGTGGCAATTCAACCTTATACATATATAAAGCAGTAACAGGATTGTGGCCATTATTATTCTATAAAGCAGAGGTGCCCAAACTACAGCCCACGGGCCCAATTAGGCCCCTGCATATCATTAATGTGGCCTGCGGTGAGTATCCGGACTCACTGCGGACTGCTCCCCACACGCCCCCACCGCCTGACATCAACAGCAGCGGCAACCATGCTTTGTCCAGGCTGCTTCAAGCAGTTTCTTACTCAGTCCCATCCCCTGTGCAGAGTTTGCCAAAACCAATCGCTGCATCAGGGAAATTTTCGGAGCCTCCTGTGTTTCAAAATTCGTGGTGATAGGGGAGCCCCCTGGCGCGCCCAGGATGATGTCACCACTGCATGCCAGGTTTATCCTTCCAGCGCTGTGAATTTTGAAACACAGGAGGCTCTGGAAATTTCCCTGACGTGGCGATAGGCTTTGGCAAAGGCTGCAGAAGGGATGGGACCGAGCAAGAGGCTGCTCGGAGCAGCCAGGACAAAGCACGAACGCCAACGCTGCCGCTGTCGTCAAAACTGTCGGCAGCAGGAGCAGGCCGCCTCTGGCCCCCGCAGCTGTGTGTCGAGGGTGGGACCGGCCAGCAAAAAAAAAAAGTTTGTGCACCACTTTTGTTGTTGTTCAGTCACATAGTCAATTCCAACCCTTTGTGACCCTATGGACCATTGCCTGCCAGGCACCTCTGTCCTCCACCATTTTCCTCAGCCCACCCAGCTCTGTGCCCATTGCATCTACAATACCACCTAGCCATCTCATTTTTCGCTGCACCTTTCTTTTGCCTTCCACCTTCCCCAGCACCAAGGCTTTCTCAAGTGAATCCTCTCTTTTCATTTGGTGCCCAAAGTATAGCACCACTTCTATAAAGGAATAGTCAAACCCATTCTTTAGAAAATATTTGACCCAAGGCAATATCTTGTTTCCTGAGTATGGAATGATGTACAAATATTAATTAGTCAATGTCTGATGAAAAACTAAACTGGACCTTCTGCCTGATACCAAACAAAATCCAGTTCTTATCTTATAATAACAGAAAAAGCTGAATTTAAACTAGAGGTACAAATACAGAGAAAAACAACACATCTGAGATTCAAATGTACTCTGTGTATACATAAACATTGAGGTTCCTGCCCAAAACAAGAATGGATGAATTCAATAAGATACTAAAATTACAAGACACAACAGGTCAAAAAACAACCAGCCATTATTAAAAGGCAGCAAGATCTGCAATGAGGTTTCGCCTCCAAAGGGCAAATACTAATCCTATTGAGCTGTGCTGGATATAGTCTGAAAGACAAATTCCTCAGTAAGGATTAAAGGCCCTTCACACTCACACTCCTACCCTCTACACTCCAAGTCTCTTTATGCCAGATCATTCCCAAGAGAACTGAAGAGACTGCAATTTTTAAAAAGTCAATAAAAGGCCATTTACAAGCAGGCTGTTTTTTTCTCACTAGCATAACCTGGCAAAAATGCCAGACATTTTGCTCAGTCCCATGAATGTCTCTCATCCCAAGGGAAAGACAACACGAGGAAAAAACCCAAAGAAGAGGAGTTAATGCCCCTCCTTTAAGGAACTTGTTTAGATTTGCAAATACACTCTCCCAAACTTAAAGGATCATGTTGTGATGCAAACCTAATGAAAAGATGTTACCTGGATTTTCCTCATGAATAGTCACCTCTGTGACAACTTTGGCACTTGCATAGTTACTTTCCTCCACAAAGCAACAGAGAGCCAGTGAATATCTTTAAAACTTTTGCAAAATTACTAGTCCAGCCCTCTGGTGTTAAGTAATCTGATGCCAGATAAGAATCTTATTCATCCCTTCCGCTTTGTCAAACTACCCATCTGGCATCCCCTCCCTCAAAACCAGGCCCCAGAAGACTGATTACACAATCGGCTGTGACGCAAAATTGTGGTTCTAAGGGGAATGAGGTTCCTTACACATCATAAAGGAGGAAAATGGATGCCCTTGGATGGGTAAACAAGAACAACCTTATTTCTCTTAGCAGGAAGAGCCAACAGAGAAGTGATAAACATTCTGATTATAATCAGAATTATGACTGTGAGTTATAAGAAAACAGATAAAATGTCAAAGGTATCAGATACTGTTTTGTTTTTACCTCCTAAAGTGGCCATTCTAAATTAGTCTTAAGACATGATTAATTAGTAGTTAATCTATCTTGAAGAGTGAGAGAACATTACCATTTGCTTTACTGTCCCAATTACCATGAGTGCATTTTACAGGTTATCCTGCAATTTGAGACGCTTACTTCTACAAAATGGCTCCCACAATTTTATCTGAAGACCATTACAAACTGCAGATCTGGGGAACAACTATTCCGCTCTCAGACTTTTCCCCATCCTACCCATCGGCCTGATGGAGACCCTGTGGAAACTCCAAAGCTTGTTCACTATTTTGTAACAGTTTAATTTCGCCTAAAACTAGAGATGTTGCTTTAGAACTAAATAAATCATGTATTAACAGTTTTGCATTAAAGTGGATTTAAGTTTTTAACAATAATAGCAATAGCAATAACACTTATATAATTCCCCATAGAGCTTAGGGCAGTCTTGGGGCGGATCAGAAGTTAATTAGCATTTTGCCCCCAACATGCTCTGATGAATGTGCTTCCTTCTCAGCACAGGGAAACCAACATGTTCAGGGTAAAACACAGAGACTCAGAGCACAGTTGCAAGTAGCAAAATTGACTGAGGGCCACGTGAGTTGATGTTAAACCAGATGAAGCAGTGATTAATCCAAACCCCTCCCATCCTAAGAATATTGGTAAGGAAGCAGGATGGCTTAACCTTGAGTTGATATGGTGGCTGTGTCCCTGAGTTGGAGGAGGTTCGGATCTGGCATCACTTAGCTTCCCTTCCACTCTGCTGCTTCTCCAGCTTTTCTGCCAGCAGATTTTCATTGGCAAAAGGATTCTGGCAGCACAACATGGTTTTGCCAGCACAAGGACATTTCCCCCATCATACAGGGATTTCAGTTGGCAGAAAGTATGCTTTGTCCTTTCTAGCTACAGCCAAGGCATTTTTTGGTTTAAAGATACCTTAAAGTCACATTGTGTCCTATTTTACAGAAAGAAGGAATATCATTAATTTGATTTAATGGATAAAAGGGTAACACTAATGGATCTGTTAGTCTATCATTATGTAACTATTTCCTTTGTATTAAATTACCTGTAAGGTTTATTTAAGTCCTATATCATTTTTCTTGACTTTAAATACAATGATTTAATGGATAGAAACAAATATACAGAAATGCACACAATCTACTACAAAACTCACAATTTAGTCTCAGCTGAGCAAAATGTAGTGACTACTTCCTGTCAACTGGCATTTGTCCATCCACAACCCTGAACTAGACAATAACTACTCCATTGGATTAATCCTTTAATCATTTGAAATGCTTTGCAGTTGGTAAACTCTTCTTCTAAAATGAGACAGCTAAAAGGATCCAACCGTGTAATGCTAACAAGCTGATAACACATTTTTAAAAATAAATAAATTGGCAAATCTCTATTGCCACTAATAACCTGCACACTTGAATGGTAAGTAGGAATGATGTGTATCTAGGCCAGCTGTTTGAAATAAAGGATTTGTTGATACAGAAACAAAAGATGAAAAAAGTTCTTCCAAAAGATGAAAGAAGTTAAATTCTGTAGCACTTGCAAACAATTTATGTTCAACTGCAGAGCATTTGGGGTGGAGCACTGAAACAGTGCTTATGTATGGTATATCTTTATCAGCAGAGGCCTAGCAAACTATCAGCTCCAATTAGCCTTGGTTATAGCCTACATAATTTATTTACCCAAACACCATCTGGCAGAGAACCAAGCCATGAGGAAAGGCATGGCCAATAAATACACACATACTCACAGAGTCTGCAGCTGGCTGGCTAACATGTGCTTCAGCAGCTTCAGTTATGCTAGCAGACTGATTACTTGCCAAAACAACTCACCTGCAGTACAATGGGAAGCTGTTCAGGTGGATTTCGATTTTCTACTCCCATTGTCAGCCATACCTGAAATGCTGTTAGCTGTTCAGCAAAGAATGGGCTGTGCTGTTGGGGGGAAATGGACACTAGGTCATCATAAATTATTGTGACAAATGTACACTGAAAAATGAAGCAAAAACTCCATGCTTATTTTTGCAAAGCACAGCAAACTAAAAAAAACTTTTCTTAACTTGCTGTAGCATGTCAATAGTATATATGTGCTCAGAGGTGATATTATAACCCACAGAAGATAATTAAAAATGCAAAGAAAATGGTGAGTAATAGTTCTGAGGGGGTTAATCTTGCATACACTTCTCCAGCTTGCAAACTTGACAAGGCATGAATTCATTTCCTCTTTTTCATGGATATGCTTTCATATATTGAGTTCTCAGAGCTACCTCTGCTGAGTCCAAGGTGAAAATGATTCAAGAATAATGAAAAATATATTTCTCTTTTGACAAAGAGGTTCATAATTCAGACATATAATTATGGGGTATATTGATGTTGTCCGTGTCTTCTGACTCACATTTTTTAAAAAGATGTGCACAATAGCTCAATTTCCTGTGATATTTTAGGGGCATAAAAGGAATCAGTTGTGGTTTGTTGAATTCTGTCTCAGCAACCACAAACCATTATTATTTTCCAAATGTGTTTGCACATTCACACGGTGTAGAGAGAAGCATCAAAACATTACTCCCTACTATATATAGAAGCAATCCTGGGATATATTTCATTCCCTGTGCTTTCTAACTCAGTAGCAGAGATAGCATTCCCTTGAAAGTAATGAATCCCTTAATTATCCATGGGAATATGGAAGATGGTTTGTGATGTCTTGCTATGAAAATTAGGCAGTCTTAGGAACAGAACTCCAGGATTTCTAACAAATACCTAGCCATGTTTCCCCAGCAAGATGCTCTCCATATGTTTCAGATATCAGCTCCTATATTCCCTCAACTTTGACTTTATTATAATGGTTCTGATGGGAATTGTAAGGAAAGCTGACTTTGTCAATCTGATTCTTCATTTTCAGAATTACACAGTGTGAAAGTCAGTAGATGTTATTAGAATTATTAACTAGATATGAAATAACATAAAAGCAAAGCAGCTTACCAAATAGATAGGAGCACCCCCCCCCCAACAAATATTTACCATCAGAGTTGTAAGGCAGTTGTATAGTGCAATATAAAACTACTTACAAAAGAGGTCAAAGTGTACAAAATAGCACATGCAGTTCTGTGGAGCATTAGGGTGGGTACATATGCAAATGTGAACTGGAATGTGATATTTTCAATCAGATAACTACAAAGTGTTCTACTCTGGAAGTGACAAGTTTAGAAGAAATGGATTGCCTCTAATACTGAGGCAAGATGTAGCACAGGCAGCTAGCAGTTTTAATGCACAGTTTGACCAAATAATATAAATCAGACTGGGGGGGGGGGACCTATCAGCATAACCATAATTCAAGTCCATATCCAAACAGAGATTCTGAAGGGGAAATTGAAAACTTTTATGCAAACATCCAGAAGAAGTTGATCACATACCAAATCAAGGCATGCTTATAATGAGCAACTGGAATGCAAAAAATAGAAAACAAAGCAGAACCAAATGATGTTAGAAAATTTGGGTTAGGGGACAGAAATGAATTGGGAGAACAACTGATAAAATTCATGGCTGTACATGTACACATCATCAAATGGCTAGTACAAAATTCAGACAGACTACATTATTGGAACCAGGAGATGCAGAAGTTGCCAAAATATGACTGTGGCATGGATCACAAACTGCTAATTTCCAACATTAGAGTAAAATTGAAAAAGAGCTCTAAAAAAAACACAGAGCCAAAACATAAATAACATTTCTAAGAAATTTAAAGTCTATAGAGAAAATGGATTTGTACTACTAAGCTCAACTAATTGAAACCAGAGACATTATTAGGAAAGAATGAAAAATGGGCAATTCCTGTACTAAAAAGAAAAGAAAAATCTGGATGAAGGAAATTTTTAAAAAGGGTGGTAACATTATACTGAAGACTTATACAAAAGAGATCTGTCAGTTATAGGATACCATAAGCTAGAGCCAACTTGGAAGCAGGTAATAACAACAATGTGTGCAGAGAATGATATTTGGGAGAAAATGAAAAAACTCATGTAAAAACACTTTTCTTTTCAACATTAGTAGGACCTACCTCCCCCCAAACACCCACCACCACATTTTGTTCGAGAAGGATTTTATGACTAATTTATTAATTGCTCCTTGGATTAGATACTATTTTCTGCTGGTTGAGCTGCTCCTATGATTTTACCTGTTATTTTAGCTAGTATATTTTAGCCTTTTATACAACACACCTCAGTTTTTAAAGAGTATGCTACATTTTGAATTTCTGAAGTCCAGTTGGATATGCTGGAATACAGACCATTCTCTTTATAACAGTGCAAGTAACATTATCAGAGTTCTGTGTTTATCATTCCTTCTTCTACTGCTCTCTGTTAATACTTATAATGTAGTTAGTGAAACACTCAATGAAACTTTGTACTAGACTACAGTCTCATAAGTTTTTACTCTAAACATGAAGAGGAGTGGGATAAAACATGGAATGTCTCTCTTACTATTCAGAGCCCTCCAGATGTTTTTCAACTGCAGCTTCCACCATCTTCTAGACAGAAAATAATCTACCATTTCTACAGGTACACTAAAGCTCTCATCACCAGTCAAAAAGGAACAAATGACTCTTGATGCTGAGTGTTCAACTCATTGTCATCATATTGGAAAAGTTATGTTTCCTATAGCTTTGCTTCTTCCCAGTTAAATCTCTAAAAGCATTTGGTACTGCTTCCTTCTGCAGCTGACTTGCACCTTTCTTCACCTAAGACTTGAATGAGTTCCTTTAATCCACATGTATCAGGGGTACATTCACTATAGCTAAAACTATTTGACCTTGAGAGGCTTGCTATGATAATGTTTAAGAAACTCTGTGAGAGCATTTTGACATCTGAGATTCTGACTGTGACGTCCTCTAGTCTGGTTACAAAACTGAATGACTAACCTTAATGATCCTTAAATTCTCTCCCCCCTTGTGGCTAACACTCAAGCCTCCACTAAAGCAGAGTTTCTTACAGGATTACTGCTGCCTGACAGACGCTATCTTAGACGGGTGAGCAGTAATTCCTGATGGATCAGAGAGCAAAATGTTGATTAGAAAATGGTGAGTTAGGATCAAGAATGTTCAGTAACATTCAATCCACTGTGTGTAAAAGCAATGGAATCGAAAACTAAGCCCTTGGTTTTACAATGCCCAGAATATTATAAAATGGAGCTGTAACATTAAGGCTGACTAACAGCTACAGACCTAGCAAAGGAAAGGATTTGTAGAAAAGATTGACATATTTCCTAGCTTAAATAGAAGAAAGAATTACAAAGGAGTTGGGGAAACACTAGATTTGATATTGTTAGTCAGATGGCCATCTTTAAAATGTATCACTATTTTAAAGAGAAGGGAAAAGAAAATTATATATATATATATATATATATATATATATATATATATATATATATATATATATATATATATATATATATATATATATATATATATATATATATATATATATATATATATATATATATATATATATATACACACACACACACACACACACACAATGACTATACAAGGTTTAGAAAACAAATTACCTAACAACCCCTCCCCCCCACACACACACACTTTATGTCAATCTATCTGCATCAGTGGTTTCCAAATCTAGGGTCTCATACTTTCTTGGAGTAAAATGACTGGAAATCATGACTATTAAATAGACTCCCAATGGTTTCTGGAAGCTGTAGTACATGGGTTCCGAACCTTTTCAAGCCGGGGATCAGGTCACACTCTCTCAGTCAACTTTGAGGGCCAGATAGCCATTTTGCCCTGCCTACATGATGGGGGTGGCCACTTTGTTCCAATAGCTTCAAAGGGGATGGCCATTTTGTTTCTTGAATGCCCTTGGGGGGGGCACAGACCTTAGGCTGGGAACCCCTGCTGTAGTACAAGATCATCTGAATCTCTGAACTCTAAAGTTTGTGAAGCATTGATTTCTTTCTAAATCACAGGGGTAATCTGTGATTCCCAAAACATGCATCTGAAGTACCAAGACACTGGAAAAGAATGCATTAAAACTGTGGGTCTTCTGTGAATCTGTAGATGAACTGGCTGATCCATAGCAGTAGATCAAGATATTGGGACTATGGTCTTGGGGTTGAAGAGGTGGGACTGACTGCTTCTCCCACAGAAAAGTTCTGAGGCAAGTTTGCCTGTATGAAAAAGCAACTTTAGAGAAATGTCAGTGGTGATGACAGGTTTGGGTGTGGTGTTTTCTCCAATGCAGTATAGGTCAGTGGTAGTGAAACTATGGCATGTGTGCCAGAGTTGGGATTCAGAGCGCTCTCTGTGGGCACCCATGTGGGCACCCTAGCACAGCGTTTGCCCAGCCCCTCTGCCCAGCAGCCCAATGGGAGTGTTTCCTCCCTCCCCTGTTGCTGCGTTTGCATTTTGTGATAAATAAGTGGTTTTGGGTTGCATTTGGGCACTTAGTCTCTAAAAGGTTAACCATCACTGGTATAGACATGTATAATGTCTGTAGGTGAGGGGGATCTTATTTGCATACAAATGCACTTCTTAAATGGCCTGCCAAGGCCATAAAATTATAGGGTATGTGAACAATAACTAATTTCTCTCTCTCTTTCTCTTCTTCTTCTTTTTTTTTTTGGGGGGAGAGAGGAAATAGCTCAGGAAAAAAGGGAAGAAAAAACAGTAGGAATTAAAATAAAATAGTAAGCTCTAGCAACATGCTCAAATGAGTGTAAACAGCAGTAGCTAAATGGAAATGAAGAATAATCACTCAGCATGTGATCATACACAGTGGTTGGGAGAGGGACCGAAAAGTCTTTCTGCTTTAACTCTAGAATAATACGACGGTTTCATGCAAATGAAGAAACAACCCATGTGCGAGCAAAAAGCTTTAAATGTACCAATAACCACTAAGAAAGGACAAACAACACTTACATCACTATCTTTCTTGTAGATATAAACCCAGTCCAAACTTCTGGAGACTGGAACAACTGTAAATCATTTTCACCTCTTTCAATATTCAAAGGGGCCTTTTGTTCTATAGTACAGTAATCTACTTCTATCTGGCATTTTTCACACCTGCCTTCATCCTATTAGGTGCATTCACAGCTCAGACAGTCTTTCTGGCCTGTTGCTATGACTAAGTCACTTTCTCTCCAGGACTACTGAATGATTCCTTTCATCTGAAACGTCAGTTATGGCTCTTGACCCAAAAGCCAAAAGCCTCATGTCTTACATATTCTCCTTGCTGCAAAATTCTACAGGCAGTGCCAAACCTTATTGATACTGTATTTCTCTTTCAAGTACATTTATGCTCCCCATCCCTATCACATTTAGAGAGAAATAATCAATGCAATTCTCTCTAAAACCCAATTTCTACTGATATATCAACAGCAATTTGGAAATCATTGCAGTACAGGTATAATGATTATACATTACTAATTCCTATCCAGTAAAGAGGACTACAGGCACCCTGTCATTTTGGCTCTCTTGTAAGATTCAAATCATCAAAAATAGAGGAGCAGAAAAGAGAATGCATTGTTATCATCATGTTCAGCAGTGACAAAGACTCTTTCTTTTGGATTGTAATGTGGCCACTTGGCACAAGGATTGTGACTTTAGTCAGACCAAGTGATGGAAAATTATAACATTACTCTCAAAATGCAAATATGCAACTTTGGCAGACCTAGGGGCCAATTTTCTGCCCCTAGAATAATCTGGAAGCAGTTTAGACTCCCCAAAAAAGTGGTGGGAGGGATGGAAACCACAAGACACTAGAACTCTATGTCCAGATTTGAACACCTTGTATTAAATGTCAATCATGTTGGTGCAAGATTCCTGCTGAAGTTGACTAAAAAGGAGAACCTCTGTTCCTGCTGGCTGCAAATACCCTTTTTGCATTGAGTACATTTTGGTGAATGGGCATCTGTTGAAAATTTTGATCTTTGATTTTGGAATTTTGATCTTTGATTTTGGAATTTTGATCTTTGATTTTGGATGCCTACCCACAGATTTGAATGGGTAAACGATAAACACTAACTATTCCAAGCACTGAAAAGCACTGAGTCAAATTAAAAGATATTTGTCCTTACAAATTCAGATTAATATCTTTTGAATGACTACTCACAGATGCATTGATGGCAGGAAGATTTTAATTTGGTTTCGTTTGTAACCCCTGTGAAATTTATTCAACTTACATTAATATTATCTCAGGATATCAGAGAGAAGCAAAACAAAGCTACAAAAAAAGTTGTGGTACCTTCTTAAAGACTAACCCCTGTATTTAAATGTGAGATTTTGTGGATCAAGTCCACAATTTTCATATTTAATTACAGGAGTTAAGTCTTGTGGACTTGATCCATGAAAGCTCACATTTAAGTACAGGAGTTAGTTTTTGTCTTTTTTGTTGTTTTGTTTACTCTCTGATATGCTTGCACAGACTAACAAGACTACCACTTCAAAAAGTATCTCAGGAGTCTATCCTGTGGGAAAGGATGCTTCTGATCTATATGTCACTAGCTCATTCCATCCTACCACTCCACAAGAAAAGGACATCAACAGAGGTCAAATTTACAGCTTTAAATATGATAATTATATGAAGATGTTATAACACTCCATGCTGTGAGCAGCATTTGTGTATGCCAAGCCTCATCCATCTCTGTCATGACATTTTTCAAATAAATCAGACACATAATACATTGTGGCTAATTAGCAAATACAGTACAGTAATACCTCGGATAACGCTAAGACTTGGTTCCACAAGTCTTGGTGTTATCCGATTTTTAGTGTTACCCGATGCATGTTAAAATCCTATGGGATGGATCGGATAACGTTAAAAGCTCCATAGAGATACACTGTAACCGCAGAGGCTTTAGCGGTTGTTATCCGATCCATCCCATAGGACCTTAACGTTATTCGATCCAATTCTCCTGCCCAGATTACTTAACGTTATGCGATTTTAGCGTTATCCGAGGTAAACGTTATCTGAGGTATTACTGTATTAGAAATTTAATTTTTAAAATCCTGGTAGATCTGCTCCATCACGTATCAGCAGGAGGGCAACAACAGAGGAGACATCTGGGTAAGGAGGGCAAAACCTAGTATCCCAGCAATTAGTCCCCATAAGACATTTTCTCGTTAGCTTAATGAGGGAGATGCTACAAGGAGGCAAGCAGTGGTATCCTAAACGATTATGTGGTCCTTAACTGTCTGCTTCTTTTGCTGCTGAAAATAACTCCCTTCTTTTTTAGAATTGGGGGAGATTTGTATTTAACACCTATGTAAGGCCAGCCTAGCCTTACGGTAGCAAGAATGTACTCCAAATTGCTACCATAGTTTTGAAGTCAAATATTCAAAAGAAAAAGAAAATAATCTCAGAAACATGCACCTAAAAACCTACTAATCTGATTTAAATGGCTATAATTTGATTTTAACATTGATATTTTCTGTTCTGAAAACGTTTATAGGATTCTTAGAAAGAAAATGATTTGGGTTCTTTTCCTCATAGGAGCTTATACTCAAATAATGACTAGTTATGCTGTAACAAATCCCCAACTTCAGATAGAAAACCTATTATTTTGTTTTCTGAGGGTTATCTAAGGGAGTTCAGCTCCAAATCTATCAGAGTATCATGACCAAACAAGCTAATTAGCCTATAAAAGAGCCATAATTTAAATAGTTCTGCCCATAAAATGGGGGGAAAGTAGCCTCAGGAGTCTTTCCAGTTTTGAATAAGTAACAGCATTTTAGGTTTTTCCCCTGTTTAAAGTCAGATAAAGAAAGGAAAAACATACTAATCATTTCTCTACATAACAATAAATAATTTTGTGCCATCAGGGCAATTCTGACCCTTTCCAGGATTTTCTATGTACACCAGGGGTTCTCAACCTATGGCCTGCGGTGCCAAATAATCTGGCCCCTGCCCTTGCTCCAGCCGCTGATGCTAGAATTAGCCACAGACTCATTTACGGCAGTCATAAACAATGGGGAGAAAACCAGTCCGGCCTCCTCAACTGTTTGAGGGAGCATGACCTGGCCTCCAACTTGAAAAGGTTGAGAACCCATGATGTAGAGAATACACAGGCCTGTGATGGCACTATGTGCTAAGTCTATATGCATATACAGAAGTGGTTTATCATTCCCTTCTTCTGGGGCATCCTGGGACTACGCAGATTGCCCATGATTACACAAGGCGGCTCTTCTCCTGGAAGGCAGAGTGGGAAATCACACTCCCAGCCTCTCGCTCTGTAGCCAGATGTCTAAGCCACTGAACTATCCAGCCAGCTATTTCTCTGCAAAGGAATATACTACAGAAAGAACCTGCTGGCTAGATAAGTCACTGAGTTAGACATCCAGCTACAGGGACGAAGGCTGAGAGTTTGAGTCTTCACAGTGCAACCCAGAAGAGACAACCCGCTCCTAGACCGGGACGCCTTGCTCATGGTCACGCACGCTTTGGTCACCTCCAGACTTGATTACTGTAATGCGCTCTACATGGGGCTGCCCTTGGTGACCATTCGGAGACTGCAGCTGGTCCAAAACGCGGCAGCCCGGGTAGTGATGGGACGCGGGCGTTATGCTCGGGCCTCACCACTGCTTCGGGAGCTGCACTGGTTGCCAGTATGTCTCCGGGTGCAATTCAAGGTGCTGGTCATTACCTTTAAAGCCCTATATGGTAGTGGGCCAGGATACCTAAGAGACTGCGTCACCCTAAGAACATCGGTCTGTCCCACCAGGGCGGATCAGAGGGGCTCTCTTGTTGTTCCATCGGTTAGGGAGGCTCACCTCGCTAGCACCAGGAAGAGGGCCTTCTCCGTGTTCGCCCCGGCCCTCTGGAACCTCCTCCCAACTGAGCTGCGCCTGCGGACAGAGCTCCTGTCCTTCCGGAAGAGCTTAAAGACCTGGCTGGCAGGACAAGTGTGGGGTTCCAGGGATGGGGGATCCTATGTGGGGTGGTTAGTCTAGGGATAACCATCCTTCTGAAATACCCAGATACTGTTTTAGTTTATGAATTTTTAAATTTTAATACTGATATGTTTTTAAATCTATGCTGTTAGCCGCCCAGAGTCGGGCTTGCCTGATTGGGGCGGGATAGCAAGTATGAGAAATAAATAAATAAATAAATAAACCTGTGTAACTTCAGGTAAATTGCACAGCCCCAGGGCACCCTCAGAAAAAGGGAGTGGTAAACTATTTCTGAGTGATTTCTATGCCTAGAAAACCCTGGAAAGAGTAACTGATAACTCAGAATTTACTTGACTGCAGTGTCTCAGTGGTTAAGAAGTTCACCTTGTCAGTTGGAAGGTCAGCAAGTTGGCAGTTCAAGACCTGAGTACTGCATGACAGGTTTGAGTGCCTGTCTCTGTCCCAGCTCCTACCAACCTAGCAGTTCAAAAGCAAGATATTGCAAGTAGATAAATAGGGACCACTTTGGTGGGAAAAGATCTTAGAGACATGAAAAGAGCCTCATTCGGGCATCCGTAAGTGAGTGGAGTCCCTTTAGCAAAAACCCTTTCAACCCAGAAAGCACCTTTGTGTGCTTCTGACATGATAAAACAACAACGTGACATTATGAAATTATCATGTAAAGAAAGAAATGTAAAAAGCAAATTATGCTAAATTTTACAAAAGATAATCCTTTAATATTGTGTCTGTTGTTATATTGGCATCAGGAGAGTTAGTTTAAAGTTTTGAAATTCCACTTTAAAATCTTAATATAATGAACACATAGTACAGATCTCTGTACTCAATGCTCAGCTCTATAATTTTATAAAAGTAACTCCCATCCAATGTGGTACCTAGTGTGGAAAATTGGGTGCAGTCCCCACCCAGCCATGGTAATTTACTGGGAGAGTGGAACTGGCAAAACCGTTCTTTAAATATCTCATTCACCTGGAAAGCCCTATTAGGATTGCTATAAGTCTCTTCTGACTTGATGGCATATAACTAACTAATTTCCATCCAGAATGAGAATATGTAAATCTCTCTGTGCTGCAGTTAACAGTAAACAGAAGCAAGCTTGCAAATCAATTACATAATACTTTAGACTTTATTGGGCACTTACCGCAAGCATACATTGAAAGACACTAAAAAGTATATATAATCAACCACCTCTAAACACTGTCTCTGCCCAGAGTTGTCTGGCCTGCCATTTTAATGTGGTAACTATTTACTATCACTTGCAAGATAGGGGGAAAAACTTCTGGCAAGTGATAGAAACTAGTTAGCACATTAAAATGGCAGGCCAAAGAAGTTAGAAATATTGCCATCTAACAAGTCGAGCCATATATATTTTTTTCTAACAAGAACACAGATTACACTGTAGCAAAAAAAAATTCTATAAATCAATGTGGCTTGAGGTTTGATTTAAGCCCTTGGTAAAACAAGAGAGTTCTGTGGCACCTTGAAGACAAATAAATTTATTGTAGGCTTCATCTTCAACCAAGCTTTTAGCTAATAAAGTGGGATATGCTCCAGAAAAAAACCTTTGCTGTAATAAATTTATTAGACTTCAGGACACCCCAGGAAATGTTTAAAAAGTATTTTAAAATTTTAGTAACAAATTAATATAGTACAGCTACTGTTTAGCAAGAGGAAATGATTAGTGCCAGTCTAAGCAGGTATCAGGAGAGCAGAATATATAAAAAAGATAATATACAGTAATATGACCACAAGAGCCAGTGTTGTGTAGTGGATGAAGTGTCAGACTAGGACTGTGGTGGAGAGCCTTGGCACACCAGCTGTTCTTGGATTTCAATTCCCAGGAGCCCTGATCGGGAGGTGTACTGGCTTGGGCATCTAGTATTTGAAGTCCAAGAACAGATGGAGTGCCAAAGTTGACCACCACTGGACTAGGACATAGGAGGCTTAGGTATACATCCTTCAAAGTCTTATATGGCTTGAAAACTCTTCTAGGGTTACTGTAAGTCATAAGTGACTTATTGGCATCCAACATTGGAGTGAAACTGAAAAAGAATTCTAAAAGTATCACTGTACCAACATAATATTCCTGAGGAATTTAAAATCTGTATAAGAAACAGATTTTGCAGTACTATACTCAATTGATCAGGAACCAGAAGAAATGTGAGGGAAGAATGAAAAAAAGAGAATTCCTGTTCTAAAAAGAAAATAAAAATCTGGATGGATAATGGGGGGGGGGGGGGATGACTTAAAATTGTAAAGGAAAGGTAGGAAGCAAAAGGTGACAAATATAAGGTCAGAATCCTGATACCCAACTTTCAGGAACCGGTATGTGGAGAACAACTATATTAACCAGGGCAAGGAAGAGAATTATAAGAAGGGAAAAATAAGACATCTCTTCAAGAACATCCAAGAAATCAAAGGGAAATTTAAGTCCTGACTAGGAATGCTGAATGTTTAACAGGAAAAAACATGGAAGCAATAGACTGATGACTTTTACAAAAGAAATAAAAGGATGACAGACTTCTTTGAAGTAGAATCCTATGATGAGGAATCAGCAATTCTAAAAAGTGAAGGGTACTAACTGAAGGTACTAACCATTCCTTGTAGACTATTTACTATGTTAATCTACACAGGTATTAGGGGAGCAGAATATGAAAAAGATGTGATTCAGAAATATGGGCACAAAGTAAGGATGAGGCAATAGTTCAGAGAAAACTTAACACACTTACCCTGAATGCAGTACCTTCCTCTATTATGGTAGGCAACTGAGAAAGACATATATCCACAGCAAGATCCCAAGCCTGCCTGTTGAATAAAACAGGAAATGGGAACATTAGTCCAACATAACAGAATGTACAAAACTATACAGTATGTGATAGCAAAGAAAGTCACTTCATTAGAGTTAGTGAAACATGTAATTATTGTACTTCTATTCCTCCTTTTTGTTTTTCTTCCAGCAAGCAAAGACTTTGATTGATGCAGAGGTTTTGCAACTGTCCTGACTTGCTGCAGCAGGGCGGGCGGGCATTAGGGGTCTTTCAAATACCACGTGACCATTTTAGGGGGGAGGGGGTTGAACAAAAGTCACGGAAAATCGTGGGGGTGGTGGTGGTTGGTTTTAGCGTGAAGTCACATGATGCCAAAATTTTAACCCCCTGGCCAGGTGGAAGTCTGGGGGTGGAGTGGCAGGTATCCTCAGGCTCTGGGCAGGACTGTCCTCTGCTGCTCGAGCTTGTGCGGCATTTAACCCCCTGGCCATGTGGGAGTCCAGGGGTGGGGTGGCAGGCATCCTCAGGCTCCGGGTCGGCCATGCTTCTGCCGTTTCTCTTCAAATCAGGGGAAACGGAGAAACCATGTGATTTAAGGGGTCAGAGGGAGGTCGGTTAAAGGTCACAGAAAGTCACAGGGGCGGAGGGGGGTACAAAAAGTGGCCTATTTTAGGTCACATGGTATTTGAAAGGCCCCTTAACTTGATATGCACTGCATTCTCTTTTTATTGAGCCATTCAATTTTTTATGATCAATGTTTAATGTTTTAATTATATTTGCACTATAATACTGCTAGCTGCTTTAGGTCCCACTCATAGAAGACAGGTTAAATATAAACCAAATATATAGATCAACAGATGAACAAATGACCAAACCAATATAATAAGAGAAGTCATACAGAACTGTAGCAATGATTCTCTTAATAACTCAATGGGAAATGTGTGCAAGGATATGACAAATGAAAGGGATTCACTGGGTTGCTTTATCTAGGAGATTTCAACGTCCATGTGAAGCTGGTGGCTTTGGGTCTGGCCACTGAGTTTATGGAAAGCATGGCTTCAGTGGGTCTATCCAAATACAAGATGGGATCCATACACCTAGTAGGACATACCTTGTCCTGGTATTTTTGGTGGGGTAAAGAGATGGTGATGACATGGGCAAGGCACTTAAACATTGCAAACCCACAACAGATTATCAACTCATCCCTTCCTGCTTGAAGAGGACTATTGTGTGCCCCATGCTTAAAAAGATGGGAAGATGCTCTCAAGGTATCCATCAACTCCATATAGTCTGACCAAAGCTCATCAAAGTTTATAGGAAAGGGGGGGGACAGGACACAACTAAAGCAGGAGTTTCAACCATCCCTGTTTACTTGACTGAAGGAAGAAGTTAACAGTATTTTTTCCAGCTCAGCCTAGGCTAGGAGTTAACTTCACTGGAGCCTGATGGAATGTTAATGTGGGTTATCCACAGAGGAACAAAGGGGGTAGTTCTAAAGAGCCTTAGTTTATAATCCCACAGCAAAGACAAGGCTTGGGTTGACTGGTTGCAGGAATAGCTGCAGCAGAGGAAGCTTCTCCTGCTGGAAGGCACTGGTGGTGATCTGCCTTTTTTGTCTCCTATGTCACCTCCAGGTAAGCATGGATCTTGCTTAACCCAGCACCACATGATGACTATCTTCAAGACCAGGTATAGCTGTTCAGACCGGGCCATCAGGCAAGCTGCTTGCCCTTAGGGCAGTGGTTCCCAACCTTTCTTTGGCCATGCCCCACCTAAGCATCTCTAAAATCCTGATTTTCCTCAGTGCCACCCTCCTCCTCTTCCTTAGTTGGATATTCCTGTCCCACACCCAAGTCAGATCCATCAGTAGCTGATTCTGAGGGTTCTGCCTGGGTGTTCCAGTAGGGGCCAACAACCTGCTTGGGGATCATAAGTGATCCGCTCACACCACCGTAATACATAAATAACATTCCTCTCATAAAATAACAAATCTACAGGATGAGATTAAAATATTGCAAAGAATGTCAACTCATCGTTCTGTAAAGCATATGTTCATTTCAGTTTACAAAGTCTACAATTGGGTATCAAGTTTTGTAAACACACGTGTTGGGAAAAACTTCTTTGTAGAGCTTGGACTTGTGAAGCAAGCTGCTTGATAAACCCTAAATAACTGATTTTTGCATACTAAAGTGAAATAGTAGTATCTGTTATGCCTCCCAATGAGTTGCGACAACCTGCCTGACAGCTAAGCAAAAAATTGCAAGGAGCTCTTTATGTAATAAATTTGCATTTTCTCCTTAAAACAATGTCAGCAAATGGAATGAAGACGAAGAGCACTAATTGGATTTTTCATTTGCTATTTTCCCCATTTCTTTTTTTTTAAAGAGCTCCAAAAATGTTGAACCTTGGGACACAACCACATGTAGTAATATGAGCCAGAACCACAGCAGACTGTCTGGCACTTGTGCTAGCAATTTGATTTTATCTTTTATGTGTCAGATATCACTTGTGTATAAATGTGGTATGTTCTGAAATTCTGATTTCTTCTATATCAACTCCTAGGTGACATCAATGTTTCCAGTTTTTCCTTCTGTATTATATTTAACCACCTATGAAGTAATCCTTGGTTTTCCCATTGCTGTCTTACTATCTCTCCAAGGCCATAAGTTCACACTAGGAAAAATAACTTGCTGCCTATTGGTAATGTTACATAGCAAGAGTGAGCTGGAAGAAGAAACAGCACTAGATAATTCAGTTTTATGGAGTAAAGATTGTCTGCAGCTTTATTGATTTCAGTTGCCTGAGCATGGCATAACATCATGGATCAGAACCAAACATCAAACAGCCTGTTCACTGACTAGTGCACTGCTGGGAAATGCTGGGAAAGTACGGAAATGAGATCCAAGTGTGTGGGGGGGTAAGTTTGGGACGCACAAGTCAATCATGGTACAACTTTGTGGCCTTCCCCAGAATCCCCTAAGGCAGGGATCAGCAAACTTGGCTCTCCAGATGTTCTTGGACTTCAATTCCCAGAAGTCCTGATCAGCAGGCATACTGACTTGAGCTTCTGGTAATTGAAGTCCAAGAACATCTGGAGAGCCAAGTTTGCAGATCCCTGCCCTAAGGGATTCCCAAAAAGCTGAAGGATATGGGCAAACTGGACATTCTCCCTGAATGGATTCACTCTCTGATGCTAAACCACCATCACTAAAGCTGTGACAAAAGAAACACAAAAGAAATACTGACAACCTTCATAGTGAGAAAAACATAGAGGCTCACTAATGCCCAAGCCCAAAGGGTGAGTGATAGAGAGTAGAAAAGCTTCGACGACAGTGAATTTCATACATGTTCCATGCTGTATTAATACAACTCTGAGCCTAGCTAACATCATATTAACAGAATGAAAAGGCATCACATGGCCGAAATGCAAAACTACCAGCACTGTCTGGGAGCATTCCACATTGGTAAATAAGGCACCATGGAGAGAGAGAGAGAGAGTGTGTGTGTGTGTCTATAGCTCTTTTTTCCAATGTGGATATCAGGGTGGGGTTTTTTTAGTTTTTCATGTGCATACGAGTTTTTAAAAAGTTACTCAGAATTGCTTAGAGTCACACATATGTCCTTCTTAATATTGTGAACTCTCCTTATTCTTTTAAATTGTTCTGCTACTGTTGTCTGACTGGACAACCCACTACGGTAATGGAGTAGACCATACAGCCAGCTACTCAACACTGAGAGTTGGGCAGAAGCAAGTAATTTGACTACCTAAAGGGGCCAATGGGTATGGGCGGATGAGCCCTTTTAGGTGGGGTGACGGTCCCCCTCAGTGGAGAAAATGTCACTGGAAACCATCAGATTGGGCCCAATGGCACAATGAGCAGAAGAGGAACCACTTTCGGATTCCCAATGATCATGGAGGTGGAAGAGATCATTCCAGATGGACTGGCTGTGAAGGAGCACCTTGTCCATGTCCTCAAAGCTACAGCAGTCCATTATAGTCCCGGTGTTAAATCCTGCATGTCTCATTTCATATGAGGACCTTGCCTCCCCTCCCCTTGTGCCTATACCAACTGCCAGGGGAAGAAGAAGCCAGGGCAGGATGAGGACCTGCCGACCCTCCCCTGTGCCTACACCAACTGCCAGGGGAAGAAGAAGCCAGGGCAGGATGGGGACCTTGCCGCCCCTCCCCTGTGCCTATACCAACTGCCAGGGGAAGAAGAAGCCAGGGCAGGATGGGGACCTTGCCGCCCCTCCCCTTGTGTCCACCCCAACATATTGTAATGTAATGTAATGTAATGTATTGTCTGTAAGCCGTCCTGAGTCGCCACGGCGAGTGGGCGGCAATATAAATTTGAACTAATAAATAAATAAATAAATAAATAAATAAATAAATAAATAAATAAATAAATAAATAAATAAATAAATAAATAAATATGTGCCGCAGGAGATGGCTTTGTGATCATAGTGTGTGGGTCACTTCATGGCAAACTGGGATCCACCTTAAACAAATTCACGCCAATCTCATTTTTCCTGCTTCAGGGGAAAAAAAGTATTCTCAGATACGAGTTGCAGCTGCTGCCAACGTTCTGCCACTAGAAATGACAATTATTTTTGTTCCATAAGGTTTCAGGCACAATTTTTTTTGCTTGACACAGTATTGATATAAAAATAACACACAGAGAATATATTTGTAATTTTCTCTTGCTCATGCCAACTGTTGTGTCCCACTGTAAAATCATAAAGCATAATCATAAATTCTCTCTGAAATTCTTCTCACTTAACCCACGAGCCATCCCTGCCCTGTCTAAAAAACAATATCTTAAGGTAATAGTATGAGTTGCACATTATCCTTACAAGGATTTATTGATTATGTTGGGCAGCCATATGTATACATTTTAAAATCTGGAGTAGAACATTATGAAAATGCAGTCATTTTTCCATGGCTATTCAAAGTTTAAAAATACAACCATTAATAGGCTAAGCAATTTACAGTAGATAATCAAGAGCCTAGGAGATTTTGAGCATCCTTCTGGATTTTAGTTACTTGTTTGTGTACTTTTCTCAGTCAACTGTATTTTGCCCAAGAGACTAGCTACAGTGAAAGAGGCCAACTTGCAAAAGGGGAAAAACACCTATATACAAAGAATAAAGGATACTGCCCATTCTTTTCAATGCATACACAACATACAATTTGTTTCACTGGACTTCTTTCCTTCACATGTATTAGCCCATTTAGCAATGGTCTTCCTCTTTACAATAGGTTGCCTATAACTATGAGATAATAAGGGGATAATCAAAACACTTTCAAAACAAAAGCAATAAACAGCTCCCCTGTGCTCAATAAACGTCCAGGGTGCAGGGGAAATGATTATACAGAAGAGTTGTGGGATATATTAATCCCAGATTATGACAACATATGTTGTCAATTATTACAATTAAATCCATACTGTATTTCTGAATTCAGCCCAACATGTGGGCATTATATTAAAATGTTTAATAACATTGCAGATATTTTATTCATATTTATTTTTAGTTCTCACTCTATATACATAAATAGACAACTTCAGAAAACAACTGCCTCCACAAAGTTTCCATGTAGAGACCACAATAGCTGAAACTATACAGCAGCAGTTACTTATCTGTTCCCTAGGGAAGGAGAGAAGAACAATAGGAGCCCCATACTTCAGCACTTATCTCTACTCCTGAATGCTAGTTTATACTGCAAAGGAGCTATGACAATAGAAAAAGCCTAGACTTGGAAGTAAAAATGACTGCTTTCTCAAAAGTTTAATTTAGGTAGGCTTTGCTGGAAAAGCCGCTGGGGAGGGACAGGGAAAGAAAGAAAGAAAGAAAGAAGAGGGATCATCAGCACACAGCCACTGACTCAGTTTCCTGGTTCCTCCCCTTGCAGGTAACTACTTAAAAAGAACAGCAGCAGCAGCATGAAATCTGGTGCTAATGCAGTGGTGGGCATGGGCCGGTTCACCCTGGTTCTGTAGAACAGGTGGTAACAATCAGGCACCCCCAGCCAGCCAGTACTGTATTTTTATGTATTTTTTAACTTGGGCTCCGCCCATGTCATTGGCTCTGCCCATGACATCATGATGTTGGCTCTGCCCATGATGTCAGCTCTGCCCACAGTGTGGTAGTAAAATTTTTGGCTGCCCATCAATGTGCTAAGGGCACACTTAAAGTTGGAGGAGGAGTCCAGGGGCCACAAAGATCCAAGTGTGGAGCTTCTAGAAAAACTGCAATTGAGGGGGCAGCATATAAATGTGAATATACAATACAATACAACCCCTTTCTCTAAACTGTTCCCCTGGGAATAGACAGTACAAAAACTAATGGTGGTAACAGCTATTGGGCAGAAACAGTAGCTGAAGGTGACACTAGCAGAGGAAGCAATGGCAGCGACACTCAAACTAACCTTTGTTGCACAGTTACTGGCAATGATAAACTCCTGCTGAACTTACCAAGAAAACCCTATGAGGAGACATACCAAAATGAGTCATTATATAATGCCAGAACTTGATGTCCCGAGATCAGAAAATACTCAGTCAGCTACTGAAAGCAAAGGAAAATCACAAATATCTCTGCCACTAACGAGGCAACTAAATTCTGGCCAAACAGATTGTTGACCCTGACATGACCAAAAGTGAAAGGAAAGTTCAATGTCGCATGACACATACAACTGGAACATGGAATGTGAGAAGTACGACTCAAGATGAACTGTAAACTGTAAACCAAGAGATACAGAATATAAATATTGCAATGCTTGGTATCAGTGAACCAAAATTTATTGGAATGGGATATTTTCAGTTGGACAAATACAAATTGTTCTACTCTGGAAATGACAAACTCAGAAGACATGGAGTGCCTCTAATACTGAGGCAAGATGTAGCATAGAAAGACAGGAAGCTTAATGCAAGGTCTGACCGAATAATATCAGCCAGATTTTTTTTTTTTGGGGGGGGGTATATCAGCACTATGATCATCCAAGTCTACACTCCAACCAAAGATGCTGAAGGAGAAAAATTGAAAGCTTGTATGCAACCATGTAGGAAGAAATTTATCACACACCAAAACACGACACATTTATAACTGTGGATGACTGGAATGCAAAGAAGGGAATACATCAGAACCAAATGTGGTTGGAAAATCTGGTCTAGGGGACAGAAATCAAGTGGGAGAAAGACATAGAATTCTGTGAGGCTAACAATCTATTTATTGCAAATGCATGCTTCAAGCAACTGAACAGATACCGGTAGCTATATATGGGATGTCATCAAAAGGTTAGTATAAAAGTCAGATAGACTACATAATTGGAAGCAGGAGATAGAGAAGCTGTATTCTTGCTGCCAAAACGAGGCCAGGGGCAGATTGTGGCACAAATCACGAAATACTAATATCCAACATCAGAGTAAATCTGAAAAATAGCTCTAAAAATTGCAGCATTAAAATATAATTTAAACAAGACTTTCTAGAAAAGATGTTGGGAAAGGTGGAAGGCAGAAATAAATGTAAGACCACACATAAGGTGTATTACTGTAAGAGAGACGCCACAGGCTTGTGTTTTCAAGACCTGAGCAGGGTAGTTGAGAACGGGATGTTTTGGAGATCTTTCACTCATAGAGTTGCCATTGGTCAGAGATAATTTGATGGCACACCCCTCCTCCTCCTCCTCATCGTCATTGTCAGCTGCTAGTTGTGTCCGAGTATACATTTTTCCTGAAAGTCATTTTCACAGTTGATGGATGTGTCTCTGGTGATTCAATTCTTAGAAAGACAACCATCACACATCTGCTGCCAACATGCGGGTCCAAACTAGAGGCTTCAGTTTCACCCAAAACCTGCCTCCACCATCCTTATCCCATCGCCATTGGAGTTTGAAAGAAGAGTGACAAACAGGGAAAATGCCATTGGTGTGAATTTGTTTAAGGTGGATCCCAGATTGCCATGAAGTGACCCCACACTGTGATCACGGAGCCATCTCCTGTGACATGTATGAAATGAGATATGCAGGATTTAACACTGGGACTGCTATGGACTGCCATTGCCTTGAGGATATTCCGCCTCCATGACCATTGGGAACCAGAATAGTGAAGTGGCTCCTCCTCCGCTCATTTTGCCGTTAGGCCCAATCGGATGGTTTCCAGTGGCATTTCCTCCACTGAAGGGGACCATCACTCCACCTAAAGGGGCTCATCCACCCATACCTGTTGTCCCCTTTAGGGAGTCAGGTTATTTATTGCTGCCCAACTCTCAGCGTTGAGTTGCTGGCTGTACAGTCTGCTTCATTACCATAGCGGGATGTCCGGCCAGACTACTACTACAAGAATTAGTTTGGATTTTGTTTGATAAAGCTAACCATTACTCTCAAAGCACAGTGTCAAGCTCGCATTTAGACTCTACGCACTCTGAGGACCATGAGGTTACATATTCTGAACCACTTTAACACCCACCCATTATTAACATTTAGATTTGTGACAAGGGTGGAACTATTGGCTAGGAAGCCAACATTTACTACCATGGGGTTTTCTGCTCTGCCAACCTAAATCCCAAAGAGGGGCTAAGAATAATATTTGCCAGGAAATGTTTGAGTACCTATTCTGCTAAATTACCATTTCTAAGCTTTAGCTGGCACAGTAACAATATTTCCCAAATTCAGGGAAATTCAGAGCACAGGACAAATAAGGAAGAACCAGACAACAGAGAACAATTCCCCACTGGTTAGGGAGAGCAAATGACATTAAGAACTTTGAGAGGAATCCCTTTTGTCTATACCTTAAGAATAAAGAAGGGTCATAGAAAGAGGCATATTTCCAGTACTGATTTATTATCCCTGTAAATTGCAAGAGACATCCAGTATAGGTCATTATCAGACAGAGACAGATGTTACTATGATGCTGAATTCCTCAAAGGTATTTTGGGGAAAGAATATGGATATCACAAGCAAAAAGGTAAAAACAGAGAGCAGATCCCACAAGGTTAAATCTTTAGAAGTTTTTTTTTAAAGTTTATCACTGATGTTTGAAAGAGACATCAACAGATTAATGTCAAATCTTGTTTTCGTTTTCTACAAATACAAAACTAAAAATCAGAACAGTAATACCAGTCAGTTTTATTTAATATTTCTGAAAAGTATAATCAATTCACAATTTTCAAAATTTATATTCCATTGCAGTGTAATGAGATCCTAATTAACCTGATTTTTTTCATGAATACTGTTCAAACAGGGAAAATGCCCCTGTCCCTAAATAATGCTACCTGTCCCTAAATAATGCAACATGTCCCTAAATAATGCTATTTCTTGCTAATTTTCTATAGGTAGGGAACACTGTAGACAGCGTAGGATTTGCTAAACTTAATCTGGACCTTGACCAAGCCACACAGTTCTAGGACACTCCCAGAAGAAGAGAATGGTAAGCCACATCTGAGTATTATTTTTTTTTACCTAGAAAATCCTAAAAAGGATCACCATAAGTTAGAATTGGCTTGATGTGTATTTGTACGCACGTACGTACACTTCCATTGGGCTGCTGGGCAATGGAGATGGGTGAATTCTGTGCTGGGGGAGGAAGGGAGCACTCCCATTGGGCTGCTGGGCAGAGGGGGCAAGGCAAACTCTGTGCTGGGGTGACAGCACGCGTGCCAACAGAGAGGGGTCTATATGCTCCTTCTGGCATGTGTGCTGTAGGTTTGCCCCCACTGGGCTATGACAATGGGAGCACATCACAAAATATTTTGTGCATATTAACAGAAGCAAATTCACCCTGTACAAATTCACCCTGGGTATGTGCAGGACTCTCAGGAGCTGTGTTCTATGTGGTATAAGGGGCTGTTGTAAGATGACCAACTTCTTGTGCACGAATGGAGATTCCAATGACTCAAGTAATTATGTGTGTGAGTCCATTTAGCATCCTGAAAATCAATTTGTGAATTAGCTTTTATAGCATCGAAATAAAGAGCATTGAATAAAATGCTCCATTTCTATTATACACTTTCTAAACAAATACTGCTGTTGCCAACCATACTAAATCTCATTTTAAAATACTCTGCCAAGAAATGAAAAGCTTAAGAGCTTCTGACAATCTCTCAGCAATATTTGGACACAGATTCAGATTTTATTCTGTGATTTTATTTTAAGGACACATGTGATGTAACAGAACAACTTCAGATTAGTCTCTATTACACTTTGTCTTTGCACAGCTCCCTATAACAGCCAATGTAAAAGGAAGAAAGATTTATATGATCTGAAAAGAAACCAGAGTATAGCCAATGTAAAAGTCACATGCTGATAAAAAAGATAAGCATAACCACATCAGAAAGTAGGTACAGTATAGTTATCTTATCCATGGTGTTTTTCAGCTGTGTGGGTTACAGTCCAAACCCTTCCCTCACCCCACCCTAATTTCTGTACTATATTTTCTAATTATTGCAGCAAAAGTCTTGTAGACTTTCTGTCATGCTATGGAAGTACTGTATGTTACTAATAGTAAAAGGAAATGCCCTATTCTAAGTCTGTTTTCAGAGAAGATATAAGCTTTAGTTCTGAATCAATCATAAGAATATCAAGGGACAAATTAATCTCTTTCCCCAACACTTTCCAAGAAAGGAGGCAGAAGAAAGGAAGTACCCAGGGGGGAATGAAAAACTACCTGCACTACTATTGATTTACAACACAGAACATTTTATGGTATACATTTTTTTTGCATGCCTAGTCACCTTATAAGACACAAATTAGACCCTTTGTTTTGGCAAAAATCCACACTGTTTTAGGTTTAATTGATTCTGCCAATTCCAATCTATAGCCTTTTAAATGACTTCCAAGTAAACAAATTTTCCGTGTGACCTGAGCCAGACTTCCTAGTTTCATCCATTTGACAGGTGGGTAGCTCATTTTCCCACATTGTAAACTTAGACCACAAGGAAATGTGGTGTTGGAGAAGAGTCTCGAGAGTTTCCTGGACAGTGAGGAGAACAAATAGGTCAATCTTAGAAGAAATCAACCCTGACTGCTGTTTGGAAGGTCAAATAGTGAAGATGAAGCTAAAGTACTTTGGACATCAAATGAGAAAGCCTTGATGCTCGGAAAGGTGGAGGGCAAAAGAAGGGGGTGACCAAAAATGAGATGGCCACATGGTATTGTAGACACAATGGGCACAGAGTTGGGTGGGTTGAGGAGGATGGTGGATAGGGGTACCTGGCGTGCAAGGGTCCATGGGGTCGCAGGGGGTTGGAATTGACTGTGTCAACTGAACAATAACAACAAAGCTTGGCATTCTCTGCTGTTCATTCAAGATTCACAGATGTTCTGAAAAAAATTCCTTGATTTTGATTTGAAAGGGGCAGGATGGTAGTTAAACATTGCATGTATATATATGCTGTAGATGCTTTCAGTTTTTTACTGTTAGCTGCTACATCTCTCTGTATTTTATTGGTTGCAATGCCTGCTAAGTAGTTTATCAATAGGGGTTGGCTTCAGGCATCCAGTAATAATTCTGCAGCTCTTACTGAATGCTGTTTTACATTGGGCAAGTAACAGCCTATGACCCAAGCTCAAGTTTTCACTATTTGCAGTTGCATAACTGAACTAGTTCCTGATGGGTTTTTGAAGTATACTGTTCATCATGTAAACTTTTTATGTTGGTGGACTTTTTTGGTGATGCATCTTACAGGTGAGTGTACAATTCAAATATGTGATAAGCATCTGTTAAGGGCCATTCTACAATCTGAGAATTGTCCGACTGAGCAGCAAGTGCAAGACTGTCAGCATAATTAAAGCTTTTTGTGCCTTGAGGAAATGGTTGATCATTGCTGTAGATATAAAACAAAATAGGAGCCAGTTGGCATGGCAATTTTTTTCATTACCACTATCAAAATTCAGCAGGGATTTCTCCAGAAAGGCACTCTTTGCAGCAACGGCCATTAAAGCATGGGGAAGGATACTGTTGGAGCTTTATATGATCCATGGGGACCGCAAAGTATTAAGGAACAGTAGTCTTTCTGTTCATAAGGTTCTGTAGAGGGCCTCTCAAAAAACAAAAGGTCTCCCTTGCTCAAAAGCCAAGGTGCGTTGATCGTCAATTTTTACAGCCAGAGAGCCAGCGTTGTCTGCATCTGCAGAGGTTTCTGTGGTCATGTGGTAGGCATGACTAGATGCAGGAAGGCCTGGAATGCTGTTACCTTTCCTGCCAAAACAGTACCTATCTACTTGCAATTTCTTGCTTTCAAACTGCTAGGTTGGCAGGAACTGGGATAGACAATGGGCTCTCACTTCACCGCACAGCACTCAGCTCTCGAACTGTTGACTGGCAGGCCGTCTGGTTGTCAAGTTCAGGATCTTAACCACTAAGCCATCACAGCCCATTCAAAAAATTACCAGTCACTTAATACTCTGCAATTACCATGGACCTTGGAAACCTTCACTCATGTCCTCCATGCTTTGCTGGTAATCACTGGAAACAGAACACTGGCAAAGAATTGATGTGTACAGTAGTACCTTGCTTAAAGAGCATAATGCATTCCATGGGATTGCTCTTTAAGCGAGTTTGCTTTTTTAGCGAAACACCATTGTAAGTGACCGATTGTGACTTCTGGTGGGTGGGTGGAAATTGCGAACCCAGATTTAGTTGTTAAGCGAGTTTTTGGTTGGTTTTAGTTGTTAAGTGAGGTGACCATTCAGAGAAAATTCTGCTCTTTAAGCAAGTTAGTCTCTAACCAAGGTGCTCTTTATGCGTGGTTTTACTGTATTCTGAAATTCTTCCAAGAACTTGGGCTTTCTGTGTAAAGTTACTAGAATTCTAGCTGGGAAGATTCCTCCTGAATTTTGGTAATGTGGTGGAAAAATGCAAAATGTTCATACCTAGGAACCAGTAACCTGCCTGGGATAGATCATGATTCTGAGTATCCCATCTGCCATATTGAAAACTCTTGAACAACTCTTACCCTTGAAAACTCTTGAAAAAATCTGTGATTTTGCAAAATGGTAGCTGTTAGTTACTGTATAATCCTTGGTTAGATCAGGATTTCTTAATCTTTTTAAGTCGCAGGACAGGTCACGCTCCCTCAGACAGCTTCGGGGGCCGGACAGCCATTTTGCCCATCCTCTACCACGTGGCACCTCCTGGTGCGGTGGAGGTGGTAGGGGCCTGCATGAAATGGTGCTGCACGCAGGCTGCAGGTTGAGAAACCCTTGTGTTAGATTATAGGATTTTTGCAGTAATATTTTGCAATGATGAGCACTGAGCCCTAGAGTTGGATGCAACTGGCTTTCAAGTAGGAGCAACCTTAAGCAAAGGAGCTTGGCACATATTTGGCCGAGTTTTTTTGCTTCTTTTGTACCACCGTAAGCTGTTTGGTGTGCAACCTGATGAAGACCTATATAGGCTCAAATGTTCTCTTAACATTGGTGGGTTTTGTGTGTTTAATAAAGGTATCACTCATTCTTGCCTTCAGTTTGTGCTGCCATCATTTGCTTTTGTATTGTGGAATGAGCGCCGCTGGGTGAAGACTCGGAGTGAGCATGACCGAACACTGGTTAGAGTGGCGATGGAGGTGGTGAAACATCAGTATTTCACCACCCTCATTGCCTCTGCGGATAATCACCCAGCGACCCTATTCCAGGTGACCAGGTCCCTCCTTGGTAGGGGGAGATTGGGCCCCGGTTGGCAGGGATTGGCTGAGGCTTTTGTAGACTATCTGGCAGAGAAAATCACTCGGATTCGCTAGGGGTTGAATCCCGGTGTGGAAAATGTAAAGCTGGAGTTGACTGAGCACAGTCTGGCCGTGTTATCTGGGATCGGTTTGATCCAGTTGTCCCTGAGGAAGTGGACAGGCTCCTAGTAGCTGTCCGGGCCACTGTCTGTGCGTTAGATCCATGCCCCACCTGGTTAATTAAATCTACCAGGATGGTGACAGGCGGTTGGGTCAAGGCAATCATTAACTCTTCTCTGCGGGAGGGATTTTTCCCAGCACCTTTAAAACATGCTTTGGTGCACCCCCTCCTGAAGAAGTCATCCCTCGACCCAGCAATAATGACAAATTATCGGCCTGTCTCTAATCTGCCCTTTTGGGTAAGGTTTTGGAGAAGGCAGTGGCATGGCGGTTACAGGAGATCCTGGATGAAGCGGATTATCTGGACCCTTTTCAGTCAGGATTCAGGCCCAGATATGGTACAGAAACTGCATTGGTCACACTGGTGGATGATCTCTGGAGAGAGCAGGATGGTGGACATATGTCCGCCCTGGCTCTTTTCGACCTCTCAGCAGCTTTCGATACCATCGACCACAATATCCTTCTGGAAAGGCTCTGAAGACTGGGGATCCAGGGCACTATGCGATCCTGGTTTTCCTCATTTCTGAAGGGCCGGACCCAGTCGGTGTGGTTGGAGGGTGAGAAATCCAGCCCTAGGCTGCTCCAATTTGGGGTGCCTCAGGGCTCGGTGCTTTCACTTCTCCTATTTAACATCTACATGAAACCGCTGGGTGAGATCATCCGTTCCCATGGGGTAAGGTATCATCATTATGCAGATGATACCCAACTGTATATCTTGGCTCATGGGGACCCTAGCGATGCAGTGGAAGACCTTTCCAGGTGCCTGGAGGCTGTGAGGGTCTGGATGGGGGAGAACAGGCTACAACTGAATCCTGGCAAGATTGAGTGGTTGTGGGTCAGGAGTCCCGCGCTAACCCGGGAGCTACCATCTTTGGTTTTGGATGGGGCAGTTTTGCCCCAAACAGACCCGGTGCGTAATCTGGGGGTCTTCCTGGACTCACGACTACTGTTCGAAGAGCAGGTGGCAGTCGTGGCTAGGAGGGCTTTTGCACAACTTCGTGTTGTGCGCCAGTTATGCCCGCTCCTGGATCGGGACTCCTTGCTCATGATTACACATGCCTTGGTCACCTCCAGACTTGATTATCGTAATGTGCTCTACATGGGGCTGCCCTTGGCGACCATTCAGAGGCTTCAGCTGGTCCAGAATGCAGCTGCTCAAGTTGTGATGGGATGCGGACGTTATGCTCATGCCTCACCACTTCTCCAGGAGCTGCACTGGCTTCCAGTGTGCCTCTGGGTGCAATTCAAGGTGCTGGTTATTACCTTTAAAGCCCTACATGGTAGTGGGCCAGGATACTTAAGACACTGTGTTACCCTGAGAACATCTGTCCGTCCCACTAGAGTGGACCGGAGAGGCTCTCTGGTTGTACCTTCAGCTAGAGAGGCTCATCTCTCTAGCACGAGAAGGAGGGCCTTTTCTGTGTCCGCTCCGACCCTATGGAACCTCCTGCCAACAGAGTTACGTCTCCAGACGGAGTTGCTGCCCTTTAGGAAAGGAGTGAAGACCTGGCTGGTGGGGCATGTGTGGGGAGTGGGCCAGACGGCCAACTCAGTCGCCTGGCTCTAATATTCCACCTCTCTCCTCTGGGTTTTTAACTTGAATTTTAATTTTTATGTATGTGTTTTAATTGTTTTTAGTTGTAAAGCCGCCCTGAGTCTTCGGAGGAGGGTGGGGTACAAATGAAATAAAATTTAAAAAAAAATGTTGGGGAGCAGCACCTTAAGTAGGTCTGCTCACTTCCACTTCATCAGTGATGTTTTAGTAGTGGCGAACCCAGTAGTGGCAAACATGGATTCCAGTGTCTCACGGGCAAGTGAGGACCACGAACCAGACAAACAGTATGGAAGTACTCTAATATATTTGTTTAAAAGCAACTTTGCACAGAGATAGTCTGGTCTCTCCTGTCCTCAGCCAAATCAATGGAAATAGAGGAACCTATTACCGAGCATAGTTATATCTATCAGAGGCCCCTTGGGAGGAATATTTCTTCATAATTTTGGCAACACTTGCTTTGAGACAAGGTTCACCTCAGTTCATATGCTACACTGAAACATAACCAAGGACAACAGGGACTTCTACCACAACAGGGACTTGTATTCATAAGAAAAAGTGATGCTCATCTTAAGTGGAAATAATTTCTCACTATATGTTTATCTCTCTCATAATAGTTCATCTTTTGTTTTTGAAGAAGCACATGTCTATAAAATTCAGATTCATCATTTCTAGGGCAGAGGAAGAAGTCCCTCTAGTATGCTCACAAACAGCACAGTGCCACAGTCAACTGTGAGGCACAAATGCTACTTAACCACAGATGACAGACCTCTGGCTCATAGCTAGGAAGAGGGGGAAGGGGAAATGCCAATGCTTAAAAATGCCACCGTTCAAACCAAAATATGGTGGCAGTCACCATAAACAAGCTGTTGTAGGGCACTGAAATCAGGTTGCTCAAAAGCATCCAGTGTTCCGAGGATCCTACTGTTAAGCATAGGAATTTCATTTCCCACTGCATACACAACTACACTAGTACCCCGGATAATGTAATGACTTGGTTCCACAAGTCATGACGTTATCCGGGTTTTAGTGTTGTCCGGGGTATACACCGAACAACGCTAAAAAAAAAGCCCTGACATCAGGGGCAAACTGCGCATGTGAGATGGCTCCTCTCTCCGGGATCTCCCCGGGCTCTTAGTGGCTCGCTAAGAGCCCGCAGAGATCCAGATGACAGGCGCCTCTCTCCGGGATTTCCCTGGGCTCTTAGCAAGCCACTAAGATCCCGCGGAGATCCCGCAAGGATTTAGCAATGGGAGGCAAGAAAACTGTACAGTACAGATCGATATGGAGTCAGATAGAGACATAACTAGCATCAAAGCAGGGTGAGGGGATGGGGTGAGGAAGAGACCTGAACAACTTATGATGGAAGAGGAGAAATTAATTACAGCTCACGTTGGTTCTAATACTGTATGACCAAGTGAATGTCTGACCGCGAAGCGAGTTAAAAATGAACCCGATGCTAGGTGGGATTGAAGGGAAAGGGGGGGGGATGGACAAATTGCAATGCTGGTCTGAGATCCTTTAGCTACAATCCTTTTAAACAGAAGAGGGGGAGGGTGGCAGAATAGAAGGTGTCCTCTTTCATCGCCTTAACCCTATTACTTTCTCTAATTAGTTGTATAAATCGCTGGCCTGACCTGTATTAAATCCCATTTCTGAAATCGCAATGGGGGTGCGAGGAGGAGGGGGAAGAGAAAAATGTTGCGTGGCTGTTCTTGTTATTCACAACAGCAACAAGGAGAATCGAAGATGGGAGGTTTTGGATTTTTAGCTTTTAAAAAACGCATCTCCCCCAACTGGCTGTCAGGAAAAAGAAAAGCGGGGGGGGAGCCCGCAGGGTGGGGGGAAATCTTCTCTCTCTCTCTCTCTCTTTCTCTCATTCTCTCTCAGCCTTCTGCCCGGAGGGGATAGGTGGAGGACGAAAGTCCGCGCAGGATCACGTTCAAGGCGCTTCTTTCAATGGGGAAGTCATTTGTTTTGCTAGCAAGACAGGCCCGGCTTGGGGGCCTCCAGTGTCCTCCTGCCTGCCTCTCTTTCTCTTCCTCCCACCGCTGCCTCAACTGTGCGACTGAACAACATTGGAGGGCCAGGGACTGCAGGGGCTCAGTCGTTCAGACGCTGAACTTGACAACTGGAAGGCCAGCAGTTCAAGACCCAAGTGCTGCACGATGGAGTGAGCTCCCATCTCTGTCCCAGCTCCTGACAACCTAGCAGTCTGAAAACAAGAAATTGCAAATAGGTAAATAGGTACCACTGGCACACCTGGGCAAAGCGCGCCTGGGCAAGGAGCGGCTTGTCTGAAATCCCCCCTCCCGGGGGGATTTCAGACAAGGCACTCCTTGGTTAGCGGATTTCCTTGGTTAGCAGATTTCCTTGGTTAGCAGATTTCCTTGGTTAGAGGATTTCAGACAAGCCGCTCCTTGGTTAGGTGCGCGATTTAGCCCGACCCTAGTTCAGTAGCAGCAATCTATCGCTGGAGGTGGTGGTGGTGGATTGGGTAGATGTTCTACCCAATCCAACCCTCCCTCCCCCCCCCCACACGATTGTACCGGATAACGCTAAAAATCGTGTTATCCGATGCAAGATTTTTCCAAAAATCTTGCATCGTTATGCAGTTTTAGCGCTATCCGGTACAATCGTTATCCGGGGTATTACTGTACTTGCCTTAAAAATTGTACTCATCTAACAACAGAATACTATACTGCAATCTGCAGCATCTCTAGAAGTTCTGTGCATGTTAGAAAAATCATATGAATCATATGCTGTGCGTGTGAATCACAGTGGATCATTTCTGCAGTGAGACTCATTTTACAGTACGAAGAAACAATTTCAGATGATCAGTGTATGTATAAAAACTCAGAATTCAACTCTGTGATGGAGGAAGCATTGGCTATGTTATGACCAGAATAAGCCCAGCTTCTTTGCAACTTAATGCATTTCCCACTTCCTGCTCTTCCTTGTATATGGCTGGAAGGAAATCCAAAGCTTTGCGCTCCACTTTGGATTATTTTTGAAGTGGTAGCCATGTTACTCTGTGCAAGCATATAGAGAGTAAACAAAACAAAACAAAACAAAACAACAAAAGACAAAAAATGTTGTGGCACCTTAAGGACTAACACCTGTATTTTAATGTTAGCTTTCATGGATCAAGTTACCATGCTGCCGGAACCCTAAAATTAATAATAAAAGAATACTATTTTGATTAATAATACTGGAATAATGCCTTTTGTGGAGGTTGGATAAGCCTGCCTCCTCAATCTTCTGGGCCCCAGCTAAGCAGACATGATTACAGAGCACCATGCCTTGATAATGGAATGGACTAACAGGCTGAAGTTGAATCCTGAAAAGACTACTGCTGGGGTGCTAGTGCCTGCCTAACCGTGTGTGTTAGTCCCTTTTTTGGATGAGGTAGCCCTTCCTTTGAGGGACCAGGTTTGCAGCTTAGGAGTCATTTTATATCTGGGAGCAGCAAATTGCAACAGTGTCAAAAGCTACATTCTTCTAGTTCAGTGGTTCCCAACAAGGGGTACACAGCCCACTAGTGGACTTCATCAATTCCCAGAAGCATCAGTCAGTACATTGGCTGATCAGGGCTTTGGGGAAATGACTTAGGCTTCTGGGAATTGAAGTCCAAAAACCAGCATTTGAGAAACACTGTTATATCAGATTGCTCATCTGTGCCCCTACTTGGACGGGCAGTCCCTAACAACACTGGTCTATACATTGGTAGTTTCAAGAACTGATGACTGTAATGCTATATACATGGGACTGCCCCTGGTACAGAGATCATAGCAAGTTCAGAATGCGGCAGCCAGATTCATAACTGCGGTAAGAAATTCAAATAAATTACCTGGCTTTGGCCAACCTGCACTGGCACCCCGGTGTTCCTTTCTGAACCAGGCACAAGGTGTAAATACTAACATACAAAGCACTGGATAGTTTAGGACTTTGTTATATCTTTGAACGTCCCTCCCAAAGAACGTCTGTCCACATAATTTATTTAAGAAACATTTTAAAACATTGCTGTTTAAGGAAACCTTCAAGAACATCCTCCCATTCATCACCCAGCCAACTAAAACAATGTTAAGTTGTTACGTTGTTTCTTCTTCTTCTTCTTCTTCTTCTTCTTCTTCTTCTTCTTCTTCTTCTTCTTCTTCTTCTTCTTCTTCTTCTTCTTCTTCTTCTTCTTCTTCTTCTTCTTCTTCTTCTTCTTCTTCTTCTTCTTCTTCTTCTTCTTCTTCTTCTTCTTCTTCTTCTTCTTCTTCTTCTTCTTCTTCTTCTTCTTCTTCTTCTTCTTCTTCTTCTTCTTCTTCTTCTTCTTCTTCTTCTTCTTCTTCTTCTTCTTCTTCTTCTTCTTCTTCTTCTTCTTCTTCTTCTTCTTCTTCTTCTTCTTCTTCTTCTATAATGCCATTCCCTTTCATTTGCCTTCTATATCTACACCTGTACCGCTGATCCAGTTCCTCAAGTCACTTTCTGGTCCTGAGCCCTTTTGGCACACAAAGTCCTCCTCAGCCCCAGGCCAGTATTGATGAAGCTGCTGCCCTACATTCAAGATGGATTCAAGTGGGATTTAATCATCTTGAGGACCATCACCCTTCCCTGTGGACTTTGCCAAGGCCACTAGTCCTCAGGGTTGTCAGGTTAGTTAACTGCCACCTGAGACTCGGCGTTGAGTCACTGGCAGTATGGTCTACTCTATGACCATAGCAGGATAACTTGGCCAGACTTGCTTTGATTCATTTGAATTTAGGTTTTGTATATTTCATGATTTTACCCAATCGGTTTTTCTTAAAATGTATGGTTTTCTTTTTACTTGTGTGCCTGTTTTACGATACTGCAGGATCACGAAAGTCTTCTGTGTGGTTGCCCTTGTTTCTAAAGATGTAAATCACCCAAAGTAGGATAAAATTTTAGATGGGTGGTATATAAATTAAATACGTATATAGATACATTCATGGTTCCCAAACTACACCTACTCTTGGAATAGTGTGAAAATGTATACTTTGATAGTATACTTGTAACAAAAGCATGCTATTCAGCCTAGAAAAAACCATTGACAGAAACAAACTTCCTTTAGGCAAACAGGAAAACTAACTAAAACTCAGGTTGAAGTGTAACATCCTGTAATTTCTGAACTGGGAGCTCAAACAATTTTAAAGATTCTCAAACAAGGATTTGAAATTTAACTTCAAAGCCTAGTTCAAAGCTGGCTTTTGATCCTTGTAGAAACACGTCATAGTTCTAGATTTAGACATAATGGAAAGCTACATGTAAAGGATAAATCCTACTTAGTTTTCTGTTCATGTATAAAAATGAACAAATGGGCCCAAAGTATATGAATACTGCTCATGTATATCCCACCTTATTAACCCAGGATCTGTAGCTTTCTATTATGTGGTTCAGCATATAGGGCAAAGTTAGCATCTCTTTGCTTCAATTCACTTAGAAAAGAAATTCTTTCATATAATACACTGGATATTAGACAAAACATAACCTTCCATTCAAAGCTCTTAGAATAAGACTGAAAAGAAATCTGAATAATTAAAGCTACCTTTCATATTAATCAATAGACACTGACTAAAATGGAATCAACCTAGTACACTAGTACCTCGGATAACAATGAGACTTGGTTCCACAAGTCTCATCATTATCCGGTTTTTAATGTTGTGCGATATATTAATTACACAATGTTAAAAAAAAGCCCTGTTCCCTTTCTGAAGAGATTCGAATCCCGGCATTTTGACTCACTGCACCAGCCGGGGAGATCAGGGAACATCGGGAACAGCTGTGGATAGGGTCACCCCAACCTCCTTGGAGCCGACAGGGGTGCTGGAGAGCCTGAAATGGGTGAAAAGACGGAAGTTTTTTTCCACCCATTTCGGGTTCTCCAGCACCCCTGCAACCTCCAGGGAGGTCAGGGGACCAGATCCGCAGCTGCGGGGTGGCTGGGGAAGCCGACAGGGGACTCCCCCATTGGCTTTCCAGCCAACCCACCCCTGTCCCTGCAGCTGCGAGGTGGCTGGAAAGCCAAACGGGGAGCCCCCCCGTTCAGCTTCCCAGCCACCGTGCTGCTACAAATGATTGCACTGGACAACACTAACAGATCGTTATCTGATGCAAAAATTTTTTTCAAACTTTTGCATCGTTATCCGATTTCAGCATTATCCGATGCAATCGTTATCTGAGGTATTACTGTACAGAAAAATGACTTTGTAGATGTTTTTGTTTTTGATCACAGCCATGTTTCTCACTGATCAACCATAATTCTTACTTGTCACTGTGAAACTGTGTTGATATCTTGGCTTTTGCTCCTCTAATTCTTCAGCATTTCAGACTGAAAGCTCTTCCCAGCCTGTTTCTTATTCGGTACATGTTTATCTTCAGTTAGGAAACAGTAACAATAAACTGCTTTGGGGTTCTTGAAAAGGCACTATCTCAGCAAAGATGGCATTCAAATCTATCCTCTGGCTTGGTTGAGGTGGAACATAACTGGGCAGACCCAAATTCCATGCACACCTACTGCGAGGAGGAGGAACACAGCCATTCACACTAAGTTGATTGAACACCCTCTTGCAATGCAATTTAAATCTTTCATCCTTGTTTTCCAAGTACAGTAGTACCCCAGAGCTCTTTGTTATATGATTTTTTTCATTATGCAAATCATATTGGCGATACCCTGCCTAACAAACAATTGTTTTCATTTTATAGGGTATACCATAATTTTTTCTGTTATGCGGGGTATTGCCAACAGCACCAAAAATGTTTGCTATGCGGGGTATACCAAAAAATTTGTTAAGCGGGGTATCGCCAAGTGTTTGTTATATGGGGTACCACTGTAACTTGATTTTCAAGTTAAGAGTCACTGTATCACTCAGGCTAGGTAAAGGTTTCCCTTGCTCAAAAGCCAGTCGTATCTGACTCTAGGGTTCAGTGCTCATCTCTGTTTCAAAGCAGAAGAGCCAGCGCTGTCTGCTTCTGCAGACATTTCCATGGTCATATTGCAGGCATGACTAGACACCGGAGCGCACGTAATGCTGTTACCTTCTCACCGAAGTGGTCCCTATTTATCTATTTGCAATTTCTTGCTTTTGAATTGCTAGGTTGGCAGGAGCTGGGACAGAGACAGGAGCTCATTCCATCCTGCAGTACTTGGAAATCGAACTGTTGACCTTCCGCCTCCCAGTCAGCATCTTAGCCTCTTGAGCCATTGCAGTCTGCAACTTGAGCCACTGCAGGCTGCAACTCATTAAATAGAGGAGACCAACAGTATTATTTTACAGACCAGTTCCTCGTTATGCTATGTCTCCTGTATGCTGTACTTACCTCGGCGAGTGGGCAGCAATATAAATCTGAATAAATAAATAAAATACTTCTACCTTCTTGGCATGACCTTCACTGAGTTAATTTTGTATCCTTCTGACAAATAAATTGGAGAGTTCCCAATAAAGCTTTATGGAATTTTATGAAGATTAAGTGTTCTTGGACCATTTCATCTATTATTCTCAGTAAAATTTCAGCTGTAAAATTCCCTTTACTGAAACCACATACCTTGGACCTTTGAAGGGTATAGCTTTCCAAAGGATTGTATCACTGTGCCCAAATTAGAAAGGGAGAATTATTGAGCCACCCCTCCTCCCCACCCCTGCTTTCATTCACCAAGGGGGTCATTAATCAGAAATTAATTTAGGAAACTCTTGATAATAACAGTGCCAATTGCATTCAGATATATCATTATTAAAAAGAAGCAAGGTGACAGGATGTTGTGATCCAGCCCTTATCAGACTCTGAAGATAACCTGGATCAGGAGGCACTTCCTATACCCAGCCCAGTTCTGCCTCCCCAGCCTGCAGCTGAACCTGAAGATGTCTTGAACCAGGAATCTTAGCCAGCTTCTGGCCCAACTCTGACTCCTCAGGCAAATCACCTGTTAGATCAGAGATCTGACTCTGACAGCAATCAGCCCTCAGCCAAGGAAAGATCTGCAGCTGAGACGTAACAAAGCCAGAGCTCATTATCAGAGAAGGCTCCCAGCTGATACCAATTAGCTGGGAGACTTCTTAAGCAAGCTTGTCTCACCAGATAAGCGCTGGTACAATTTTCTTCTGTGCAAAGACTGACACCCTGCTTGACTTTGGATACCTGTCATGACCCTGACTTCTCTGATAATCCTGACAATGCCCTCAGACATCCTTTGGAGTAGATACTTGCTTGAACTACCGGTAACCAGACCTTGGCTTGCTTTTTGGACTTTGCTATTTGGATTTTCCTTGAATAGACTGCTGCCAGGACTCTCTGTATAGTGCTACTGTGTGGCGACCCTACCCGCTGGGGTAGGTCAGTACACAGGAAGAAAATGCCATGGAAAATTCTCCTTCAGTCTTCCTTGTCTTTAAGGGCATTTTGGGTAGATTTCACGGGATGACCATGGAAATTTGTACAATTAGCTTCATTTCTGATATGTCTTAAAGCACCTGTCTCTTTATTAATGGGCAACTGCTATCAGTGCTGGAGTTCTTAAATAAAGAACATCATGAACCAAGAATTAGTGTTCATGTGCTCCCTATGACAAGTCCTCAATTAGCAAGACAAGCAGGGGTTACCCAAAGCAAGGACAAAACCTCTGCCTATAGTTGAAAGGACATTCCACTACCACTTCAGAGGGGTGGTACTGGAAACAAGTTAAATGGGTAGTCTGGTTCTCAAAGGACGTTAGGTGCGTGTCCTTCCCTTCATATGTGGTGAAACAAGCTACCTCATGAAGGTTGCAATCCTATGCACACTGCTCCAGGTGAAAACTCTGCTGAAAACAACTGAACTTTTTCCTGCGGAAATATTCATAGGATTACACTGGTTTCAGTACATAAAAGGGTTGGTTTTATGATAAATTTGAAGTGTTTTAAGCTGGCTGGGTAGCTCTGTGAATTAGGTATCTGGCTGTATTTGGGGGTTAAATTCCTCACTGTGGATCCTGAAAGAGCCAGCCTTTGTAACCTTGGGCAAGTCCCTCACAGTGCTACCAAAAGAATGGAACTGTAAACCACCTCCGAGTACTCTCTACCTAGAAAAAACTAAAAAGATGACATTATCAGGTGGTGGTGGTGACGATAATATTGACTGAGTTATTTAAGTCTAAATAATTTTATTTCCCAAGATTTGTCTCTCAAATCCCATTATATTCTGAATGAAACACAATTATAATGACTGACACAGAAAAGTTGATAGGGTGGGAAAACCTTTCAGTCTAAATAAAATGCAGCTTTTATATTAGCAAAATATAATGCAATCATAAGAAATCATCTAACATATAAGGGAAAAGACATTTGGGGTTATCATGTAGGTGGTTAATTACAAGTGTTAATTACGTAAAAAGGAACAGACGAGATTTAAACGATAACAATATGGGACAGCAGATTTATAATTTCTGCCAGGTTATCCCTTGGCATCAACTTACCACATGGCATGCATATAAGTTGGAGGTAGACGAGGACTGCTCACTGGTGTGCAGTTATAAGATCTCATTATCCTTTCTGCCAATAAAAAGTTTCGAAAGAGGCTTGCCACTAGTAGATCTTGCCTGAAAAGCTTTTGAAAAAGATCTGTAAAAAAGCAATAAAAAAGCCACAAAAATGGATGGCACCCATAAAAAGAATGAAGGTAAGGGGCAAAAGCCATGAAACAGGGCATCTTCCATGTTTTCTCACAATAATCCATATCACAATAGCTAAATCTGCCAATACATCTTTAGGTTTTAACACAATAATCTAGAATCAGTAATATTATTCTGTTACCTGACATGCAAAATCTTAAAATCAAATCATCCTTAACACTTGCTGTGAAAAATCCTAATCACCCAAAATGAAAATGGCTTTCAGAAACCAGAATTTCCTAATCATAAGCAAGGGATTTTAGAGACAATGGGCACAGAACTAAGTTGAGGAGGACGACAGAAGTGCCTGGCGGACAGTGGTCAATGGGGTTGCAAAGGGTCGGAATCGACTGTGCGACTGAACAACAAAAAGCAAGGAATTTTTTTAGATGAAAGCACACTGACCTGTAAGTAATTCATATCATTTTAGATTGAAATTTAATGACACTCTATTTTGCCTCTTGTATGTACTTCTGAAGAGACTGCCCTCTTTTTCAAATTTCTGGATTCTTACTGCTTCCTATTTTCCCTCATTAGGTTTTTGTTCCATACTCCTGTTCTCTTTAATTAAGATTGGGTTACACATATTGTCAGTAGTTTTGTGCTCAACTTCAATAGCCTTACCTCTAGGTAGGACATTCCATGCAATTGTATCTGTGATGGCTGTAAAAATCCAATTCAGTTCTCCCAGAGGTGTTCTTCTGTCATTTAGCCTCCCAGGAATTCTGGAAGAAATAATGAAATGTTGGTTGTAATACAAAAATATGCAAAAATAATGGCTATAGAATTGCTGTGTTTAACTAGGAAAGTAGGCTTTACCAAAGTTCAAAAAGTAAAATACACGTTTTTGGTATGTCCTTGTGGCACCTTCTATCCTATTCCTATGTCCTGTTGCTTCCTGCCATCTCAATAGCTCAAACACATGACTCAAAAAACTCAAAATTCAAAAGTTCATTAACATAAAATACTAGACAATGAGAGCTATTGCACAGTTCAGAATAAATGCTAATAAGTAAACAGGGGAATACTTTTACAATCTGTTTCTTCCCCCAAATTATTCAAGAAAGAAGAATGGCACATTAAATCATTCAAAGGATTGACTAATAAATCATTTGAAAATGGGCAACTTGGGAACTAAGGGTCTATTTAAAAATCTACAATACAATACAATACAATACAATACAATACAATACAATACAATACAATGAAAAGCATTATCTCTTTCTGCAAGCATATGTTATTTACAAAATAATATAAGAAAAATGCTTTGACTAATCACGGCATCTTGGTAGTTCCAATGGACAGCCCTGAGAAACCAACAGGTGTTAACATTGACTATGCAGACTGTTAAAAGTATTTGGCAAGAACATTAAAATCTGTACAGTGCCAATACCATTCTACTTCATGATGGAAGCAGAAAGGGCGATAAGTGTGCAACCTGGAATTGGTGTATCTATACTGAACTGATGCACCTAAAGAATGCAACTATGGAGAGCGATCACTCCATCAATGACTATGATTGATGGGCCAGAGAACAATGAAATGGAGATGACAATAATGAGTGGTGGAAGTTTTCATGATGGGTTTGACTTCTAAAAAGGTCACAGATTTCATCCTCAAACACAAGCCTCTTCAGAAGAATAGCTGCATCCTAACAGTATCCCATTCTAAAACCAAAGAACCAAAATCCAGGAAAACCAACGGAACTGATTTTATTTCAGGCAGAAACTACCATTGGGCATTTTTCACTGAGATTAAAAGAACTTGTGGTAATAATGTAGTCAGGAGTGAAAGCACTGAAACCAGAGCAGAAGCATCATCGAAAAGTGCTAGTTGGAGATGATCAGGTCTTCTTTTTCTTCTTTTTGTGAGCTCGTGCCCATTCAGCTGGAAGTGTTAGTGGCTGAAAGCAGCTGAAAAGGCATTGCCTAGATGCAGACACAGGGATTGGTATTGATCTGTAAATCCATGTCAAAGGTTTTCCAGTCAGGCTACTCATGTTGAGGTCTTTGGGACCAAGGTGCTCCAAACAAGACTGGTTATTTTTCTTCCATTTCAAGGCTAGACGTGAAAGTGCCAAAATGAAGGCACTTTCTGGCGAGTTCAATTTGCAGTTCCCTTCATCTGTCCTAGTGTGAGAAAGATTAGCTGGCAACACAAAGTGGCCGTTACCAGAGTACATCCAACTGTGGTTCAAAAATACCACAATCTTCACGGTGTGAAGGGAACTAGTATCAAATGGTTTGTTCTTAATTTAGCCAGCAATTTTTAAAGTCTTCTGAAGTGAACATTCTGTGAAATTATCTGATCCAAGTGAATCCCATCTCTATTTTAAAGATTACAGTACAGTAATACCCCGGATAACGTTATGACTTGGTTCCACAAGTCTTAACGTTATCCAGTTTTTAGCGTTTTCTGATGCATACATGGAACAACGCTAAAAAAAAGCCCTGACTGCTAGCCTAGGGTCAGCTTGACTTCGGGGACAAACCAAGCGTTTGTCCCTGAAGTCATTGCTGTGCTTGGGGGGGCGGGGGGGCGAGGGCATACCCACCCACCCCATGCACAGTGATGGAACGCTGCGCTTGTGGGGTGGGGTGTGTATTCCCCCCCTCCCCAAGCGCAGCTCTCTCTGAATCGCGTTGAAAAAAGAAGGGGTAAGGGGAGTCCTGAGTGCACACGCTCGGGATTTCCCTCACCCCTTCTTCATTCACAGCTTTAAAAGCAAGAAAATCAAGATTGTCTTGCTTTTGAATTAGCATTGGGTTTGGGGGGGTTTGGGGGGAATACCCACCACCACTAGCGAGGGCAGTTACTGCCCTTGCGGGGGTGGGTATTTCCCCCCAACCCTCCACCCCAAACCCAGTGGCGAGTTTTAAAAGCAAGAAAATCCAGAGGAAAGAGACATCGTCTGATTTTTTTGTTTTTAATGCTAGCGTGGGGGTGGAGGTGGTTGGGGGGGAATACCCCCCCCATGCTAGCATTAAAAGAGGACCCGATCCAAGCTGTTTCTGGGCTTCCCCGACGTCCCTGGTCAGTGGAGCAAGCCAAAACGTCAGGGTTTGAACCCTGATGTTTTGGCTTGTTGCAATGGCCGGGGACGTCAGGGAAGCCTAGAAACAGCTTGGATCGGCTCCTATGATCTCCCTGGAGCCAGCAGGGAGATCAAAGAGCCCAAAATGGGTAAAAAAAGGACTTTTTAAAACCCATTTTGGGCTCTTTGATCTCCCTGCTGGCTCCAGTGAGATAACAGGAGCTGTTCCAAGCTGTTTCCAAAGTTATCCCTCTCTGCTGGAGGCTCTAACAAGCCAAAATGTCAGGATTTGAATCCTGACATTTTGACTCATTGCAGCCTCTAGAAAGGAGGGGGAACTTCAAAAATAGCGCGCATCGGGTCTCCCGACCTCCCTAGAGCCGAAGTGCGCTATTTTTGAAGTTCCCCCTCCTTCATGGAGGCTGCAATGAGTCAAAACGTCAGGATTCAAATCCTGACGTTTTGGCTTGTTAGAGCCTCCAGCAGAGTGGGATAACTTTGGAAACAGCTTGGAACAGCTCCTGTGATCTCCCTGGAGCCAGCAAGGGGGGCGGGGTCAAACAGCCCAAAATGGGTTAAAAATGGATGTGTTTTTTTTTTACCCATTTTGGGCTCTTTGATCTTGCTGCTGGCTCCAGGGAGATCACAGGAGCCGATCCAAGCTGTTTCTGGGCTTCCCCGACATCCTCAGCAAGTGCAACAAGCCAAAACGTCTGGGTTCGAACCCTGACGTTTTGGCTTGCTTCACTGGCCGGGGACGTCGGGGAAGCCCAGAAACAGCTTGGATCGGGTCCTCTTTTAATGCTAGCGTGTGGGGGGGTATTCCCCCCAACCACCCCCACGCTAGCATTAAAAACAAATTTCTTGCTTTTAAACGACTGCATCGGATAACGCTAAAATGAATGTTCTCCGGTGCAAATCCCCCCCCCCCATTTGTCGTCGTTATGCGGTTTTAGTGTTATCCGGTGCAATCGTTATCCAGGGTATTACTGTATATTGAAATCATACATAACTACACTTTGGTATATTCTGCTGTTATAGATCCAATATTATTTCCTGTTACGTAGCTAATGGTAAATGGCTCAGGGGGTTGTATAATTGGCTGTGTATTTTAGGATGGCAGTGAAGTTACATTTATTTTGATTAGGCATTACAGTACTTATTTGCGACTGTGTTAATTGGATCTTTATTCAAACCATCTTGGATGCTTGCTGTGAAAGGTGGCTGTTAAAATTTAAAACATGCAAATCTAATATTAATAAACTTGAATTAATGAAGGGGACAGGAATCAATCAGTATGGGTGCTGAGGGAATTCTATTGTATAAATCCACCACTATTCCAAGAAAGAATAGGAAATTTAATCCAGAGAGTCAGTTTGTCTTTGCAACAACCAAAGATTCCTCTTCCACCTTACACATTTCAATGATTTCATATTTCTGTTTTCTTAAGGGAAGAAATTTGCATGTCAATTCCTACAGATACCTTTAAAAAAACCCCCAACATATTCCCCTACTGTTTATGTCCCTGGATGGTTGGCAGAAAGTGAACTAGCGCAGACTCCTAACTTTGAGCATTTGAGGTAGTCAGAAATCAATTCAAATTCCTACAAACACTGAAATATTTATACAGTGACCCTCTCTCCACTAAAACAGAACTGACAGAGCTCAGGGTAAACTTAATAGCTGATAAACCAACCAATGATTTTACAATTAGTTTTCTGGATTAGTTGTATCTGACTCTAGGGTATGGTGCTTATATTCATTTACAGCCAAAGATGTCTGCAGATATTTCTGTGGTCATGTGGCAGGCATGACTAGACGCCAGGGTGCAAAGAATGCTGTTACCTTCCCACCAAAGTGGTACCTATTTATCTACTTGCAATTTCTTGCTTTTGAATTGCTAGGGTTGGCAGGAGCTGGGACAGTCATCAAGTTCAGTGTCTTAGACACTAAGCTACCGCAGACCCTCATACTGTAAGTGTATACCAGGGGTCCTCCACCCTTTTAAACTGGGGGATGGTTCATGTCCCCTCAGAATGTTGAGGGGCTGGACTGGTGGTCCCACCACCACTGGCAGTGGCAGGACCACCATGACCCCCCCCATCACCACCACATCTGCCACTGCCATCAGCGACCACCCCAAGCCACCCAACACTCACCCCCACATCCCTGCTTACTGGCCTTGAGCTGTATGGCATGGGTGAAGGAAGTGTCCAGGCTTCCTTCTTGCCCACGCTTAGCCAGAGTAGCCCCCAGGAAAGATATGGGCAGCCGCGGGCAGCCCTGGGAAAGACATGGGTGGCAGCTTCCGCTTCCACCTCCACCTTAATTCTTGTCCCCTTGACTTGGCATGTCCCTAACAACAATCTGGAGCGCCGTTAGGGATGCACCAAGCCAAGCAGAGGGGGGAAGGACTGAGGAGGCGGAGGCAGCAGAAGCAGTGGCTGGAGGGTGTGGGCTGAATGATTTAGTGCTGTGGGCTGGATCCAGCCCACAGGCTTAGGTTGAGGATCCCTGGTATATACCATATACTTTATCAACTACTGTATGGTTCTTTGCAATTTCTTCTGCACATCAAAAGATACACATACTGTACAATAGCATAAAGCATAATTTTAATGGGAATATAAATTCCAGTTAACCTTGTTCCATTTATCTAAGAATAAGTAATAACAGTGTACTGTTCAAAATAATTTTGGAGGAAAGGACCACTGTCACACTTATCTATCGTCACTCACTATCCCCTCATTCTAATTGCTGGTTGACAACAATTGTCAAACACTAGTGACTATCTCAAAATTTCAATTAGCTAATATTTTAATTATACATATTTGTGGCAAACAGAAGTCCTATTTTCCTTTTCTTCTTCTTCTTCTTCATCATCATCATCATCATCATCATCATCATCATCATCATCATCATCATCATCATCATCATCATCATCATCATCATCATCAAGTCAATTCTGCTGTATGGCAAGCCTTTTCCAGGGCTCTCTAATCAGAGAGCACTCAGAAGTGGTTAATCATTCCCTTCTTCCTGGGGTGCCTTGGGAATGTGCAATTTGCTCATGACTATGCAGGCTGGTTCTTCTCCCTGGAGTCACAGGGGGGAATTGAACTCCCAACCTTTGCCTCTGCAGCCAGATGCCTAAACCACTGAGCTATCTACTTGTCTACTTTCATTTTAAAGCCTGTCATCCTGAGACAGCTTTCTGAGAAAGGTGATTATAAAAATCTGTTCTCGGGTTTTCTTTTACTTACTGCTTTATCATGTGCCAGAGCAGGATTATGTTTTTATGGACACACCTACTAAGAGATTTTTTTATTGTGACCTTTCTCAGAAAACTGTAGCAGAATGATTTAGGAGACAGAACTTCTACCAAATCACATTAATAAAAAGATTTTTTTAAAGAAAATTACAGACATAAAGCTAAAATAAGGCAATGCTTCTGCCCAGACATTAGATTTCTGACCAAATAAAAAGGATTTATATTAAACGTTGAAGCATCCAGGTTTTAAAAATGCCAAAGACCTAAAAGTAGAAGAAACTCTACAAGGACAGAGTAGCCATTTGAATATAGTGCTTGAAATACTCTCATCATTTCTTCTTTGATACAAGAAGGAAGTTGCTGTAACCCTTTGCAGTAGATTGCACATGGATACAACTTATGTGGAATAGATGTAGACCAGGAGTTCTCAACCTTTTTAAGCCGGGGGCCGGGTCACACTCCCTCAGAAAGCTTCAGGGGCCAGATGGTCATTTTGCCCTTCCTCCACTACATGGCACTTCTGGGTGTGGTGGAGGCGGTGGGGGCCACATGAAATGGCACCATGGGCCACATCTGGCCTACCAGCTGCAAGTTGAGAATCCCTGATGTAGACCAATTTTGTTGTCCAACTCTTTTGGTACAGAACCGCTTGCTCCTGAAAATGTTTTAACCAACAAACTTTTAACTATTAAATGAGCTCAAATCTCCAGCTACTTCTTTAATAACCAACAGCTTTTGCTGAGGAGTTATTCTTCCAGTGGAATGACACCCATGGATGATTCAAGCACAAATTCACAACATTTAGAATTAGAATACCACTTCACTTCTATTACAATGAACAAGTGGTGCATGTTTTCACCACCACTCCTTTAGTGACACAATCTACTCTCTCTGGTGCTTAGCAAAATACAGTAATACCTCGGATAACGTTTACCTCGGATAACGCTAAAATCGCATAACGTTAAGTAATCTGGGGAGGAGAATTGGATCGAATAACGTTAAGGTCCTATGGGATGGATCGGATAACAACCGCTGAAGCCTGTGTGATAGGGCCATAGGTCTATATTGCAACTTGACAATGGTATATTGGTCTGTACCTTTAAGACCAAGGGGTGTTGCTTCACAAGCAGCTATTGTGAAGCAAATAAGAGCGAGCAAGCTTCTGGGTTTCTCTCTCTCTCATTGATGCTTTCTCAGCTGCTTGCTTTCTGTGCTACTGCGTTTTGGATTCCTGTGACCATCGGTCAGAAGAAGCCTTGAACTTTGGCTATATCTTGTGGACACATTGTGGACAAGGAACGCTACCTCCAGGTTTGGGAGTTGTTTGTTTTTCATTCCTGTCTTCGTTCAAAGACAACAGAAAGCTGAAGATAAGCTTGGTATATTATTTCTTCGTTTATGTTATTTCCCTGCACTGTATATAGAAGCCAGCACTTGTGTATATTATTGTCAGCAACTAAAGTCTTTTGTTTTACTCACTCACTCCCTTGCAAGACTATTTGTTTATTCTTGTACTGGGGAACTCAAGACAGCTTCCGGAACATCAGTGGGTGTGTTTGGGGCGGTGCCGCTGTGCAGGGACTCTCCACACCCTGTCATTTGGTTATGGGCCCAGGCTCCGCCCCCTGACCACGCCCTGTTTGTTTTTATGGACTCTGTGTGAGTGTGAGTGCAGTATTGTTGCTGATTAAGTTAAGTACCTTAACTGCAACACATGTGGTGAAGAGAAAAGTAAGGCTGCTCCTGCCAATAGGATGCAGGGTTTTACAACTACTTCGCCCATGGAGTTGGTATTCGTGGACCTCATTGGCCCACGCAAGCCATCGTTAGGGGGAGCAAAGTATATTCTTAACATTGTGGACCATTATAGCAGATATGGGTTCACAAAGCTGCTTAAAAGAAAGAGTGAGTGTTTAATGGCTTTCTCAAATTGGCTGAGAGCAATAGAGCGCAGAACTGGCAGGAAATTAAAATGTATGGTCACAGACCAAGGGACGGAGTTTGTTAATCAGGCTTTCGCAAACTTCCTCAATAGGAGGGGCATCCAACATAAACTCTGCGCCCCATACAGACCCCAACATAATGCTATAGTTGAGCGTCGGGGGCAGACGTTGCAGGGGGTCATCCGCACACTGCTCAATGATGTGCAGGTGCCGGATGCCTTGTGGGGGGAGGCCACATTGTGTGCCACCCACCTAATTAATTTGACAGTAAATGCCACTACAGGGCAAATCCCATATACCCTATGGCATGGTCGCCAACCTGATATCAGCCATCTCAGGGTCTTCGGAGTTCCCGCGTGGGTCCATATTCCGAGCCAACTAAGGCGCAAGGGTAAACACCGTGCTAGAAAGTTAATCTTCGTTGGTTATGAATCCAACAAAAGGTGTTACCGTTTCTGGCTCCCTGGCACAAAACAAACTTTTAATAGTGCCAGTGCGAGATTTTTGGAGCACGTGGGGTGGGAGAGGCTAGAACGGGGTCCTCTGCCCATCACTCCTAATGGGTACCCTGTACCAGTGGGCACACCCTGTGGGTCTGGGTTTTCAGGTACTCAGGACCACACTCCTGGTTCTTCAGGTATAGACAGGACCAGAATTAAGAAAGAAGAGGTACCTGTGTCAGACGTACCAGAACTGTCACAAGATAGTGAACTCCCTGTGATCAAAGAGGAAGAGGTAGAGGAGGAGGAGGATTCCCAAAGGGAGACCTCTCCTGAGCCTGAACCGCCTGTACTCAGGCGATCAGGCAGAGAAAGAAAGGCACCAGATCGTTATCAGGCATGTACAGCCTTAGTAGAGCCAATGAGCTTTACTGATCTGTGTAAATTTCCTCCAGAAGATAGGAAGCCATGGCAAGAGGCCATGAATAAAGAGCTAGCCTCTCTTAAAGATTTGAAAGTATTCGAGGAGGTGCCTACCCCACCAAGCAAAAGGGTGCTTGGATGCAAATGGGTATTTAAGGTTAAGCATGGGGCAGATGGCCAGCCTTTGTGCAAAGTGAGGTTAGTCGCTCAAGGCTTTGGCCAGAGTCAGGCAGATTATGATGAGGTGTTTGCCCCAACTCTCAGGGCCACTACTCTGAGAGCAGCTCTGACCTGGGCTGCTAAGAATAATTATGTAGTCAGGCACGTGGATATATCAACAGCTTACTTAAATGCTCCATTGCGACATGAGCTGTATATCCAGAAACCCTCAGAATTATCAAAACCTACTGACACGAACTGTTGTTGGAAGCTCTTGAAAAGTTTGTACGGGCTTCGCCAGTCGGGTTTTGAATGGAATACCTGCCTAGTAGACCACCTAAAGAGTATTGGGTTTGAGGCAGGGATTGCCGATCCTTGTCTCTTCCGTAGGGTGTCTAGGGGTGTAACAACAATGCTACTTGTGTTCACGGACGATATTGCGATAATGGCACCGACTGAGGAGTCTGCTATTTCTGTCATTAATAGCATTAAGGAACGCTTTAAATTAAAAGACTTGGGCAATATCAACTCTTATTTAGGGGTAGATATCACCAGAACCACTACTGGTTTTAGGCTGACTCAAGCTAAGAAAATATGTCAGTTATTAAAAGCTTATAACCTTGAGTTGGCAAAGCCCTGTCGCACTCCTATGGCCATAGATTTCCTCCGTGACACGCCAAAGAGCCCAGACTTTGATAGCGGGATCTACAGGTCGCTAGTAGGTAGTTTGTCCTACTTAGCAAACTGGACTCGTCCCGACATTGCATATGCAGTGGACCAGTTGGCAAGGCACTGCGAACAGCCTACAGTTCGTCACTGGCAGGCTGCCAAGAGAGTACTTAGGTACTTGAAGTTCTCTTTGCATAAGGGGCTCCATTTAGAACCTAAGGGAGAACTAAAACTCACGGTGTACGCAGATGCCAGCTTTGCCACAGACACTGAGACTAGGAAGTCTACTTCAGGCATGGCTGTACTGTTAGGTAATTCCCTAGTAGACTGGAAATCGCTTAGACAGAAACACATCAGTTTGTCTACCATGGAGGCGGAATTTTCCAGTCTATCACTGACATGTACAGAGGTGATCCACCTCCAACAGCTGTTAAAGGACATGGGTATTGGTACTGATAGTCCAGTACGAGTATATGAAGACAACCAGGCAGCGATCACGACTGCCAACAGTATAGGTGTCAGAACCAGGTCAAAACACACTGACATAAGGTATTTGAATGTCAGGGACTCTGTCCGCAGAAAGGTTATTGAATTGTGCTATATTCCTACTGAGGAAAATGTAGCTGATTTCCTCACGAAACCTTTGTCTGCTGTAAAACACAAATATTGTGCTGAGATGTGTGGCATGTTATGATTGAATGTCTGTAATGACTGTATCCACTGTAATAATGCTCACATGTGTATATTGATTGTCCAAGTTGCAAGGGGGAGTATGATAGGGCCATAGGTCTATATTGCAACTTGACAATGGTATATTGGTCTGTACCTTTAAGACCAAGGGGTGTTGCTTCACAAGCAGCTATTGTGAAGCAAATAAGAGCGAGCAAGCTTCTGGGTTTCTCTCTCTCTCATTGATGCTTTCTCAGCTGCTTGCTTTCTGTGCTACTGCGTTTTGGATTCCTGTGACCATCGGTCAGAAGAAGCCTTGAACTTTGGCTATATCTTGTGGACACATTGTGGACAAGGAACGCTACCTCCAGGTTTGGGAGTTGTTTGTTTTTCATTCCTGTCTTCGTTCAAAGACAACAGAAAGCTGAAGATAAGCTTGGTATATTATTTCTTCGTTTATGTTATTTCCCTGCACTGTATATAGAAGCCAGCACTTGTGTATATTATTGTCAGCAACTAAAGTCTTTTGTTTTACTCACTCACTCCCTTGCAAGACTATTTGTTTATTCTTGTACTGGGGAACTCAAGACAGCTTCCGGAACATCAGTGGGTGTGTTTGGGGCGGTGCCGCTGTGCAGGGACTCTCCACACCCTGTCACTGTGCGGTTACAATGTATCTCTATGGAGCTTTAACGTTATCCGATCCTCCCATAGGATTTTAACATGGATTGGATAACACTAAAAATCGGATAACACCAAGACTTGTGGAACCAAGTCTTAGCGTTATCCGAGGTATTACTGTAATTCCATTTCTGGCACAAACCTATTTCGTAAAATGGGGTGGGGGTGGAGAAAAGAAGAATATTTATTTCAAAGCTTGCTGCACGCTTTCATATCAATGCTTATGACCTGGCTCGGAGCTCACACACTATGGCTCATTTCCAGATGTTGATTCTCTAATGAGAAACTGTCAGGGATCAGCTATTATAAAAAAAATCCCTGAAACATGTCTTGAGTTGGGTTAAAACATGTAAGGGCTGAGGCAACAATGTAAACTTACTTCATTAAAATAACATGCACTATGATGGATCTTTTTTGAATGTAATAAAAAGGCAGATGGGGAGGCTATCCTGCAGCTTAACATGGTATAGTGTTTTGCTGTCAGATGTAAATCTCTTTATAGGGTTGGTTTGTACATTTACAGTACTGTAACCAGTGCAACTGCCATCTGAATGGACCAATTAAGCTTTGTACAAAGATGCTCTTAAGAGTTTAATTTCTGTAAAATCTAATTTGTTTGCAAAACTTTCTTAAGAGATTGAAATGTTCCTGTCTCTAACAATTACAAATCCCATCTTTCAGTTTGGCAAACAATATGTTGCCTCTACTTTAGGGCCATGATTTATTTGACAGGAGAACCAAAATCATAAAAGCCTACATTCCAAAAGACTAACAACAACAACAACTTCTTTATTAAAAACAAGGAATAACGCAGCCCCTGGTAAAAGTTACTCGAGCTTCAAAGTACCCACAAACCACTTATGCTAATTTCACTGTTCTGTCACAAAATGCACCTTATGTGATCTTAAAGGAAGACCAATGTTGTCTTGATCTGTGAATTTTCATATATCATTTTTACTTAACCAACCAACCAACCAACCAACCAAATAATCATTCAAGATTCTAAACAAGTTTTAAAATTCACAACTTCAAATTGAAGATATATTCAAGAATGTAAGCCATCACACATCTTATCTTTCACCATCAACCTGAACACATTATTTGGAACAAAATTATCTTGATTTCATATAAACTTATATGATAAATGAGATGGAAATGATCAGTTAGAGGATTTTTTTTCCTGAAGAAATCCTAGTTTTGCCTCAAAACACCACCAGTTTCTTGGTATAAACGAACTCACACCACACTTATGCCAAACAGTTAAAAAATTGAGAAGACCAGAATACACAAAGGAGACAGAAAAGGCAACCCAGCATACGTAGTGTGCCTTACACAAAATCCATGAAAGAGCATTCAACTTTCTCAGAATATACTTTGTCAACACATAATGAAGTCTTCAAAGTGGTACTTTTGTTATTCAATAGTAAAACACAACAATCCTTAGATATTAGATCCCTAGCTGTGAACTATTAAGTCACTACAATAGGAGAACCTCCACAGCAGGGGTTTTAAAACTTACAAATGTTGTAAACCAAGGGAAGACTTTGAAACATAAATCTAGGGCTTCATTCAGCTACAGAAGCTGAAGGATCCCCCATCAACCAAGTTGGATTACCAGTGGAGACGGCCCCACTGGATTACCAGTGGAGACGACCCTGGAGGAGGAGGAGGAGGAGGAGGCCTGTCACCCGCTGCACATGAGGGTCATGACTCTGAGACATTTAGCCCCTACCCCTGGACTGGGGTCACCAGGATTCAAAGGGAGCTGAGGGTTTCATGGTGGTAGAGGAAGAGGGGGAAGAGGAGTAAGGAATAAGAATGAAGGTGGTGGGGGCAGAGAGGAAAAGGTTAAATGAAGTTTGAGATTGGATAAAATACCAGGGATTGGCAGAGGAAGGGAAGTAGGAAGGAAATATAAAAGGGGAAGGTATAGAAGGAGAGGGGAGCCCGGGTGGCACAGTGGTTAAACTGGTGTCCTGCAACCAAAAGGTTAGAAGTTCGATCCTGACCAGGACTCAAGGTTGACTCAGTCTTCCATCCTTCCAAGGTTGGTAAAATGAGTACCCAACATTTTGGGGACAAAATGCTAATTAACTTGTGAAATGCCCAGAGAGTGTATTAAGTGCTATGGGGCAGTATATAAGTGTAATTGCTATTGCAACTGTCAAGAAGGACTTGCCCCTGCCTCTTGGCTGGACCTTCATCTTTAAGGAAGATCCCTGGAGGGGTGAGTGCAGATCAGGGTGCCCTTAGAAATCACCAGGCACATGCCAAGATACTTCCCAAGCTCTCATACTAGGGGGGAACAGGAATGGCAGGAGTGACACTGGGACATCCCCCAGGGTGCTCACCAGTTGGAACAAACTGGCAGAGGGCTGGGTGAGTGAGGGGAGATGCCCTGCTCAATGCCTGCACTGCAACCAGCATGTGGTGCCGAACTGAATGATTCTTTCAGTTAGCATCAGCAGTCAGGATATTGCTTGCAAATAATTATGTACTCAATCACACCTGTGCTGGGCTAAATGGAATTAAAGTTTTACCTAGAACAAGACTGACTCAGCGACAATGGATGAGGGTGGACAGATGATTATCTCCAAAGTCTTAAACTATTTAACTGTATCATTGTTTGAAACAATATGACTAAACTCAGAAACTAGCTGCCATTTCACACCCATGACAACAAAACCTTTATGTTTGTTTAATTAATTAATTAATTATATTTAGACTACTTATCTCCCACTCTAGACAGTTTATACCATTAAAATCACATAATACAATAAATAATAAAAGGAAATGAATCAAATCTCGAGGGCCTTTCCACTCCTTTCTTATTCCTTGTCACCAACGTTTCACCCTCTTTCCCATCCCTTTTAAGTGCCCTGGCCCCAGACTAAAATAGAACAACCATAAACAAAAAAATACGATGGGAAGAGGGCACCTTTGATGAATATCAAGGTAGGCACAGTTGCCTGAGAAAGTTGCCATCAGAAATAACATACTCTTCAGGAAACCAGCTAGGTCAGAATGAGATGCACCCCCCAAAAAATAAGAACAACAACATTGGCCCTGTGCTATTCTGCAACAGAATATGCTAGCGCTGTAGAGTATAAATAAGCATATGCCAAACAAGTGGATATAGCACTTAACGAGTCATGCAGGATTATTATTGGCTGGCTGAAATTGATTCCTATGGAAAACCTCTATTAATTGACAGGCACTGCCTCTCCAGAAGTATGTTAAGAGGTGCTAGAAAATAATGAATAGGTTAATGGAGCATCAGACACATCATCCACGTCATTGACATCAACCCCCAGACAACAGCTAATATGGAGGAAATGTTTTCTGCAGAGCTCTCAAACTCTAAATATTAAACCAGAAGAGGCTAGGAGGCTAAAGATATGAAAAGCAAAAGCAACACACATTGCCGAACGGATGAACGCCAAAGAGTGTTTTCCACCTAGACAAGATTCTGGTTCGACCATTGAGCAGTCATTTAAATAGACATTGAAGTGAAGTAGGAAGATCAAAGAATTATCAAGTAAAATGGTGGTGGTAATAATAATAATAATAATAATAATAATAATAATAATAATAATAATAATAATAATAATAATAATAATAATGTTTTGAATTTTACATATATTTCATGTATGTCCATAATGTTATACTATGCAACACTGACTGTTGTTGTTTTTTTGCATCTACATACATTTCCATGGACATGTGGCAGGCATGACTAGATAACAGAGTGCACAAAACACTGTTTACCTTCCCACCGACATGGTTCCTATTTATCTATTTGCAATTTCATACTTTAGAACTGCTAGATTGGCAAGAGCTGGATAGAGACTGGAGCTCATTCTGTCATATAGCACTTGAGTCTTGAACTGCCAACTTTCCAGTCATCAAGTTCGTCGTCTTAACCACTAAACCACTGCAGTCCCTGCAATTTCATTTACCCCAGAGTAAAATCCAAATAGGATTTGGTACTATGTAAATAATGTTTTCACACAAATAATGCAACTTGGGCAAAACAACAGTAGTTTCTGTCTTTTAAGGATTAGAGCCAGCAGATTAGGTTACCTGTACGTTTTAAAACAACAAACCAGTCACTCTGTCCAGTATGTGAATTGTTTCTCAAAGGGAAATAACATTAGTTGTATCCAAACAAAGTACACATACGTTATGAAGACCTTTATGAAAAAGCAATAACATTTTTTGGTTTGCATCTCCAGGTACGTGAGGAATTTTGCAGAAGTCTAGAAATCCCAAACCAATGAGAATGAATGATTTTTCAAATGTTCTTCCCATCCTAAATTTGTAGGGAAAACATGCCATGGCCCTAGTACTAGATAGGATGCTGAATGCTAGCAATCTTCACATTTAATTTCCCTCTTATTGTGAGAATGTATATGAGAAGCTCTCATTTTTACTTTTTGCTAAATACTTCTATTAAAAAAAACATCATTACAGCCTTACATCCCCCCCCCCCAAAAGCTGGCTATTCAAAATAAAGCACACCAGTCAAGTATATCAGAAGCATAAGGCTGGGGGAGGGAACTGGCTTGCTTCTCTTGAGATTACTTTGGCATTCTCAGGAAATCACCGAAGGCCAAATAGAATACATTAGAAAGGAAAAGAGAAGAAATAGGTCAGATTTACTCATACAGTAAAGGTGCACTTGTCTATATTGCCTCTGCTTCTCAATTTTATTAGCTATTCCTGGCAACAGTTCTCTCTACAGAGTTTAAGTTCACAGCAGACCACTGTGCAACAATAACCACAGAAATGTCAGGGTCACGAAGTATTACAGACAAAAGTTTTTTTGCTGAAAATCCAGAAGATGTTTCCCAACAACTAAAATACATGAAGTGTTATAGAGGTGCTCCAAATTTAATAACTTGTTTCAAATCATTATGTTTGTTTATATTGGAAAATGGGACAATGTGGCCATGAAAACAATGTTGCTGAGTATTGTTTTTATTTTGCACACACATTGGCTAAATCCTGTTGCTTAGCATACTAAGTCACAGTACAGTACAGTCATCGTCGTCATCAGCTGCAACTTGTATCCGAGAATGCATTTTTTTCCTGAAGTAGGAAAAATGCCATTGGTGTGAATTTGTTTAAGGTGGATCTCAGCTTGCCATGAAGTGACCCACACACTATGATTACGGAGCCATCTCCTGTGGCACGTATGAAATGAGACATGCAGGATTTAACACCGGGACTGCAATGGACTACTGCAGCCTTGAGGATATCGAGGTGCACCTTCACACCCAGTCCATCGGGCATGGACTCTTCCACCTCTATGACTGTTGGGAATCAGAGTTCCCCTCCGCTCATTTTGCCGTGGGTCCAATATGATGGTTTCCAGTGGCATTTTGTTCACTGATGGGACCATCAGCCCACTTAAAGGGGCTCATCTGCCCATAGTCTTTGGCTCTTTTAAGGAGTCACATTATTTACTGCCGCCCAACACTCGGCGTTGAGTTGCTGGCTGTACTGTCTACTCCACTACCGTAGCGGGATGTCCGGCCAGACAAACAGGTCCAGTGAAACAATGGGAGTCTGCTAAGTCAACTTTCCCATAAGTTCATTGAGTCAAATGGGCTTACTGTAATTATAGCATGTTACCTTAAAGTAACAAATACTGAAGATCAAATATTGAAGATGAAGTTAAAGTACTTTGGAAATTTATTTATTTTATTTATTTATTAGTCAGATTTATTCATCGCCCTTCTCACAAAGTGACCCAGGGCGATTCACAATAAAGAACAACAACACAGTTATAAAATCTAAAAACTATTTAATTTGTTTTAAAAAAAACTAGCTAAAACCAGTTAAAAATTTAACGGTTAAAAAATTATATTAAATTACAACTAAGGACAAGGGGGCTCAGATAAGCCACTGGGCTGCGGGTGCTATGCCCCCCGCCCCCCAAACCCATCCCGCTAGCCAGGTTTTCACTCCCTTCCTAAAGGCCAGCAACTCTGTCTGCATACGCAACTCAATTGGAAGGAGGTTTCAAAGGGCTGGAGCAGACACAGAGAAGGCCCTCCTTCTACTGCCAGAGAGGGGTGCCTCTCTGGCTGATGGTACGACAAGAAAGCCTCTTCGGTCTGCTCTGGTGGGATGGACAGATGTCCTTGGGGTGATGCGGTCTTTTAAGTATCCTGGTCCACTACCATGTAGGGCTTTAAAGGTGATGACCAGCAACTTGAATTGCACCCGGAGACATCAAATGAGAAGAGATGATTCACTTGAGAAAGCCTTGATGCTGGGAAAGGTCGAGGGCAAAAGAAAAAGGGGGCAGCAGAGAATGAGATGGCTAGATAGCATTGTTGACGCAATGGGCACAAAGCTGGGCGGGTTTAGGAGGATAATGGAAGGTAGGGGTGCCTGGCATGTGGTGGTCCATGGGTTCGCAAAGGGTCAGAATCAACTGTGCGACTGAACAACAACAACAACAACAACAACAACAACAACAGCAGCAGCAGCAGCAGCAGCAGCAGCAACAAAACTTTGAAGTAAGTCACAATTAGAGTAGGCACATTTCCATCAATGGAACTTACAGAAGAGTTGACTCAACAAATCCCCACTGTGACAGTGTGTCTAATCTAAAATTACTTACTATGCTAAGCAATAGTATTTTAGTTAACAGATTCTTCTTATAGTCTGGCTGCTTCTGCAACAAAAATAATTGAATTGTGTGCACAGTTTCAACTAAAAAAAATCTGATTTATTGCCAAACATAACCATTTTAAAACATCATCCACAAGTGCAGTCACAAGGCTGCCCTAACCCTAACATGAATGGGGTACACTTGGTCATTTACAAATAATCTACATTTTCATTAGCCACAAGACTTGAAGAAGGTGCCTTCCCAAATACAATCTTGTTCCAATCCACTTACGGTAGCTTTGAATGCAGCTTAAGTATAAATGACTATTAAGATTATAATAGAGAGCTCAGCTATTTTTCATATAAAACCCATATCACTTTGCTATCATTAAAGGATAACATTTAGCATAGCCAAAGCCACGTACTCTGGGAGATGTAGCATTTATCTGTAAAAAAAGGAGTGTCTGCATTAGACACTAATATTAAACACATCAACAGTAAAGAAATATCTAGTATGCAAAGATATAAAAAAGGGCATTTCTAAAGCATGTGGCACAATTACTATAAACAGTCAGATTACAGAAAATACACCTATGGGAATAGCACATATTGAGAGGCTATTCTCATTATTTCTCCTCTAATATAATATAGTTTTCTTATATATAAGAATGCACAAAGGCTTCCAGAAAGACAATGGTGTTACTCCCTTGACATTTTTAAATGCAAGGGTGCCCTTGATCCATATGTTCATTTCACAGACAGTGCCAATTTCTGACAAGAAGGAGCAATGATTTGGCCATAACATCCCATGATACTTCCTTCTAAAGAAATTTTCCCTTAGAAGGTAAGCAAAATTATTTCCCTTTAAAGAAAAGAAAAATCTTCTATTCTCTGTCTATCTGGGTTTTATGTTATTTCTTTTAGTTTGCATGTAGTTTTATATTTATTTATTATTATTTATTTATTATTATTTATTAGTTCAAATTTATATTGCCGCCCACTCGCCATGGCGACTCAGGGCAGCTTACAGACAATACATTACATTACTTTACAATACAATACAATATGTTGGGGTGGCCACAGGGGGAGGGGTGGCAAGGTCCTCATCCTGCCCTGGCTTCTTCTTCCCCTGGCAGTTGGTATAGGCACAGGGGGAGGGGCGGCAAGGTCCTCATCCTGCCCTGGCTTCTTCTTCCCCTGGCAGTTGGTATGTGCCTTGGCTTCAGGCTTCTCTCTTTAAACAAAATTGGCATTCAGCTTTATTATATTGTGCAATTGCCTTACCAAAAAGCACTGTCATCATACAACACAAGTAGCCAGCATTGCCTGGCTCTGCAGCAGGATGAAGCAATGGAGTGTGAAACACACAGGCTTCAAACTTGAGGCCAGCTTGAAAGAGAGGAGGACCAGGATGAGCATTCTTGCCAACCTTGTCTGAAAGAGTTCTCTGCTGTCAGATCTGTATGCAATGTTTTTTTGGTTTTTTTTTAGTGCTGGATACATTTATTTATTTTACATCTTATAATCATCAGCATACAATGGCCAAAATCCAGTTGCTTCATATAAGCTGAATTGTTAACTTTTGGTTTATTTGTTCTTGGTAAATAAAACATCCTCAAAGTAATTTCTGGAATGCACGCACAGATGCACTGAGAGAACATTTGCACATGTCTCAAAGAATTGCAGCAGAGACAGTTTATTTAACAGGAAGGACTGGGCCAAAAATTACAATTTGGCTTATGCTAAGCAGCAGGATTTTGATCAATGTCAGGAATGCACTGTTAGTTTAAATTCTGCTTTGCTCCTGCCCTTCTTTCAGAATAGGGGTGGCCAACCTTTATGCGCCACAGGCCGGTCACGCCCCCTCACAAAGGTGAGCAGGCTGGAGGCTTGGTTCCTCCTCCTGCTTCTGGTACTTCTGGTAGGGGCAGAGGGCACATTCATGACATGTTTTCACCAGTTTGCGCTGCTTCCCATGTTGGCACTGGTGAGAGTGAGTTTTCTACCATTTTTGGCCAGTTTTCGGCATGGTTTCAGTGCTTCCATATTTGGCTCACAGGCCGTAGGTTTGGAACACCTGTTTTAGAAGATGATACTAATCATCTTAATTTGCAAAGCAGTTTTTTTTCGCATGCAGATACTAGAAAGCTGTAAGGAACTGAGCCACCACTGCATTAGCAACTGACCCGCACATTCATTCTCTTGAATGCTGAAAAATCAAAGCCCTGAGGCTTTAATCAATAATATCTCTCAACCTTCTTCTAGGTTTACTGTGTAAGAAAACAGCACTGCTTAATTAAATATCCTTTATAATGCTCTGGAGAAAATAGTTACACTGCAGAAGGATTTCCATATCTCCCTTCCTAGAAATTGCTCATATTCCTCCTGCTGTGCAGTCTCTGGGGATTTTGTTTTCCCCATTTCATCTGTAATTTAGCTGCTGTTGAATCATTACTCATTTTATCAGTTCACGGCAGACAATAATGAATTACTGATTTCCAGCTGACACTTTCTGTGATAGTTATAATGGAAACAAAGGTAATTTCAGCATCAGGCTTGTAATTCAGAATTGCTAAAAAGTGAATGTTGTGGGGTTTTTTAAAGGGCTTTTCCAAAATTTCTTTATGCGAATTTAACCTTGGACTCACCATGATTTCCTCTAGAAAATGGGAGTAAGATCAGCATACTCTTTTCCAGAGCATGCTGGTTTTAACATTCCAAGCCCTAGCTAGTAGTTTGGCATGTGGATAATTTGTTCAAATAAGGACATGTATAACCATGCAAATCATATTTGGCTGTCATATTTTAATGAGAAAAGTGCATGACTAATAGTTAGCAGAATGAATTGTACTACTTATTGCAGCTCGAGGCTAAAGCCCTGGAAGGTTCTGTGGTGTGATTGTGCTGGCACAAAATCTAACTGCAGGAATCATGGAGACCAGGGCAAAGAATCAAGGGTATTTAGACACTGGACTAAATTAAACACATGTCCACGTGGCAGTTTTACTAGCAGCAGAAACAGCATCAGCTACATGTTCATTTAATAGCTGCTAGGTGAGTACAAATGGATCAATCTTAGAAGAAATCAACCCAGAAAGCTCCTTGGAAAGTCGAATTGTAAAGATGAAGCTAAGGTACTTTGGACATCAAATGAGAAGAGAGGATTCGCTTGAGAAGGCCTTGATGCTGAGAAAGGTGGATGGCAAAAGAAGAAGGAGGCAGCCAAAAATGAGATGGCTAGATGGTATTGCAGAGACAATGGGCACAGAACTGCGCAAGTTGAGGAGGATGGTGGAGGACAGAAGTGCCTGGCGGACGATAGTCCATGGTGTCGCAGAGGGTCGGAATCGACTGTGCGACTGAACAACAACAAAGGTGAGTATGGGTAATGAGAATTCTCATCTCTTCAAAGAAGGTATAATATTACCATCCTAAAAAAAAAGAAAAACTTTTGAAGCTTAATTGAATGACAAAGTACTACTCAAGATTTAAAGACAATTAAGTTATAAATTATAACAGATGTGTTACTTTGACTGTCTATCGACATTTTAACATTTAAAAAAAAGGGCTCATTATAATGGATAGTAAAGGTTGCCCTTGCTCAAGAGCCAGTCGTATCCGACTCTAGGGTTCAGTGCTCATCTCTGTTTATAGCCAAAGAGCCAGCGCTGTCTGCATTTGGAGACATTTCCTTGGTTATGTGGCAGGCATGCCTAGACACCGGAGTGCACAGAACGCTGTTTACCTTCCCACCAAAGTGGTATCTATTTATCTACTTGCAATTTCTTGCTTTCAAACTGCTAGATTGGCAGGAACTGGGTCAGAGACCGGGTCTCACTCTGTCATGCACTATCCAGAAATTGAACTCCAACCTTCCAGTCAGCAAGTTCAGCATCTTAACCACTTGAGCCACCACAGTCCCCATTGTAATGGGTACATAAAACAAATTAAAGGTGAGAAATTTCACTATAGATCAAATTTTAGAGAAGTTTATGTCAAACTACTTCCATTTTCATATTGTTGCTTCTTACCTCAGCATTTTTCATCCTGAACTGCCTACTTACAGTTGAAAAACTACTGTCCTGATCACTAAACATTAAAGTACAGCTTAAAAAATGCACATGGGGGGGTCATAAAAGCTCAAAAAATTGCAGGTTCTACAATTCAAATCAAGAAAAGTCCCACAGTAACAGTGAAGAATAAACACCTCAGTTATTTTGTCACCTTTTCACATGTTGAGAATGACTTTCTGAGGATGGGAAACTGTTGTCTGTGAGAAAATTTTCCATGCAATTTGGAGTGCTAGAAAAATCAACATTCTGAATCCATGCATTAGAGGAAGCTGTGTATCCTAAGAAAGCCTTTTTCCTTGTGAGGAGAGCAATAGATACAATGACAGAGGAAGCACGCTTGTACGATCATTCTCCTTGCTGTTCATTCTCCACTGCTTCAGAAAGACTGGAGGGGGATAAATGTACAGTGTTCACATGAAGTAGCCACTAGGAGAGGGATACTCTACCTGCGGCCCATTGGCGCCATTTCATGTGGCTCCAACACACCAATGAGTGCCATGTGGTGGAGGAAGGGCAAAATGGTCATCTGGCCCCTGAAGCTGTCTAAGGGAGTATGACCCAGCCCCCGGCTTAAAAAGGTTGAGAACTCCTGCACTAGGATCTAGGCTGGCTCAAGGCACCAGGTGTTTATTGCAGTTTTTGACACCTAAGTCTACATGTTCCTTTATAAACATAAAAAGATGGACCATACTAAAGTACAGTACAATCTAGTCCAGTAACCTTTTAATCCATAGACAGAGGAAATTTTTATGCAACACAGGACTTTATTTTTTGCTGTAGCTTCCCAAGAACTGGTATTGAGATACAAATTCTATGTTAAGGATTTTAGTTCATTATTTAAAAAAAAAGCAAATCTAACACTGTTATTATGCCTTTATGCCTCACTTATTTTGGTGATAGCCCATAGCTTTAAAGGCTGATAGTCACAGATAATTCCACCCTCCATAAATCAATTTAATCTTCAAGCACATTACATCTTGTGGAAGCAGCTGCTGCAGCTTCATGATACATATATATAAGTATCTCCTTTTATCTGTCATAAATGTCCACTATTCAGAACCAGGTTCAGGAATTATGAAATGTGGAAAGTAACTTCTCTGTATTTATTTTCACCATAATACCCTTAATTTTATATACCTCTATCATGTCTTCCCTTACCTTTTTTCTAAAGTGTGTAGTCACCTAACATTGAAAGTCTGTCCTCATAGGAGAGTTGCTCCAGCCTCCTGATCAATCTGCTTTTCTATTTCTGTATCCCTTCCAATATCCTTCTGATAAAGTGGCAACTGAGAAATGTACACAGAATTCCAAGACTGATCAAAACACAGATGTGCAAGAAGCATTACAAAATGGAGGATTTTTTAAAATGCTTTTTAAAATGATCCCTAGTCTGCAACTTGTTTTTTTTTCTTTCACAATATAGTAATACCTCGGATAACGTTTACCTCTTATAACGCTAAAATCGCATAACGTTAAGTAATCTGGGGAGGAGAATTGCATCGAATAACGTTAAGGTCCTATGGGATGGATCGGATAACAACTGCTAAAGCCTGTGCGGTTACAATGTATCTCTATGGAGCTTTAATGTTATCTGATACATCCCATAGGATTTTAACATGCATCGGATAACACTAAAAATCGGAAAACACCAAAACTTGTGCCAAGTCTTAGCGTTATCCAAGGTATTACGGTACCTGCATACTGCGCTGACATTTTCACTGAGATGGTTGTCACAGCCCCAAAATCTTTCTCACAATCAGTAATATGTGTGAGAAGTAAGGATTTTTTGACATGATGTATATCGCCTCACAGTTTTTTTAGACTGAACTCTGACATAAGAGCTGGGGTAAACCCCTTCAGAGTTCTTTTACCATCTTGGAAAATCTGGAGTGGTCTAATAAATACAGCCAACACTTTGTTCACCCTTAACTGCGGTTTATCAACAGCCTAATACTGTAATACCATATTGTAATGGCTTCCAAAAAGTGGGTAATCTCCTTTTTATTTACAAGAACTATTCATTCATTTCTACTCTCTGCTTTCTGTTTTTAAGTCAGTCTTTAATCTAGAGGAGTCCCTCTCTTCATATTCTGTAACTACCATGGTTGTTGAAATAGCCTTTGGAAAGGTGTTCTTCCAAAAGCTTTCCTAAAAGTCTATATTAACAAAATGTCTATTGTATCACTTCTATTCACACATTTGCTGACATTCTCAAAGAACTCTAAAAGGTTAGCAAGACAGGATGTGCCTTTGCAGAAACCATGTCAAATCTTCTGTAGCAAAAATTGCCTTCTATATGCTTGATAATAATCCTTGACATGGAGACTGCAAAGGGTCCAGAGTGCCACAGTTAGGTTGATTTTGGAAGTGAAAAAAATTGATCATATCACTCCAACCTTGGTCCGGCTACACTGGCATGCATTACTGGGCAGTCCTGAGAATATTTTCAACCATAACAAGTTATCTGTATCACAAAAATGCTAAATAAAGCTGGCACAGATTAAATTTATGAAAACACTTGTGTTGTTTTAGTGGTTTCTCTTGTTCTGGTGCCATCTGATGGGAAAACAGAAGTGGTTTAGAAAGAGATAGAATTGATGACTCTTCTGTTTCTAGGCGACCTCAAAAGCAAAAAAATGTCTATCTCTTAGTATGAGAAAAAGAATCTCAATTATGGATGAAATGAGAACCCTTGTAAAGGGTTTATTTTAAAACTACTCTATTTTAATGCTACTATCTTCCCCTCTTTGGCTCCACATACAGGAAGAAAAATTGGATCAATTTGCACCAGTACTTTATAGGCACCTATTCCAAGAAAGCCCCAAGCCTTGCATTTATTTCTGTGCCCCTCAACATGCATACAACATTTCTCCTTTCCCCCAACATTTCACCCCTAGAATACATTAACCAATTTCGTCTAACTCTCTCATTCTTTGGCAAAATCAGGTAAGGCACCACCCAAAGAGGTAATCAGTGATCTGGAATTGATAGCAGTGAATAATAATATTAAGCAGCTTAAGTATTCCTAATGCTCACAATTCCTTATCCAAGTAATGCATAGATACCAATTTAAGAAACACAATTTGGTAATGCTACTCAAAATATTAAACAGTCTGCTCAAAGTCAGTTAACACAACACTGACCATATAGAATGAAAATGTAACCTTCATGGAACATGAAATAAAAGAATTATCACCCACAATCTCCACCCAATGAATTGTAGGGTGAAATACTTCTTAATTCAGCATGAATTAGGAATGAATGATGATCAGAGCTGTGTATCATTTCAATTAAGTAAACAAAATCCCATGCCAAGTTGAAGCAAATCCTTTAATTATGCAAGATGAATGCCAGTGTACAAAATTAGGGCTTAATTCCAATTTTCACCATTTTGCAGAATTGGACCTGCTTCTAATAACAGGGTAAAGAAGCAGAGGAACAAGGTGTTGCCGTCCCTGTGAATCTTATGAAGTAATTATTTCAGCTTTTGAAACTATAGCAAGCATCTTCCATACACAAGACAATTGCAAATGCTTTCTCTCCCCTCCCTCTCAATTAGATGACAAGATTCTTTGCTTTAGTCTACATCCAGGATCAAAGTCTGTGTTCCCATAGAATCTCAACACTTGGATTCATGTTTTCTGTTTGTGCTCCCTTTGGACAAGCAAAACTGAAAAAAATATTTTCATTCTTGACCAAATGTTCACCAACAAACCCATGTTTCCCATGTTTGGGCAGAAGTATAGCCAGACCTTAGATACCAGATTCATAGATACAATCTGAACAGAGTATATATTGGGATCAATGGGAGCAAAGAAAAGTACAGGAAAAACTATGAACTGGGTGCAGAACACAACTAAGAATTATAGCTTTCTTTTTAACATATCACACAACTTCCAACTATCATAAAAGCCCTAAAATTTTAGTAGAATGACATTATTGAACTCTTGCTTAAAAAGCCATCACATACAGTCATTTCTTTATACTGTACTGCATTTCAGATATCCACCAATACTTCTTGTAGGTTTTTGTCTGAAATAATTAGTTATTCAGCATCTGATAGTAAAGAAGGAAATCCTCAGCACACACTATGCTTTTCTAAGGAAATGCACTTTTTACGAGTCCTTAACCTGTTCAAACATGTATTTGGTTCAGCATGCTTTACTTGTGTGTTCCTCGTATAACCTAAACCAATTGAGAAAATATACCTTCTTGTTGGTATCGTTCCACCTAAAATAAGGAGATAAATAGTAGCGGACGCTGAGAGAACTATGCATGAGAATGAGCCTCAACATCCTCTGAAAGGAAACATGCCTCAAAACTGCCGACTCAGATCCAGGAAGAGCTTTATGGGAAGAACAAACATTCTTGAGGGGGCATAAGAGCAAAAACAAATTAGAAACTGGGGGAAAGAGCTCACTTGACAAGGAATAACATTAAAGGAGGATATATCTGAGGAACTCAACCTCCCCTATGTCACCTGGAGGACCATATATAGGCTGCAGGTCAGAGTCATTAAATGTAAGACCAACATGTTTAAGTGGGGGCTACCAGCAGATAACAACACGCTATGTTAATGTGAAGAGATACAGAATCCAGATTGTCTGCTGGTTACTACTGAAAGCATGTAGCGATGAGGATTTAAGTTTGTCCAATGACAAAACCAAGAAGACGGCTTCGTTTTGGCAGTTTAAAGTCTAACCTAGACACGAAAGAAGAAGTGTAAAGATAAATCTTGTTTATCTTGAAGGATAGCGGTTAATCCCACCTGCTATTAAAAAAAATTAATTTTTTTTTAAATTTTTAATTTTTATTGGGTATATAAAGTAATACAAAACAAGACACATACATAAAACAAAATGAATTACATAACTAAAGAATATAAACAGAGAATCCAAAAAGGAAAATAAAATCTCTCATACATAATGGTACTGTATTGTTAACATCCATCAAGAATTATTACCTCATTATAAAACACTTTTTACTACATCAATCTCCAAACTATATTTCCATCTATCCCCTCATAACCAATATATGTTATTCTCTATCTCAGTTTTTCTTCTTGTCTTTAAGACCACCCTTGTGATATATACAATGTCCGGGGATTTATGTTTACTTATATTTTCCAAAAATCGTTTTGCTCAAATGCAGGGGGTATGCCCTGATTCTTTACTGTTACATATTCTATAAAAGGTTTCCAGGTTCTCCAGAAGTTGTTACCAGATACTTTACCCTTTTTAGAATTTATCTCCCAAGTGAGCTTTTCGTTGAGTGCCAAATCCCACATTTCATTATACCAATTCCTTCTTTGTAGATTTTCATTATTTTTCCAATTTCTGGCTATACATTGTCTGGCCGCCGATAACATTATCGCCATCAATTCATTTTTATCCTCACTCATTTTATATTTATCCATCTCAGTTAACAAAATTGTATTTGGGCCCAGTTCAACCTGCAAATCCAGTATATTTTTAATTTCGACCTCTATTTTACCCCAAAAATCCTTCAAGGCCTCACAAGACCACCACATGTGTTCATATGTTCCTCTATCTTTTTTACATCTCCAACATTTCTCACTCACATCTTTATACATTAAATGCAGTTTTACTGGGGTTCTATACCATCTCCAAATTAGTTTATAATTATGTTCCTTCACTCTTACCGACATAGATCTCATAATACGTCTTCTCCACATTTTCCCCCAAGTCTTCTCATTAATTGTTATATTCAGTTCTTGTTCCCAACTATCTTTCAATACTTGTTGAGCCTTCCCTCCTTTATTTAAAATTTTATATATTTTACTAACTATCCCTTTTAAACCTATGTCTCCTTTTCTCAATTTGACCAGCAATGTTTCCAATTCTGTAAGCTCCCTATCAGATCCCATTTCCAAAAAAAATTTCTTATTCCAATTATTTATCTGGAGGACTTTAAACCAATCCAACTCCAGTTGCAGATAGAGCTCCTTTCTCTTCTCCGAATCCCTACAAATTTTGATCCAATCCTTCAACAGAGAGACCCCATTTTTTAATAAGATATCCTTAATCCTACCTTCTATTTTTATCGGAAAGTTGTTAAAATCTTCTAATTCTGTAACCATTGAGATCCCTGGAATAAGTTCCTTTCTTACTTTGTTCCATTCTTCTATTGTTGCTCTTATCATCTTGCCCTGAATCCTCATTTTTTTATCCTTATCGCCACATAAAAAGAATGCCTTCCCTTTCCTAGAAAACTCTTTTGATTCTAATTTTCCCCATATCGGCTCTTCTCTATTTAATAATTTAATAACATTTCGTAATTGAAAGGCTCTGTAATACTTGCTAATATTCGGAATACCCAGTCCCCCTTCTTTTTGTGGTATATACCATAAAATCTTGGGTATCCTTGCTTTTCTTTTCCCATTGCAAAATCTATTTATAGTATTTTGATATTTTTCCAATTCTTTTTCTGTGTGTTTTATTGGCAGAGCATCAAATAAGAAATTTAATTTAGGTAACAACATCATCTTACACATTGCCACCCTGCCAAACCACGATAAATTCAACTTATTGTACTGTAATATCTTTTTATCTATCTCTTTCATTTGTTTTCCATAATTCAATTCCTTAAGTTCCCCAGTTTTTCTAGCAAGTATTACCCCTAAATATCTCACTTTATCCGGAGTTTGAATATTAAATTTTTGCTTTATTTCTTCTTCATCCTTCTTACTCCCATTGATTAAAATCATCTCGGACTTATCCCAGTTCACCCTTAAACCTGTCATTTCCTCAAAAGTTTTCAGGTGTTTATTAATCCTCAATATTCCTTGTATTGGTTGTTTAATTGTGATTAATGTGTCATCGGCGTACAAACTTATTTTATTTCCTTCAATTCCAACTATTTCTTTATCTTGCCATATTAAATTCGCCAATAGTTCCATAGCCAAAACAAATAATGTGGGCGACAATGGGCAGCCCTGCCTTGTTCCAGCCTCCAGTTTTATTTCTCCTGTATAGTTATCATTAAATTTCACTATCGCTATTCCCTGTTTATATAAATTCTTGATAACTTTTTGAAATTTGTCCCCAAATCCATAATGTTTAATTACCTCATGTATTGTATCCCATTGCAAAGAATCAAATGCCTTGAAAATGTCCAGGGCTAAGAAACCTACCCTATCCTTTTGCCTTTCAGCTATATCCAATAAATCCACTACCCTCCTTGTAAGATCTGACATATACCTACCCTTTATAAACCCTGCTTGATCATCTTTTATGTATTTGGCTATGAAGCTATTTAGCCTGGTCACCATTATTGTAGAAAAAATTTTGGCATCTTGGTTAATTAAGGATATCGGCCTATATGATTCTATTTTATATAAATCTTTCCCTGGCTTGGGAATCAATGCGATGATAGATCTATTCCAAGATTCTGGTGTTGATTCTCCCTCTAAAATCCCATTAAATAATTTGTGTAGTCTCGGAACAACCCAAAACTTAAAATCCTTGTAAAATTCAGCGGGAAGCCCATCTTCTCCTGGAGCTTTATTCAATTTTAATTTGTTAATTACATTCTCAATTTCTTTTACAGATATTTGTTCCTCCATCATATTTCTATGTTCTTCTGTTATTAAAAGAGTATTATATTTTTTGAAGTGATCCTCCAATTTGTTCAAATTTACCTGCTTCTTTGAGTATAGCTCCTTATAAAAAGCCTCTATTATTTCCGCCTTCTCTTTCCTTTTGTTACATCTCTTCCCCTTCTCATCTACCAATACTCCTACCTGGCCTTTGTTTTTTTTATCCCTCGCTGCTTTTGCTAATAACTTTGAGTTTCTATTACTATGCTCATAGTATTCTCTTTTTAAAAATATCAAATCTTTTTTTACCCTTTCCATGTCCTGGGCTTCCAATTCCTTCTTTACTTTCTGTATCTGCTGTAACACCCTCTGATCTTTAGCCTTTATATATTCCCGGTGAAGTTGTTTTAATTGTGTTTCCAATTCCTGAGTTCTATTGATGTTCCATTTTTTCTTCCAACTACTCAGTTTTATTGATTCTCCTCTAAAAATCGCTTTCATTGTATCCCATACCCCTCCTGAGCTGACCTCGTTATTGTCATTCCATGTCCAATATTCATCCCATTTCTCCATAATTTGTTTTTTCATGTTGTCCTCTTTGTATAATTTTGAGTCATATCTCCAAACATATCTTTTCCTGTCACCTTCATCCAATTTTATATCTATACTTATCTTGGCATGATCTGATTCTCTAAACGTCCCTATTTTAATATCTTCTATATTTTTCAATAACCCTTGCGTTACAAATATATAATCTATCCTTGAATACATATCATAAACTTGAGAATAGTAAGTGTAATCCCTTTCCTGTCCTTTAAGTTCCCTCCATACATCTTTTATATTCATTAATTTTGTCCAATCGCTTAGAATATATTTATTACTCCTCTTCTTAATACTTGTGGTGTCAATCCCGGAACTTAACAAATTGAAATCCCCCCCAATAATCATATTCCTCGTTCCTTCTTTCTGTAGAGTTATTCTTAATTTTTCTAAAAATTCTGCCTGATTGGTATTCGGGGCATATACGTTTACAAGAGTTATCTCTTCATCTTCTATCCTCCCCTTAATTATTAGATATCTCCCCTCCGGGTCAGCTATGGATTTTATCACAGTAAAACCCAATTTTTCCGAAATAAGGGTTGCAACACCTCTTGCTTTTGATGTCCCATAAGCCATTTCATAAATATCAGTTCCTCTCACAAATAATTTGTTAGTATCTGCCGATTTTTGATGGGTCTCCTGTAGAAAGATGATATCAGATTTTGATTTATTGAGCGCTATCTGCAACCTCCTCCTCTTCACGGCATTCCCTGTCCCTTTCACATTCCATGTTATCAGCCTTAAATTCTTAACCATTTGTGTTTACTAATCCCTCCCCTCCTTTACATTCCTCCCCGGACGTGTTATCCCCGTCCCCTACTAAAAATCTAAAAAAAAAACTAAGAAAAAATACAAAAAAATGAATACAATCTAACAACAAAAAAGACAATCGTACATTCTCAGTACAAAATAACTCTGTAAAGTAAAATACTTGAAAAAGATTGCTTACTGCTACTACAAAAAAGAAAAGAAAAAAGAACTTACCTACTCTTTCATTTTCTGCAACCCTCCCCACACCTTGTTCCAAGATGTCGCCTCTATCCTTCAAAGAGGGGAGGGGGGGACCGGGGGGAAAAAGCATTATGTTCTTCTAAAGCCCCCCTCCCTCCACCATTATAGTTTTATTCTGCATATTGTTTATTCAAAAAGCTCCGCACTCGAAGTTCCTGACACTTCCGCTCCTCCCACTGCGCCTTCCACCTCCCCCTCCTTATTCAGTACCGGGCCCATCACCCCAACTGCGTACAAGTCAGTTCTCATAGCAATCCATTCTGAACTAGCCACCTTCATGAACCCTAATTGAGTCAAGTACTCCAAGACATCTGTTCTATCATCCAGAATATGCCATCTTTTTTCATAAAAAAATCTCAACTGTTGTGGAAATCTCCAATTATACTTAATGTCTTTTGAAGCCAAAAATTTCGTCACAGGTTTCATCATGTATTTCCATTTTCTTTCCTCTGGCGCGATGTCATTGTAGATTTCCACATCAACCCCCTCAATCTTTAGAACGCCAGACCCCGCTTGTTTGATGTAAGCCATCACTTTTAACTTATCCGCCCAATTTGCAAACTTAACCAGAACATTCCTTGGTGATCTCCTATCTCGCCTTCCCCCCACTCTATACACAGCTCCAATATCTTCTGCCACAAAATCTTTTCCCATTTTCAAGGAGTTCAGCCAATCCACTACTCTATCTCTAAGCTTGTCTGGCGTTCGTTCGGCCATTTTGCGTATCACAATATTCTGTTTTCTCTGCCCCTCCTCCACCATCATCATCCTTTTCTCCTGAACAGACACTCTTGAAGCAATCACATGTTCTTGAATCAGCATCTCATTCATAGAAATCTTTGCTTGCTCTAAATCCTTTTGCATTGTTTCAGTAATCATATTAATTTTTTTTGTATTCTCAGTAACCTCCTTCTGCACATCTGTCAGAGTCCTGGCCAGGCTCTCATGTTGTAGCCTGGCCAGTTCTCTGTCTTTTTTCATTTCTTCACAATTATTCTCCACCATTTTATTCAATTTTTGCATTGCAACCTGATTTTCATTTCCATTTTTAACCAATTGTTGTAATATAGCAAACATATTGTCCATTCTATCCGGTGCATCCACTGATCGTCCTCCAGCGCCTGCTTGAGAGTCCATTGCTGCCGTTGTGGTCTCCATTGTTGGTGAGGGTGTGTGCCTTTCCTTTTCTTTTTGATCTTTCTCTTTTTTCTCTCTCCTCCCCTTAGGTCTAACTGTCTCCTCCCCTTCCTGCATAACCTATCTATATGACTTGAAACTCAGCTTTAAAATCACCTTAATGCCTCTCCACCAAGCTTAACTCTCCAAAGTTATCAAAATTCAACAATAAAGTAACTCTTATTATCTATTGTAGTCAAGCCCAATAACCAGAGAAAGAGAAATTGAATGGGAAAGGGAGGAGCAAACTAGGTATAACACTACTAAAACCACTGCTGTTATAATAACTATATACTTAAATCAATATTTGTATAAATTGAGATCACCAAAATTGCAATATTATGTCCTGTATGATTAGAATCAAAGTAAGCACTTAATGTCTATTACGTAAATACCAGAAAAGGAAAAAACAAACAAGAAGGAGAAGTGGGGGAAGTGGGGGGGAATGGAAAGACAATCAAGCTATAATACTATTGAGACCGCTGTTGTTGTTTTTTTCTTCTTCAGATAGGCAAGGTGATTGTCCCCAAATTAATCATTATCTAACCGGAGAGTATAAAGTTATAACACGGCCACCCAAGCCCAGCTGGAAAAAAGTTTTACAAAAAGCCTTCTTCTCTGCCGCTCTTAGTTTCGTTTCTACACTCCAAGTTAGGTTTCGCTTTTCTCCGCCATTGTTGTTGCGTCCTTCCCACTCGCCCCTCTGTCCCAATCCCAGCACCCGATAACTGTTCTCTTCCACTCCCACCAAATCACAGTTCGAAAGATTTTTATTAAAAATGTTATCAGGAGTGAGATGTTATCGAGGGGCAGTCTCTCTACTTTCAATTATAGTCAGTCGCTCTCCAAAAAACACCAGCCTCCAAACTGTTCCCCCTTCGAACTTCTCCCTTCGTTCTTTCTTCTCTTCACCACCAAGCCCCTTGCCTCCTCAGTTCTCCCGACCAGCTCTCTCTATAATCCGTCTTCTTTTCTTCTTCGCGTCTCCCCCGTCTCCCCCTCTCAGTGAGAAACCACCACCATAGCTCCACTCACGACAATCCGACTTACGGGGCAGACTCCGGGGACGCGCTCTCAAAACGGCACCTTTTTGCTTCAACCTCTTTTTGCATCAACCTCCGTCTTTGTCTCTATCTCCGTAACTCTTCTCTTACGGTGCAAACACCTCCGCGGCGTCCCTCAGGGCTCCACTCCGGCTCCGGAGGCGGCTCAACGGGCGACAGGGAGAACCACGGCGCTCTTCCGAGCCTCTAGGTCCCCTCGTCACCCGGAGCCGAACTCTCCAGGCCCCCGCTCACCCGCTCTCGCAAATCCGCCGCTTCTTTCTTCCTCTCCCCTGGTCGGGGGTCTCTTCCTACTTTCGTCAGCGGTCCCTTTCCTCCACTTCGTCTTTTATTTTTTTAAAAAAGTCACATTTTAAGTCCCATTAATGGCGGAGGAAGGGAAAGCCGCTGCTTCTCCTACTCCATCCAAGCCACGCCCCTCAAAAATTTTAATTTTAGCTGCAGGGGCTAAAAGACTGATTCTGTGTGGGGGGAGACGTCTAACACCAAGGAGCTAACACTAAGGAGCAGAACTTTTTAACTCCTTCCCAGCCAAGCAGGCATTAAAAGGGGATTCTGCCTCTAGTTATAAAAATATTTTTAAAGTACAGTATAGAGATCAAATGTTCAGCAGCTCACTCATTTAAGCTACGAAGCTACCAGGCCATAGCCAGGATTCTAGATTTAAAAGGGGGGGGGGTTCCAGGAGGGGCAAAACATTTCCAGGAGGGGCAACAATGTCACACTCACATATATAACATTGGCACCACAGGGGGGAGGGGGCTGTTAGCTCAGGAGGGTCCCCCCCCTGCCTACAGCCCTACAACCTACTGTTTTTTGCTTTGTGGTTAGGGATCTTTCTTCTTTCTTTCTTTTTCTTTACTTGATATTTTTTGTTGTTCAGTCGCACAGTCGATTCCAACCCTTTGCGACCCCATGGACCATTGCCCACCAGGCACCTCTGTCCTCCACCATCTTCCTTAACCCAACCAGCTCTGTGCCCATTGCGTCCTGTTTCATCTATTTTGCCTTTGCTCTTTGTCCATAGGGTTACCTGACATGGTTTGTCAGTTTCTATGCCAGCATTTCCCTATTCCAGCCATCTTGTCACTAAACAATTGTTTAATAATTAAGAAAAACAACAAAGATGCTATGTGCCATCAAGTTACTTCTGATATGTGGTAATCACTATGTGATTTTTTTTTTCATTGTACGATTTTTCCTATGGAAAAAATAGTACAATGATTTTTTTCGCTAAGCGGTTTTCCCCAAAAAATATTTGTTATATGATTTTTTCCAATGTGGGGAACCATTTTTTAAAAAATAAAAAACCATTTGTTGTGCGATTTTTTCCCCACTATAGTGGGGTTTGTTATACAAAGTTCCACTTATAGCTTTTGTTCTTCAGGTTTTTTGTTCCTCAGCTTTTGTTCCCCAGGTTGCTGTTCCTCAGGTTGCCTCACTCAAGGAAAAGGATTGGAAATCAGAAGGTAACTTTCTAGTCTGCATTCTGCAGAACAAGCATGATGACACTAGTTTACTTGGGCCTGTGTTGAATCAGCGGTTAAGAAGCTCACCTTGTTACCTGGAAGGCTAGCAAGGTGGCTGCATGACAGTTTGAGCACCTATCTCTGACCCAGCTCCTACCAACCTAGCACTTTAAAAGCAAGAAACTGCAAGTAGATAACAGGGACCACTTTGGTGGAAAAAGAACATGAGGAGATGAAAGGAGCCTCATTCAGGCATCCCTTGAACAGAGTTTCTCCAGCAAAAATCCTTTTAACCCAGAATAATTTCTGACACAAAATTATTATTATTACTACTTTACTTGAGAGGGCAATCTGAATGTTGACAATGTCAATGGCAGCAATAATGATGATCTACATTCACATACAGTAAAACCTCGCATAAAGAGTGCCTCGCTTAGAGAGTAACTCGCTTAAAGAGCAGAATTTTCTCTGAACTGTCGCCTCACTTAACAAATAAAACCAACCAAAATCTCGCTTAACAACTAAATCAGAAGTCACAATTGGTCACTTACAATGGTGTTTTGCTTAAAGAGCAAACTCGCTTAAAGAGCAATCCCGTGGAATACAGTATGCTCTTTAAGCAAAGTACCACTGTACTGTAGTACCATTCAAATAGTACCATTCACATAGAGAAACCAAGCCAGGGAAAGCTGACTTTTTTCATCAGTTAATCACTCCTCACCCAAACAGAAAGTAATTGCCATAGATGTTTTTTGACAAGTATGAAGGCAGTGAGCACATCAATGTATTCCTTTAGACCAGTGTTCCCCAACCTTTGGATTTTGGAGTTCAATTCCGAGATGCCTAAGTCAATTACCCAAAGCACTGATCAGCCAGTGTACTGACTTAGGCTTCTGGGAACTGAAGTCCCCCAGCGAGGCATGTTAACCACATTGAGAACCACTGCTGCAGACGATCTTGACTGTTGCCATTGCTGTTGTCAGCATTCACACTGCCTTCTTTTTTCCTGCTGGCAATGTGGACATGAATTGCACAGCTTTATCAAACCAATTGTGGGTACAGAAGTACAATACAGTATTCCATTCTCATAAACTGGAAGATTTTCTCCCTGATAAATTGAATAATTAGGAAGCTACCAAGAGCATGAGTCAGACTTCAATTAGTTGCCTATACAAATATAGGCACTTCTCTTCAAGCTATGCTCAATCTTATAAGTTATTTAATAGCACAATATTACATTCTGAAAAACTGACAGCATGCAGAAATTGGGAGAAATGGTTGGGCAGAACACAAATGCAGAGCATGCAATATGTGTCCTAGACTGATTAAAAATACAAGAAGCATGAAAAAACAAATTGAAACCTATTGAGAGGTGACGTAATAGAAATAAAATCTTAAAATGTACACAGCTTTTATGTTAAGGGATAAAATGGACATGTAAAATATGTAAAAGACAACTGCAAGTGGTGCAGTCAATCAACAATACTGTTTACGTTACCAAACACATTTCCAAACCTGCTTTTCTGCAAACATCTTTTTCATATACTGTGATCCTAAGAAATCAGTGTTTCCTCTTTTCCATATAATCGTCATTACCAAGGAGCCTTATTTACTCTGCTAAGGGCATTTCTGGATTAGTAAAAAAGCTGACATTTGCCTCGGTTTTGTCAGGCTCCAAATTAATTCAAAGACTGGAAACTATACAACCTGCCATTGAAGCTTGCCTTATCTTGTAAAAATATGGGTTATTTTACACCACCTTTCATTTGAAGTGATTCCTGAATCACTGTATTCTTTGAAAAGGGTATGTCCACGCATGTCTTGTTGCACATTGTGTCTCTTGGGTCTGCTGCAGTGACAGTGGTGATGGCAAGGGACACAGGATGGACCAGATGTTGGGAGAAGAGCCAGCATGCAGGAATGCAGGAAAAGGGAAGAGGCAGTAAAATTGGGGGGGGGGGGAGACAGTGGGGAGGCCAATGCTGTTTCTCTTCCTCCCCCTCCTCTCTCCCTTGGTGCCGCGGATGACAGGAGAAAGAGGAGGAGGGGAGATACATTCACCAAACTCTGTTCCACTGCGACGTCCCTGTCTCCTTCGCACAAGGTGAGGAAGAAATATACACAAAAGAAAGGGGTAAATACTGCAAAATATAAATACCTCCAGTTTGCCTTACCTCACCACTATTCTGTGCACTTAGGTGAGAAAGATTGGCAGGGCAGCTGGTGAACAAGTAAAAGGTTAAGATAGATGTCACCATGGCAGGCAACACCCAGCAGGAAGGGTTTGCACTTACAATCTCTGATCTGTGAGCACCCAGGTGTTGGTTTGCTCTTTCGAAATCAGGTTCACACTCAAATATGGTAGGGGTTGCGGTGGCTCAGTGGTTAAGAAGCTCGCCTGAAAGAGCCCCATTTGGCCATCCCCTGAATGGAGTTTCTCCATTCAACCCAGAATAACTTCTGACATGAAATTATATTATACTCAAATATGGTTATTAATTGGTGAACTTTTCCTTTATCCTAGTTTAATGTATGACTTGTTTTTAGTAAATTTAACATTTTGCTTATACATTAGAAAATCTATGCCTACTCCATTTACTAAACAATTCAACATCCCATTTCCCCCCTCCCCCCCGGCCTCCAAGTCCTAAGTAATGAAGTCTAGGCACTCAGTGCTGCACAGCCCATAATCCAAAGTGCTTGAAATACTGTTAAGTACCAGGAAAGTGATAAACTACACTGTTTGTGCTTAAGCAGCAGCCAGGCAAATTGGGTTGATAAGGGGTATCATGGTGGAAAGGAGTTATTCTCCGGCTTGGATTAAAACTCAAGATGGAAAAGAACATAGGAGTCATAATGCTACTAAAGTCATGTGACTGAAGATAGTCTTTCATACCAAGTAATTACAAATTTCAGCATTACCACTGCATGTGTCGCATAAGATATAGTAGGTTCCTGTGACAACCCTACTCTCCTGAAGTGCCAAATTGTAATCAATTCAGTTTGTACGCTATTCTAGCAAAACTTTGGTTAACTTGAAGAAGACCAAAACTGGTCCACTCTTTGTGAAATAAAATTAAAACATAGCATAACAAGGGGATCTGTAAATGATAACAGAAGCTATAATGAAAATCTTCATCCAAACCCTCCAGTTTTTGCACAAGAAATCAGAAGATTATATGATACAAGAAACTAAAACATTTAATAACTACAAGCTTGTTCAATTATGTTACACAGGGCAGGTAGGATGACATGACAGTGTTGGATGTTATGGAAGAAGGCCATAATGAAAACATATTTTTTTATGAAACAAAATCATCCGGAAATGGTGGCCAACAATTTTTAAATCTCTACTTCTTGACTATCTAGAACTGAAGCTGCTGAGTCTTCAAAAGCCCAGGGCTAGCAAAGGAAACTTCATTTTCAATTGTTTGCTGCTATTCTCAGACAGAATTATGTCATAATTGTGCAACTTTGCAACACCTGCCAAACTGTGTAAAGAATTTTTGTAATAACAGAGATTCAAAAGAATTTCAAGACACTTGTAGCAATAGCAGTATCTCAGGCAAAGAATATCAATCTTGGCTATGCCCCAACATATGCAGACTTATTCATAGTTATTATAATCCATTTAAATTGTCTTTGTTTCACTTGAAAGAGTGAAAAAAGAGAAGGTAATTGCTTGCTAACCGACACATCAGAAATCTAAATGAGTCTATAGTCTGTTCTCTCAATTGATATAAACAAGGAATGATTCTAAAGAAATGACCTCACAGAAATCAAATTATCTTTTATTAACTGTTCTCATTCAATTGTACACTGATACAACACAACAAAACTAAAATTACATTCCTCAAAAATGTCACCAGCAGTCAGTAACAATTTGATTATTACAGAAAGGCTCTAGCTTAACCTTTCAAGTTTTTGATAAAATTAGATACATAGATGGAGTCATATTTGAGAGAAGAAATCCTATCTATTAACTTGAATTTTTTGGAATAGTAGCGTGTTAGTCTGTGGTTCCATTAACTTAAACCACACAGTCCAAAATTATATGATTATGAAACTGATCATCAAGGGATGGAATGAGAAGAAAAGAAGGGGAAAGAGGATTTCCCCCCAAAAAGAAACAAAGGGTTTTTTTTTTTTTAGAGAAAAGCTAGTTAGAGGAGAGATGAGGAAAATCCAGCCTTCTTGCTAGATATAATAAGAGCTCTGTTTCTTGAATTTCTTCCTGTAAGTGGAAAGAGTGTAGACCAGGGATTTTCAACCTGTAGCCCAAGGGCCGGATGCGGCCAGTGGCACAATTTAATGTGGCCTCCCACTGTCTCCACCACACCAGGAACCGCCATGTGGTGGACGAAGGGCAAAATGGCCGTCCAGACCTAAAGCTGTATGAGGGAGGCCCTGGCTTAAAAAGGTTGAGAACTCCTGGTGTAGACATTGTAAAATTTTGCCTTGCCCTTTAAGAGCAGAAAGGTTTTTGGGAAGTTATAAAAATGGCTGCTTCTCTGTTATAAAACAGTTTTGAATTTGAATTGAATTGAATTGAATTTATTGAATTTATTACCCCGCCCCACTCGGGAGAACCCGACTCTGGGCGGCTTACATCATGATAAAAATAAAAGTAAAAGATAAAAACATATAAAATCGTAAAAGTTTAAAAGTTATCTGAAGTTAAAAACAGTACAAAAACTGCACACCAGTATTCCCATAATTCAGACCCAAAGTGGCACTCCTTAAATAAGCCACTTAGTATGGGAGCCCATGTTCCCTGGTCCCCAAATATGTCCTGCCAGCCAGGTTTTCAAGCCCTTCCGGAAGGGCAAGAGCTCCGTCTGCAGGCGCAGTTCGGTGGGCAGGAGGTTCCAGAGGGTCGGGGCGGACACGGAGAAGGCTCTCTTCCTAGTACAGGCGAGGTGCGCCTCTCTCGCCGAAGGAACAACAAGGGAGCCTGTCCGATCCGCCCTGGTGGGCCGGACAGATGTTCTTGGGGTGACACGGTCTCTTAGGTATCCTGGCCCACTGCCATATAGGGCTTTAAAGGTAATAACCAGCACCTTGAATTGCACCCAGAGACATACTGGCAACCAGTGCAGCTCCCGGAGCAGCGGTGAGGCACGAGCATAACGCCCACACCCCACCACTACCCGGGCCGCCGCATTTTGGACCAGCTGGAGTCTCCGGATGGTCATCAGGGGCAGCCCCATGTAGAGCGCATTACAGTAATCAAGTCTGGAGGTGACCAAGGCATGTGTGACCATGAGCAAGGCGTCCCGGTCTAGGAGGGGGCGTAACTGGCATATTACACGGAGTTGTGCAAAAGCCCTCCTGGCCACGGCTGCCACCTGCTCTTCGAACAGTAGCCGTGAGTCCAGGAGGACCCCCAGATTACGCACCGGGTCTGTTTGGGGCAGAACTGCCCCATCCAGCACCAAAGATGGTAGCTCCTGTGTTAACACAGGACCCAGTACCCATAGCCACTCAGTCTTGCCGGGATTCAGCTGTAGCCCATTGTCCCCCATCCAGACCTTAACAGCCTTCAGGCACCTGGAAAGGACTTCCACCGCACCGCTTGGGTCCCCACGGGCAGAGATGTATAACTGGGTATCATCTGCATATTGATGATACCTAACCCCGTGGGAACGGATGATCTCACCCAGCGGCTTCATATAGATGTTGAATAGGAGAGGAGAAAGTACCGAGCCCTGAGGCACCCCGTATTGCAGGGGCCTAGGGCTGGACTTCTCCTTCTCCAGGCACACCGACTGGGTCCTGCCCCTCAGGAATGAGGAGAACCAGGACAACACAGTGCCCTGGATCCCCAGACCCTGGAGCCTTCCCAGAAGGACGCCATGATCGACAGTGTCAAAAGCCGCTGAGAGATCGAGAAGAGCAAGGACAGACGGCTCCCCTCTGTCCCGTTCTCTCCAGAGATCATCCATCAAAGCCACTAGTGCGGTTTCAGTACCATATCCGGGCCTGAATCCTGACTGAAACGGGTCCAGATAATCCGCTTCATCCAGGACTTCCTGTAACTGCAGCGCCACAGCCTTTTCCAAAACCTTACCTAAGAAAGGTAGGTTGGACACTGGACGGTAGTTGGAAATTACCGTGGGATCGAGGGACAGCTTCTTCAAGAGGGGACGCACTAAAGCGTGTTTGAAAGGTGCTGGAAAATGCCCCTCTTTTAAAGAAGCATTGATAATTGCCTCGATCCAGCCAGCTGCCACAGTCTTGGAAGCTTTAATTAACCAGGCAGGGCAGGAGTCCAGTGCACAGGTCGTGGCGCGAACAGATACAAGAAGCCTGTCCACTTCCTCAGGGCCAACAGGATCGAACCGATCCCAGGTAACATGGCTAGACTGTGCCATGGTCAACCCCAGCTCCGTACGTTCCACGCCGGGATTCAGCTTCGAGCGGATCTGAGCGATTTTCTCCGCCAGATAATCAGCAAAATCCTCAGCCGATCCCTGCCACCCAGGGCCTGGCCCCCCTCTACCGAGGAGGGACCTGGTCACCCGGAACAAGGCCGCTGGGCGATTATCTGCGGAGGCAATAAGGGTGGTGAAGTATTGGCGCTTCACCACCCTTATCGCCACTAGGTAGTCTTTAATAGCAGCTCTAACCAGTGATCGGTCAGACTCGCTTCGAGTCTTCACCCAGCGGCGCTCTCGGCGTCTCTTAGCCCGTTTCAGCTCCCTTAGTTCCTCTGAAAACCAAGGGGCAGATTGATCCCCAGAGGGCGGAGAGGGCGTAGTGGCGCGATTGCATCCAAGGCTGCCGTCGCTCTCTTATCCCACGCGGCGACAAGGGCCTCAGATGAATCGCTTTGCAGGTCAAGAGGACAATCCCCCAGTTCCCTCTGGAATCCTTCTGGATCCATTAGTCGCCGGGGGCGGGCCCACTTAATCGGCCCTGCCTCCCTGCGGTGGAGTCCAGCCCCTAGGAAGTCTAGAGCCACCAGATAGTGATCTGACCATGGCACTGGGGTGGTATCTAATTTTTGTAAAAACAGATCACTCTGCCACAGCTCCGACAAAAAAAATAAATCCGGGGTGTGGCCACTGCTCCTGGTAGGACCCTGAATTACCTGAGTCAGGCCCATGGCTGCCATGGAAGCCATGAACTCCCGAGCCACCTCTGAGCCGGTCCCCAATGACGGCAGATTGAAGTCCCCCATGACCATCAGCCTGGGGGTCTCCAACGCCAGCATGGAGACCGCCTCGAGGAGCTCAGGCAGGGAATCTGCTACTCTGCAGGGAGGCAGGTACATGAGCAGGACTCCCAACTGACCCTTAGGGCTTTTAAATATTTATACTACTACTGAATGCATTTGCTACAAATAAGGAAAGCACCTAAAGTAATGAATATTTTAGGATAAAAACTTCAGGAATTTCAAATTTTATTTTAGCTATTTCTTTTCTACTAGTAAGGGTCCTGGTTTCCCCTTAGTCAATCAAGTCTATAATTTTAGAAATTCATAATTTTAAGACTGCACAACCAAATGTCCCCAAATTTGGCACAGCATTTGGCAATATCAGCCCAAATCAAGTGTTAATCCAAAGCCCAGTTTCAAAGCTACAATTTATGGAGTGCATCTTGTACTGCATACAGTGGCCTATAGTGGGCTAATAATGGGGTGCGTCTTATTCTCTGATGTGTCTTATACACTGGCAAATGTGGTAAATTTAATTTACACTAGTACCCTGGATAACGATGAGACTTGGTTCCACAAGTCTCGTCGTTATCCGGTTTTTAACGTTGTGCGATACATTGATCACACAAAGTTAAAAAAGCCCTGTTTCCCTGGAGGCTGAAGCAAGCCTGGCTGAAGCAAGCCAGAACATCGGGATTTGAATCCTGACGTTTTGGCTTGCTGCACTTGCTGAGGATGTCGGGAGGTAGGAAGACCCGATCCAAGCTGTTTCTGGGCTTCCCCGACGTCCTCAGCCAGTGCAGCAAGCCAAAACGTCAGGATTCGAATCCTGACGTTTTGGCTTGTTACAGCCTCAAGGAGGGTTGGGGAACTTTGGAAACAGCTTGGATCGGGTCTTCCCACCTCCCTGGACCCGGCAGGGGGGTCAGGGACCCCAAAATTGGTAAAAAAAAGTCCATTTTTTAAAACCAATTTTGGGATCCCTGACCCCCCCCCCTTGCCGGGTCCAGGGAGGTGGGAAGACCCGATCCAAGCTGTTTCTGGGCTTCCCCAATGTCCCCAGCCAGTGGAGCAAGCCAAAACGTCAGAGTTAGAACCCTGACGTTTTGGCTTGCTGCACTTGCTGAGGATGTCGGGGAAGCCCAGAAACGGCTTAGATCGGGTCTTCCCACCTCCCTGGACCCGGCAGGGGGGTCAGGGACCCCAAAATTGGAAAAAAAAACCCTGCCTGCTCCAGGGAGATCAGAGGACCTAATCTAAGTTGTTTCTGGGCTTCCCCGACGTCCTCAGCAAGTGCAGCAAGCCAAAACGTCAGGGTTCGAACTCTGATGTTTTGGCTTGCTCCACTGGCTGGGGACGTTGGGGAAGCCCAGTAACAGCTGTAGATCGGGTTCCCTGCCTGCTCCAGAGAGATCTGAGGACCCGATCTACAGCTGCAGGGTGGCTGGGGAAGCTGACGTGGACTCCCTGTCGGCTTCCCTAGCCACCCGCCCTTGCCTCCGCAGCTGTGGGGTGGCTGGGGAAGCCGGCAGGGGAGCCCCCCCGGCAGCTTTCCAGCCACCCCACCCCTTCCTCCGTAGCTGCAGGGTGGCTGGGAAGCTGAACGGAGAACCCTGTTCAGCTTTCCAGCCCCCCTGCTGCTAAGAACGACTGTAAAGGATAACGCCAAAAAGAACATTATCTAGTGCAAATCTTCCCCCCAAATTTGTCGTCGTTATGCGGTTTTAGCGTTATCCGATGCAATCATTATCCGGGGTATTACTGTACTTAGTTCATTCTATGAAATAATCTAATGAATAAAAACATCACAAAAGCATGTGTGGGTCATATGGCAAGTTTATTTTGTTAAATAATTATAACTCATTAATCCTTTGCCAAAACATCCCCAAATTTGGCACAGTACATGAGCAGACTCTCAGCTACATCTGTACCAAGCTTTTTCATGGGGTTACCAGCACTTCTGCTGTACCCTTTCTACCTCTCATGCTGTTCTGAAGGGTCTCCAATCCTTCAGAGGTAATATGGGAAGAGGTCACTGGTACTTTCACAAGGGGATTGTTGAACTTGTCATCTCACTTCTGCTGATGGAAACTTCCACTAAGCCAAAAAGTATTCCATCCTCTGAGCACAAACAATTGTATAGAAGCAGTCAAAATCAATACAGGTCTTAGCAAAGCATGATTAAAAAAATAGTAAAATGTATATGGATGCAGAAAGATCTCTTTTGTGAATTCAGAATCTAATACACTTTCCTTCCTCCATATGTAATCAGATACTGTACATTCTGAGTGGTTTCTAAACAATCAAGGAGCTCAATGTAAACATTTCTATAAATAACAGCAAGGTTGCTTATCTGCAACTACTACTCTCCAAGACAGAAATCTACACCATCAAAGGCCACTGTAAGTGACTGGTCAGCAAGCATTGCAGAGGTGTCTCCTTGACTTATCAGTCACTTAATGAAGGAAGGGTAAATAAGGGTGGGGAACTGGAAGCAAAACAGCAGCATAGTCACTGTTACTACACCACCTGCCAAACACTTTTATTATCGTAGAACAGGGAGGCTTCTCTCCTACCGCCACAGCCCACAATGAAACAGGGGGTCTCAGACCATATCTCCAAACATTTATGAACAATGGAAAGAAATAGAGGAAAACAACACAAGAAGCAGGACTAGAGATCCTTTCAAAAAAATTGGGGAAATCAAGGGAACGTTTAAAACAAAATGATTTTTACTGTACTGTTGCTGTTTTGACTGTAAGCCGCCCTGAGTCGCCTCGGCGAGTGGGCGGCAATATAAATCTGAACAAATAAATAAATAAAAATGACCATGATAAGGGGCAAAGATGGCAAGGAGTCAGCTGAGGCAGAAGACATTAAGAAAAGATGGAAGGAGTGCACAGAGGAACTGTACAAAAAGGACCTCACCACCCCTGATAATCACAATGATGACAACACTGAACTTGAGCCAGACATCCTAGAGAGTGAAGTCAGAAAGGCCTTAACAAACACTGCCAACAACAAAGCCAGTGGAGATGAATGTATCCCAGTTGATTTTTTCAAAGCCCTAAAAGATGATGGGATCAAATTTTTACATTCTATAATGCCAGCAGATTTGGAAAAGACAATAATGGCCACAGGATTGGAAAAGATCAGTATACATTCCAATCCCATAAAAAGGGTAATGCCAAAGAATGCTCAAATTATCGAACAATTGCACTCATCCCACACACTGGCAAGGTGATGCTCAAGATAATACAGGATAGACTGCAGCAGCATGTGGGGAGAAAATTACCAGAAGTGCAGGTGGGGTTCAGAAGGGGCAGGGGAACTAGAGACCACATTGCCAACATATGTTGGATCATGAAGAAAACAAGGGAATACCAGAAACAAGTCTACTTCTGTTTCATTGACTACACCAAGGCATTTGGCTGTGTGGATCACAACAAAATGTGGCAAGTAATTAAAGAGATGGGAATACCAGACCACCTTATAGGCCTCATGAGAAATCTGTACAAGAGACAAGAAGCAACAGTAAGGACAGAATACGGAATGACAGAATGGTTTGGAATAGGAAAAGGAGTAAGACAAGGCTGAATTTTATCACCCTGCTTATTCAACTTATACACAGAGCACATAATGCGCAATGCAGGGAAGGAGGAATCGCAAGTTGGGATCAAAATTGCTGGAGAAACATCAAGAATTTGAGATACGGAGATGATACTACCCTAATAGCAGAAATTGAGGAAGACATAAAGAAGCTTCTGCTTAGGTTGAAAGAAGAGAGTGCAAAAGCTGGCTTGTGACTCAACATCAAGAAAACCAAGATAATGGCAACAGGCCCTATCATTCCATGAAAAATAAATGGGGAAGAAGTAGAAGCAGTGACAGACTTTACATTCTTAGGATCCAAGATAACTGCAGATGGAGACTTCAGCCATGAAATAAAAAGGTGACTGATGCTTGGGAGACAAGCAATGAGAAACCTGGGAAACATAGTGAAAAGTAGAGACATCACCTTGCAAACAAAAATTCGTATAGTCAAAGCAATGGTATTTCCGGTGGTAATGTATCATTGTGAGAGCTGGACCATTAGGAAAGCTGAGCGCAGAAGAATAGATGCCTTTGAGATGTGGTGTTGGAGGAGAGTTTTGAGAGTCCCCTGGGCAGCGAGGAGAACAAATAGGTCAATCTTAGAAGAAATCAACCCTGACTGCTCCTTAGAAGGTCAAATAGTAAAGATGAAGCTGAAATACTTTGGACATCAAATGAGAAGAGGGGATTCATTTGAGAAGGCCTTGATGCTATGAAAGGTGGAGAGCAAAAGGAGACAGGGTCGGCCAAAGATGAGATGGCTAGATGGTATTGTAGACGCATTGGGCACAGAGCTGGGTGGGTTGAGGAGGATGGTGGAGGACAGGGGTGCCTGGAGGGCAATGGTCCATGGGGTCGCAAAGGGTCAAAATCGACTGTGCAACTGAACAACAACAAAAACTTTTCAGTGTGCAGAATGGCCAAGGAGTTGTCAAGGGAATGGATGCAAAAAAGCTGAAGCCAGTATAATATTTTAGCTTCATTTTGCATGATGAAAAACAAAAGACCTTTTTTTAATATTTTGCAATGCAAATGTTAACCAACTAATATATGGACATTTATAAATTACTGTATAACTTGCAACTTTCAACAGTAATTCTGAAAACCATGCTGCTTTCTGTTTTTTGCTCCAATAAATGTGTAGGACAGGTTTCTGTAATATAGTTCAGGTGGGAAAAACATTTCAAAGAAAAATGAGGAGTTGCTATCTGTGTAAATATTTATTTTGTTTAACAGGTATATATTTAAAGATGGGGTGGGGTGGAGATACAGTCAAATGTATGCTTACTTCTCTATTAAATCCAATGTGACTCCTGGAACCAGTCTCACACTCTTCTGCATACAAAACCTATAGAGAAAAGAACAGAAACACATCAATTACTTACCTTAATTACCTAATAAACAGATTATCTAAACATTATGTGCCAGGAATAAATTCCTCCTCTTTTTGTGCCCGTGCACACATTTGCAAGCAGGTAAGTACGCACACATGCACACACACACACACCAGTGGTGGGCTCCAAAAAAGTTTACTACCACACTGTGGGTGTGGTATGGTGGACATGGCTAGGGGGAAAGACCTGTATTGCTCCTGAATTAGGACTACTTTATTTCAAATCTTGGATGGGCGGGACCAGCCATAATTTCTGCTACCAGTTCTAGCAAACTGGTGCGAACCTGCTGGTGCCCACCACTGGCGCACACGCACGCACAGAAGTCAGTGTTCTTGAAAAACAGGAAACCATATTTGCCAGGCTTATAATTATACAGCATCTTCCATCATCGTGGTGTTAAGATCATTTATTTTAGTTACAACAGTGATAGGTTTTCATGAAAGGGGCAGTGGAGAAAAACTCAGTCACTTTCCATGACTGCAATGGAGCAGGCACAAAGCACTAAATAAAGCCAAACTAATAGAATAATGATCAGTGCCAGCTGAGCTTCTCCAGAGAACAGACACTAAGAGAGAAAGCAGTGGGGGATAGTAAAGAAAGTTTAAATAAATTAATTCCATCCACAGGAGAACAAAGCTGATTAAAACAGAACCAACTCTCTCAATCAGTCCCAACAATTTTACCTATTCAATCCAGTCTATGGTGTACCTCTAGCAGTGAATGGATGCTTTTAAAAATCTTAAAATACAAATCCTACGGGCCATCCCCCCCCCCCCATACTGTAGATTTGAATTTCATCTCTCCTCCCTCTCCAACTTATTGCTTGTCTCCTCTAGGTGGGTTAGTATTAAGACGCTGAACTTGATGACTGGAAGGTCGGCAAGTCAGCAGTTTGAGACCTGAGTGTTGCATGACGGGGTGAGTTGCCATCTCTGTCCCAGCTCCTGCGAGCCTAGCAGTTTGAAAGTAAGAAATTGCAAGTGGATGAATAGGCACAACTTTGGTGGGAAAGTAAAGGGTGTTCCGTGCACTCCAGTGTCTAGTCATGCCTGCCACATTACCACTGAGACATCTGCAGACGCAGACAGCTCTGGCTCTTTGGCTATGAACAGAGATGAGCACCGCAGAGTCTGATATGACTGGTTTTCAATCAAGGGAGACCTTTACCCTTCCCTCCCACCTCCTGTTCTTCTTCCTTCTCAATTTTCCTAGAGTCTCTCTAGCTTCTCCTTCAGTGTTCTGTTCTGGAGCTTTTCTGCCAGTACTCTTGACAAAAAGAAATATATATTAGGACTCAAGCTTGCTCATGGAAACATATTCCATAGATCAAAAGTCCCTGACACAGTCATGGCTCACTTCGTATCCTCCAGTATTTAGACCCACGATACTGAACAGCAATGGCTGAGCTCAAACCAAGCGCTAAATAAGCCATGCTTCCAGCTCTCCTTTGCTCTCCTCCTACCTCATCGTGAACTTCCTTTTGCCTTCTATTTCTTCAACTTTACTTTTGTTGTTGTTCAGTTGCACAGTCGATTCCGACCCTTTGTGACCCCATGGACCACTGTCTGCCAGGCATTTCTGTCCTCCACCATCCTCCTCAACTTGCTCAGCTCTGTGCCCATTGTGTCTACAATACCATCTAGCCATTTCATTTTGGCCGCCCCCTTCTTCTTTTGCCATCCACCCTTCCCAGCATCAAGGCTTTCTCAAGCGAATCCTCTCTTCTCATTTGATGTTCAAAGTACTTTAGCTTCATCTTTACAATTTGACTTTCCAAGGAGCATTCTGGGTTGATTTCTTCTAAGATTGACCTATTTGTTCTCCCCGCTGTCCAGGGGACTCTCAAAACTCTCCTCCAACACCACATCTCAAAGGCATCTATTCTTCTGCGCTCAGCTTTCCTAATGGTCCAGCTCTCACAACCATACATTGCCACCGGGAATACCATTGCTTTGACTATACACATTTTTGTTTGCAAGGTGATGTCTCTACTTTGCACTGTTTCACTACTTTCCTACTTCTACCTTTACAAGGCTTCTGGTGTGACTGTTGTGCTTCTCTCTCTCTTTCTCTCTTTCATCAAAATGGTTTAGCCACTAGCAGTTAAACACAATTCTATTGGCTTGGACTTTTTCTGATATTTGTACAGCTTATCCAATTATAGCTCAAAGCTTCACTACCATTGCCAAATATTTAATTTCATTACACTGCAGATATTGATTTCTCTCTCTACTCTAAATACAGCAATCACAGTACAACATCTGATATCTAATGTTTCTTTTACACTAGTTACGCAAATACTATTTACAGAAAATTACTCTGATGCTGTTACTGCTCTGGGGACGTAAATACAGTACAGCCTTTCCTTTTCAGAGCAGTTTGTTGTACAAAATACAGAAGCATATTTCTACTCTGCATTGAATTCATAACCATCTGATTATATGTACTATTTATTCCCCTTCAGTCTTTCCTCGCAAGCCCGGAAATTCTGTGAAAAAAGGTCTATCTATGCATGTGTTGTACAATGAGAACATATGTACATGAGAACCATAGTACTTTCTAGAGAGTGGGAACCTTCCAGAAGGTCCTACCATAAACAAATAATTCATCCCATATTTTCCTCTTTATTTCTTGAACAGTAAGTAACATTTTTCAAACGAGAGTCTGGCTGTTATTTATTAAAATTTGGCTAGTCCTGATATGTGAAACAGGATCTAAGGTAATTTGTTTGGCATAAACAAAACTAGATTGCTAAAACAAAAGATCACACACATCTGCAGAATATGTGATGTGCTTAGATGAACATATGAACCGAAATCCAAGTGTCTTTGATGTATACATGCTGGGGAAGTAAAAATCTGTTTAGCATAGGTCAGTGATGGCCAACTTTGGCACTCCGGGTGTTCTTGGACTTCCAGAAGCCCATGTCAGCACTCCTGCTGATCAGGGCTTCTGGGAATTGAAGTTCAAGAACACCTGGAGTGCCAGGGTTTGCCATCACTAGCATAGGTGAACTGGGTTAAATTATTCCAAATGATTGCACTTGGTGATTTAGTTGATTGACAAACAGCTGGAGCTTTGAATCTGGTTGGGCAATCACTTACACAACTCCTCATGTAAATGTATTGGATATCAGCTTTAAGTCTGAAAACATGCAAGTGTCCACTCCATGGAGCTTGCACTAGTGATTTCACAACACTGAACATAGAGATTTGAACTAATCTATTGAGGCTAATATGTGCTGTCAAAATGATCCAATTTATGATGACCCTATGCATTACTAACTTCCAAAAGGTCATTAACTGTCTTGGTCAGCTTTTGCAAACTTAAGGCTACAGCTTTCTTTATTGATTTGAACTCATGTCACACTTGGCCTTCCTGTCTCCCATTTTCCCTAGCATTATTGATTTTTCCAGTGAGTCTTGTCTTTTCATGATGTGTATAAAGTACAATAGCTTCAGTTCAGTCATTTTAGTTGCTACTGAGTGTTCAGGTTTAATTTCACCCAAAGTCCATTTACTTGTCCATACTATCTGTAAAGTGCTCGTCCAGTGTCCCATTTTGAATGAATCCATTTTTCTCTCTCCAGGTTTTTTCACTTCCCATCTTTCATATCCATGCATAATAACTAGGAATAACAACTGGTCTCCAATAACAGATCCTTACACTTGAAGATCATTTATAGTTCTTTCATAGCTACTATTTTAAATCTTCTGGTTTCCTGGTTCCAGTCTCAATTTAGATAGATGACTGATCCAAGATACAGATAATCTTTAACTTTTGCATTTCTTCATTGTCTACATTAAAGTTACGTATTTCTGTAGCTATAGTTTTGATATCCTGAATATTAAACTATAATTTTACTCTTGTACTTTTCACTTCAGTTTCACCAGCAGTTGTTTCAGATCATTCAAGCCATTATTCTCCTGCCAATAATATGGTATCATTCTCATATCTTAAAGCACTGATACTTCTTCCACCAATTTTCACTCTTCCTAAATCTAAATCTAATGCAGCTTTTCTTATGATATGTTCTATTTACAAAACAAACAGTACCCATTGCTTATTCTCTTTCTCCATATTCTATCCTGTCTCTTGCCCAAAATACAAGTTAGACATCAGGACAATCAAATGCTGTGGTACACCCAATTCTTTTAGAATGATCAATAGCTCATGATCTGCACACCCAAAGTATTCACAGCTATCTATGAACTGTATAATGATTTTGTTCTGAAGATCTTTGCCTTTCACAAGTAGTCAAAATCTGTTTGTGATATGATCTCTAGTGCATTTTCCTTCCTGAATTCCAGTTGAATATCTGCCATTTCTTACTCAATATATGATAAAAAAATTATTTTACTTGTATTGGAAATTCATGCAATAGTCCTATAGATCCTGTAATCTTTGGTATCTTTTTTCTTTGGGATTGGAATGACTATTAAACAGCTCCAGTCTTGGGTGTATAGCTTTGTTTTTTGTATTTATTGGCATATTCTTGCTATGAATTTAACAAATTCAATATCTGTAGCTTCAAATAGTTCTACTGGTATCTTGTCTATTCCTGCAGATTTTCTTTGAGAGCAACTTTTATTTCACTTTCTAAAACTGCAAGTTCTTTCTTCTTCATTTTCTACAACAGCAGGTTCTTCCTTTCACAGAAACTGTCATTGTAGCATCTCTCTTGTTTAGTTCTTAAATTTATGGTACTTTCTCTACATCTTATCCTCATCAGGAAATATGTCCAGGCTTAAAAACTCAATGAGTTGAATACATGACTATGAAGTTAGAAATCAGAATATGAACCTCCCCCCCCCCCCCGGTGTCTCCTCAAAGAACAACTAGGCTGCATAGCCCTAGGCCAGTGGTGGCGAACCTATGGCACACGTGCCAGAGGTGTCACTCGGAGCCCTCTGTGGGCACTCATTCAGTTGGCCCAGCACAGAATTTTCCCTGCCTCTCTGCCCAACAGCTCAATGAGAGCGCTTTCTCACTCCCCCAGCACAGAGTTTGCCCTGCCCCTCTGTCTAGCTGCCCAATGGGAGAGCCCCCCTCCCCCCAATGTTGGCAATTTGCGATAAATGGGTTTTGGGCTGCAGTTTGGGCACTTGGTCTCTAAAAAGTTCGCCATCACTGCCCTACTCAAACTGCACAAAGAACCCTCAGAAGAAGGGAATGGTAAACAACATTTGGGTTTCCCTATCTACAAAACCATGGAAAAGGTAACCATGAATTGGAATCAACTTTTTGGCACATAATTTATTAACATGATTATGAACTACACATATGTCTTGAAAAACATATGAAACTATGTGGATATCGTGAAAACTAAAAACAAATTTTACATTATTCATAAAGCAGTGATCAATAATGGAAGCAGGAAGTAAGCTGGGGAATATGAGATGGGGGAAAATTTAGAAGTGACAGCTAGCACAAAACCACTTGTGCCTGTGTCTTTTCCCTGGCTAGTTTTTAATTCCACAGTAGCAGCAGTCGTTTTATCAATTCTTTTCTTTGAATATGATGAATCAAATGCCCACTGGAAAATAAAGTTTAATGTGCAGAACACATTGGCAAAGTTTCTATCTGAAGATCAATTATTAAACTTCTCTGGACAGGATTACAAAATTGATGCATGCACAATGTCCTGAGATTTAAAGCTTAATCCTAACTAGGATGTAATAATTTTTATGACATTACAGCTATAAGCAAACTGTAAGAAAAAGCAGCTTGATGGATGTTGGCATTTCTTAGAGGTCCAAAATTGGACTAGATGACATAAAAGGGCTCCTACAGCTCCTAGAGGTATTAATACAAATAATTCACTCCTTCTTTACCTGCCATTTTTTCCAGTTCTTTCTAGGTTGGAAATACAAAAAATGAACCGCAGTCATCTGCCTTGACCTAAAGAAACCCTGTCATAAGCTAACAAGACAGACACTTTGTTCACAGGCAGCAGCACTTCAGCATGTGCTTTTAGGCAGGTGCCTTTAGATTAGGGCTTGCTGGTTTAGCCGTGGCAGAACCTCTCGTGTAGCTAATGGAACTTAGGGATGTCACCATGTCAAATGCTTCACTCTGTTCTCTCCCTGCTCCTCCATTTTTAAAGTGCACATCTGGAGCCAGCTATAATAACATACAGTATTTCTGTACATTACAAAGCTGTCACTTTGCTCTCCCCCTCTGGGGGACAAAAAGGAGGGAAACCATACAAGCAGGATGTAAATAAAGATGAGGCTTCAGAAATTTCAAGGGGATTCACATTCTCAAAGAGAAGAATGAATCCAAACAGTTGTTTCTGATTAATAAGAAAAACACATTTTTTCTAGGGCACTGCCATTTCACCATGGACCTGTTTGGTATTCAACATAATGGCACAAACTCAGCAAGGACTCATAGCTTTTACATTCACATGGCTGCAGCTGCCACAGATCTGCTACTTTGGAATAGATTAGTGAAGGAAATGGCTAGTCCTCTTCCCTTAATGAGCTCCTGCTGTCTCAAAACTAATTCTGCAGATGGAAAACTAGTCTATACCAATCATTTTAAGGACCCGTCTGACCACCAAACACAAAGCAAACAGACTTCCTTGTACTGTGTTCCTTTTTCCATCCACTGTTACTTCTGAAAAACCAAACCATGAAAAAAAAATTGCCATGTTATCAAGGCAATAGGAAATGAAAAGATCAAGACGTTCTTCAAATATCTCAGTAAGCACGAGTGACTAGAAGGCTGCATGTAGATAACACTGAAATGGTCCCAATGTATAAGCCTGTATTGTATTTGAAATGTTAATGTGCAAGACCCCTTAAACACAACAGATGAAATGTAGACCCTGCTTTCCTGTTCAATCGTCTAGCCATGTTTTAAGAGACCAACCCTAGCAAAATTTAAATTCAAAACTCTTCTTTAAATACTTATCAGCAACTGCCTCTTGCAGCAATGCTGGAAAAATCCTAGGAGAAGCAGGCTTCTGTTTCTTTTTAGTTAAGAAGAGAGAATCAAAGGAAAAGTACAGCAAAATAACTCTGTAGAAAGTGGAGGCTGCTTGTTTGCCTCTTAAGCATTGTGTTGGATTTGGAGGTGCCACATTCACATTCAACCATAAATATTACTATTTGATCCTGGCTAGAGTCTATCCAACAGTCTAACAGGAGTGCTGTGGTGATCAAAATGCCATAGACTAGCACCCCTGCCCCCCAATGTTTCCCACTGAAAGCAGCAACATGCCTAATGGGAGTTATAGTTCAAAACATACGAAAGGCACCAAGTATGGAAAGGCTGTCACAGACATAGGGCTACCTATAGAATTTTAGATAATCAGTTCTTCCTAGGTCCAACTCCACTTTTTTTTTAACTACACTCCTTGGATACCCACCCACTTGCCACCATACTCCATTTAGTCCTTTTAAGCAAATAACATTTCTTTAACTTAATGGTTTATAGTGAACTACACAACTGGTATGTTCAGCCAGTGTGATGCACTAAACAGAATGCCAAATTAGGACTAAGGAGATCTGGGCTCAAATCCTCACTCAACCATGGAAACTCACTGTTGAGTAGCATAGGTAAACCCACTCCTTAAACATCTCCCATACCTTTAAAACTCTTGTTAGGATCTCAGTAAATTGAATATAATTTGAAGGCACTTAACACAAATGTGCAGCCAGTCATGGCTTACATCCAATGACACTCATGGAAACTGAATTAATGTCCTGTTTGTCTGGATGTTTATGATGAATTTAGAATGCCTCTGAGCGTTGTATTACCTAATTCTGCAGTTAATATTAGTTGTGACATTAATATTTTAAAGGGGAAGAGAGAACATTAGCCCTGTATGGTCACTAGACTACAATTCCCAGGATCACAAATAACTAGAAATGTTGGTTAAGATTGATGAGTGTTCTAATGTAACAACATCTGGATGGCCACAGTTGCCAATTCCAGTCTGTAAAGGACAAATATTCCTGTAAATCCCTGCACTAGTCCCACAACATTCTCCCCGAATATCAGGAACACAGCTCGCTGTCCTTTTTCTTCCTTAAAAAACAAACAAGAATCTTTTATGCTAAACTTACAAAAGACTGGCAAAACTTCCTGCTAATTTACACTGTATCACCAAATCAGGAAAAACAAAATGTAGTTGGAGTGCAAGCCTCTCTCTAGGTTTAAATCAGAAGTGACAACTTATGCAGAGTTGGCCCTCTTTAAAAATACATGGCTAAAGAATCCTGCTGACAGAGGTTAAACAGTCCATTCTATTACCTTTTATACTGCTTTACCAGGCACAATGCTCTCCTTGTGTATCACTTCCAAAACTGGTCAATAAAGGAATCAGAAACTGATGCTGTTGCAGGACTCCGAATCTCAACCTGCCCGGTGGCATAAAGCCAAGCAAGCCCTGACTCTCCTTCCATGCCGATGAAAGAAGAGAGAAACTAATCCTGAATGCCTGTAAAGCTGCAAATAATTTCAAGCAGGGCTGGAGAGCATAAAACCAGGGAGGTTGAGATTCGGAGTCCTGCAACAGCATCAGTTGGTTTTGGTGGTTCTGTCACAATCAAAAGAGCATAAGAGGAGAGGAGGAAATCTCTCCTTAGGCCACCTTTACAGTTTTTATTAGAAGACCTGGGCCTTATTTGTCTCTTGACAAAGGATATCTAACAAAATGGCACTTCAGAACTAAGCTGCCTCAAAGCTGGTTTTACATAAAAACTGAGGAGGGGGCATAGTATAAAAAGGCCTCCACTCTCATATTTCTAATTACCAGATTCCCTGACTGGTAAAATCCATCCCAAAGGAGGAAAAATATCTACACATAATAGTTCTGTACACTTCATTCCATGCACATGATGGAGTGAGCTCCCATCTCTGTCCCAGCTCCTGCCAACCTAGCAGTTGGAAAGCAAGAAATTGCAAGTAGATAAATAGGCACCACTTTGGTGGAAAGGTAAACAGCATTCCATGCACTCTGGTGTTGAGGCAAGCCTGCCACACGTCCACAGAAACATCTGCAAACTCAGACAGTGTTGGCTCCTCGGCTATAAACAGAGATGAGCACTCAACACTAGAGTCAGATATGACTTGCTTTCGAGCAAGGGTGACCTTTACCTTACACACATTCCATATCTTACAGATGTGTTCAATTTTGTATGAATTAGGTACTATCCAGGTAAAGACTGTAAAAAACTGAAGTGAACTGAAGCAGTCACATTAATTTTCACTTCATTTTTGAAATGAAAGCCAGCTGTCAAGAAAGCAAAACAAAAAAATTTCAATTAAACACACTAACATTTATTTATAAGACTCAGGAGAACTGTCCCATCCTTGAACTAGCCAACAAGGGACGATTTGAAAAACCTTCTTCAGCAGCAATATAGTAAAGTCTTGATCCCCAATTAAACTAAGCTAATAATAGATAACTTTTCATAAAGAATTTCATTCAATATGCATTTTAATTGCACACTGACAGTGACCCAACCTCTTCCTTTTTGAGTTATGTAAGCAAGCAAACAAGGTATGTTCCCATTTAACCATTGTTTTCCATTTTACCCAAACCAGGAAAGTGTGATCATCAGTTACAAGATAAGACACAGCTTAATTTTATTAAAGATGATGGCATGTTCTATCCATGATAGTCATACTTTCCTGGTTCAGATACAACAGGAAATTATTTTTACTTAGAGGCTTCCTGCTTTGATTGCTATTGCTGAGCACTGCGAATGCAGGAAAGAAGGAACTGTGGATGCAAAAAATAGGGTTGTACATTGGACATCCACTAAAGCTAGGACCCTCTGCTTTCCTGAGCATGATTCCACAAGGTCAGGGACTATATAACACACCTGTAGTGAAGATCAGGGAACTTAGAAGCTGAGCAGTACAGAACAGTGTCAGAAGTTAAATTTATCTTGGTTTGGCAGGATTGCAATGTGTAAAATGAATTTGTTACCAAAAAATAAATAAATTCTATTTGATGTCTTGCCAATCCAACAAACTGAAAAAGAAATTGTGGTTTTCCAAAATATTTTGAATAATTATTGTAATGGAGGAAAGAGACCAAGATTTTTTTATTTAAAAAATGTATCTCTATGGAGCTTTAACGTTATCCGATCCATCCCATAGGATTTTAACATGCATCGGATAACACTAAAAATCGGATAACACCAAGACTTGTGGAACCAAATTTTAGCGTTATCTGAGGTTTTACTGTATTTGGAAAGAAATTGAAATTAAGGACGTAGATCATATTGGGAACACAATTTTTTAGATAAGGATAAGATAAAATTGAAGATAAAAAACAAATTAACTAAGGCGATGATTAATATTTGGAAGAGTCTTAAAAATAAATTGGCACCAGATGTTTCTCCAATTATTGAATTAGACAATATAAAAACTTTTCCAATTAAGACTGATAGAAAGAAGCAAGAAATACTCCATAAGTATGATGAGTATTTGTTAAAAGATTGGATACAAAGATGTGAAAATAAAGAAAAGAGAACAGAAATATATAAACAAATGAATTTGTTATGAAATAAGTGGAGCAAGAAATATGGTGAAATAAGTAATCTGAAAAGGAAAACGACAGAATTTGAGGAGGTGATATATAAAATAAAAAAGGACTTATGGGGATAAAAGGATTGGTGAGTAAAATATACAAAATTTTAAATCAGGAAGGAAATCCACAAGAAGTTTTAAGAACAATAAATTGGAAAAGTAAATGGACAAAATGGAGTATGCAAAATTTATTAGTAAGGGTTAAAGAACACAATTACAAGGTTTTGTGGAGGTGGTATTTGACTTTGGTGCTATTAAATCAAATGGGTAATACTAACATAATTTTTTTTGGAGATGTCAGAACAAACTGGGAACATATGAGCGTATGTGGTAGAGTTTTACAATGGTATCTGACTTTTGGGAAAAGATAGAAAAGGAAATAGGAGAAATAATGGGTATTAATCTCAAACTGGAGTCAAGGACCACCTTGTTGACTGATTTGGATTAAATAAATATAGATAAAAATATGAAAATTTGTTACCTATTTTCTTAATTATAGAAAGACAGCATATTGCAAGAAATTAGAAAAATAATTTGAAGTTAGAAGTGGATGATTGGTATCAAGAAATATGGGGAAAAGCTTTGGATAATAAACTTACATGGGAATTGAATTTTAAAAAGGGTATAATTAAAGAAAATAAATTTTGGGATATCTGGAATATATATTGATTAAGAGCAAAGGTGGCAGCCCGGCACCAGATAAAATGAGTTTTTGGAAATACAATAGTACCTCAGATAACGATGAGACCTGGTTCCACATTGATCGCACAAGGTTAAAAAAAGCCCTGTTCCCCTGGAGGTTGCAGCAAGCCAGAATGTCGGGATTTGAATCTTGACATTTTGGCTTGCTGCAGCTTCCAGGAAGGTGGGGGAACTTTGGAAACAGCTTGGATCGGGTCCCCTGACCGCCCCCCCAGAGCCGGCAGGAGTGTCAGAGAGCCCAAAATGGGGGGGAAACGTCCGGGTTTTTTTTACCCATTTCGGGCTCTCTGCCCCCTCTGCTGGCTCTGGGCAGGTCAGGGGACCTGAGCCACAGATGCAGGGTGGCTGCGGAAGCTGACAAGGACTCCCCATCAGCTTCCCTAGCCACCCGCCCCTGCCTCGACAGCTGTGGGGTGGCCAGGCAAGCCAACGGGGGAGCCCCCTGTCAGCTTTCCAGCCACTTTTCGAAATTCGGGCGTGCGCGCGCGGCGCTGGTGAGAGGAGGATGCGAGGGACCTTCTCGCATCCTCCCGTCACTGGCGCCGCACCGCGCAACCCTCCAAGCCGCCCGAAGTTCCAAAAGGGTAAAGATCCTTACTCTTTCAGAACTTCGGGCGCGCGCGCGCATGTCGTTCGGGGTTAGGGCAGGAGACGGGAAAGACCCCCGTCTCCTGCCCTAACCCCGAGCGACATGCACGCGCACGCCCGAAGTTCAGAAAGTGTAAGGATCTTTACCCTTTCACAACTCGAAGTTTCGAAAGGGCAAGGATCCCCGTACCCTTTCCAAACATCGTGGGGGCGGGCGCTGGGGGGTGGGTTGGTTTGGGTAGATGTTCTACCCAATCCAACTGCCCCCCCACGCATACGCTTGTATCGAATTACGTGAAAATCGCGTTCTTCGATACAAGATTTTCCCGAAAATCTTGTCGCGTTATTTGGTTTTCACGCTATGAGATACTCACGTTATACGGGGTATTACTGTACTCTTTAAGCAAAACGCTCTTTATGCGAGGTTTGACTGTAATGGAAACTCCTCTGCTTCTAAAGGCTAGTTTATCATGGTCATAGTTCTGTTTGATGTATTTAGTAAACTGTTGCATTACAAAGGCAAAGTTGACCACCTAGTTCTACATGAAGGAAGGCTTTGCAGACCTTGAGTTCTATAAAAAGCATCCCTCCTCTCATTCTCCACTAATATTACACTGCCATTGAAGTAGAGGGCTGTGCATACCCACAAACCCCTCCTTTCAATGCAACTGAATTAGATAAAGTTGCCCTTGATAATTTGCCATTTCCAGATTAAGAAAGGAATAGCTGTTCAGATATTTCCCCTTGACAGGCTCGACTTCAGAAGATGATGAAATTTCTCCATTTGAAATTTCCTCCAGAGTAAACAAGAGCGTGCTTTCTTCTTATGATATGCATGTAACTCTATTTCATAAAAGTTTCATAAAAATTTAGAGAAGTGCAGCTACTTATAATGTTGAAAACCTTGTAACTCTCATGCCATGAAGTAGGGGATAAAAAAAATTCTTAAGCCAAAAAAATTGTGTAGAGAAACATTCATCGGGTACTGAGCAATTAGGTGGGAGGCAGCAGTTACTTTGGTTGTTTTTAAATCCAAGTTGCAATTTTACAACAACCAAAAAAAAAAAAAAAAAGAACATCCTACAGGTCCCTCTCAGTTTGTCACATTGAAACTGCTATTTAAGAATTGGGGAGGGGGAGGTTGGCCTTGTGAGTAAGTATAAAGAAAAAAGCAAGTACAGTAAAACCTCATATAACACTAAAACCTGGTTCCACAAGACTTGGTGTTATATGATTTTTAGTGTTATCTGATGCATGTTAAAATCCTATGGGATCCATAGAGATACATTGTAACCACACAGGCTTTAGCGGTTGTTATCTGAAGCATCCCATAGGATCTTAATGTTATCTGATGCAATTCTTCCCCCCAGATTCCTTAATGTTATGCGATTTTAGTGTTATTCGATACTAATGTTATATGAAGTATTACTGTATTAGCTTTTCACTCCTATGCTGCCTATACAAAGTAAAAACTCCAACACCTCATTGAATTGGGTTTCCAGTGGTCTGAACTTGCTTCTTGTTGGTTAAATCTTTTTTGCTTTTTTATGCATGAGGAAGAGAAACACTGTAAATTTCAGTGCCTTTTAACTGTTAATTAATATGTCCCCACTGAGATTCCTGACTATGTGCCAAGCCCACAGCCTCAAACTCATCACAAAAATCCAAAGGGCAACTTGTTAATTGTCAGCTAGAAGTAACTGAATGTAACATTGTTTGCCTTCGATATGTATAACAAAGCAACAGGATTTCCGCCACTACAAAATACATCTTTAATCATGCTTAAGTGCTTTTCTGAAAAGCTAATATGGATTGACTCAATCTATTGCACTTTAAATGGAATAAAATGAAAGCTAGACAAAATTTGTCAAGCCATTATCCAAATAATTGCTTTTCACATTTATTTCTGTTTTCACCAATAAACAGAGTTATCCAGTCAGACTCATTTTCATTTTGTTTGTCTGAAAACTAGATTGGAGGAGCTTTTTCATTACATACACAAAATTTCTTAGAAATACGCCTATGTACAGTACACGTAATCCCATTTGAATTAGAACAAAGCAGCTCACTTCCAGAAGTTGGTGAATAGCAAAGAGGAAATTCAACCATTTCCCATCCACAGTTCACAAATACAGTGATACCTCAGATAACGATTACATCGGATAATACTAGAATCGGATAACGATGCAAGTTTTTTGGAAAAAACTTGCATCGGATAACGATTCTGGATAACAATTCTATAGCGTTATCCGAGGCAATCGGGGGGGGGGGGGTTGGATTGGGTAGAACATCTACCCAATCCACCCCCCTCCCAGCGATGGATCGCTGCTACTGAACTAGGGTCGGGGGAAAGGCACATGGGTGCCTGCCTTTCCCCCGACCCTAGTTCAGCCGGAGCGATCACTGGACAAAGCCTAGTGGTGTCCGGACGAGCTAGCCTGGGCGCCGCTAGGCTTCGAACACAGCCCGGATGGGCTGCGGAAGAAACCTAGTGCAGCCCAGCTGGGCTGCGCTAGCCTTTTTCTGCAGCCCACCCGGGCTGTGTTCGATCCATCGTTACGCTTGGGGGAGGGGTGGGTATACCCAATCCACCCACCAAGTGCAGCAATGACTTCAGGGACAAACCGCATGGTTTGTCCCTGAATTCAGGGCTTTTTTTTTTTAAGCGTTGTTCAATACATGCATCAGACAATGCTAAAAGTCAGATAACATCATGACTTGTGGAACCAAGTCATAACGTTATCCGATGTTCTAGTGTACTCTTCTATAAGTGGCCATCTGTGAGTCATACATATGGGTTTTACACATGGGTGAAGAAAGAATCTTCCACAGCTAAGAAAGAAGCCATTAGCAAGAGCCTAGCCCCACCCTATTGCGCTTGTCAGCATGCTCAACAGCTTTCCCCCTCTCAGTTGTTTGAAAGCTATAGAAACTAATGAAAGACTGTGTGACTGAGGGGAGGTAGGGCAGATTGTGTGAATTCACAGATGACCACTCAAAGAAGCAAAGTTACAGGTAAGTAATCTGATCTTCTTCATCATGGTCTCTATGAATATGTATATGAGTGAGTAGCAAACTCACTTACTGGAGAGTGGAGAAGGCATACTGGAAGAAATAGCATCTAGTTGGAGGGAACTGAAAGATAGTAGTTTTATATAAGATGCTAGACCTAAGTGAGAAACAACCCTCCCTATGCACAGTAAAGATTAGTGCTCTACCCAAAAACCCAAACTCCCAAATTAGGTTCTTTACCCCAAACCCAAAAATCCCTCAAGAAAATTTATGACCCAGCATACCTTCATAGCTATTCATAGCTTTACATCCTGTTTTACATTGTTAGAAGAGACATGAATGACGACAAAAGTTCCTTTTTCATTTAATCTTATTAAACACGATTATTAATATATGTGTGATACGTTAATAACAAAGCATCTTAAAAGATTAATAAGACAATGTTATAAAAGCACTTGCGGCTTAAAACCAGAGATTAACTGGACAATTAGATGTAATTAAGAAGTAGCTATGAAGTTGAATTACTTCAGAGCAAGCTTATAACAAAATGGGTAAATGTATTCAAAAGGAATGCATATTAATGAATAGTGCAAACCTACACTTACACATAGCAGTAACATAATCTTATAAAGCAAAATACAACTTTTATGTTAACTTAACTATTTGGCTACACAAGATTAAATGTATCATAGTTTTATTTGAAGTAACTTAATGCTTCTATGCATTTAAATGCAAAATAGTAACTTACCAATAAGGCACATGTAAATTGATTAGCATAACAAAGAAGGCATTTTAAACAACTTGATCAATTTAAAAACCAAACATATTAAGAGTACTATATGCAGCCTATTAAACCTTACTTTCTAGCTGAGAGAGCCTAGACTAGAAAGTTTTAACACTTATCCCTGAGGTTTATCAGAAAAATAGTCAGGGAGAGGAAAAATACCTCCCTTTCTTTGCCTGAAATCTCCAGCGGCTGCTGCTTCACTTTCAGTTTGGCTAGCACAGAACTGACGCAGCTGGCAATTAAAAGTATTTTTTTTAAAAGAGACACAGAGGTTCAAACTGCAATCTCATTTCATAGCAGAAAACATTACCCTTACTTTAAACAAGAATAAGGCAGTGAATGAATTATAAGACAAACAGCAATGCAGGCTCTAAACAACAGACAAGAGCTGTTTCCTGTCTGGATGCAGACAAGACTCATTATATATCAAATTACAGTAAAACACCGGATAACAATTGGATCGGATAATGCTAAAATCGCATACCTTTGGGGAATTTGAGGCAAACATTTGGATCGGATAACATTATGTTAACCATTATGTTAACGTTATCCGATCCATCAGATAACCTAACTATTTCTGAAGCCTCAAATTCCCTGAAGTTATATATTTATTGTTATATTTATTGTATTATACTGTATGACCTCTGATTATGTTATATTACTTTTGATTGTCTTACATGTACGGTTCCTGTAAACCGCCCTGAGGCAGTATACAAATCGAATAAATGAAATGAAATGAAGTGTGGCTGTGACTCACCAGTTTCTCTTGGGAGAAAGGGAGGGGCTGCCTGCTCTCTTTATCTCAAGCTTGCAACATGTGAATAACAAAAGCTTGCAAAACCAGTCTGACTAGTTTAGCAAAGCAAAGCAAAGCAAAAGCAGACATGGGGGTGGGGTGGGTGGGGACTCTTTCAATATGTCCTGACTTCGTTTGGATACCCCTACTGAACAGATCTGGCTCATAGGGAGTAGTTGGGGCACCCAGGAACTACATGACTGGCCAGTGGCCTGAAACATTTGGGCATCCCTACTGAACAGATCTGGCTCATAGGGAGTAGTTGGGACACCCAGGAACCACATGACTGGCCAGTGGCCCAAAACGTTTGGGCACCCCTACTGAACAGTAGGGGTGCCCAAACGTTTTGGGCCACTGGCCAGTCATGTGGTTCCTGGGTGTCCCAACTACTCCCTATGAGCCAGATCCGGCCCTGACACCAATTCATCCAGCCCGCTTCACCCTCACTTCCAGGAGTGATGAGGGTGGTGCGGGCCAGATGGATTGGTGTCATGGGCCAGATACAGACTGTGTGCCAGATCTGGCCCTGACACCAATTCATCTGGCCCATTCCAACCTCGTTGCTCCCAGAAGCGGGAGTAAAACTCACCCAATCTCTGCTTCTGGGATCGACGAGCATGGGGTGTGCTGGATGAATTGGCATTGGAGGCTGGATCTGGCCCACAGGGAGTAGTTTGGGCACCCACGAACCACATGACTGGCCCATGGTCTGAAAGGTTTAGGCATCCTTGCTGTTAGCAAGGCTTCTGGGCCGGATCTGGCCCTTGACACCAATCCATCTGGGAGTAGCAACAGTGGAACTGGCCAGATGAATTGGTATCAGGGCCAGATCTGGCACACAGGCTGTAGTTTGGGCACCCATGAACCATGTGACTGGCCCGTGGCCTGAAAAGTATGGGCACCCATGCTGTTAGCTTTTAAAACTGATTCCTGTGCTCATGGCTCCATATGGAAACTCTGCATGTTTAAAATTGGAGTCAGGACATATTGAAAGAGTCCTCACCCCCACCCCCCATGTCTGCTTTAGCTTTGCTTTGCTTTGCTAAACTAGTCAAACTGGTTTTGTAAGTTTTTGTAATGTATTTACCCTTTAGACAAAGGTTCCAGCAGGTTTCCTTGGAACTCCCTTGAAGCCTCTGTTGCTTATCTCTATGGAGTTAACGTTATCTGATCCATCTGATAGGATTTTAACGTTATCTGGTGCATGAATCAGATAAGGCTAAAAATCAGATAACGTTAAGACTTGTGGAACCGAGGTATTACTGTACAAGGAATGGTAAAAATTATGCAAACTCACCAGTGATGATGACACCCAAGTGATGGCTGGGAGGCCATCACAAACTGAACTAAGAATTAACTTTCTTCTCTTTTTATAGGGCAGAATGAACCACATGTCAATTCCATAAATTTATGCACTGCGTTGCTAAGAAACTGGTACCCCAGTTCCTTTTTGAACATTTGCAAATTTCCTTATTTTGTTTAGAAACAAGGAGGGGTAATCTCACTCTGTGCCTGGCTACATACTCCATTTTAACCACCTTTTGAGATTTATTTTCTATGGCTAAATACTTACCTTTTTTTTTTAACTAAATGCCTTTCAGAGACCCAAAGTTTTTTTCAGATATTGACAAACAGTATTCAAAATTGTCCTCACAAAGGACATATTGGCCCTGACCCTTGTGTTGAGTTTATAATGAGCTATAATTGTTAGCTTTTGTGACCAAGTGGCTGCTCTGCTTAAAGAAGATGGTGTAGGTACATTCACCAATTGATATGCCAGGTGTCTAATATTAGCAATCGGCTTAGAGATATGCTGGGATAATATCGGATAGCCAGTATGAGGACCTTTGTTGCAGATGAAAAGATGCTGGGTGAGTCTCAGGTATTTAGTCTGTGAAGTATAAAAAAGCAATTCTCTATGGATATCTAGCATGTATAGAGATTTTTCAATGTTTAAAGTTGTTGAGGGGGGAAATGGCATTATGATAAGCTGGAAAAGATGAAAATCACAGGTCACCTTAGGCAGAAAAGTAACATCAGGATATAGGGTAACCTTGTCCATGTGGAACTGGAGAAAAGGATGATCACAGAGTAAGGCAGCTAATTCTCCCTTTCTGCAAGCTGATGTAATGGCAACCAAAAATATTGTTTTTGAAGATAGAAATCTGAGATGGATCATTGCCAGGGGCTTAAAAGATGGGGACATATGTCCATTTAGAACCAAAGACAATGACCATTAGCTGCTTTTGCTACCATGGGTCAATGAGAACGGCACTGGCTCTGTAATTAATCAACCTGAGTATGATTTTTTGAATAAATAGAACAGGAGGGAAGAAGTAGAGGATACCTTGGGACCATGAGATCATTAAAGCATTGCCCTGAGACTGTTGACCATAGCCCACTTGAGGCAGTAATTGTGGCACTTTTCCTGGTTTGTGTCACACAAACATCAAGGTGGGGACAGCCCCAGGTGCGACATAGATCTTGAAAGACTACACTGCATGATTCCCATTTATGTGTGATGGTGGATCTCTACTCAGGTCATCTACTAGAACATTTGTCCTGTCCCTGATGTGAACTGCAGGTCAGAAATGTGTCTCTCCAGAGTAAGAGACTACTAAGAGTAGTATGAGACCTTACTTATCAAGCATGTTACACCAGAATGATGCAGGAGATGTTGTTCACTGCCCTTACCTATAAAGTTATTATAGATAAGGCAGTTACAGGAGATTCTGGATCACGCGGATTATCTTGACCCTTTTCAGTCAGGATTCAGGTCCGGTTATGGTATCGAAACTGCATTGGTCGTGCTGCTGGATGATCTCTTGTGAGAACAGGATGAAGGTCATCCGTCTGTCCTGGCTCTTCTTGACCTCTCAGCAGCTTTCGGTACTGTTGATCATGGTATCCTTCTGAAACAGCTCCGAGGAGTGAGGATCCAGGGAATGGTGTGGTTCTGGTTTTCCTCATTTCTGAAGGGCCAAACCTAGTCAATGTGGTTGGAGAGCGAAAGGTCCAGCCCTAGGCCCCTCCAATATGGGGTGCCTTAGGGTTCGGTGCTCTTGCCTCTCCTATTTAATTACATGAAACCTCTGGGTGAGATCATCCGTTCCCATGGAGTGAGATATCACCAATATGCAGATTATGGCAAATTATACATCTCGGCCCGTGGAGATCCAAGCGATGCAGTGGAAGTCCTATCAAGGTGTCTGGAGGCTGTTAGGGTCTGGAAGGGGGACAATGGGCTACAACTGAATCCTGGCAAGACTGAGTGGCTGTGGGTCAGGGGCCGTGTGTTATCTCAGGAGCTACCATCTTTGATTCTGGATGGTGCTATTTTGCCCCAGACAGACCCAGTGCATAATCTGGGGGTCCTCCTGGACTCGCGACGCCTGCTCAAAGAGCAGGTAGCAATCGTAGACAGGAGGGCATTTGCACAGCTTCATGTTATGCGCCAGTTACACCAGCTCCTAGATCAGGACTCCTTACTCATGATCACTCATGCCCTGGTTACCTCCAGGCTTGATTATTGTAATGCGCTCTACATGGGACTGCCCTTGATGACCATTTGGAGGCTGCAACTGGTCCAGAATGTGGCTGCTCAGGTGGTGATGGGATGTGGGTGTTATGCACATGCGTCACAACTGCTTTGGGAGCTGCACTGGTTGCTAATATGCGTCCGGTTGCAATTCAAGGTGCTGCTTATCACCTTTAAAGCCCTACATGGTAGTGAACCAGGATACTTAAGACACCACGTCACTCCAAGAACATCTGTCCATCCCACCAGAGCAGACTGGAAAGGCTCTCTAATTGTTCCATCGGCTAGAGAAGCATACCTCTGTAGCACAAGGAGGAGGGCCTTCTCTGTGTCCGCTCCGGCCCTATGGAACCTCCTGCCAATTGAGTTGTGTCTCCAGACAGAGCTGCTGCCCTTTAAGAAGGGCATAAAGACCTGGCTGGCAGGTCAGGTCTGGGGAACTGGCAACACTGTGACCCCGGCCTACTGGCTGATCCAACAATTATCCCTCTCTCTCCTAATTCTTTTAATTCTTCTAAATATTTTAACCTTTTAACCTTTTAAATTTGTATGTGATTGTTCTTGGTTCTGTTGTGAATTTTAGTATTAGATTATTTGTTATTTTGTTCTATGATACAATGTTAGCTGCCCGGCATACAAGTTTGAACAAATAAAATAAATGAATAAATAAATAAATAGACTAACTCTACAAATTAGAGTGGCAGGACATGCTAGTCACTGTAGGAAGTATTACTGGCTGTCATTCATTATTCCAGACAGAAATGGAAAAGTTAGCAGAAATATTTAATCAAGTGTCAGAGCCCAAAATCCAATTTAATTATGTTTAGGTTAGAGGTAGCAATTTTTTAAACAGTGAGATTGATAATAAATTGCCTTTTAAGTTTCAGTTATGTGACTACAGGAAATATATTCCCAGTTAACTTGAATGAGGAAAAACACACACACACACAAATCCATTCTTGCATTTTCAGGCCTTTACTGAGGTTTGGAGGGATTCCTTTTACATTATTGATGTTTGGAGGAAATATATAATCCCTCCCAACCACTTTTCCTGTATTGTTGCCCAGAATGCCTACATGCACTTCACCTGACAGACAACAGTCTGCACTAATGGATTGAAGCTATCAAAGTGGTGGAAGAGAAAGCGGTATCTCCCAAACCCCAAAATATTGAGGTTGGAAGGGTTTGCTAATACAGTACTGTCCTTAGTAATTGTGCACTTTTAAAATTTTCATTATGATCATGATGATAATTTTTGTTCCTCTGTATTACTGTATGTCCTGTCCTGTTGATGAATGGGTGAAAACGATGAAGATGTGATGACAATTAGGAACTTAGGAACTTTAAGGTATTGCTAATGCCTGCATAAATTTGTAGATGATTATTTTTCCTTTCTCATACTCAGTTGTTTTGTTTCTCCTCTTTTTAGATTAGTTTTGAGTTTTCTGTAGGGTTCAATGTGGGTCTAGCGCCAGAATTGAAAACAAGGAACCCAAAACAGAGGAACCTGAAAGATTTGGGTAATTTTAGGTTTACTTAAACAACCTCTACCCAAAAGAAACTGAAAGAGAAGCTCACCAAAATACCCCCAAATTAATGAAATACTAAATTTTCTCCCCTGCACATCTTTAGTGACTACTGTGAAACCTTACCATTAAAAGCAGAAACTTTATTTGTATATACAGTATACTGCTTCATTAGATTAGACAATATTTTATTGTTTCTTTGTTCTGCATTATTTCCATTTTGTCTGAAGATAGGAGCTAATATAGCTATGAAGAGTTCACGTCAGTCAAGCAGAAAAATGAGTCATTATTTTATTGCCATTTCTTAAAGATGCTCATCTTCTCTTGCACTTTCTCCAGCACTTCTTCAATCCACAACCATGCCTGCTTGTCAATATATTAGCAGCCCAGTTTCATGATGGATGGTGATAATAGTCACAGAATGTTGTCCAGGTGATGTAACTTGGGACAGTGTTGCTAGGTAGAAATATGAATTTTTAAATAATTTTTTTCTTTATGGTTCCATAGTTTCCACTATTTGATCTTCTGTAGACCTGCTTTCCTCAACGTTATAGTAGGTGAATGAAAGCACTCGTTTAGTCCCAGAGATATAATTTTTTCACCCCGCCTGCAAAGCCTGATGTCCATATTATTAATTTATTAAGGGTCATATAGAAAAGAGCACGTATTCTAAAATAGGAGTTCTCAACCTTTTAAAGCCAGAGGCCAGGTCATGCTCCCTCAGACAGCTTCAGGGGCTAGATGGCCATTTTGACCTCCCTCTACCACATGGCACTTCCTAGTGTGGTGGAGGTGGTGGTTGGGCTACATGAAATGGTGTCATGGGCCGTAAATATATGGAGAGCAATACTATACATTTCATACCTTTGTGATAGAACAGTAAGATTGAAATATCTTCAAAAACTCCCTAAGCAACCTTCACATTGTATACCTCTTCGCCCATCCCCACAGATTCACTACCCTGTTGTTTTGTGCTAAGGTACACACACTCTTAGATCTCACTATTGCCTCTTTCAAAAATCATGCTCCACAATTTCCAGGTTTCCTCTACAGAAAAACCTGCATTGAGCAATTATTATATAAATGCCCAGAAGAGCTAAAGAAGATGGAAACAGGGAAAGCTACATTTCATTTGATTTGTAGGTTATATATTTCTCAACAAGTCAGAGAAATAATTTGGAATCCTGGTACATAATGACATTAAAGGTACTGTCAGCAGAATTTTTCTTCCCACACCAGGCCACAAAAAAAGGGGGAAGCTATTATTTAGTTTTACCCGAGATTTATTTTTCTGCATTAAATTAATAACTCAAACATGCTAAAAGCTCCCTGGTGGTCTAAACTGCAAATAGCTTCAGCTCTTGTTGTGAGCCTCTAAGCAGAAGTACATTTCAAGCCAGTAGGTATTTTTCAACTAGTTAATTTCAACATCTGAAAAGAAACTTACATACACATTCATCTCCACCTGCAAAGAGTCCCCATGTTATGTTGCACCAACAACTTTTCCAAGAAACTGTGGTCAGAAACAGACATTATATAGGATCGTGACTACTAGTTGAAATAGCAACTTGATATTTCCTCCTTCTCATCTCTTTCCAGCAAATAATAGTATAAGAAGTGACATGTTATCATTTACCATGTTGATCTCCTCCGCTGGTTTCAATTAAGAAGACAAAGATGCTTATATCAGAGTTGTGCAGATGCCTGTATTTTGGACTGCAACTCCCAGAATTTCTAATGAACTACAGTAATACCTCGGATAACACTAAGACTTGGTTCCATAAGTCTTGGTGTTATCCGATTTTTAGTGTTATCCGATGCATGTTCAAATCCTATGGGATGGATCGGATAACGTTAAAGCTCCATAGAGATACATTATAACTGCACAGGCTTTAGAAGTTGTTATCCGATCCATCCCATAGGACCTTAACGTTATTAGATCAAATTCTCCTCCCCAGATTACTTAACGCTATACGATTTTAGCGTTATCCGAGGTAAACGTTATCCGAGGTTTTACTGTACAGTCATTTGTCATACCGCTTGGGGAACTCTGAAAGTTGTAGTTCAAACCCACCAATCTGCATAGCTACATATATTTCATATTAATAAACAATCACCTGTCAAAAGAAATGAGGAGATTTGAGGTTGTTATAGTCAGTGACTTACACAGTCTTTTTAATATTCAGTTCTGGTCTGAACCGTGTGGTACTGCAATTTTGCTGTTAAGTTGTAGCCTATTAACTATCCAAACAAATCATTTTGCCCTGCTGTTACTATCTGCCTCCCTTTCCATTTCCTCCAAACTGCTTCAGCTCACTTTTGCTCAACTCACTTTTCCTCTTATTTATTATCACATGAAATCATCTGCTGCTATAAGTATGCCCATACTAACCTAGCACTAAACTTTATGCCAGCTGAAACTACCTTACTTTTAAAATCCTTGCCTTCCCATTACTACTGTTACTTTCCCACAAGCCGAAGTTTTTTTCACAATCTTCAAAGCTCACCTCTTTTAACAATCAATTTCCTGAAAACAGCATGCCAATACAAGTAGAAAGAAGAGTTCTGTTCTAATTAAAACATCTGTGCAGTGGAACCTCGGTTAACAAATGGCTCAATTAACATAAAAATTGCATAACAAAGGGAAATCCATAGAAAATAGTGGCTTGGTTTACATTTTTTTTGGAACAGATTAATTGGTTTTCAATGCATTCCTATGGGAAACTGCATTCAATGCATTCCTATGGGAAATTTGGTTAAAGTAATTTTCGCTGTAAGAAATGTCCCAAAGAATGCATCAATTATGTTAACCGTGGTACCACTATATAGCAAAATCTGAAATCAGGGAGTATTCCTAATTAACTTATCTACTATTTTTAATTATTGTTAATCTTCATCTTAGTGTTTGTGAATTTAAGAGATAAATCTGCCTTCTCTAAACTTCGCAGCAGTGTGCTATTTTGCACTAAAGTATAACATTGAGTTTGTAATATATACAACTTACAATAAACTATACTACAGAGTTATCCTTTTCTAAAAAGAATGGGTTGGCACATCATAAATATAAGGTCATTTAATTCTGTTTCACACCTGCTTTTAAGCTGAAAGCTTTAAATGCTGTTGTCTAATGTGAATAAAGTACAGCCGTTGAACTATATTTATGCTTGCACATAATGGTGTGATTTTGGATGGAAGAAAATGCAAATGTATTTATCTGTCAGGTTAGAGAGTCTGACAATTGATCATAGCCTCAAAACCATAGACCTTTATAGACTTTTAGGGAAAAGGAAGAAGCCAGTGTTTGTTACAGTTGACATTTATCCCAATAAAGGGTTAAATCCAGAATGAAACCAGACAATAATTTCCAATCATATCAAAATTCATCTGGATATCAAGGAATAAAACCTTTCAATGTTGCAAAACTTCCAGGCAGTATTAGCATCTCTAATTTTGCAAGCGGTCCATGCTCCAGTTGTATGTGGGAATGTACTGAGAAGCGATTTTGGAAGGATCGATATTGGTTTGTTAGGACGAATGTAAAACACTGTTTGCGGCCCCTCTAATGTGTGGGAGCAGCAGCAGTAATGGAGGTCTGAAAGTGAAAGTGGTAGGCAGGCCAGCTGGTGGAGCCCCACCCAGTATGTTGTAACCGGGGGGGGGGGGGGATATCCCCTGAAAATAAGCCAATTTTTTTAATAGTAGGCATATCAGGAAGCAAAAACACTGCAGCACTTTAAAGATTAACTACTATAACAGTCAGTATATATCAGGAGTTCTCAACCTTTAAAAGCCAGGGGCCGGGTCATGCTCCCTCTGCAAGCTGTGGGGGCCAGGTGGCCATTTTGCTCTTCCTCTACCGAATGGCACTTCCTAGTGTGGTAGAGGCAGTGGGGGAGGGCACATGAAATGGTGCAGCGGGCTGCATCTGGCCCACAGGCAGCAGGTTGAGAATCCCTGGTATAGACTAACCCTGGCTATAGCAGTTAGTCTTTAAAGTGCTGCAGTGGTTTTTATTTATGCTTCTTGACATGCCTGAAAATAAGCCCTAGTGTGTCTTTTGGAGCAAAAAATTATATAAAACCTGGTCTTATTTTTGCGGAAATATGGCAGCAGAGAAAGCATCTCCAAAATATCAAAAATCAAAAATCTATAAAACAAAATACAATTCTTTTTCTGAAGCACGTTACAATAACATACAGTATACAGAAATTCATTCTATTGGCTCACCTAGTAAGTCAATTTGAACCTGTGGAAGAAAACCCATGTTCTGTAGTGCTGCTGTTGCTGCATCTACTACATGTCTCCAGTGTGTGGGGCAAAGTGTCATGACTCCTATGTTTCTTGCTCTGGCTATCTTTTCTGGCTTCTATTTATACCATTATCTTTCCTTCAACAATTGTCAACAATCTTTTCTGCATAATTTGGTGGTCTAAAGTTATGGTACACCAAGGAAATCCTGCAGTCTATCTAAGAGTCTTGAACTTTAAATCTGGCAGGCTATCATTATGAAGATACTGCAACATTGTTTTGACTAAAGTTCCCCAAAGCTTAGAAGACTATGATTCTATAGCAAAAAACCTTAGATGCTCTAAGACAGGAGTGACCAACCTTGGTGCTCCAGCTGTTCTTGAATTTCAATTTCCAGAAACCAAAGTCACTATACCTGCTGTTTAGGGATTCTGGGAATTGAAGTCCAAGAACACCTAGGGCGCCAAGGTAGGCCACCCCTGCTTTAAGATATTCTAGCATTAAGATCCTGGAATGCCAGAATATTGTAGCTATAGGACCTGCAAACTCTACTTCTACTTATACATTGCAATATCAACTGCCATAAATATTATGGTACAATGACCTTGCTCATGTGGAGAGCTTGTTATCTGTACAGTAATACCTCAGATAACGCTAAGACTTGGTTCCACAAGTCTTGGTGTTATCCGATTTTTAGTGTTATCCCATGCATGTTAAAATGCTATGGGATGGATCGGATAAAGTTACAGCTCCATAGAAATACATTGTAACCGCACAGGCTTTAGCGATTGTTATACAATCCATCCCATAGGACCTTAACGTTATTCAATCCAATTCTCCTCCTCAGATTACTTAACGTTATGCTTTCATTTCCAGGGGTTCCTTTTTCTACATGCCCTCTTAATTATTTCAACACTTTCTATATAAAATTTTACATTTTGGCATACAGTATCTACCTTATCAAAATTTGGCAGCAGTATAGCCAGCTCCTACCTTCCCATCCTGGCAAAAAGAGAAATTGCCATCAATTGTGCACCAATAATATAATTTAGAAGAGCTCTCTGGAACTGTGCACATCATTTTGTAGTACATATGGCTTCCTTATAAGCTTAAGCCTATCTTTTTCTGCCTCTGGAGTGACAGCATGTAAACATTTTTAATTATTAAAAAAAATCTGGGTTAGAGAAGAAATTTCAAAGAAGTAAAAAAAGGGAATCATTTTAAAAAATCATACCCTAGTAGCTGCCTGTCAGTGCATTCTAGATTCACTCCGTCTCAAAAACTTAGAAAAGAAATAAATTGAACAATGACTATCTTATGATAATGTCATTTTAACAACACCTAACACACTTTGAATATGCAAATTTGTTCCATCATAGTTCATCCACTTTGCTTATGGGTGTCTTAGATTGATAAACAATGACTTAAGGGAAGTAAGGATCTGAACCTTGGACAACGTCATCAAATTACAGTTGACTCCAAGATATTAAGTAACACCTAAGAAAATGTCATAGATATTGAACACCATGGAATATGCAACCAATTTATATTATAAATGGCTCTTATGAAATAATCTAAAAAAACCTTTTGAGAATTCTTGAAGTATGGTACAATGATAAAATAATGTAGTACTGAAAGTGAAAATAGTATTTTTTTTTACATACTGTATTTGCCGGTGTATAAGACGACTGGGTGTATAAGACGACCCCCCAACATTTCCACTCAAAATATAGTTTGTTATATACTCACCATATAAGACTACCCCCTCTTCCGCACACCTTCCACACACCAAATAAAACGTAAAAGAACATCAGATTTGATTTCAACATGTTAATTTATATTCAAATGCTTATGACATGCAGAAAAACTGTCACAAGGCTGTATGTTATCAAACATGTACAGTAAACATAAAACAGTGCAAGTGCAAGTGCAAAGCGGTACTTATTTATCTACTGTATATACATGAATATATCCCGACCCGAATATAACCCGAGGTACCTAATTTTGACATTGAAACCCAGGAAAATAGATTGACCTGAGTATACGCCAAGAGTGGGAAATGTAGCAACTGCTAGTGAGTTTCAGTAATTAAAATCATCATCATCATCATCATCATCATCATCATCATCATCATCATTAAATTCAATTTATATGCCGCTCTCCTTGCTGAAGCAAATCAGAGCGGCTAACAATGTTACAATATAAGACATATATGAAAAACATAATATAAATACAATATAACAAATATAATACAATCAATGTCAGTTGGTCTCTCGGCGGCGGCGGCAGGAAAGTTCTTTTATAGCCGCCCGCCCGGAGCACCCAGGTGGTCCTCGTTCTCCCCGCCCGGCCGGCAGGGAAAAGCGTCTGGAGCATCCGGGGTTGGTCTCGCGGCGGCAGGAAAGTTCTTTTATAGCCGCCCGCCCGGAGAACCCAGGTGGTCCTTGTTCTCCCCGCCCGGACGGCAGGGGATTTTTTAGAACTGTACTTGCACCACCCACCAGTGGTGGTGCTGCAGGTAAAGTGGGTGGGCAGGTCAATTGCACTGAGGCAGGAAGTGTTGCTCTAGCCTAGCCTCTTGCTTCCCCTGCAAGAAAGAAGCATGGCTTTTTCCTCCATCTTAGGCAGAGCAGAGACAAGGGCAGAAGGTACCAGTAAGTGAAACCCTTTCTTTTTCCCTACCAGTTTGAAAGGGAGACACAATTGTAATGTAGAGCTTCTTTCTTCATCTGGATGGTATGTAGAATGAGGTGGGCGAGCATTGTGAGGCCACTATGGGCAAGCTATGTCTATCCCAACTGAAGTGCGCCTGGCGTATAAGATGACACCCCCACACACACTTGGAGGCATCTTTTTCAGGGGGGGGGGGGAGTCGTCTTATACGCCAGCAAATACAGTAGTATTTATTTATTTATTCATATTTCTCCACCGCCCTTCTCACCGAAGTGACTCAGGGTGGTTTACAAGTAATTAAAAAAAAACACATGACAATAAATCACAAACACTACCTAAAACCTCAAAACTGTTAAAATTAAAAATTTAAATTTAAATCTAAAAAATATTAAAAGCACACCAAATGCTACATCTTAGTAATTAAAAAAGTAGAGGGAGAGAGGGGCTTAAATCATCCAGCGAGCTGGGGTCATTATACCTCCCACACCCCATACCTGCCCTGCCAGCCATGTTTTTAGATTCTTCCTAAAGGGCAGCAGCTCCGTCTGGAGATAGAGTCATGTTTGTGGTTCAGGCATATCAGGAAACAAAAACACTGCAGCACTTTAAAGACTAACTGCTATATTTTTACTGTGAGCTTTTGTGGATCAAGTCTACTTCTTCAGACCTGGTCTGGAAAATAGTATGTTTCACATTCTTGGCTGAAATCCAGTTGTTGTAACATTATGCTGTGCAATGAAGATGATACCATCATCCACTGGCACTACTCTTTACTTTAAAGCTTGTTAACTCATCTCTCCTTTCAGGATCTGATGCTCCCTAGGGATTGATTCTGCCCTGGGAAAACCTTTAGGAATCACATGGAGTGGTGGAGAATTGCTGCTGCCAGTCCCACTGCTGGATTAGGACAGCCAGTGGTGCTCTGGTAGCAATTTTTTAAAATGAAAGTCTTTCCCCTGCCCCCAGGCTCTAAAAAGCTTCCCAAGGACAAAAGAGATTTCCCCAGGAAGCTTCAGAATCTCAGGGAAAGGAAAGTGAATTTTAAAATAAAATAAACAGTAACAATTCCAAGTAATGACATCGTTTGTTTGCACAAAGTAAAGTTTCACAAGATGATTTCAATTATCACATCATGAATTAATTAATTGAATGAGCTACATTAATTTCTTGCCAATCAAGAACTTCTTTAGGACAATCCCACGCCTCAATATCTCTAACAACACAACCTTCCAGCTAACATCACAAGCTTCCAGCTACTTACCACTAAAAAAAAATTCACTGAAGCCAGTAAGAATATTCTGTAGGAACTAATCTGAGTACAGTGCAACAATCACAGAAGGTTTATATTGGTCTTCATGTAATATCTGCCAACTTTCTAGGAATATTTAGAAGTCACACTAATCTAAGATACCACGGAAACCAGTAACCAAATCATTGTGCCAGCTTTCTAATCATTTCAGTTTGTAGCAAGATCAGCTAAATAAATGAATGGTAATTGCCAGCAGATTTGGAAAACACAACAATGGCCACAGGATTGGAAAAGATCAGTATACGTTCCAATCCCCAAAAAGGGTAATGCCAAAGAATGTTCAAATTTGCTATTATCGGGGAACGTGCTAACAATGTGCATGCACTTTTGTCTCTCTCTCTCAACATTCCAGAGCTCTGGTATTTGCTAGGTTCATACATCATACTAAACAAATGAAGAAAAACTGTGGATTAAGGTTGATAGCTTGTTTAGCAACTCTCACTGCAGGAAGAAACAATGAAGAACCATGTAAAATTGGGGAGGAGGTAAAACAGCTTATCCACATAGTCTTAGCTGACAGCGAAGTCCAAAAAGCTGGGGCACTTTGTTGGACATTTACATATAAGAAAAACATGTTTTGCAGACTGCACCAAAGGATGATTTTTCTTTTAGCCAGGGCTCTGAATTGTTGTAATTTTACCAATCAGCTGTATGGTTCCCCATAGAAAGATAGATGAAAGGAGAACAGCTCACACCTGCACCTTTAAATAGCCAAATAAATACCTGAAAATCCTAAACTGAATAGGACTAATTAGATGTTTACATATTTGTTTAAAGATATATGTTTGTCAGCTTGCCATGCTTGATCTTACATTCAACATGTGGAGTTGCCCAGAAACAGAAAACCAAAACCTGTGTACCATATTTACGCTGTAACTCAACTACAAGAACTTAATAGCTGCAGTAAAGAAAATATCAAAACATAAAAGCTGACAAATAATATTATATTCTTTCTGACACAATGAAACATAGATGAAATAAAACACTGAACATTATTTACATTTACTAAAGCTTTGAACATATTTGTGCATCATAACTATCAGAAAATTGTATACTGTATGTTTATTTTGGTAGAGTAAACTTCATAGAAGCTTTTATCTCTCTTCATTTTAAAAGAGGAACAAATCATTTCCAAATATCTTCTCCTTAGGTTACAGCTCTAAAAATTTGTTCTTAACTTGTTTATTTGAAGCACCCAAGCAACATATAGTAATTACTGTCCAATCATCAAAATACAGTACTGGGATGACCCCACTTCAATATATCGGATGTACACAACTAGAGAAACTTAGGGATTAGATTATAGTTTGTCTAAAAAACAGTCTACTGATACAACATAGTGTTGGACCATATGGTGGCTCTGGTTTATAAAAAGGCAGACTATTTTAATTTCCAGCACAGTAAGTCCCTTAATCTGAGCAAACGTAAATATCCAGCTAGAATCTAAGATCTAATAACGGAAGGATAATCAAAACCAGAAAGGTGAAAGTATACTTAATAAGATATTCTCACAGATGAACACCTCAAATCCTTATAATTAAATACTACAGATATATTTTAGAGCAGCTGAAGTATTTGGGTCAATAAGTCAATCCTAAAGGCAAGACTCACAGACTGCACAATATAAATCCAGATAGCAGGCAAATCACTCACCATCTCAAAGCAATCTTGATTGGTGTAGTAAGGCAGGATGTAAACAGGTCAGCTGGCAGGTCAGGGATCATCGGCAGCAATTCATTAGCTTCACAGGCTGCCAGCTGAATACAATTTTTCATTGAAGGGGGTAAAGGCATCTGAGCCAGGGGGTGGTTTGGATTAATTGCTGCCACCTTCACAAGAGATAATAAAAAAATTAGTTTTCTTGCTAATTAACTGCCAGTAAGTAGAAAAACCCCATCAAACATAGACAATTAGGAAATGCCAAGCTCAAACAACCTTTTGATTCACCACTAAGTAAATCTCTAATGACATCAGTACATGACCGTAACCTCTAAATTCCACCTCTAAATTCCACCTAACTGTTTAGCCTTCCAGTGCTATTTTGTCTTTCCACAGGGGTTCAGAAATGTGGACTGTCTAGTGTAGCAGTTCCCAACATTTTTTTTGCCATGCCCAACCTAAACATATCTACAATCCTGATTCCCCCGCTCCCTCCATGACATATAATTCTTATTATTCAAAAACTGAACTCCTATTCACATGGTGGAAGCCTAAAAAGCCATTGAGTTAGTTTAAATATGCTTCCAATTCCCTCCCCTTAAAAATCAAATTGCCCCTCTGTAGCGCGTGTCTCAATGTTGGGAACCATGGGTCTAGTGCAGAGATGGCCAACCTTGGCACTCCAGGTATTCCTGGACTTCAATTAACCAAAGCCCAAGTCAGCACTCCTGCTGCTCAAGGCTTCTAGGAATTGAAGTTCAAGAACAGCTGGAGTGCCAAGGTTTGCCAGTACTAGTCTAGTGGAATCCCAAGTGCTACATTCTTACTGTAAGAATATTTTCATTCCCAAATTTATGTCCAAAGAGGCTAACAAAAAACAGCAATAGGACAATAAAACATGTTAGTACTGTATATGATATCTCAAATCACAGAGCCACAGTAGATGAATACTGCAAAGAATGAGACAAAGCAGACAAATAACAAAATGGACAAAAAAGTCTGGCAAACAACAGCAATTGTCGTCTGTGGGAGCAGCAATTCAATGATGCTAGTGAAAGAGCCACTAATGAAAGGGTAAGAAAAAGCCTGGGAAAACTACCAGTATGCCTCAGATATTAGCAGAATGTAGAATAGACTCTCTGTCACATGTACAGTAAAACCCCTACTTACGAAAAAAAAGTCTGTTCCGTAGGCTTTTGCTTCAATTGGGGTTTTATGTAACTCGAAGCAAACCCATAGGAAAAAATGAAAATTTTATGTAAATTGAAGCCAAAGCAAACCCATAGGAAAAAGAATCTTTATGTAACTCGAAGCAAACCCATAGGAAATTGTGCAAATTGGGACATGGTTTTAGCACAAAATCATTATGTAAGTCGAAATTTATGTAACTCGAGGCATTTGTAAGTTGGGGTTTTACTGTATTAATAACAGGAATGTTCATATAAGAGACCATGCTCCTCCTGGTAACATGAAGTGATCAGCCATTAAATTAAAAAGAGCTAATATTTTGGCACTGTGAACTTTCTACAGGAAATGCATAGTAAATTAAAAAACAAAACAAAAAAAACCTCCAAGTCAAGGAATTTAATGGTTAGTTCAGATTTCCTGTGCTAGTGTCAGCCCCATGCTTCATACTTTTTTTTTATTCAACATAACAAAATCTAAAGCTGATCTGCTTAATTTGAGACCTAGGTTTTGACCCTTTACAGTCTTTTTATACACAAAAAGGCCAGGCTTTTAATTTGCTTCCTTTATATAGATGGTGTAATCAGTGCAGATTTCTATATGAAAGATAAATCAGGAGGAGACCAGCCAATACAGTTACTCACTGAATTGCTTTCATTTTTTTTATTCACAATGTTATCCTATCCCAAAGGGTTCCTACACAGAAAAGATTAACTATCCAAAAATTATTATGAAAGAACTAAACTGGAATAATTTGCAAATGTTTAGAAAGCAGGAATGCTGAAAATCAGCACTGTATCTAATGCACTGTATCTCTAACTTTCAGGGAAATTTTTCAACATTTCATGAGATTTCTGGTTTTGAAGTTCTAGCTTCAAGCAAACATCCCTTCCAACCCACTTATGTAGACTTAAATACTGCCTCTGAAGTTTCATATTAGGGATGAGAGATATCCTAATTTGCTAGGAAAAAAAACCATAAGTATAGTAACCCTTATGCCTATTCATAGACAAAAAGGAAATTGCAAAGAGATACAACAATGAGGAAACAGGGCAAAAGAGAAGGAACTCTTGTGTGAGAGTGCATGAAGGACAAGGAAATTATGGCTAACGTCCTATCCAGATTTACATAATTAGTAAAGACTTCTGAGTGAGTAGCTATTATGCATTCTAAATGTCTTGTTTCAAGTCAGAAATTCATAACCATGGTAATTCAGATGTTGCTGAACTGCAGTTTCCAACATTTTCTCACCATGGGCTAAACTAGCTTGTGGCAGATGGGAGATGCAGCCCAACAACATCCAGATGACCAATGTTCACAAGCCCTTTTTGAGATAAAAACAGCCAGCAATGGCAGCATGCTAGGAAAAAAAAAGAGTTAAATTTTTGTCCATAACAGTGGGCCATCAGAGTAACATCAAAGCAAGCAAGTTTTAATCAAGAAGATTGTTAAAAGATAGTCTACATATTGAAGTTGTTCCAGATAAGGAACTGTCCTTCAAAGCCTGGATGAATGATGACTGCTAAAAGTTATGGTTGGTCCATATATAATTTGTAATGAAATCTGAATAAAAATCTGACCAAGTAACAGAAAAGGAAAAACAGCTTCTGTATACTAAGTAAAAGTTTATGAATGTGTTATGTTAAGAGCATTCCTGCAGCAGTGGATGGTGATATAGCTTGTGATATCATTTTATTCCCTTCTTTTGCTGCAAATGTTTTACTGGAACCCTCCTTAATAACAAACAATCAGCAACAGTAGAAACAACACAGGGCATTCTCCATATATATGATATTGTGGGAAATATAGTCAGGAAAAGGAAAACCTGCCAATGCCATACATTCAACCTGGCAAACACCAGATGAATTGCACTGTAATTCCTGTCATCCTTGATAACTGATTGTAATGGGTGGATCTCGTGAAAGCTGCAGTCCAAAACAGTTGGGGGCATTTACCAGTTTGATATAAGACAGACTTGCCTAAGGTACAGAAAGGACAACCAAGCATGCGATGCTAAAGATCTACAGCAAAATGTACTAATTTTGTGACTCTTATCCCAAGTCATTGAATGATTCTGACGCAAACAACTTAGTGAATTTCCACTCTAAGCAAACAGTGCACTATTGGAATTAGAGATGCATTGTTTGTTGTAAATGTTATGTCTGAAAATAATAGTCCTCCACCAGTTAAAAGAACATGTGCTTTAGAACAATACTTTTAATGGGATGTAATTTATGTAATTTATCAATACAGTACTGTATTATCATTCTGCTCCGGCAGAAGGTAGATACTCAGCAGAACTCATCTTTTGTAAGCCCAAATCAATTATGAAAAATAAACATTAGGTTCCTACTCAAGTAAAAGGTGTTGTAAAAGTAAGGACATACATCAAATCCCAACCCCACTATATGTGAGAAAATCTGCAAAACTTCAAACTGGAAAGAGGTCATCATTTTTTTAATCTAGTATTTGTTGACCCTTCAATCAAGGAATAGTCTACATTTCCTCATTGTTCGGCTTCATGCATTCAGAGAATTAAAACTATAAGAGGAAATAAATTCCAAGGCGAATAAGGGGTTTGTTCAATCAGCAAAAGCAATTGTCTTTTTTATAAAAAGGACAAATTTATTGATTAGGTGAAAGGCAGCTTGAAAATACATGTTACATCCATTGTCGCAATCATTACTGGATTGTTTTGTACATAGCTTGTATTCATTCACAAGCTAAATAAAATAGCAAATGATAAGTCTCTTTACATTGAATCTTTTTGTTACTGATGGTCTTCAAGAGAATTTGAGCATTTGCAAATTACCCCAAATGTATCCTTGACAGGACGTCTCATCATGTTGACATAGCCAGTCTCAATTATTAAAGAAATATTGGCAACATTTCTTCACATACCCAGCCTAGACAATGAGTGTTTCCAGAGAGGGCTCCTACTGCTCACAATCTGGCAGATATTCTTTTACTTATTGAATTTTCCTTGAGTAAGAAAAAAAGTTGAAAAAACCCATGGGAAAACCTAGGATGGCTGCCAGTCAATAACAACATCATCTGAACCTCCCACAAACTTCCATAAAAGCTCTGTGGTTTTAAAATAAAAGCCACTTCGTATTCCTGCAAGGGAGAAAGGTGGATAAGAATAAATGAACGAGTGAACGAATGAATGTAAGTATACAGTAACAGCCTTATCTGGAAGCACTCATTTAATAGAAAAGCAGTACTATTTCAAACTTGTTCTATATGCCTTTTTGTAATTTGTTTGTGTGTTTCACAGACCAAAACACATATAGGAAAGACTGTCCTCTTTTTATTGTGGTTTTGAGATGTCAGTCAATCTAGCTTTGTTAACCTCATGAGAAATAGGAAATACTTCTAGAGTGGTAGACTAGTATACTGTATTTCAAAGCCATATTTTTCCCACAAATTTCAAATATTGTACTCAACTGATGCACTCTTAGCAAGTAGCTGTGACACTGGAATCAGGAGGAACCATTGTTTGGTGTCACAAATCAGCTGGGAAACTATTCTGTTGAGAAACACTGTCCTACCAAGTTTCCAAAACTGACCTCAACCTTCTCTGAATAGTATTCTATTTTTAAGACAATCTGCACTCTAAATATATTAATATGCAAGATAATTTAGTTCTTGAACTATACTGCTGAAATAGATTTGTGAATATTGAGTTTCTTCTATATTAGGCATTGCATGTAAGAACTTCAGAAAAGCCTTACTTTACCAGACCTAAGACCTATCTAGACCAATACTGCTGTTCCCTATAGTTGTTGTAAGCAAGTGGCCAACCACATGCTCACTGGGAACACACAAGAACACCGGGTAAATGTTTCATTCTGGTGCTGTTTTTCAGCAAAGATGATCCAGATCCAAACTGCATCTGATCCTGGAGGTATTACCTAACTACAGAATGATGTATTCTTCATGAATTTGTCTATCCCCTATTAAATCCACCCTAGCTGGTGATCAGCACATCTTTAAAAAGCAAATTCTAGAGTTTTTAAGTGTTAAGATGTACTTCTTTTTGGTAACATCTTGCCTCATGAAAACATCTGGAGAGGTTAGAAGTCTGGATATTTTTTTTCTGAGCTCTGTTCCTTCCCATACCAAACAAACATAAACCTAATATGTATTTGAATATATTTGCTTCATATATTGTTTTATTGCATTTCTTTCTTCCAGAGCTTAACAATCAATCCTATGAATAGACTGAAAGATAGTGACCTTACCAAAGTCATTACACAAGGAATGACAAGAATTTTTGATGCTCCTAGGTAACTCTCTCATTCTCTCGTTTTGTTTGACTCTAAAGTATGAATAGCGCAAAGAGGCATTCTGTGTGGGGGGGTTTTTTTCTGGACAGAAGCACAGTATTCCTATGCACCCTATGCCTAAATGTAGTATAACAGGAGCTCCCAACCTGAGGCCCGAATTTACTATGTGATATCTGTAATTGCTGTTATGTTATGGAATGTGCTATGTAATTGTAACTGTTTCTTCTGTAAGCCGCCCAGAGTCGCTCTGCGAGTGGGGCGGCATATAAGTCGAAAATACAAATACAAAATACAAATACAAATTTCATGTCCACCCCCATTCTTCCAAGAGCATTTGAGAAATAAAATGGCTGCCCCTTTGAAGCTGTTGGGACAAAATGGCTGCCCCATCGTGCAGACAGTGCAAAATGGCTGTCTAGCCCTCGAAGCTGACTGAGAGGGTGTGACCCAGCCCCTGGCTTGAAAAGGGAATCCCTGTAGTAGTATAATATAAAATGGGAATTGATTTATTGGGGGGGAGGTGTTTGTGCTCAGGTCTAAGTTATTTCCCATGGAGAAAGTATTCATATTTTACTTCTAGAGAAGCATGCAATATAATTTCCATCTTAGTCTGTAGCTACAATATACTGTATGGCTATTTCAATGGGAACTGTGTAATTTAATTAGCAGCTCTTTAGCAGGTACAGATTTCCAACAACTGTACACTTAATAGGTACATGTATGAGCTAATGATGGTACATAGATGTGAGAAACACACACACAGAGGAATCTGTGGCCCTCCAGATGGAAGCATATTTCCTACTTGAGAAAAATGTGCAGTGAGAAACCTATGGCTCCAATGGCAGCCTATACAGTAACAAAACAAGCATTCCCATCAGTCCTGGCAAACAGAACCATTAGTGGAAATTTCCTACTGTTCCTAAATAGATATTTAGGGAAATTGTACAGAGACTCTAGATCTCATTTTCTGTTATTTAAATGCTAGCTTCAGGCAACTTTTTGTGGTGCTACTGTTTCTTCTTTTGGTGTTATTGGTTATCATTAGAATCTGAGGAATTGCTTTCTTAATAGGGTCAAGACAGGAGGGATTATGGAGGCTTAAGTTGCAACTCCCATCAGTCTGAAAAGTTCTGATGGTGTGTGTAGGGGGGGGGTTAGTTTCTCAGAAGTGATAGTATCCCTGTCTTATATGTCATTGTGTTATATGTCATTGTGTTAGCAAAGCTAGAAAAGAACAATACTGTATCTTCTTTCCAGCAGATGACAGAAGGCGGGGGGGGGGGAGGAGGATCTGTAAACCATTAACATATACTGCAACAATCCTCTAGATTTGTAAGTTGGAATGATGGAAAATAAATCAAAACTACAGATTTGATTTCATCAGTTCCTATCAAAAGCAGTTAGTCATGTACCCTATTTGAAACGAAAGGAACAAGAATCCCACAATAGCACTTAATTCCCACACAGAGGGAAAAAATAAACACAAAAACCTTCAACTGCTCTAACACAAATGTTCTTACAGTTTGCTATTTGGGGGTGGGGGCGAGGAGTGTGGAGGGGACTGAAAATAAAGATGAAGATAGGATGTGGGCTAAACTAAGCATACCTAAAGCTGAAATATCATTACTGAGCAAAGTCCTATTGCTCATACAAGTCCCCTATCCCATCCTTTATTTCAGGAAATTCTTTTGTATATAAGCATTATTATTTGTATGTAATGAAGAGTTGCAAATATATACATTTATGAGGGATAATAAAGGAAGACCAAGCAACCATTGGCATAACATTGTACATTTAAGCAGCTCATTCAGCTATCCAGAATTATGGTATGTTTACAGCTACACATTAAACTCAACGAAGCTAGATAATTAGACTGTTGAGAACTATAGTGGGGTGCTTTTAGTCCTCAGTAAGAGTAGCCCACTGTCTGGAACACATACAGTAATACCTCGGATAACGTTTACCTCGGATAACGCTAAAATCGCATAACGTTAAGTAATCTGGGGAGGAGAATTGGATCGAATAACGTTAAGGTCCTATGGGATGTATCGGATAACAACCGCTAAAGCCTGTGCGGTTACAATGTATCTCTATGGAGTTTTAACGTTATCCGATACATCCCATAGGATTTTAACATGCATTGGATAACACTAAAAATCGGATAACACCAAGACTTGTGGAACCAAGTCTTAGCGTTATCCGAGGTATTACTGTATATAGCTAGCACCTGCCTTGTAATCTCAATTGTCCTCACAGTCTGCTCACATACTGCCATGCAAAGCTTTCAGAAGCAATGGTTATGTTTTTTGTAGATGATTATTCTGTTCCCCAAAGCAACAATATGAAACTGAGTGACATACCTTATATCTAAGCCAGTGGCTCCCAATGTGGAGCACACACTTCACAGGGTGACTTCAATTCCCAGAAGCCTAAGTCAGTACATTGGCTGATCAGTGTTTTGGGGAATTGGCTTAGGCTTCTGGGAATTGAAATCCAAAAAACAAAGGCTGGGAAACACCGGTTTTAAGCTCAAATAGTTTGCAAACAGAAAAGATACTCCTGCAGAAGAGATCAGTAGAAAAACATGAAAACCAAAGGGTTGCTCTCCACCCTATTGTTGATTTCTACTAGTAACTATAATCAGTACATTTTACAGCCATTTTAAAAATGTAAAACCTGCACAGTAACTATCACTAGTCCACTAGTGTCAAAATAAAATCATTCAAAATCCAACCAGAGCTCCAGCACCTTTATTGATAGGCCCACTGGGGTTGAGATACTGCTGCTGTATGCTGCTTTGGCGAATGGGACCACAACAGCCATCTGGGATTTGACTGTGGATGTACTTGTAGACTGAGCTGCAAGTAAGGGGGTGGTAAGGAAAGTCCCATGCCCCACATGCTATCCCAACCTATGTTTTCTATACAGCATCACATAAGATGGCAGGGAGGGAAGAAAGCCTGAGAGGTGGAGTTTCAATGTTATATTGTGATTCCTATGCTCCTGGCCCAGTGCTTCAGAATATATTTATGCATTTATTATTGAAATGATATCCATGTTTCTGAAAGGAAAGGTGTGGGAGGGGACAGCACTCAAGGCAACTAAAAAGCAATGAAAACAGCTATAGAATTGACATTCTGTTGTTATGTTCATTTGCCCTACAGCCTAACTGTAGATGTGGGCTAGCCAAAGCATAAAAAGTAACAATGAATATCTCTTAGCAACAAGGAGTGGTTCTATCATTTCTAGAAAAGGTTGTAAGTGAGACTTATGTACCTTTTCATACCTAGTAACAAACAGGCATCCGCTCAGAGAGAACTTTTTAGACATTTCCAGGATTTATTTATGCTACTCTTTTTTTTTAGCAAAACAAAACAAAACAAATCTTAAGACACTCTGAAGACCTATAAGTTTAAATTTGCAAAAGCTCTTGAGGACTTTGGTCCACGTTTTCAGATGAACAGAATAAATCATCAACAGAGAGAATGATATACAGTACAGTAAAACCTCATATAACACTAAAACCTGGTTCCACAAGTCTTGGTGTTATATGATTTTTAGTGTTATCTGATGCATGTTAAAATCCTATGGGATCCATAGAGATACATTGTAACCACACAGGCTTTAGCGGTTGTTATCTGAAGCATCCCATAGGATCTTAATGTTATCTGATGCAATTCTTGCCCCCAGATTCCTTAATGTTATGTGATTTTAGTGTTATTCGATACTAATGTTATATGAGGTATTACTGTATGTCCATCTTCTGAGGCTTTACTACATGTGACAAGGAGTCACATATATTCAGAACGAAGGAAGTCCCAGCCTTAACATAGCATGAGCCATCCATTCTTGACTATATCACTCAGTTAATTAATTGCTTAGTGTCTAATAATAATGAAAAGTATCTCAAGATAAAGCAAGAGCTATAGAAGATTGCAAAGACTAGCAAAACAAGAGGTACAGTCTCAGGCATCTGGAGGCCGAGAAAAAATTTAGTCCTGCTGTGTACCTACAGAGAGTGCAACTCGTACGGCAATTCTTTTTGGTGTCCCTTGGGATGGAGAGGAAAGGAAATTGCACTTGAGGTATTCTTACAGCTCAGAGCTCTCACAGTGGCCAGCCAAAGAAAGAAGTTGGGGGTGGGGGTGGGGGGGGGAATATACCTTGCTTGCTGCTTCTATCACTATAATAAGGTCCTACTTCTGGAATAACCTGTCACTGTCCAAATCCTCCATGTGGCCATGAAACTCCCAATGCTGACACTGTTTTGAAAACTACTCTTGTTATGCAAATAGCATTCTGTCTCAAATTTAAAGAAAACCCCATTTCCACAGTCTAATCTCCACTACATGGCATGCTGCATTATTTAAGTACTACTGGAATCTTATAGCAACTGGTAGAAAATCTCTCAGTATTCTATACATTTGAGGCACTTTCTGGCTGATCAGAAAAAGGAAATTCCATACAGCAACAACAAGAAAGATTTTTCACTTTTTATCTTTAAAAAAAGCAGACTAGAAATATAGCTGATGTGGCGTTTAATATTTTCATAACACTGAACTGGCATTTCTGCCCTTCATCTTCTTGTCCCCTAGGAACACCATTCATGCTGAGAGAAAAATTTCTCCTTAATTGGAGTATTTCCACTGAGATGTAAAGATTTAAGCAAACATTCCCGAGCAGCATCCACAGAGAAAGTGCTTTTTCAGTAATAGTGACACCCTACATCTAGGTTTACTGTATTTCAATTCTCCAGTCCAGAGTACTCTGAAAATTTGCATGCAAATATGTAAATTAAGCAATCTTATTTGTGCAGCATGCAAATTTGCATATTATAAAAATGGCAAGTTTTCATATTATTCATTATGCAAATTAATTGTCTCCCAAAAAATATTTCAGTCTTGGCATAATTCATATAGTAATCACTGAACTAGGAGTGTTGCCATAGCGTAAGGGAAAGGAGGAATCCAAGTTCAAATCTAACCCAAGTTCGTCTGGTATCATTGTTGTACTTAGTACAGTGGTTCCCAACGTGGAACACACGCCCCACAGGGAGACTTCAATTCCCAGAAGCCTAAGTCAGTACATTGGCTGATCAGTGCTTTGGGGAATTGACTTGGGCTTCTGGGAATTGAAGTCCAAAAACCAAAGGTTGGGAAACACTGATTCTTAACACTTCACTTCTCTCACTGAATTTTACCTCACAGGGTTGTTGTTTTTAATACAGAGGAGAGAGAAAAATCAAGTCAATCAGTCACATACATTCCTGCTAGTCATGAAGACATAATGACCTTTTGTTACACAAGGGCTTCAAGAAATATTTTCATGAGTTGGCTAGTTTATTTGTCATCAGTTTTTACTGAGTGTAGAAGACCCAGCAGGTCCATTAGAATACCATAGAAATTCATTATTAATGACACAGTAATAATGACATTTGGAAGAAAAAGATACAGGGGAACGTGACAACAAACTGCAGAAATTAAGGTCTTATTTCCTTTTGAGATAAAGGTGAAATGTGTTATTATACGAAATGTGAAATGTGTGGGCGATTCTAGTTTCAAAACTTTAATCCAATCAGCTTTGAAACTCCGACAACAGCTTCATGCAGGCGCAGAACCCCAAAAGGGGGGATTCACAGACTACATGAAGGAGAACTATAAAATACTCTAGTTGAACTTCCTCTGTCATATTTAACTTTTCTTAAAGAGACAGACAGAACATGCCAGTCCAGTACACAGAAGACCTCCCCCGCCCCCCGCCCCCCCCCAAAAAAAAACACAATGTGACAAAATGTTCTGCCTTATACCTTTGGTTCTATAAAGGCTAGAGATTGGTTTAATTTTATTTCATTTTATGCTAAAAATGATTCAACAGAAACCTTGACATATAAAGTCAGTGTTTGGATTGACATACACCAATAAGTATTCCCACACAATCTAATCATGTTTCACATTGCAATTTCATATTTTTAAACACCATGTACACAGCTACTGTTGATCTAGTAGTTCAACATGCCATCTGGCTACCCTTAATCCTTACTATGATCAGAGGCCAACATTTTTGAAAAGTATGTCAAATTACTTCATAAAACAATAATCCAGTAGGTCATTTTTTTTAAAGGCACATGAATCTGAAAATAAATTTCAAACAACACTGAATATAGGTAATTCACATTCTTAAGTCTTTGAATCTCCATATTGTACTAGTTTCACTTCTAAAATGGAAATATTTTATTTATCAAACTCAATATTTAACTATGAACAGATTTGGAGAGTTTAATATCTGTTATTTAGACAAGCAGCCATCTGAACAATAGCCAATAATGTTAAGATGAAAGGGGAGGGCATAATTATACAGACTTGATTTTAATTTTAATTAAAAATATGGTACTAAGATCCAAATCTCAGTTAATTATGAAAGGTGTGCTGTACTTTTCTGTTGTAATTTATTTGTCATCCGAGATTAAACTGAATTTTAATATATAATTTTTCATCAAATAGCCCCAAGACAAAAGCTTCTTCTTCTTCCATGTCTAGGCCAGACATGAAACTGCCAAAATGAAGCCACTTTTTTGTGTGTCATTCTGCATTTCCTTTTGCCTGACCTACTGTGAGAAAGATTAGCCTGCAACACAAGGTTGCCATTACCAGGGTACACCCGATTATGGTTCAAAAATACTACAATCTTCAAGGAGGCTCTTTCTGTGTACCCCAAGACAAAAGCTGTCAATGCCCATTTAGGATGTCTCAAAGGTGTGTGTGTGAACCTGTTGAACAGCATGGAAACCAGTTGGAATTGTCTGTTTCTTTGTAATTTTTGTCTTTATTTAGTTGACTGCTTTTTCTTGTTTTTTTGGGGGGAGGGGGGACTTTGTATGCATTTTTTATTTAGCTTTATTTGTGTTGGGGGGGAGGGTGTAATTCTTTCCCTGCTTGACTGGTTTTAAAAAACTGCTATATAGTTAATTTCCTGCATGCTTATTTTAAAGATACAGATGTGTGTAGTATGGTTTGGAGACTGTCTGGTTTGCTTCAGGGAGGGGTGGGTGGACTCCTCCCTCTTTTCTTTGCTTTGTTTCTCCAAAGCAGTATTATTGCTTGTTACCAATCAGTGGGTGCAGTTAGTTATGTCTTTGCTGCATTGAAGATTCTAGGTAGCCATCTGATGCCGCTTTCCCCTGCTGCTTGGATTATTTCTGTTGGTAATCCATCTATTCCTGGTGATTTATGGTTAGGTGATTGATTTGATCTATGCAATAATTACTTTAAATGCCCATTTACAGAAGGAATGCCCATTTAACATTCTAAGGTGATTGAGCAGGGAACAAATTAAGATCCTTGTGTTACCCTAAATGTTCTTAGGCAAGATGCAGAGTAGAGTTCATCTGGAAAACTACCTTGATTCCTACTGCTTTTAGTTTCAAAGCTAATATATTTTTATTCATACATAAGCGCACAACATTTTACATAGGGTCTACTTCGCTACTGCACTCGCCTCATCAGTTAAAAAAAGATTAAATTGACTTTATTAATGTTACCATTAATTAACAGTTCTTTTAATTACCTGTTCAGCTAGGTGGCAAAATGAGCCAACAGACTAAATTAGAATGACCTATTTCTTCCCAAATTAGTTTATTTTTCCAGCTCAGTTTTCTACACATTTTGTTACCATTCACATTTTTCTTAATATCCATGTTGTACTAATGAAGCAACAATAATAATGTTCTTTTCTCCTAGTTCCCATCAACCTTTTGCAGAGATCTCACCTCCAGCTCTTGTTCCCTCTGTAGGGCAAACTGCTTGAAAGATTTGACAATAAGTCCGGCATTTGAGCAATCATACACGAAAATGGAGGGACTCCCCATCCATGTCTGTAGATCATATATGGATAATGGGATGTACTGGGTGTAGTTCTGCAAAGGAAACAAAACAGGAAATGCATTACACAAAGAAGAACACCTAGAGACAGGTGAGAGTTTTCTATGGCTCATGTTTTAATATAATAATTCATACCTTTTCAACCAAACAAAAATACAAATCATATGCAATTAACCTTGTATTTTGTTTTCCCCCAAATTTTCTTGTGCAGTTCCCGGATCAAAAAAAAATACATAAGCATATATACATTGGGGAAAACACAAGAAAAAAGGGTAACAATTTTTTTGCTGACTTAAAAACAACATTTTATCAACAGTTTATGAACTGTTATAGAAATTGTACAGAATGAACTTGTGCTTGATAACATGTAAACATTACATAAACAGGAAAAAAAGACTGATTCTATACTTTGTCTCCAGATCACCAAAGATTTTTATTATTCATGAGTTTACCCGCTATATGTATATTTGATTTACTTGAAAGCGTGCTTTCTTTCTTTGTTCTTACCAGAGCACTCCATGAAATATAGATAAAATTCAAACAAATTAAACTGCTAAAATGATAAGGCTTTTTTTTTTTGCCGGAACAGAATTACTTTAACAGTGTTACCTCGGTCATTTATTAGATTTTCCTTTGTATATGTGGGGCATAAACTGTATGCACACAGTTGCTGCATTGATTGAATTTCTTCACATTCACAGAAAATTTGTCCTGTGTCCAAGTAGCCCTGTTTAATTTGATTATTTTTTGATCTTCCATCTTAACTTTGAAATTTATTGAGTGATTTCTAGATGGTCCAGCCAGAATCTTGTCCTGAAGGAAGATACTTTTTAGGCATTTGTCCATTTAGCAAAGTACAGTAATACCTCAGATAACTAATGCATCGGATAACGCTAAAATTGGATAACGATGCAAAATTTCTAAAGAAATTTTGCATCAGATAACGATCTGCTAGCGTTGTCCGATACAGTCGTTTGTAGCAGCAGGGTAGCTTCCCAGCCACCCTGCAGCTGCGGAGGCAGGGACGGGGTGGCAGCAAAACCTGATGGGAGGCTCCCCCGTCGGCTTCCCCAGACACCCTGCAGCTGTGGATCCCTCCCCCGCCTGGCTTGGTAAGGGGCTTAGCTATGGGGGGGGGCTTCTTAAGAGAGGTGGGGATAAGGTACCCAAGCCTCTCTTAGGAAGCCCCCCCCCCCGGCCTGGATTGCTAAGCTCTTTAGCAAGCCAGGAGGAGGTTTCTAAAAAGAGGGTAGGGGGGGAAATCCTACCTTCTTTTTAGAACCCCTGCCCCCTGCCTGGCTTGGTAAAGGTCTTAGCTATCCAGGCCGGGGGGGGGGGGTCTTCTTAAGAAAGGCTGGGATAAGGGATCCAAGCCTCTCTTAGGAAGCCCCCCCCCCGGCCTGGATTGCTAAGCTCTTTAGCAAGCCAGGAGGAGGTTTCTAAAAAGAGGGTAGGGGGGGAAATCCTACCTTCTTTTTAGAACCCCTGCCCCCTGCCTGGCTTGGTAAAGGTCTTAGCTATCCAGGCCGGGGGGGGGGGTCTTCTTAAGAAAGGCTGGGATAAGGGATCCAAGCCTCTCTTAGGAAGCCCCCCCCCCCCCGGCCTAGATTGCTAAGCTCTTTAGCAAGCCAGACGGAGGTTTCTAAAAAGAAGGTAGGGGGTGAAATCCTACCTTCTTTTTAGAACCCCTACCCCCTGCCTGGCTTGGTAAGGGTCTTAGCTATCCAGGCGGGGGGTGGTCTTCTTAAGAGAGTCTGGAATAAGGGATCCAAGCCATTCTTAGGAATCCCCTCCCCCCTTCCTGGATTGCTAAACTCTTTAGCAAGCCAGATGGAGGTTTCTAAAAAAAAGGTAGGGGAAAAAATCCTACCTTCTTTTTAGAACCCCTACCCCCTGCCTGGCTTGGTAAGGGTCTTAGCTATCCAGGCGGGGGGTGGTCTTCTTAAGAGAGGCTGGGATAAGGGATCCAAGCCTCTCTTAGGAAGCCCCCCTCCCCCGCCTGGATTGCTAAAGCCTTTAGCAATCCAGACGGAGGTTTCCGAAAGGAAGGTAGGAAAAAGTTTTCCTCCCTTCTTTTCAGACCCTAAACACACCAGATTAGCCCCCTGTTCCCTTTCCTCTTTGGAAAGGGAACAGTGATTTTTTTTAATGTTGTGCGATCAATGCATCGCACAACGTTAAAAACCGGATAACGTTATGACTTGTGGAACCAAGTCATAATGTTATCGAGGTACTAGTGTATGTTGTTTTCACTTTTCATGGGTTTGGCCTAGTCTCTTCTATCTTAATATTTAGAACTTGAGAGGGGTGCAGTAAACCTTTCCTCAATTTTAGCCATTGTCTAGAGCAGAGGTACTGCAGTGGCTCAAAGGGTTAAGACACTGAACTCGCTGACTGGAACGTCAGAATTCAATTCCCAGTTACTGCATGATGGAGTGAGCTCCCATCTCTGTCCCACCTCCTGCCAACCTAGCAGTCAAAAACAAGAAATTGCAAGTAGATAAATAGGGAGCACATTGGTGTGAAGGTAAATAGCATTTCGGTGTTGAGGCATACCTGCCATATGTCCATAGAAACAGATGCAGACAGCGCTGGCTCATTGGCTGTAAACAGAGACGAGCACTGAATCCCGGCTTTTGAGCAAGGATGACCTTTACCTTTACTAGAGCAGTGGTTACCATCGTTAAGTGTTTAGATGTTATTGGACTAAAGGTCCCAGGAACCTTCACTACTGGCAGTACTGGCCAAAATATCTGGTAACTATATATTGCTGGGAGCCATGTGTTCTCAAGAAAACCTGGTCTAGGCGATTGGTGTCAGTCAAATGGATAAGATTAATGCTTACTTTGTTATTTGCTGTCACCTCTCGATGTACTTCCAGAGTGGCAATGCCAGCTAGATAACTGATGTCCCCCTCAATGGAGGTAGGTTTCAGGCAGGCAGTAATAATTCTGCATAATTCATTAACAGCTAAACAACAACAACAACAACTTTTATTGGCATCAATAACAGCTATATCTACTTGTTTGGCTTATGCTAGCATACTTTGCTGAGGAATAGCACAGGGGCAGAGCTGTTGATGTGCACTCCAATCTGACCCAGCAGGTTTAGAGTTTAAACAATGTTTTTGTAGTCCACAATCACCCTTGCTCAAAAGCCAGTAGTATCCGACTCTAGGGTTCAGTGCTAATCTCCGTTTATAGCCCAAGAGCCAGCATTGTCAGTGCCTGCAGATGTTTCCATGAACATGTGGCAGGCATGACTATACACTGGAGTGCACGGAATGCTGTTTACCTTCTCACAGAAGTGGTATCTCTCTATCTACTTGGAATTTCTTGCTTTCAAACTGCTAGATTGGCAGGAGCTGGGGCAGAGATGGGAGCTCACTCCCTCATGCAACATTCAGGTCTTGAACTGCTAACTCCCGACCTTCCTGACATCAAGTTCAGCATCTTAACCACTAAACCACCACAGCCCCATTCAATCTAGAGCAGTGGTTCCCAATGTGGGGCCTATACCCCAGAGGGGGACTTCAATTCCTAGAATCCTAAATCAGTACATTGGCTGATTAGTGCTTTGAGGAACTGACTTAGGCTTCTGGGAATTGAAGTCCAAAATCCAAAGGTTGGGAAACACTGATCTAGAGTGAGGCTCAAATATTATGGAATATACAGTAAAACTCAGTTAACATAATTAATGTGTTCCTCAGGACGTTTCTTAAAGCGAAAATTACTTAAACCAAATTTCCCATAGGAATGCATTGAAAACAAAAATATGTTAACCAGAATGTGGTTTTGCATAGGAATGCATTAAAAACCAATTAATCAGTTCTGAAAAATAATTCCTTAAACCAAGCCACTATTTTCTATGGATTTCCTTTGGTTATGCAATTTTTATGTTAAACAAGCTGTTTGTTAACTGAGGTTCTACTGTAGCAATGTACCAAAATCTTGCCTTCCCAGTTTACTCAGAGCTTCCTTCTGTTTCTCTATTCTTTAAGTTGAAGGTTTGGACCTGTGTTTTCAAAGGGTTGGTTTCAGCTGGTTATTTTTATAATAAAGATCTTCTAATGCAGAGGTTAGCGTTTGCTCCAAGAACTCAAAGGTTTCCCTCTGGACTATAAGGCAAGATCATTAGCACAGATGAAACTCCTGGCATACGGGAAAGTTGGTTAGTCATTTGTGTAAATCTTTAAAAGTAAAAGTATTAGGACAATATTTTGTGCTAGAACACTCCTTTATTTTCTCTAGCAATTGTGCCTTTCTTGAAAGAATCTTCTGTTTTGAAGGAAAACATTATTCTACTTATACAAAGCATGTTTATACAATTCTTGATAATAGGTATGGCCATGAATTTACTTGTGATGCGTCTACTGAACAAAACGCATGGTCACAAAAATTATTTATGTATTTAATGCATTTCTAGATCACCCATCTGGGAGATTTTCCCATTCTGGACGATTTTGAGTTAAAAAGAAACATAAACCCAAAAAAGGATTAAAACGGTATTTCAAACATAACAAAAAATGACTCCCCTGTGCTGATATGATAAATTTAATAACAAACTATTGAAGACAACATTTATTTATTTATTTATTTATTTATTTATTTATTTATTTATAACCGCCTTTATTTCCTTAAACGACCTAAGGCAGTTCACAACATCAGCTAAAACCCATACCCAATACCAATTAAAACCAAATACTGTACTATAAAACTATCTAAAAAGTCCATAAAACCACTCCAAACCCCTTGAAAAAGGACACCTGGGCAGGAGTAAATAAGAACTCGGGTAGGGCTAAATAAGACAGCTGGGCTGGGTTGTGGTGCCAGTTGTACCCCACACCTGCTGGCATAACCACGTTTTTAAGGCCTTCCTGAAGTGAAACATAGTATATTTCTAAATTATGTCACACATGCTTTCTGTTTTTAGGTCCTCATACAGGACAAATTCCACACTATCTTGTAATAATTTTAATTATAGATTTTAAGAACTTTTTAAAAAATTAAATCTGTATTGTTCTGATGTTTTGTGTTGTGTCAAACCGCCCTGGGTCGCCTTGGTGAGGAGGGTGGTATAGAAATATAAATAAATAAATAATATGAAAAATAAATGCACACCCAGTCATTGTAAGAGGAGTGACTAGATCACTTCTGTCATGATGATCCCTGATGGCAGGCTCAACAAATTATCACCTGAAAAATCACTGTCATAAAAGAGCACTAGAATAAGTATGGTATTCAAAAATTTCTCTCAATCTTCCATTAGGCAAAGAATGGGAATTACACAAGAACAATGATCTTGCACAAACTGGCATGTCAGAAAACAAAATAAAAAAAACACTGTAGCACTTTAAAGACTAACTGCTATATTTCTATTGTTAGCTTTCCTGGATCAAGTCCACTTCTTCAGACAAGGAGTGAAACTTACAGACATGGTTTATATACACCATGCCTGTAAGTTTCACTCCTTGTCTGAAGAAGTGGACTTGACCCAGTAAAGCTAACAATAAAAATATAGCAGTTAGTCTTTAAAGTGCTACAGTGTTTTTTTTTATTTTATTTTCTGATATGCCTGAACCACAGACTAACACGGCTACTATTCCAAAAAATTGCACAAACTGTTTTGTGAAGAAGATATGTCTAGCTTATTGTATCTTACAAAATTAATTGTTAAGTTTGTCTTTAAAATTAAACACAGAAACTGACCTTGGCTTTAAGCAACTAAAAGCACAACCACAAAATCAGCCTTTGATTGGATTATTACAGTTGTTCCAAAGTTGCTTAGAATCATAAGAAAACAAGGTATTTAATGAAATAAAAGATTAAGTTTCAGTTGTTTTAAATGGAAAACATACGTCCATTGTCATGTCAGCAGATATCCTGTATATAACAGCACATCAGGATTTCCTTGTCCTTTTTTCTGCTTTCTACACTACCAGCATACACACTTCAAGCGTTTCCTTGCCCTCCAGTGAAGTTACTAAGGATGAAGGGCTGCAAAGGGAAGATGGGATTTGAGCTGCTTCTGGTTGTCAGCAGATTCTTAATTTGGCAATGTCTATGCAACTGCAGTGGCTCAAGTGGCTAAGACGCTGACTGGAAGGTGGGAGGTCAGCAGTTTGATTCCCAAGTACTGTCCCAGCTCTGGCCAACTTAGCAGTTTGAAAGCAAGAAATTGCAAGTAGATAAATAGGGACCACTTCAGTGAGAAGGTAAGCAGCGTTCTGTGCGCTCCGGGGTCTAGTCATGCCTGCCACATGACCACGGAAACGACTGCAGAAGCAGACAGCGCTGGCTCTTCAGCTTTGAAACAGAGATGAGCACTGAACCCTAGAGTCAAATATTATTAATTTATTTATTTTTCTGATTTCTATTGCCACCCAACCCCAAAGATTCTGGGCAGCTCACAGAAAATAAAACCAATCACATTTTAAAAACCAATAACAACCCCATTAAAACTGCCACCAAAAATTACCCCGACCCCTACAGATTAAAAGAGATTAAAAGAAGGAGAGAGTGTTTTTATTAAATCAGCCAGCAGTTAGGGGTCACCACATCGCTGGTGCCCCACACCTGCTTTGCCAGCCAGGTCTTTAGCCCTTCCCTGAAGGACAGGAACTCCGTCTGGAGACACAGCTCAATTGGTAGGAGGTTCCAAAGGGCTGGAGCAGACAGGGAAAAGGCTCCCTTCTGGTACTAGAGAGACGAGCCTCCCTAGCAGATGATACAATGAGAAAGCCTCTCCGGTCTGCTCTGGTGGGACGGACAGATGTTCTCAGGGTGATGCGGTCTCTTATGTATCCTGGCCCACTACCATGTAGGGCTTTAAAGGTCATTACCAGCACCCTGCATTGCACCTGGAGGCACACTGGCAACCAGTGCAGCTCCCAAAGCAGTGGCAAGGTGCGGCCATATTGCCCGCACCCCATCACTACCCGGGCAGCCGCATTCTGGACCAGTTGCAGCCTCTGAATGGTCATCAAGGGCAGCCCCATGTAGAGCGCATTGCAATAGTCAACTCTGGAGGTGACCAGAGCGTGCGTGACCATGAGCAAGAAGTCCCAATCTAGGAGCGGGCATAACTGGCATATAACATGAAGTTGTACAAAAGCCCTCCTGGCCACAACTGCCATCTGCTCACTGAGCAGGAGTCACTTTATGACTGGCTTTCGAGAAAGGGAAACATTTACCTTTACTATCCAACTGTATCATTACAGAACATTTATCTACTTTCTGAGTGAAGAAAGAGAATAAAAAGAGCTACTAGAGAAAAAAGCAACCTCTTTACACTATTAGGTGTTTCTGTGTTCAGTTTAATCGTGCATTGGTTTATTTGAAATATGACCCACTGACATTCACATGAACTATTGGAAAGAAGAACAATTCTGAGGACTCCTGAATTCCTCTCCTCCTTTGTTTCCATGAGGTCCACTAACACCTCACTAGCTGTCTTCTTTTGTTTGTCAAGCTATGAAGTAAAATTAAAGCATTAAAAATATTCAGAGGAATGGTAAATCGTTTTCTAAATACTGGCCCAGAATATTAGGCTATTGCAGTAGAGGTGGCTGAAGAATCATACCAATTTTTTTTCTGACTCCCTTTGATATGTTTATATACTGTACATCCTTCTGTCCTCTTAAAAGTGAGTACTCTGGAAAGTACGGAACCCAAATGAAGCAGCACTCTTAACAGAAAATGAACACCTTTTACCATTCATCTCCATCCCAAGGCAAAAAAAAATTGGGAAAAAGAGAAGGAACACACTGAAAGCAAAAACTGTTTCACTTTGTCATGCTAACAATAGAGGAGAAACTAGGTTTTCATTCCAGTAAGTGAAGGGAGAGACATTGCAGGTTATTTATTTATTAAGATCTGCTTTATCTGTCAGGGTAGATTAAACATCAAAGAACTTGGCTTGCTTCATAAGGTAGCACTAAAAGATTAAGCTAGCCACAAAGGCATTTATACCATAACATGCACATGACAAGAATAATGAAAAATTAAAGTGGTGGTGATGGCACGCACAGAGGAAAATAATGGTAGAAGCAAGAGGAAGGTGTAGGTGCATTGATGTACACACATCTGCCAATAGATATGATTCATACACTTTGAAAAACTGAACTATTTTAATGATTAGCTCTTAAACTGTCTCATTCAAATTGTACTACACAGTCCTGTTTTACTCTGGTATCTGTGGAAACCCAGCTCTGGCTGGTTACACAAAGTAACCGAGATTGAGCTCCCAGCTGAAACAGATCAGACTGAAATAATACTTCCTGAAGGATTTATCCTTTTTAATCTATGTATCAGAATATATTCTACTTAATCTCTCACAAATCTAGCATGATCAGAAAATGATGAGTGCTTAGTTTTGTACAAACCCTCTGAAAACTCACAGGTCTCCCACAGAAGGACAAAAGATAAGTTGCATAGTTTCTGATCAGAGTTAGCAATTCTACAGTTGCACAGAAGGTCAAAAGTATAGTCCTACTACCTACAAGGATATCTTCAGGATATCCAGCTTTACGCCAATCCAATTGCTAGCAACTCTTCAGCTGCTGGATTTAGGTTTGCTAAGTAACACAGCTTCTGGGATAAATTTACTTTTCCATAGTTACTCATTTTCTGAGAACAACATGGACATCACTTGAAACCTCAAAATTCGAGTTATGCAGAACATTAGTTGTTTGGAAGTACTGTACAGGACAAAACCAATTGAAATAAATTTCAGTAATGTGCGACTATTTATCTTTACAGTCATGCATGAATATTAATCAGTCTCAGTTTCTGTGGACTGAAATCCAGTTCATCATGATAAAGTAAGCTTCAGTTCACAAATGTTTGGGCCATGATAAATGTGTCCTGATGATGTATACATGCTTAATTGTTTTGCTAAAACAGACATCTTCCTGATAGTTCGAGGGGTAACTTTGCCCAGCTACAGAACTTTTTAGCAAAATCAACAAAAAAGTCTTAATGCACTTTACAGACGAACAGATTATATTTTACATATATTTTTTTATGGACTACCGGTAGATCCCTTTTCTTCTGATGCCACTGAGTATCTCCCTCTTCACCTGCTCTGTTTTTGACCTGTTCTCTCCTATGTTATATGAGCTGCTGGTGCAGGGTACTGAAACAAACAAAGAAACAGCTGGAATTTTGAATTTGGTTACAACAAAACCCCACAATTAAAGCAAGCCAGGATTTGTCAGGAAACCATAGGTTCTAATTTGATTTCAATTTGTTTGTTTTTTAAGTTACAATGATTGAAATCCCATTACCATAATTTTATACCATGCAAATGGCATTACATCATTGGTCTGTGATGGTAATATTTAACTTTTAATTGAAAGTTTCCTTTTCCTTCTTCCTCAGGCTTCCTAAGGACCCCTTTTGACCTAGGGAAAGACTTTGGGAGCCTCAAGAAAGCGGAAGCTTTTCTTCCCACTGCCAGGAACAGGACCACTGCTTCTATTCCCGTGGCAACCCCCAGCATTTGGAAATTTAGCATTACAGGGATTGGTTTGTTCCTGGGGGCGAGTGGGGTAGAGTTTAAACAAACCACAATCAGCTGGCAAAAAAAAAAAAACCTGTCTTGGTGTCATTTTGAAATGTAGCCTATATACATTTATATTTGTTGTTTTAAATCTTATTAGTATTTGGGGGAAATGCTGTATTTAATGCTGTATGCTGCACAGAGTGGGTAGATAATCCAGACAGGTGGTATATAAATGTAATGAAATCAATTAATTATTAATTAATTAAACTTATGGATGGCCCTACTTTCTTCTTATATCATGTTCTGCCTTTGTTTGTCAATATAAAAACCACACTTGCCCTTTCAAAAGCCAAAACTAGTTTCTTTCTTTTGTGTCTAGGCCAGAGATGAAACTGCCAAACTGAAGGCACCTTTTGGCGAGTTCATTCTGCAGTTCCTTTCGCCTGACCTAGCGTGAGAAAAGATCAGCTGGCAACACAAGGTTGTGGTTAGCAGGGTCTGCCTGATTGTGGTTCAAAAATATCAGATTACACACTCCACCTATGCAAATCCACACCTTTGCGCCTGAATTAGGTCTCCATTGCTCAAAAGCCAGTCGTACCCAACTCTAGGGTTAGGACCTTATTTCCCTTTATAGCCAAAGAACCACCGCTGTCCACATCTGCAGGTGATTCCGTGGACATATGGTACAGTGAGCGTAGATCTGGGAGGTCTACAGAGGATGGCAGATGACAGAGGAGCTTGGCATGCAGTGGTCCATGGGGTCACAAAGGGTCAGACTCAACTGTGCAACAGAACAACAACATCGCAGGCGTGATTAGACACCGGAGTCCACAGAACACTGTCTACCTTCCCACCGAAGTGGTGCCTATTTACCTACTTGCCATTTCTTGCTTTCAAACTACTAGGTTGGCAGGAGCTGGGATAGAGACAGGAGCTCACTCTGTCATTCAGCACTCGGGTCTCAAACTGCTGACCTGTCAACCTTCCAGTCATCAAATTCATCGTCTTAACCACTAACCCACTGCAGTCCCTCTGCACCTGGATTACATCTCTATAAAACATGTCCTAATAATAGACAATGGTCCTAATAAATATTTTTTAATACTGCAGCCATTATATTATCCAAATTTTATTAGCTGAAATCTTGTTGATTTGCTATGCAGGCGGAGAACAGACATCTGCATACCAAAGCAACAATTTACTAGTTTCCAGTTGCCAATTAACAACTTCCATCTGAGATTCTCGAACACTTGCAAAGCCAGCAGGCACATGAACTCAAGAATCATAGCAGTGGCTTTTGCTATCTGCCACCTAGAAGTATATGAATGTCATGCCATTCATTTCTAGGATCCAAATCCCTTCTTGGTCATGGAAACTCACTGGGGTGGAACTGGCTAAGTCATTCCTTAATATCTCACTTGTCTTGAATGTCCTAATAGGATTGCTCTATGTTGATAGGTGCTGTCAATTTAGAGCTCCAATTTGACAGCATATACAAACAGCAATCCTGGAAGCATTGCTCTCCAGGGCCCTTGGTACAGAGATATTTGTCATCACCTGATATCCTATCATTTCACCTGGAACTGCCTAAGACTGAGCCTAGGACCTTCTGCATGACCCATGCTCATTTGGAATATAGTTGCTCCCATACCATTCAACTCTAACATGAGTAAAGTTCAGTTTAAGTCATTGAGATTACTCCATTTGGAACATCAGTAAAATATCTCCAACCAGGAAATGAAAAGTAGTTAGCCGCATTTGTACATATGCTTCTGAAACTCAGAATATTTAATGCATTTGAAACAATGCCATTCCAAAAAAGAGAAACTGAACCAACATTCAAACCAACTCTCTCACCCTTCAAATTACAGCAAGAAAACACAACAAGCCAGTAAATAAGTTGAATATGTCTCTGTTTCACTCTTGGTTACTTCCTGGAAATACTAAATGTGTTTCTTAAAAAACAAAACCCCATACTTATTATGGTAACACATCACTCACTTCTTGTCCTAGTGGAAGTAACAACACAGTCTGAAGTCTTTTAGTACAAGTACAAAAGTTTGGAATGCAAAGGAGCTTGTGGCTTCCAACCACAACAGTACAGTGATACCTCGGTTTATGAATTTAATGCATTCTCTGGGACATTTCGTATTGCAAAAAAATTCATAAACTGGTTCCCCATAGGAATGCACTTTGTGGGTTCTCATAGGAATGCATTGAAAACCAAAATTTATAAACCAAAACGCGGTTCCCCATAGGAATGCACTGAAAACCTATTAATTCGTTCCCAAAATAAATCGTAAACCGAGGCATTATTTTCAATGGGTTTTCACTCATAATGTGAAAATTACCTTAACCAAGGCATTCGCAAACCGAGGTACCACTGTATACTGAAACATTTGGTGGTGGATACATTTCATCTTCCATTTAGAACATTGACTGAGATACAGTAGAATAATGTCCAGCAAAAATTATTGCTGTAGAATACCTAGCATTGAAGCTGCTCCTATATTTTGGCATGTTACATAAAGATGAAAAGAACTGTTTAACTTCACAATGGTCATTCCTTTTCATTACAGTGCTGCACAGCACCATGAACACTGATGGCACTGTATGGTCTAACAACTACACTTTGCTGCACATTCTCCATGTAAAATTTCTGTAATCAATTAAGAAAAAAATTTGGAACCACTTTAGGCTAGAAAATCTGGTCATAGCACCCTCAAATTTGGATTAATTCCTTTAAAAATACTTTAGCCAACATCTTGCTGAGATTCCACTGAGCAAAAGCTTGCAAACATAGTTACATGGCATTGTATCAGTTGAGTCCCCATTGCCGTTGTGTAAACCATAGTCTCCCCATCTTCCTTCTGCTAATGGTAACATTAGCTCAAGCAATGTGAACTCAAAATAATGTACAGTGAGGGCTTTCTTCACAGCCAAACCTCAAAAACATGGTAGCCTTTTTTTAATTTTTTTTAAAAGAACCTTGGATTTCTTGAAGGTTTCAGGAAAGCAAAGGGTCCAAATCCATTGTTTGAATAAAGACTAAGTTAGCAGCCAGACATATGAAGGTCAAGCTCATAGGATATAGTTTATAGTCCATTCAGATCCATTTGTACATAAGCATTCTTGATTGTCTGCTATAAATTACTTTCATAAGCAGTTCACCTAAAAGTTCTTTACACTTTGACATGAAAGGCAGTGTAATTTAATTCTGTTTTCAAATCATCTCCTTTGCATATTCATTGTTAGCTTGGGGACACAATGTCCATACTAGCATTATGGCTTTCAATGCTGTCAGCATAAGCATTCATCTTACTCTGATTTTCTCTTTGGAACACTCTTTCATTAAATTGTTTTATGAGCTCCAGGAACTAGAAGGAATTAACAAGTGCTACAACCATATCTTCTGAAATGAAATATAGACAAGTACCATATAGAGGCTGAAATCCACTAGAGTAGGTCCGTTAAATCAATGGTGTTGATTCGTCCAACCCCCACTGATTCATTCAGACTACTCTAGGTGTAATATACTCCTGGATTTCAGCCATTTTAGCCACTATGCCAGGGGTAACCCACAGCCCATGGGCTGGATCTGGCCTGCAGCACCAAATAATCCAGCCCCCATCCTCACTCCAGCTGCTGCCAGAATCAGCCATGGACTTGCTTACGGCTGTTGTGAACGGTGGTGGTGGTGGGAGCCGAGGCACCAGTCAAGCCCCCTCAACTGTCTGAGGGAACGTGGCCCAGCCCCCAACTCAAAAAGGTTGGCAAACCCTGCACTATGATATACTTCTTTCAACAATTCTATTTTCTCAAGAATCTATCTCTGTAAAAATACCATCGCAGCCACAGAGCTTCTCCACGAAGCATACGCTATTTTCCCACCCATACAACAATATGCACAAGTTCATAACAATGCAATTTAAGCATACTTAAAAGAGAGAACAATCTGGAACTCTAAATCAAGCACTAGTTTTGTGGTGGTTTTATTGGCTTTATTTTACTAGCCTCCATTTCTCCAACAGGTATAAATCCTTTGAACATCAAAAGGATTATAATTGAACTCTGTTTGCAAATCAAATACCTTGTTGAAGACCCAAATTTCTCCATTCACTGTGGGCCTGGGAACACCATGTCCATTATAGTGGAAGAGGACTCTCTCTTCCTTGGCATTTCGACGTAATGAGGTACACAATTTCTTAACTTCATCCACCGTAGGATCAAGGCTTTGCTTGTACCGGGCCTGGTTGCAGGGAAAAAAGGGAGTATATGAACTACCAAATCATACTTTCGCTTATGGATGAGAATTAACAAAATGCATACTTTATGCAGAAAAAAGCAGTTTAAAACAGATTTACCTAAAACAAATACTAAGGCAACATACTTTTAAACAAAATCTGTATTTCCCCCAAACTCTATTTTGTTAATATTCCACATTATTAAACAATCAAATAAAATCAGATAAATATCCACTTGCTATGAAAGTGTCTCTCTCTTCTAATGCATAAAGCTTCCTACAAATTATACTGGTGCCAAAGGAACTATCTGCAGTCCTTAAATGATTACAGGATAAAGCTTTAAATGCTGCAACAATTCAGACTTAGATCATTAAAATTTCAAGAAAGCACAGATTCCAGCTGGACAACTTGGTCAAATAAAAGCCCATTGTATGTTAAGTCCCTAATTTGTTTATAAAACACAAGCAGACAAAATCCAGGATACAGTGATCTATTAGAGCCATACAAAGGACATGTTTAGACTACTCTTCAAAATTCTTTTAAAGTGTTTTAAAAACTTTCCCTTTTGAATTCTGCTAATCAAGACCCAAGATCCATGTAACCTAGCATCCTCTCTACAGTACTGGTGACACAGATATCTATAACCTATACAGTACACTGCTTTAGAATACCTAATTACTTATCCCAAATAGTGTAGACCCTCTGAATCAATGTAAACCCTCTGATTCAATGTAACAGACATAAGTGCTGATTTATCATATTTCCACTGATGCAGTGGATCTATTCTAGTTGAGACTACCAATTGGATTTAGGCCTGACGTTTCATTTAGCTACCATGCAGCAATCATTTCGATTTCTAGAAACAAAATGTGACACCATCCAAACCAAAAATACCACCCCCTATAACCTGCCATGTAAAATACACTTTATTCCATAATCAAAACAAGCATTATTCTGACACCACTCATTTATTTACCTGTTCCATTTTATTGATATATGACTGCCACCTCCCCTCGAAATTTAGCAAATAAAGGAAAGCATACATCTAGATATAGTTGTACAGTACATGCCAATTTCCCCATAGCATATAGTTTTTGGCAATACATTCTTCTTCCAAAAAAGCAAAATGGAATTACAGTATTGTAACATAAATGGTCTCTGTAACTTTTTACTACCTATATTACATCCAGTTTTGTGTGTCTTTTGTGAGATTAAAGCAAAAAACACATGCTGTAGTAGTGTTTCGTATTTGAGGCAGTTCAATCAAAGCTGTGCCTTGTAGTCCAATATTTCACCTCATACTTCTGTCTTTATATGTTTCAAGCAGTTGCAAGAAAATCACTAACAGTTTGTCACTCAGTGACGTTGCTCACAACGGCCCATACTTGTAGTTCACTCTTGTATCTTACACTGGTGTTGTGAAGGTGTTGATTTGCAAAACGGATGTCCTAAATCTCATTCTGCCTGCTGGCACCTTTACAAGCCACTATAACCAAGCAGGCAATGGTAGGAAATTTTAGTTCTTGTATCTTGGGACGGGGGAGGAGGATTAACATCAATTTCCTAGTCAGGAATGCCATCACGTCCTCCAGCATAAATATTAAATGGTGATCACAATTAATGGCGAGCAGAGACATAAAAAGGAAGAAAACAGGCCTATCTAACCATATATTGCCTACAGCATATCTCTTTCAAATTTATAAACACAAGGCTGTATTGAAGAAAAACAGAGAGCTTCTCAAAAAGCAGCTAAATACCTATCTGGCAACAAAAGACTTTTAGCTTTTACTTTATAAAACAGTATCATAATGCAGGACAAACCAAATCTCAATTTGTTTTCCCCATGATGAGAGGAATAACTGGAAAAATTGTTTCCAACACTTGCTTTAGAAATAAATAAAAGCGAAGCAGGGTAGCAATGAAGGCAAACATCAAAATCCTTAATTAATCATGGTGGCCTGAAATCTTAGTAGCAGGATCATGATCTCTGGGTCCTTTCTTGCCAGGTGGACATTATGGGCAAAACCTCAGATCTTAACATTTAAATTAGCCTGAATATAACACTAGTACAGTAATAGGTTAAGAATATTATTACCGTATATGCTGGTGTATGACGACTTTTTACCCCTGAAAAACATGCCTCCAAGTGGGGGCCCCGTCTTGTACACCGGGTGGACTTCAGTTGAATAAAATACAGTAATACCTCGGATAACATTTACCTTGGATAACGTTTTCCTCAGATAACGCTTAAATCGCATAACATTAAGCAATCTGGGGAGGAGAATTGCATCGAATAACGTTAAGGTCCTATGGGATGGATCGGATAACAACTTTTAATATCAGATGACGAACAGGAGTTTGAAGGTTTTTAAAGGGAAACTGTCATGCCAGCAAACTTGCTAGGGACTTGCCTGGCACTTGCTCTCTCCCTCTATTTGTTACCTTCCTTCTATCATTGACAGTTCCAGTTTGGTTAACAGATTAGAAAACAAACAGCATGGCAGCTCCCATAGGTTAATTGTTTCATTCAGCTTTAATGAATTGTCTTTGGTGAATTACATTTAATAAACTTGCACTGTTTTATGTTTACTGTACATGTTTGATAACATACAGCCTTGTGACAGTTTTTCTGCATATCATAAGCATTTGAATATAAATTAACATGTTGAAATCAAATCTGATGTTCTTTTATGTTTTATTTGGTGTGTGGAAGGTGTGCAGAAGAGGGGGTAGTCTTATACAGTGAGGATATAACAAACTATATTTTGAGTGGAAATGTTGGGGGGTCATCTTATACACCCAGTCGTCTTGTATGCCGGCATATACGGTATTTCATCTACCTAACTGGGACCCAGTATGTTATAAATATTATTATTCTTTGATATGTCAAAAAAATTCAGTATTAGTGATGTTACTGATATTAGAGGGAGGCGTTACTTATAACTGTGATGGCTAACCTTGGGACTCCAGATGTTCCTGGACTTCAATTACCAGAAAGCCAAATAATCACTCCTGCTGATCAGGGCTTCTGGGAACTGAAGTTCAAGAACATCTGGAGTGCCAAGGTTCACCATCACTGACTTATAAGATATCTTATCCTAGCATGAAAACTTCTGTTTCTGCAATATTTTGTTCATATTGTTCCCCTTAAGCTACAGATTTTACCAACTCTACTCAAAAATGGTATGGAATAACTAGTTTTGCTAGGGTTCCATTATTCTCAGCATTTGAGTAGATACAGTAATACTTTGGATAACATTTGCACCACACAACGTTAAAAACCGCATAACATTAAGGAATCTGGGGAAAATTGCACTGCACAACATTAAAACCCTATGGGATGTATCGCATAACGTTCACTGAAGTCTGTGCTGGTTATAATGTATCTCTATGGAGTTTAACGTTATGTGATTCATCCCACAGGATTTTAACGTTGTGCAATGCATGTATCACACAAAGTTAAAAACCGCATAATGTTAAGACTTGTGGAACCAAGTTTTAACGTTATCCAGGGTATTATTGTACAAGCAGAGAATGCTTGTCAACAACTCATTATAAAGCCATACCATACGTGGTTCAGAAGCACAGACATAACCTTATGCCACTGACTTACTGAAAATACAAAAAATTAACTCCAGATCCAAATCTGAAAGCTGTGTGTTATAAATAGCCAACTGGTTCAGTCACTGAGGCATCAAATGAGTATAGCACAGTGGTTCCCAATATGGGGCCCATGCCCCAGAGGGGGGACTTCAATTCCCAGAAGCCTAAGTCAGTACATTGGCTGATCAGTGCTTTGGGAAATTGACGTAGGCTTCTGGGAATTGAAGTCCCAAAACCAAAGGTTGGGAAACACTGGTAGAGAATGTCTTGCTAATCTGGAGGCTAAAGGTACAGCATTAACAGCAGAGGGCTCTATCTTCAGCCTGATGGCACATTTTCAGAGCTACGGTATGTAGATTAATCTATGTAAATGACATTTTTTCTTCTTGGAATTTTTAAATTCTCTAACTCTGAACTGATTTCCATTTATGATCATCTCTTACTGTGGCAACAAGTCCCACTATTACAGAAACTGTGAATCATATGATTTCCTCATGCCTACCCAAAGCATTGATTGTCGCAAATCAAGAGATTATGCTATCAGATCAATGGATTTCCATTACAATGCTACATCTAAAAAAAGATTGCAAGGTAATTTTAAAACATGTTGACTGTTTTCTTGATATACATTGGTTCCTTAGTTTCATCTTCAGGTAAAACAAGAGTACAGAACTGCATTTTTTAGAACTGAAACTCCCAAGATTCCTGTCCAGTACAACCAACTGTGAGAAATGGTAGAAGCAGAAGTCTAGTGACATGAGAAGAGCCACAATTCTTTCATTCCTGATGTTGAAAATTTGTCCCTCATTTTTATCATAAAAATGTATAGTTTGAATAATTTGTTTTGCCAATTTAATCAGCCAGTAATAAATTCAGAAATATTGGTTGGAGATGTTGTCTCCACACCCCTTCAAAGAACAGGGCTAGCATGCTTTTAATTATTTACATGTACCCAGTGAATTTAACAGAATACTGAAGGAAAACAGGAACATGAAGAGCCCTGTTCCATTCTTTTGATTCATGATTACTTCTCCCCAGATATTATCATGTCAAAATGAGTTCTCTAAAACAGCAGCCACAGCTGTTGTGCCATTTTTAATGATAGCACAAATATTGTACAAACACTAAATCACTAAAACAGTGAAGAGTCTGCATAAAGTAATAAACAAGCAAACAAACAAACCCATCCTACTTTGAACTTATGAAAATGCTCCTCGAAGTTTCATTTGTTATTCTGTCCCATAAACTATATTATTTGTGTCAGAATAAGGCAGTCAAGTCTACTCCCTTAAAACACAGCCTAGTCTTCTCTTATTCTCAACATTTCCATTCCTCAACCTTTCTAAACTAGCTATGATAAGTATGCTATATATAATGCATACAAGAAATACAAAGTAATTACTAATGCACATACATTTGATATTAGACAAAACTTCCCGTAGTATTATTATATACTCTTATCTCTTCTCAATATTTCCTGAATCAGGAAATCCTTGACAGATAGCCATTTAATCTTTGTTTAGAAAACTGCACTGAAGAAGAGTCCATTTCATTGGCTAACAGCTCTTAGTGTAAAGCTCTTCCTAATGTTTATGTAAAACCTCCTTTCTCACTATTTTAAAAAATTGCTTCTAGTTCTGACTCTGGAACCACAGAAAACATATGTGCTCCATCTTCCACTTGCATTGCAAATATGTGAAAATGGTAGCCATTTTGACATATGCCTGAGGAGGTTAACACACCAAATGAAAATCAAAACACTGAAATTGAACCCAGACAAGATTAAAGCGTTCTAGTTGGGTAGTTTTCAATCTGTTCTTGATAGAACAGTTTTCTCCTGACACATCAGCCATAGAGTTTGGGAGTACAGTCAAACCTCGGTTAGCGAGCGACTCAGCGAAAAACTCACATAACGAGCGGGTTTTTCAAAAAGCAATCCAACTCACATGGTGAAAATTTTCGCTATGCGAGTCAGACTTTCCCTATGGAAATGCGTAGCGAGCGTTTCTATGGGGGGAAACTCACATAACGAAAAAAAATTCACTATACGAGTCAGACTCACACAGCGAAAATATTTGCTATGTGAGTTGAACTTTCCCTATGGAAAACTCGCATAATGAGCATTTCTATGGGGAAAACTCGCATAATGAAAAAAAATTGCTACATGAGGTTTTCCCCTAAAAAAGCTCATTATGCGAGTTTTTCCATAGGAATTTTTGCTATGCGAGTCTAACTCACATAGCGAAAAACTCTCATAGCGAGCAGCCTCGCAGAATGAATTAAATTCATTATGCGAGGTATGACTGTACAGTATGTCTGAATCCACCTCTGTAGCTTCAGCACAGGAACTCACTGATATGTACTATCCATGAACCTATTTGAACAGAGTTCACCTGGTCACAGTTAGCTAAATTCTATTAGTTTATAGCAGGATTACTGCAATATAAGTCTACCTTGAAAACAGTAATGAAATTTCTATTCTGTATTAATAAGTAGGTTTGGGAATATAATTGTGTGACACTCGTGCTTTGTCAGATGTGCAGTCTACTTGACGGAGGCTGTTGATTCCAAACCTTGCTATTGCTGCACAAAATGGGATAGTATGCAGCTGGCAGGGGGCATTTCTTGTCTATTTCAGCAGTTAGAGCAGGGGTCAGCTACCTTTTAAAGTCAGAAGCTGGGTCAAGCTCCCTCCGACAGTTGAGGGGGGCTGAACTGGTGTTCCCACCACCGTAAACGCTGCCATAAACACATCTGCAGCTGTCATAAACACGTCTGCAGCAGCTGTAAACACAGCCATGGCTGCTTCTGGCAGTGGTGGCAGTCGGAGCAAGGGTGGGGGCAGGATGATTTGGTGCTGCAGGCTGGAATCGGCCCACAGGCTGTAGGTTGAGTTAGAGCAAGATTTGGAAATGCTATTTCACCTCTGGTCCTAATTACAAGTGCTGGTATTGACCTTTCAAATCCTAAACAGTTTGAGATCACAGGATGCAAAGCAAGTCAAACTAAAAAGTGCAGCCCATAGGCCACATGCAGTTTCTACGGGCATAAATGTGCTCCCAGCACCTTGTGTCTGTCTATGGCAGTTGTGCCATGTTTTAGAAGCCAAGCACCCTTCCCTCTCATATTGTTTTGTTGTTATTTTTGCTGCCAATTTAGCTTCAGTTGATGTCAGCTATAAGACCCTTCTGTTCATCTGCCAGAAAAGTTGACAGAGACTGTTGATTCCAGGCATGTACATTTGTTTCACAAAGGATATTTTCTGCAATGGGATCTACATGTCTATTTCAGTAGCTACAGTAAATTTTGAAATCAGAATTTTTCTTTTAATAGTTTGAGATATCTTTGCACTATTTACAGTGCAAGTGAACGTTTCTACCACCATGACCAAGTAAACATATAATACTGGATCTTTGCAAAATGTTACTCATAATCTTGGAGCCAAAAAACTTGTGAACAATTTGCCCTTCCCATTTCTTTGATTATATTTAAGCATACTCTTTCCACTATTGCTAGCCATGGTAATTACTAAGCAATGTTTCCATCTTAATCAGAAGGTGACCTATGCTACATAGATGGTGGTTATGATGGAAATCCTGTTTTGTGTTAATAAAACAGGAAATGGTAAACTACAGAAAAAGGCAAAACTGACGCATTTGTATGGGGTAGAAAAAAAGGATGCATTCTTAAGCTAACTTGTGTGTTGCAAATAAACGTACAGTAATATGTCGGATAACGTTTACCTCGGATAACGCTAAAATCGCATAACATTAAGTAATCTGGAGAGGAGAATTGGATCGAATAACGTTAAGGTCCTATGGGATGTCTCGGATAACAACCGCTAAAGCCTGTGCGGTTACAATGTATCTCTATGGAAATCAGATACATCCCATAGGATTTTAACATGCATCGGATAACACTAAAAATGGGATAACACCAAGACTTGTGGAACCAAGTCTTAGCGTTATCCGAGGTATTACTGTACTATGATTTCCCCTTTCAATTGCATCAACTCTGAATTGAAAATTACAGTTAGAAATTTCTGATATTATTCTGATGTTTAAACAACAGCTCCCATAAATTTCAGGTTGCACGGCTGTAGCAGAAACAATGTGAGATTGAGCTAAACAGTATCTGGAAGGCACAAAGATGTCTACCTTTCTTCCACAATTGAAAGGTAGGGCAAAGTACAGCTCCAACAATGTTTTTGTAGGCACCAAAACATGAATTTCATTTGCTGGAAGCCTCTAAATCAGTGGTTCCCAATGTGGGGTCCATGCACCACAAGGGGAGTTTAATTCCCAGAAGCCCAAGTCAGTACACTGGCTGATCAATGCTTTCGGGAATTGACTTAGGCTTCTGGGAATTAAAGTCCAAAAACAAAATGTTGGGAAACACTGCTCTAGAAGTAATGATTCACCTTTCAAATAGTTCCTTCTACTACACCATTTAATACACCTATTTTTCAAACCTTTTCTGGTTTCATTTCTATAGCTCTCTGAGCCACCTTTTGCAGTCTGTCCAGCCTCCAAAAAGTACTATGAACACAGAATCATCACAAAAAATATGGGGGAAGGCACAACTGGTATACTACTGCTAGAAAAATATGGGTGGGTTATCTTGTTACACTTAAAAACAGTATACAGTAATACCTCATATAACATTAGTATCGAATAACACTAAAATCGCATAACATTAAGGAATCTGGGGGGAAGAATTGCATCAGATAACATTAAGATCCTATGGGATGCTTCAGATAACAACCGCTAAAGCCTGTGTGGTTACAATGTATCTCTATGGATCCCATAGGATTTTAACATGCATCAGATAACACTAAAAATCATATAACACCAAGACTTGTGGAACCAGGTTTTAGTGTTATGTGAGGTTTTACTGTATAGTATTACTAAAACTTTCAGATGAAAGTTAAACTATCTTTATAAACAGAAAAGCTTGAAATTAGAAATAGATTTCTAACCACTGTCTTAGCAGTGGATTCAAATGACAGGAATGGAGAAAAGAGTTACACACCATTTCATGTGACTGGTTTCTTTTCTCATCTGTTCACACAATGTAGTCTCTCATATAAACTCAAATGGAAGAAATCTGATGTATTACACTGCAAAGCCATCCTAATTTTCAGTCTATGTAGCTTTGGAAGTCCAAAGCAGCACATCTTCTTTCAATCTGTCCAACACCTTTGCCTGGACGCTATTTCACAGCAGAAACCGACAGGTTCACAACTTTAACTTTCCCCCCAGGAAGATTTAGCAAAGGAAGCAATGTACAAGGATCATATTGGTTTTGTTAAGATTAAGTAGACTGAACTGCAGCAACACAAACTAGTTCATGGACAGCATTTCCTTTCAGAAATTGGAAGAGAGCTTTGAAGTTTAACTAATTCCAAGATGTTACAGTAAATCACAAAGTGGCATCTAAATGAGTATACTTTTATAGTTCTTTAATGCATTTTGAAAATGGAAAGAACACATCCTGTACTCCATACATGTATTTAAATTAATTACCTTGTTTTTGATTATAAGTTTATTTTCTTCTTTCTTTATACAGTTTAGTGCCAGTTTCACTAAAACTGAAGTGCCTTTCTTTCACATGCATTTTAAAAATGCATTCTATGCTTTGATTTTCCACACGTACATTCTGTGTTGGATATTTTCCATTATCAGGTGATCACAGTTCTTGCTTTCAAATCAGAAGAACAATTTAGGTTTAGGCTTAGGATGAGTAAAAAATAAATAGTTTATCTGCAGCTTTCTATTTTCTTGTTACCCTTCAACAACACTTTCATGTTGCAAAAGAGTAATCAGAGGCCTATTACATAAATATCCCTCTAAAACAAATATTTATCAGACATCGTTCAGAAACAGATCGTATGACCAACTATCTAGAGTAAATTATTTTTAAATTGTCACTTATTATTTCTGTAATTATCCCCTATAGTTCTGCTTATTACTCAACTAGAGTCTGAATAGGGTGAGCAGAAATGCCATTTTGACCTGCTGCTTCTTTGCTGATGGTACAAGATAATAGGGACTTATTTGTCACTCTTAAGATGACAGCAGCATCAGAATTGTCAAAATATCTTGTAGATATCAGTGCAGGACAAGCATAAAATTGCTGATAGAGATCCCTGTCAGCTGCTTCTCTAGAGCAAATCAGATTTTGTCTGATCACGTGAGTGAGTGACTCAAGACATCGTGTCAAAAGTTAAAAAAACCTGGTGATTTCCAATTTGGAAATAGTTTCAATATCATGTATATTATTACGAAATAACACTTTTCTGTATGCATTTCAATATATGAAACATCTCAAATCTGATGAAAGGCACTGGCATTCCAATAATTACCTTGTGAACATCCCAGAACATGTACTAAGTGCTATGGGGCAGTAAATAAGTGCAATTGCTACTGCTATTTTGTCTGAAATACTGAAAATTAAACAGAAACTGGATCAAAAGCTATCAAACCATGATAGTTCACCCCTTCCTTCTTTACGTGTTACAATTTTGGATGGGGAGGAGCTCATCCTGCCATTGTAAACCAAGACTATGAAGATATTCCCCACAATTCCACATCTTAAAATGCAATATCAATCAATCAATCAATCAATCAATCAATCAATCAATATTATGGCCCAAAACCAGCATAGTACAGCAAAAGGAATAGAAGTTAAAAAGAGGGTACTTAAAATATATCAAGAAACAGAAGTTAAAATGAGAGTATTTAAAATATATTTTTAAAAGGAGCAGAACAAGTTCCTATCTCTGCTGCTCTGCAAGTACAGTATCCTGGCCAGTCAAATAGCACATACACCCATTGGCTGCTATCTGATGAAAGTCCCACTTTCTAGCATTCTAATCAGTGGTGGGCTCCAAAAAATTTTACTACCACACTGTGGGTGTGGTATGGTGGACGTGGCCAAGGGGAAGCCCTGTGTTGTACCCAAATTAGGACTACTTTATTTCAAAACTTGGAAGGGAAGGGCCGGCCAGAATTTCTGCTACCAGTTCTGGTGAACTGGTGCAAACCTGCTGATTCTAATACAGCACTTAGAGGTTTCAAAAATTTGTATAGTCAAAGTATTCGCGGTAGTAATGTATGGTTGTGAGAGCTGGACCATTAGGAAAGTGGAACGCAGAAGAATAGATGCCTTTGAGATGTGGTGTTGGAGGAGAGTTTTGAGAGTACCCTAGACAGTGAGGAGAACAAATAGGTCAATATTAGAAGAAATCAACCCTGACTGCTCCTTAGAAGGTCAAATAGTAAAGATGAAGCTGAAGTACTTTGGACATCAAATGAGAAGAGAGGATTCGCTTGAGAAAGCCTTGATGCTGGGAAGGTTAGAGGGCAAAAGAAGAAGGGGGCGGCCAAAAATGAGATGGCTAGATGGTACTGTAGACACAATGGGCACAAAGCTGAGCCAGTTGAGGAGGATGGTGGAGGACAGAGATGCCTGGTGGACAGTAGTCCATTGGGTCGCAGAGGGTCAGAATCGACTGTGTGACTGAACATCAACAAAAGTAGCTGCCTATCAATCCATTCTAGATTCACCCCTGGCTCAAAAACTTAGAAAAGAAATAAATTGATCAATGACTATCTTATGATAATGTCATTTTAACAACATCTAACACACTTTGAATATGCAAATTTATTCAATTTTTTAAAAATCACTTCATAGAAACCCATTACAGTTATCATAATCCATCATAGTTCATCCACTTTGCTTATGGGTATCTTAGATTGATAAACTATGACTTAAGGGAAGTTAGGATCTGAACCTTGGACAAGGTCATCAAATTACAGTTGACTCCAAGATATTAAGTAACACCTAAGAAGGAGAAAATGTCATAGATATTTTGAGAAAGCCTTGATGCTGGGAAAGGTGGAGCGCACAAGAAGAAGGGGGCGGCCAAAAATGAGACGGGTAGGTGGTATTGTAGACGCAGTGGGCACAGAGCTGGGCGGGTTGAAGAGGATGGTGAAGGACAGAAGTGCCTGGCGGACAGTGGTCCATGGGGTCACAAAGGGTCCGAATCAACTGTGGGACTGAACAACAACAAACAAATAGGGACAACTTTGCAGGAAAGGTAAACAGCGTTCCGTGCACTTCGGTGTCTAGTCATGCCTGCCACATGTCCATGGAACCGTCTGCAAACGCAGATAGCGCTGGCTCTTCGGCTATAAACAGAGATGAGCACCAAACCCTAGGGTTGGATACGACTGGCTTTCAAGCATGGGTGACCTTTACCTTTGCCTTTATCACAAGCTTTTTCAGCAGAGGACTCAAATGCTACATTCTGTCAAGTAGAAAAACAAAAAGAAAGAACATAACATTTATTCTAATCCAGATTCTCAAATGTTTATACTATCATTTAAATCAAAAAGTTTATATACTATGCAGACATTCAGTGTCAATAATTGATGGAATTGCAAAATTTGAACACTTAAAACTCTTTGCATTAGACATAATAAATTGTCAAGAGATGTTTTATCTCACTCCCAACTCACTACACATCCATGTCAATCACACTTTGTTTTCTTGGATTATGACAAAACACCTATCTTGATGACAAGCAACAAAAACAACATCTCATATGTCCCAACATTTACACGACAAATCTACCTTCCTGTTGTATAATTCAGGAATCCCTGTTTACAATAAAAAGCAAATATTTGACAAATGGGAAAAAAATATTACCCATTTCAGAATGAGACGGGATACAACATCTGAATTAGTCTGTTAAAGGAGAGTTACAAACATTTAAGAGCTCACCAACTTCACGCATGGGCCAACATACTGTTGCATAGCTATCTGACATCACTGGCATAGTTTCTGCACAATTTGTACACAATGAAACAAATTGCACTCAATAGAAATCAAAGCAGGGGCTCTTTAATTAGTGCCCATCTGTGTCATTCCCACTGAACTTGTGGAGTTATAAAACTGGATTTGGGCCACTGATTTAAATGTGAACTAAACTCCATTAAACAAGAAAGTGGAAATCTGAGCACTACATATTTTCATGGCTGAGAGAGTATTACTAGCATTTAATGGCCTACAATCACTATTCCAAAAGAGCCACCTTCTCCACAGTTTCCAAATTATGATCTGAATGACTAATAATCACTATTTCATGCATGCTAGACCTAAGATTTAGAAGCTGCTCTTCATTAGGTTTTGCCACGCTGAAATATTAATTATTTAGGTTCATCTCTTATGAAAAATTCTGCTTAACAAGAGAAGTAGACTCTTACTTTTAGGAAACACTGGCATGACTGATTCATGGTTCAACATCTGCCAAGATTAACCCAAACCAATGAGAACTATATAAACAACAAGGTAAGCACATGTTAACCAGGAGGACTTTAAGGATAACAATCTTTAATTTTGATCCTTAATTTAACCTTGATTCCACGAAAGTTCACATTTAAATACAGGTGGCAGTCTTTAAGGCAGGGGTTCTCAACCTTTTCAAGCCAAGGGCCAGGTCACACTCTCTCAGGCAGCTGTGGGGGCCAGACGGCCATTTTCCCACGTTTGCCACACATGGCACTTCCAGGTGTGATGGAGGAGGTGGTGGGTCACATGAAATGGTGTCAGGGGCCACACCCAGCACCCGGGCAGTAGGTTGAGAACCCCTGATTTAAGGTGTCACAATTCTTTTGTTATTTTGTTTTATTTACGCTCTTATTTTATTCTTAAACTTACCGTATTCATTTTATTTACTTAGATTAAATATTACAAAGTAGAGCCTACTGGTATCAGCTGTTTGGCAGTTAAACACATGGCCTTGGAGGGTAGGTGGGTTTCCTTCCTTAAAGGTAAAGTTCACCCTTGCTCGAAAGCCAGTTGCATCTGAATCTAGGGTTCAGTGCTCATCTCTATTTCATAGCTGAAGACAGACAGCTTCTGCAGACATTTCCGTGGTCATGTGGCAGCCATGCCTAGACTCCGGAGCGGACAAAACACTGCTTACCTTCCCACCGAAGTAGTTCCTATTTATTTACTTGCAATTTCTTGCTTTCGAACGGCTAGGTTGGCAGGAGCTGGGACAAAGACGGAAGCTCATTCTGTCCTGCATTATTAAGGTATCGAACCGCTGACCTGCCACCTTCCAGTCAGCATCTTAGCCACTTGAGCCACTGCAGTCCCTTACAGACTTTTAAATAGAGATTGAATGGCCAGCTATTGAGGATGCTCCTCTATTGAATTTACTGCACCAACAGAGGATTGGATTTGATTGCATTTCAGTACAGTCTAACTCTGTGATTAAATAGATGTATAACTTGCCTTTTAAGTCACAATGGCGTCACAAGATAGCTTATAGAAAAATGGTACAAACACAAGCCTTGAAACCAAAAGTAATACACAGGTAGTTACATTTTCCATTTCAATTCTTGCTTTTCATCCTCTAATTGCAAACTTCCTTGATATGAAAAAGAACACTAACAAGAGGCTACCTGGATTCAGCAGCTTTAGCAACCTCATTTGAAAACAAAACAAAACAAAACAAAAAGCTACAAAGGAGATTATATCTGTAGCTGTGACTTTTATATCCTAAAGCTATGAATACAGATATGTTTCCTTCCCAAGGGAAGAAAGTAATGCCACCACAGTATTATGCACTGTGGATTACGGACCTGCATATTTCATCTATTGTATGCATTTCCTGTCACACTTCATGAACTCATTCACCCAAGAGAGACATATTTTTCTGCTTGTGTAGCTTTCCATTTCATCATGCTGATTACAATACCATTGCTAAACCAATTAAGAGAGAGAGAAACCCAAACCACCTGGTGACAGTCTTCAATGGGTAAACTGTTCATTGTTCATTGATTTAGCTTGCCTAAAATCATAGCAAATCTTCCTTTTCTTAACTTTTCCAAGGAGTTAAGAACAGGAAGACTATCGCCATGATGATAGCCAATATCCGGAACGGATACGGAAGCTGAAGAAGAAAATCACAGGAAAAAATGGGAAAGCTGTTCATTGTCCATCTAACAAAGTTAAAACACAGCGTAAACATGCTGACATTTCACTGGCTTATCCTATTCATTCCTTAAGAGATTTTATCCTTTGATTAGATAACATAAATATCCTCAGGTATAACAATGTACACATGAAATATAACACTATTGAAGAGTAAGATAGGTAAAGGATAAGAGATTACCCAAAACACATTTCCTAAAACCAAACACAAATCCTGATAAAATTGTAGTCAGAAATCCATACAGTTCTAAATATACAGTGCAATTCATAAAACAAAATCCTTAAAATGTGCATACAGTAATACCTCAAGTAATGTTTATCTCAGAAAACGCTAAAATCTCATAGCGTTAAGTAATCTGGAGAGAAGAATTGGATCGAATAACGTTAAAGTCCTATGGCATGGATCAGATAACAACCACTAAAGCCTGTGCGGTTACAATGTATCTCTATGGAATTTTAACATTATCCGATCCATCCCATAGGATTTTAACATGCATCGGATAACACTAAAAATCGGATAACACCAAGACTTGTGGAACCAAGTCTTAGCGTTATCCGAGGTATTACTGTATTTCCACAATGCACATAGCAACACCAGTATATTCTAAGGTGCATGAAAACAGCTAGTCAATTAGAATAATTCCATAAAAAAGAACTGCATTTGAAAAATTTTCACATTTTGAAAAATCTAGGAGAAAAAAGAGGAAAAGACTTACAATCACTACCTAGGAATACCTTGACTAGAAGGGAAAAAACAATTTAATTTCTAAACCAGAGAGATATGACAATGTGTCACTTTGAGAGTATAGCATAGCACAGCAAGATGACCTTGTATTTTTTAAATTAAAAAAGAAGAAGAAGAAGAAGAAGAAGGTAAAAGCAAGAGAAAGTTCCCCGTGAAAATACCACTGAAACTCACAACATAGATATAATCCTTCTTTCAAAAAGATCACTGGAAAAACTCTTACTGATTTCATCAGATTTATAAGTAATAGGAGTACAGTTAAACCTCGCATAAAGAGCGCATCGCTTAAAGAGTAACTCGCTTAAAGAGCAGAATTTTCTCTGAATGTTTGCTTCGCTTAACAAATAAAACCAACCAAAAACTCTCTTAACAAATAAATCAGGGTTCGCAATCCCACCCACAATAGATCACTTACAATGGTGTTTCACTTAAAGAGCAAACTCGCTTAAAGAGCAATCTTGTGGAACACATTATGCTCTTTAAGTGAGGTACAACTGTACACATTAGTAGCTGGTTGGCACCACATGCAAGGGAAGCAAACTGTGAAGATGAAACTGGAGATTGAGTGTTTTAAGATAAACAGTATATTAAGATCAGAATTCTGTTTGCTTAAATGATAATGTTTCCCCACTTCACCTGGGGCAATTGAACAACGGCATAAGACCAGCGCCACAAATCTCTTTCAGGGTCTACTTAGGTATAACTAGCATGGGAAATATTACACTGGGGAACAAAAAAAAATTTTTTTTTTCTTGGTGCCTAAAATTTTTCAACTGATTTCGGGCATTTGGGGGCAGCTGATTCTGAAAATGCCATCCATTTTGTTCTAACAGCTCTAGTTCATGAGATATTGATGATGTCATTATACATTGCTCTTATGACTACACTTGTATTTGCCTCACCATTCGTAAATTGATTGTTTTAATAATACTTATTGATGTTGTTCAAGCTCTATTCCTGTTGTTGTTGCAAGTGTAATTTAACTAATCTGACATTTTTTGTCATTCTCTGTGCTCTCCTTTACTGTTGAGACTAGATGCTGTGCATCCCGAAACTAGTCCAACTCCGCAGCTACTCCATGGACTCATCCAGGGAGGCTTGCATTCCAGTTTTTTTCTCCTTATCTTAAGTATGATTTTGACATTTATTTCTTTTTTTACAAGCACTAATATGGGTTTATCAAGAAGATCATGTATAAATAATCCTGATGGTTTTTGTTTCATCTGTGGTGAATACACAGTCATTCAGCAAAGAAAACCCATAACTAACTTTATAAAAAGAGCTTATTTGGCCTATTTTAAAGTAAAACTGGGAGACCAAGATAAGGTTTGGGCACCTCACATTGTATGTAAAACATGCACAGAGCATCTGTGTCAGTGGTCAAATGGGAAACGGAAGAGCTTGAAATTTGGGGTACCAATGATGTGGCGAGAACAAAGAAACCACAGAGATGACTGTTACTTTTGTTCAGTGAATGTAAAGGGCATCAACTGTAATAACCGAAAACATTGGATATATCCCGATCTACCCTCCGCACGACGCCCTGTTCTACATTCAGAGGAGATACCTGTACCTATTTTTGCCAGTCTTCCAGAGTCATCAGAAGAAGAGGACAAATCAGCTGAAAGCGTTTCTGAGCAAGAAGACAGAGAATTTGCAGGACGTTCGTCAGTTGTACCCGGCTTTAGTCAGGCAGAATTGAATGACCTCATTCGAGATCTAAGTCTTCCAAAAAAGTCATCGGAAATATTGGCTTCCAGATTGGCAGAAAAACACTGTCTGTTGCCGGAAACAAAAGTCACATTCTATCGCAAAAGGGAAACAGATTTCCTGCCATTCTTCGCAACAGAAAACCAGTTTGTTTTTTGCACCAATGTTGAAGGACTCTTAATGAAACTGGTGTAAGAAAATACATACCAAGTGAATGGTGGTTATTTATAGATAGCTCCAAACGTAGCCTAAAATGTGTTCTTTTGCACAATGGCAACAGATACAGGTCAATCCCAATTGGTCACTCAGTTGCTATGCGAGAAAATCAAGCTACAATAGCCAAAGTCCTGGAGAAGATCTCATACCATATTCATCAATGGCTAATCTGTATCGATCTCAAGATGGTGAATTTTCTTCTAGGACAACAAGGGGGTTACACCAAATACACCTGCTTTATATGTCTATGGGACTCTAGAGCTAAAGATCAACACTGGGTGAGAAGACAGTGGCCTCTTAGAGAAAGCATGACTGTTGGAGAAAAAAAACATCATCAGAGAACCTTTGGTTGAAAGAAACAATATTATATTGCCACCACTCCATATAAAACTTGGATTAATGAAGCAATTAATCAAGGCTTTGAATAGACATGGAGGATGTTTTGGCTATATATGTAACAAATTTCCTGCATTGAGTCTGGAAAAAAAAAGCAGGTATATTTGATGGACCACAAATCCGCCAACTCATTAATGACCAGAAATTTCAAGACTCAATGAATGATACTGAGGCCGCTGCGTGGTTGTCATTCAGTATGGTAGTGCAAAATTTCCTTGGAAACTACAAGGCTCCTAATTATGAAGAATTAGTGGAGAATATGCTCACTAATTTTTGTGCACTTGGCTGCAACATGAGCATAAAAGTACACTACCTGCACAGTAATTTGGACCAATATGCAGATTGTCTTGGTGATGTAAGTGAAGAACAGGGAGAGTGTTTTCATCAGGAAATAAGTTCAATGGAAGAACGATATCATGGACGATGGGATGTACATATGATGGTAGACTATTGCTGGAGCATCCAGCGTGAATATTCCAAGATCAATGCATCGGAGGAAATCACAGAAACGAGGATTCAGTGACCTAGTGGAAAAACTTTAATGAGCCTAATGTGACTTACTGTATATGCTGGTGTATAAGACTACTTTTTTCTCCTGAAAAACATGCCTCCAAGAGGGGGGGGGTCGTCTTATACACCGGGTGCACTTCAGTTGGGATAGACATAGCTGCCAATAGTGGCCTCCCGATACCCGCCTGGCGCCCATAGCGGCCTCCCGATGTTCAACCAACTCATTCTACATACCATCCAGTATTGTGCGGTATCCAGCGTGGCTGCAGCAAGCATCAGCAGCGAGACAGGGGTGCCAGCCTTTTCGGCGTGACTGGCCCGTTCTGCTTGGCGGGAAGCAACGGTGCTCCACCCTACCCCTTGTCTACGTAGAGCTTGCACATGCACACTTGCGCACTAGTGCCAGCCACAGGGAGATGTTAAAATCAAATCTGATGTTATTTTATGTTTTATTTGGTGTGTGGAAGATGTGCGGAAGAGGGGGTAGTCTTATACAACGAGTATATAACAAACTCTATATTTTGAGTGGAAATGTTGAGGGGTCGTCTTATACGTCCAGTCGTCTTATACACCAGCATATACGGTAAGTAAAATAACTTGTGTATTTTATTGTATGTGAGTGATGTACAGTAGTTATATACAGGGGCGTAGGAAGGGAGGCAGGGGGGCAAATGCCCCGGGCGGCGTGTTCCAGGGGGGTGGCATTTTTAAGGGCCCCCCCCAAAAAAATTCCCCCATTTTTTTTTCAAACAAAAAATTTTTTTGCCTCCAGGCGCGCATTGAAGGCTCCCGGAGGCGGGAGGGGTGGTGGAAAAATCTTTTGGGGGGGTGGGAAAATATTTGGGTGGGCAAAAAAAGTTTGGGTGGGCGTAAAAAATTTTTGGGGCCGGAAACATTTCACTCTGTCCTGGGTGGCTTATACCCTCGCTACGCCTCTGGTTATATATGCAACCAGTATGGTTAGATTGGCCTAATGTTAATAAGCCATATCTAAAAAACTAGAGCTGGTGGGACATAACTGAAAGCATTTTTGGAATCAGTGACCCAAATATACCCAGAAATAGGTGAAAATTTGTGAGGCACCAAAATGACTGTTCCCCCATTGAAAGGTCACAGATATGGCAATAGGGTATAATTCCTCTCTCTCATTCACTAGAGAAAAACAGACCAAACAAAATGTCAGGGGTAAAAGAAATTGTTCACATGCAAGCAACCAAATCTTGGGGGAAAGGGTGGAGAAAGGGAGCAGTAACTGAACACAAAGCTGCATTCACATTTGAAATCTATAGCAGTTTTATACGCCATACAAAATAAAACCCATCCTACCATTATGCATGGTATTCATATAATGGGATTTGGAGCCAATTCATTAACATTTTTTATATTCTCTCTCTCTCTCCCTCACACACGCACGCACGCACGCACGCACGCACGCACGCACGCACGCACGCACGCACGCACGCACGCACGCACGCACGCACGCACGCACGCGCGCACACTGGACTTCCTGAATCACAATATATCATGTTGTCTCCTCTAGCTTCAATATCAGATTTTAAGATGTCTCACAAAACTTGGCACTTGAGATTCTTTAGCTGAAGACAGAAGGGACTGATAGAACTTAATGAGCAGATCATTTTGCATTCTATTAACAAATTATTGCCTTCCCTTGCTGGGCACCTTGCCCTAATTTGAGAATGCACTGACTTCAGAATAAGTTATTTGCAGTGAATTTTCATAACTCAGATTCCTGTGGGTTTAATTCCTGATATAATTAATAATAATAACTGCATGCCATTAAGTCAATTCTGACTTATGGAGAGGCTTTCCAGAATTTTCTAGGTAGAGAATACAGAAAAGCGAATTACCATTTCCTTCTCCTGGGGGCACACTGGGTCTATGTAGCTTGTCCATGAATACATAAGTTGGATCTTCTCCCAGGAAGCACAGTGGAGAATCAAACTCCCAACCTTTGGCTCTGCAGTCAGATACCTAAACCACTGAGCTATCCAGCCAGCTGGTCCTTATATAAAGTGAAAACTATAAATGCACATAAAAGGTTCATAAAGGTTTCAATTCACAGTGGAGGCCCAACCATTAACAGTATCATTCTGATTCAATATCAAAGCTGATTGGCAGAAGCTCAACACAACATTGGATGGAATTATGCCAAACATCTGTCCATTACCAAAGGTCTATGAATAATTCATTGAGTCAGCAGAAACATTGTCCTTGAGGATGCAGAATCACCTCCCTCCAAGCCTAACTCTGGACCTATTCTGATTCTGGAAATCTGAAGAAAGTCATGAGTGCTTACTACTTTTAAGCCTAATAAAGAATCTAGGAAATTTGAAAGCTTCAGACTGATATCACAACTTTGTTATCTTTATAATGGCCTGAAAAGAGTTAGTCTTCATCTGATAACAGTTTGGCTTTAGAAGAAACCTACAGAGTTATGCCTTCATTTAATGCAACATACTGAGGATGACGCTGAAACAAGGAGAATCAGAAGCATAGCATTTCTTGACCACTGCCAATGACACTATTAAACATCAAATATTACAACATAAATTCTATAATATAACCACATAATATAAGATAACTACAATTACTAGCAATTGTTTTGCAAAATAATTTCATCAACTTTCAAGGACAACACAATTGATGGGAGGACTCAAAGAATGATCAACCCCAGGCAGGGTGTCAAGATCAGGAATTTTGTAAAATAATTAAGAGGAGTGGGGAAAATGCAACCCTGAAAATATAAAATGTGCTTTAAAATGAGGTTGAATAGCAGTGTATTAAAAATCATTCCTGGACCATCAGTTAGTTCTCCATCTCAAGCTATGAAAGACAAAGCAAGGTCAATATAAAACAATATTTCCTTACAAAAAGATCTCTTTCCTAGCAAGCTGAAACTTGAGCATGAACATGCAAGTCAGGGGTGGCCAACCTATGGCCCACAGGTCAGACCTGACCCGCAGTACCATTTCATGTGGCCTGCCACCACCCTCGCTGCTAACGGAAGTGGAAGCAGATGGATTTACAACAACCATAAACACACTCATGGATGTGTAAATGTGCCCGGCCTACCATAAATGCTGTGGTAAATGTGCCCGCAGCTGCAATAAACACATTTACAACAGCTGTGGACATGTTTTATGGCAGCATTTATGATGGGAGAAACGTGACTGGCCCACTCAGCTGTCCAGGGGCCATGGTCAGGCCCACAGCCTAAAAAGGTTGGGGATCCCTGATGTAAGTATTGATAAGAAAAGACATTGAGCGAGCGAAATTCCTAGACCACGAAACTCTACAGTACTGAAATGTAAGTACAGTCAAACCTCACATAAAGAGCGCCTCGCTTAAAGAGTATCTCACTTAAAGAGCAGCATTTTCTCTGAATGTTCACTTTGCTTAACAAATAAAACCAACCAAAAAATCGCTTAACAAATAAATTGGGGTTCACAATTTCCCCCACAATTGGTCACTTACAATGGTGTTTCGCTTAAAGAGCAAACTCGCTTAAAGAGCAATCCTATGGAACGGATTATGCTCTTTAAGCGAGGTACAACTGTACCTCATCAAATTCACTCATCAGCAATTTACACCCCTTCTAGTTTGTTGGTTTCCTATGTGTTCAAAGGACCTAGTCAAAATAGTTTGCTGTGACAACAGTTTACCACCTTCACAACCCACTAAAATAGAGAGTTGACAAAAACAATGGACATTTCCACATAATTTTAAAGAGATGTGTTTTATAGATTAGCAATTTGCTCTAGCAGCAGGCCTCAATTATTGAGAGTTGAAGAAAAAAATAAACAAATGATTAAAAATATAAATATAGGGAAACAAGGTTACATGACAGACACACAAACACCAACAACAGCAGATAACAGGAACTAGATGCCAAAAACCAAGACGTGTCAGGTTATCTGATTTCACACTGAAATTAACTCCTTCAAGGATAAATGTCACCTATGATGAACCATTACAGACTCAAACTATCAAAGAGTGTTATGACATTTTATAATGTTCTGAGAACATTGTTCAAATATTGCACTTTTGACCTTGACAAAGGCACTGGCTCTTCTTTTATTTAAAATTGATGCCAATGTTGAACTATTTCCAAAAAAGTACTAGAAGTGTTGTCTATGTTGACAATCTCACACTTCCTGCCTAGTCTGACAGCTTTCAGATAGCAGAACGTCTCTAACAGATGCATATTATGACATAAATCAGTTTAAATCCAACCCTCCTAAGACTCAGTTATGTGCCTTTTATCTATGAAGCAAACAGACATACAGTAAAACGACTGGATCGGATAACGACTGGATCGGATAACGCTAAAATCGCATAACGTTAAGTAATCTGGGGAGGAGAATGGATCGAATAATGTTAAGGTCCTATGGGATGGATCGGATAACAACCGCTAAAGCCTGTGCAGTTACAATGTATCTCTATGGAGCTTTAACGTTATCCGATCCATCCCACAGGATTTTAACATGGATCGGATAACACAAAAAATCAGATAACACCAAGACTTGTGGAACCACGTTTTAGTGTTATCTGATGTTTTACTATATCAGAAACTTCAGATTACCTGGAAGGATGTTCAACTACATCAATGTTTTGCCACCCAATACTTAGATGTTACTTAGATGTTCCATTTGCTGCCCGGTAAGAAATATTGCCAAAAAACAAAGCAAAAGGTCTCTGCAAGGAGCAATTCTTTAAAAGTTATTGGGAACAACGTAGAAACATAATTACAAACACTGCAAACTAAAGTCTTGGCCTGGTCTTATGCTATTCCACAGGCAAACACGCAGCCCATGCAAAAAGACAGACATAGCACTCAATGAAAGCTGTAGAAATGTTGTTGGATGTCTGAAGTCAAACATACATTCCCCTCCAAAATAAATAAATAAATAAATACCAGTAAATAAATCTGTGATTCTTGAAGGCAGAAAATACCAGGACTATAATGTGGGGAAAAAAAGTATTTACTTTTTAAAATACAGTAATACCCCGTATAACGCAAGTACCGAATAGCGTGAAAACCGCATAACGTTATAAGATTTCCAGAAAAATCTTGTACTGAATAACGCGATGAATAAGCGATTTTTCACATTATCCGGAACAAGTGTATGGGGGGGGGGGAGTTGGATTGGGTAGAACATCTACCCAAACCCCCCCCCCCAGCTCCTGCCTGCCTGCCTTTCCCCCTAGGCTTCCCTCTGCTTATTTTCTTTCCCGACTAACAGCTGATCAGAGCCTTTTTTTTTTAAACTAGGGAAGGGGGGGGGAGAGAAATGTTGTTTCTATAGAGAAGTAAAGGAGGCCAAAGCTGCTCTCCCTGTCACTTTGCTCCTTCCCCACCCCCACCCCCACCAGCTTGGGGACTCCCCACAGCCACCCCACTGCCTGCTCGGACACATAGAATACACCCCCCAACTCTGCTTACCTAACTTCATGAGAAAAAAGGAAGGGGAAAAATTCAGCGATGTGATTGGATCTCTATGTCAGCGATGTGATTGGATCTCTATGCCCCACTTCCCTAGTTTAAAAAAAAAGGCTCTGATCAGCTGTTAGTCAGGAGAGAAAATAAGCAGAGGGAAGGCTAAAGTAGCGTGGGGGGGGAGGCACTTTTCCCCCTACTGCAGTCACAGTGGTGGGGGTAGCTTTAAAGGCACCCCACTGCCTGCTCAGTTTGTCCCTGAAGTCAGGGCTTTTTTTAAAGAGTTGTTCGATGCATGTATCGCACAACGTTAAAAACCGGATAACGTCATGACTTGTGGAACCAAGTCATAACATTATACGGGGTATTAGTGTAGATGCATTTTTAAAGTCTAGTCATGGTCATACACAAAAATTAGGTACAGTAATTTGAAGTCACTTCATTGGCTACAGACTAGAATTGGCAAAACTAAAGCATGAGAACCAAGATTTTGTCAAAGCTAAAAGCTTAGGATGGGCTTGATGTCCTCTATGCCAAACGCTTAGCTAACCCTTACTCTCTAACCCAAAGAACAGATTTTAGATTATTTTGGCAAAAATCCAAATTCCTCCAAAGAAAGTTTTATGTCTCAGCATCTCTGCATAGACTAACATATAGGCATGCATACTTTTTACAATTATGGAGAGACAGTAAAGATAATAGAATTTCTTTTTTCCATTTATTTAAATACAAACATATATGGTGTACCAGATAACAAAGCATAGATCCCAAATGGATAACAAACAACATCAAAAAAGCACTTGTGGTCTAGATCAGCAGTTAATTGAACAATTAGATTACAGTGGCTCAAGTGGTTAAGATGCTGACTGGAAGGCAACAGGTCAGCAGTTTGAGACCCGAGTACTGCACGACAGAATGAGCTCCCATCTCTGTCCCAGCTCCTGCCAACCTAGCAGTTTGAAAGCAAGAAATTGCAAGGAGATAAACAATACCACTTTGGTGGTAAGGTAAACAGCATTCTGTGCACCCCGGTATCTAGGCATGCCTGGCACACGTCCATGGAAACATCTGCAGAGGCAGACAGCACTGGCTCTATGGCTGTAAACAGAGATGAGCACTGAACCCTAGAGTCAGATACGACTAGCTTATGAAAAGGGATGACCTTAACCTTGACCTATAATTATTGACAATGAATTACTTTAGCTAGGCTATGGCATAACAGGCATATTATACTCAAAAGAGATAATAATAATTTCATGTCATAAGTTATTCTGGGTTGATCACATATTAATAAACAATGCAAATCCAACTTCACATCTCTTAGTAAGAATACAGTATATGGCCTATAAAGCAGTTACTGAAAGAGTAACTTAATTAAGCAACCACTAGGCTACATCAAAAAAAAATATGCACTTATAACACCAAGGCAGTTTTAATTTGGCTTAATGAGAAAGAGAGAATTACAGTCAAGGCTTATATGGTTTAATAAGTTTACCAACACATATGTTACATGAGTGAGAGCAGATAACTTCTGAAAGATATAAAACAATGCAGTAAATTAATGACCTTTAAATTTAAAAAGCCATTGTTGAACCGAGGCAAAACCTTTCCCCAACTATTAAGAACAGCCTAGAAGGGGTTAACGGGCTTCAAAACTTTTCTCTCTCTGCCAGCTTGCAGGGAAGAGAGAAAATACTTTTGCTTTTCACTGATACCTTGTGAGACATTTCTTGGCAAAGCAACCAAAATAAGGCTAACTGAGCAGAAGTCTAACATTTAAACGTCAAATTAGATCCTTAATCATTTGAGTGAAGTAAAAGCAGAAAGAAAATACCGTTAATACATTAAGATAAGTACCGTAAACTAAAATATAGTTTTTACAAACAGCATCTGGGTCACTTTACAAAAGGAGTCCTTAGCCTTTTTAAGTCAGGGGCTGGGTCACGCTCCCCCAGAAGCTTCAGGGGTCAGATGGCCATTTTGCACTTCCTCCACCACATGGCACTTCCTGGTGTGGTGGAGGTGGGACAATAAAATGGTGCTGTGGGCCGCATCTGGCCCACAGGCTGCTGGTTTAGAATTTCTGGTTTACAAAATGCAGCAAAATAAGCATACCTATACAAACATGGCTATGTTCTGATGATCCTTTAGAGTCACATGAAAGGGGGAGTCCCCCCGCCCAATCATGGCCAATTATCTGATGAAGACAGCCTGTATTTATAGCCTAAAAACTCACTCTGTCTTTGCCCATTTCTCTTGGGCTGGGGAGCTGAATGATGAAGCCAGCATACAGCTACATCAGAGCAGAAAAAAGAAGGAGAATTGGGCCTATGGCTTTCCTGTTAACCATATAGGGAAAGCTCACAATTAATGCATCTCAAAAAACAAAACAAAATAAACCAAATAAAATAAAATAAAAAACACAGTAGCACTTTAAAGACTAACTGCTATATTTTCACTGTTAGCTTTCGTGGATCAAGTCCACTTCATCAGACAAGGAATGAAACTTACAGGCATGTTCTTATATACCAAACTCAGGAGGTCGACGGGAGAAGGGTTGGTGTCAAGCAAGATGAGAGGCAAGCAAGCACAAGAATGCAGTATCACCCAGCCATTAGCAACAATAGATTATTCAGATAAACTCTAAAAGACTCCCTTTCAATCTCAAGGTTGCTGAGTATGTCAAGGGAGGGGGGGGGGACAAACTCCTGTACCTGGTTTCTTTCTGTTTTACTAAAGAGAATTGGCAGGAAAGTTGAATATAAAATCATATAGCAATCTCTGTATCAAATTTGATAATGTCCCTGAAACCCTTCACTAATATTTAGCCCCCTGTGATGGTTATCTAGCAGATGGATGTATTTGATTTCTGCTGTCTCCCTTTCAATCCTAGTTTTGTAATTTCTTTGTTCCAGAATTGCAACTTTCAGGACTTGGACAGAGTGTCCAGTTAGATTGAAGTGGTTTGAGACAGGTTTCTCTGTGTTGCCATTCCGGATAGCTGATTTGTGTCCATTAATCCTTTTGCGTAAAGATTGTCCTGTTTGTCCTACATAAAGCACGGATGGACATTTCTGGCAAGAGATGGCATAAATCACATTGGCAGAAGCACAAGTAAAACTGCCTTTAATGTTGTGTGTGGTGCCATTGGGTCCAGTAATACTGTTTCCAGAGCGAATGTGGGGGCATAGTTGACATCTGGATTTGCAGCAGGGTCTAGTTCCCATATCTGCTCCACTTCTGTGTAGTCTGTTGTGTGTCAATGGTTGTTTGAGACTGGGGGTTGTCTATAAGCGAGTAGGGGTCTGTCACCAAGGGGTTTGGAAAGTGAAGCACTCTTGTCTAAGATGGGTTGGAGATCCCTCATTATGCGTGTGAGGGGTTTGAGTTGAGGGCTGAAGGTGACAACCAGTGGTGTACGATTGCTTTCCCTTCTGGGCCTGTCTTGTAGTAAATCACTCCTGGGTATTCGTCTAGCTCGGCTGATTTGTTCTTTAACCATATTGGATGGGTATTGTAGTTTGAGAAATGCATTTTGTAAGTCTGTGAGCTTGGCATCTCTATCGTGTGGGTCTGAGCAGATGTGATTGTACCTGAGAGCTTGGCTGAAGACAATGGATTTTGTTGTGTTTTCTGGGTGGAAGCTGGAGGCATGCAGGTAGGTACATCTGTCTGTGGGTTTGCAATATAGTGTGGTACTAAGATCTATTGTTGCTAATGGCTGGGTGATACTGCATTCTTGTGCTTGCTTGCCTCTCATCTTGCTTGACACCAACCCTTCTCCCGTCGACCTGCTGAGTTTGGTATATAAGAACATGCCTGTAAGTTTCATTCCTTGTCTGATGAAGTGGACTTGATCCACGAAAGCTAACAGTGAAAATATAGCAGTTAGTCTTTAAAGTGCTAATGTGCTTTTTATTTTATTTTATTTTGTTTTGTTTTCTGAGATGCCTGAACCACAGACTAACACGGCTACTATTCCAAAAAACTCACAATTAATGTGAGTTCCATTTTATACCTTGTCTTTTTAGGCCTAATCCTTGCTTTTTAAAAAATGGATTTTACAGTTATTTATTTATTTATTTATTTATTTATTTATTTAGATTTATTATCCCGCCCCAATCAGGCGAACCTGACTCTAGGCGGCTTACAGAAATTCATAAATTAAAACCTTAAGGTTCATAAATTACTTAAAAGTCAATTAAAAAAGAATTAAACGCTGAATTTCCAAAAATCTAAAATATTTAAAAAGGTTAAAAGGTTTAAAAAGATTTTAAAAGTTTAAAAGAGTGAGGGAGGGGTGGCTGTCCCATCATATCAGCCACCCAACATGGGACCCCAAATTCCTGGAGCCCCACACCTGCCCTGCCAGCCAGGTTTTTAGGCCCTTCCGAAAGGACAGGAGCTCTGTCTGTAGACGTAACTCAGTTGGCAGGAGGTTCCAAAGGGCCGGGGCGGCCACGGAAAAGGCCCTCTTTCTGGTGCTAGAGAGATGCGCCTCTCTAGCCGATGGAATGATAAGAGAGCCTCTCCGATCCGCCCTGGTGGGACGGACAGATGTCCTTGGGACGATGCGGTCTCTTAAGTATCCTGGCCCACTACCATGTAGGGCTTTAAAGGTAATAACCAGCACCTTGAATTGCACCCGGAGACATACTGGCAACCAGTGCAGCTCCCGAAGCAGTGGTGAGGCACGAGCATAACGCCCGCACCCCATCACTACCCGAGCAGCCGCATTCTGGACCAGCTGCAGCCTCCGAATGGTCACCAAGGGCAGCCCCATGTAGAGCGCATTACAGTAATCAAGTCTGGAGGTGACCAAAGCATGTGTGATCATGAGCAAGGAATCCCGGTCTAGGAGTGGGCGTAGCTGGCGTATTACACGAAGTTGTGCAAAAGCCCTCCTGGCCACGGCTGCCACCTGCTCCTCGAGCAGTAGTCGTGAGTCCAAGAGGACCCCCAGATTACGCACCAGGTCTGTTTGGGGCAAAACTGCCCCATCCAGAACCAAAGATGGTAACTCCCGAGATAGCGCAGGACCCCTTACCCATAGCCACTCAGTCTTGCCGGGATTCAGTTGTAGCCCGTTGTCCCCCATCCAGACCCTGACAGCCTCCAGGCACCTGGATAGGACTTCCACTGCATCAATTGGATCTCCACGGGCTGAGATATACAGCTGGGTGTCATCTGCATATTGGTGATACCTCACCCCGTGGGAACGGATGATCTCACCCAGTGGCTTCATGTAGATGTTAAATAGGAGAGGCGAGAGTACCGAGCCCTGAGGCACCCCATATTGCAGGGGCCTAGGGCTGGACCTCTCGCCTTCCAGCCACACCGACTGGGTCCGGCCCCTCAGAAATGAAGAGAACCAGGCCAGCACAGTGCCCTGGATCCCCAATCCTTGGAGCCTTCCCAGAAGGATACCGTGGTCGACAGTATCGAAAGCCGCTGAGAGGTCAAGAAGAGCCAGGACGGTTGGATGACCTCCATCCCGTTCTCGCCAGAGATCATCCACCAATGCGACCAATGCAGTTTCAGTACCATATCCGGGCCTGAATCCTGACTGGAAAGGGTCCAGATAATCCGCTTCATCCAGGACTTCCTGTAGCTGCCACGCCACTGCCTTCTCCAAGACCTTACCCAAAAAGGGTAGGTTGGATACAGGTCGGTAGTTGGTAAGTACCGTAGGGTCGAGGGATGGCTTTTTCAGGAGGGGACGCACCAAAGCATGTTTTAAGGGTGCTGGAAAAAGCCCCTCCTGCAGAGATGAATTTATAATTGCCTCGACCCAACCGCCTGCCACAGCCTTAGATGCCTTGACTAGCCAAGCAGGGCATGGATCCAATTCACAGGCAGTGGCGCGAACAGATCCAAGAAGCCTGTCCACTTCCTCAGGGCCAACTGGATCGAACTGATCCCAGATAACATGGCCAGACTGTACTCTGGTCAACCCCAGCTCTGTCTCTTCCACGCCGGGATTAAACTTCAAGCGAATCTGAGCGATTTTCTCCGCCAGATAATCAGCAAAAGCCTCAGCCGATCCCTGCCAACCAGGGCCAGACCCCCCTCTTCCCAGGAGGGACCTGGTCACCCGGAACAAGGTCGCTGGGCGATTATCTGCGGAGGCAATAAGGGCGGTGAAATATTGTCGTTTCACCGCCCCCATCGCCACTAGATAGGCTTTAATGGCAGCTCTAACAAGTGTTCGATCAGACTCACTCCGGGTCTTCACCCAGCGGCGCTCTCGGCGTCTCTTTGCCCGTTTGAGCTCCCTCAGCTCTTCTGTGAACCAAGGGGATGATCGATGCCCGCGGGCAAGGAGAGGCCGTAGTGGAGCGATCACATCCAAGGCTACCGTTACTCTCTCGTTCCATGAGTTGACAAGAGCCTCAGACGAATCGCATTGCAGGTCAGGAGGAAAACACCCCAGTTCCCTCTGGAATCCTTCCGGATCCATTAGTCGCCGGGGGCGGGCCCATTTAACTGGCCCTACCTCCCTGCGGTGAAGCCTCGCCCCCAGGAAGTCTAGAGTCACCAGATAGTGATCTGACCATGGCACAGGGGTAATGTCTAATTTCTGTAGTTTCAGATCACTCTGCCACAGCTCCGATAAGAAAATTAAATCCGGGGTGTGACCACTGCTCCTGGTAGGGCCCTGAATTACCTGGGTCAGGCCCACAGCTGCCATGGAAGCCATGAACTCCCGAGCCGCCTCCGAGCCAGCCCCTAATGATGGCAAGTTGAAGTCCCCCAGAACCATAAGTCTGGGGAGCTCCAACGCCAACATCGAGACCGCCTCAAGGAGCTCAGGCAGGGAATCTGCTACCCTACAGGGAGGCAGGTATAGGAGTAGGATTCCCGACTGCCCTTTAGGGCCCAAACGCAGGAGCAGGGTCTCACAGGCCGGAATATGTGGAGCCGTGGCCCTGACGACTCCCAACGACTCCCTGGCTACTACGGCGACCCCACCGCCCCTCCCCTTCTCCCTAGGCTGGTGCCAAATACCGAACCCAGCTGGACACAGTTCGGATAGAGGAACCCCGTCCTCAGGTGCCAGCCAGGTTTCGGTGATGCATGCCAGGTCAGCCCGCACCCCCAATATGGAATCTGAAAGCAGGGGGGCCTTGTTACAGACTGACCTGGCATTCACCAGCAGCAGCCTAAGGGAAGGGTCACTCTTGACCGGCAGCTCAGGAACCAGAGGTGTAGCCGGGGGGGCAGAACAAGGGACAGCAACTAAACATCTGTCCCGTGTTCCCCGAGTGCGGCCCGCCCCTCGGTACCCGCCATACCGCCCCATGCCCGTCACAACACCAATTCGGGCCACAGGAAACCCCCTGCCCATACCAGACAGAGCCCAATCCCTATTCCCTAGCTGGCAGGCCTTTCTCTCCCTCCCCCCATCCACATTCCCCCAACCCCCATCCAATGTCCTCCTAGGAGGGTGGGGCCGGCTGCCCCACCACTGCCCATTCCTCAGAGGTGCTCCTGGGACCAGCCAAGATCCTGGCCATTCTCCTCTCCCAGGAGGGTAGTGGGGCTCGCTGCCCCATAGCTGAAAGTTCAGCGGAGGTAGTAGAGGTGTTCCTATGGGAAGTGTTCCTTTCAAATCTCTCCTGCCAGGCAGCAACTGAGACACATCTCTTCCCCACCCGGCCCGGCGTGGGGGGTTGCCGGTGGAATTGCAAGGCTGAAGCAGTCTTGAAGGGCCTCCTTTTAACTCTCTCCTGCCAGGCAGCAACTGAGACACATCTCTTCCCCACCCGGCCCGGCGTGGGGGGTTGCCGGTGGAATTGCGAGGCTGAAGCAGTCTTGAAGGGCCTCCTTTTAACTCTCTCCTGCCAGGCAGCAACTGAGACACCTCTCTTCCCCACCCGGCCCGGCGTGGGGGGTTGCAGGTGGAATTGCGAGGCTGAAGCAGTCTTGAAGGGCCTCCTTTTAACTCTCTCCTGCCAGGCAGCAACTGAGACACATCTCTTCCCCACCCGGCCCGGCGTGGGGGGTTGCAGGTGGAATTGCGAGGCTGAAGCAGTCTTGAAGGGCCTCCTTTTAACTCTCTCCTGCCAGGCAGCAACTGAGACACATCTCTTCCCCACCCGGCCCGGCGTGGGGGGTTGCAGGTGGAATTGCGAGGCTGAAGCAGTCTTGAAGGGCCTCCTTTTAACTCTCTCCTGCCAGGCAGCAACTGAGACACATCTCTTCCCCACCCGGCCCGGCGTGGGGGGTTGCAGGTGGAATTGCGAGGCTGAAGCAGTCTTGAAGGGCCTCCTTTTAACTCTCTCCTGCCAGGCAGCAACTGAGACACCTCTCTTCCCCACCCGGCCCGGCGTGGGGGGTTGCAGGTGGAATTGCGAGGCTGAAGCAGTCTTGAAGGGCCTCCTTTTAACTCTCTCCTGCCAGGCAGCAACTGAGACACATCTCTTCCCCACCCGGCCCGGCGTGGGGGGTTGCAGGTGGAATTGCGAGGCTGAAGCAGTCTTGAAGGGCCTCCTTTTAACTCTCTCCTGCCAGGCAGCAACTGAGACACATCTCTTCCCCACCCGGCCCGGCGTGGGGGGTTGCAGGTGGAATTGCGAGGCTGAAGCAGTCTTGAAGGGCCTCCTTTTAACTCTCTCCTGCCAGGCAGCAACTGAGACACATCTCTTCCCCACCCGGCCCGGCGTGGGGGGTTGCAGGTGGAATTGCGAGGCTGAAGCAGTCTTGAAGGGCCTCCTTTTAACTCTCTCCTGCCAGGCAGCAACTGAGACACATCTCTTCCCCACCCGGCCCGGCGTGGGGGGTTGCAGGTGGAATTGCGAGGCTGAAGCAGTCTTGAAGGGCCTCCTTTTAACTCTCTCCTGCCAGGCAGCAACTGAGACACATCTCTTCCCCACCCGGCCCGGCGTGGGGGGTTGCAGGTGGAATTGCGAGGCTGAAGCAGTCTTGAAGGGCCTCCTTTTAACTCTCTCCTGCCAGGCAGCAACTGAGACACATCTCTTCCCCACCCGGCCCGGCGTGGGGGGTTGCAGGTGGAATTGCGAGGCTGAAGCAGTCTTGAAGGGCCTCCTTTTAACTCTCTCCTTATTTTTTTTCTCCATAGTGGTCAAAGCAATGCTCATGGCTTTCCTTAGCTCAGTCAATCAAAATATAGCATGAAATAAGTGAAACTGAGGTTTTGCACCAACACAGTCCTTTGCAAACCCAAAGAAAAAATGGCAACTTTATAACTATGTCAGTATATTCTATGGTGCTGAATGTGTACTATGGAAAAATCTGATGTTAGCTGCCCATCATCAGGAGAAAAAAATATCAGTTATACTGTATTTCTTAACTGTACAATGATGCTTCTGACATGAACAAAGAAGGAAGGAGCCTACCATTACTTCATGGAAATACTTCAAACTCCAAACATGCAGGCTGATATCCTGTTCAGTAACAACACGGGCATAAATGACAATGATGATATTAACCATGGCATTACTCTTTAACTGAAAGCTTCCTATCTCCCCCTGGCAGCTTCCAAGGCTCCCTAGAGATTCCTTTTGATCCAAGAAGCCTAGGAGAGCCTTAGGATGGAGGGAACAAAGCTTTTAATGTGAGAAAATTGCCACTAGAATAAGAACCGCCAGCAGTTGTGATTTCCCAACATGAAATGCTCCTGCTACAGTCCCAATAAATGGATCCCTAGGAAAACTTAGAGCTTGAGTTGGGATGGAAAGTGTTAAATTAAATTAAGCTGGATTTCAGTCAACATCTTATTTTATCCTCATATTAACTTTGGGATAAGGTGGTAAAAATTATTACACTACTTTTCTTACAAAAGCATTTTGTGTCTTTCCAATGTGCATCTGCTAATATATTGCAAATGTGGATTTATGTTTTGAAGCCAACCCTGGGTGGGCATGGGAATGGATCTATGCAAGAAGAACGAACATGGAACTTAGCCCTATATGTTTTATATATCATTTGTTGGAAGGTGTCCTAATAAACCATGAAATGATCTTTCATATTAAAATTGCAGAAAAACCATGCCATGCACCGAATTTAGCCTTTTAAAGTATTATAAGAAATATTTAGAGATACATTCTACTTCTCCATGCAAATAGCTATTAAGTTGTAAAGTGCTTCCATTACTCAAAATGATATGAAAAAAGTATTTGGTTCAAGACATTATGAAAATAAATTCCCACTAAGCAATGCAAAGGCATAAATTTGAAGATAAAAGTCTTTGAGTTAATTTAATAATCTGAAGTACACACTTTATATTACATCTTTCCCTCAACAATCCATAATATTGGAAATACAATGTCTGCATTCTGCTGGGAAAGTATATGTGACTTATATTTCATGGGCCATCTACTGCTGCCAGGTAGTAAATATTTTAACAAGCATTAACAATGTATTCAATAATTTAACAAATGTTGGTAATATGTTGATAAATATTTTTTAAAAAAATCTGTAATACACCACAATCAAAAACTGCATTCAAAGCTACAAGCTCCATTGCTAAGGAACAAATTAACCTACAAAATATGTTTTTGCCTGAATAATCTATTGTTGCTGATGGCTGTGGGAAGCTGTATTGTTGTGCTTACTTGTCTGTCATTTTGCTTGAACACACCATTCTCCCTTTGACCCCTGAATTTGGTGCATAAAAAACATGCCTGTAAGTTTCACTCCTTACCTGAACAAGTGGACTTGATCCACGAAAGCTATCAATAAAAATACTGTATAGCAATTAGTCTTTAAAGTGCTACAGTGTTTTTTATTTTGTTTTGTTTATTTTGTTTTGTTTTGTTTTCTGATATGCTTCAAATATTAAACAACTGAATCTGTTTGAACAAAAAGGTATAACCTCAACTTATCATTTAATCCAGTTATTATTTATTATTATACAGCTAGGTCAACAGACACTGAATGCTAGTCAACTTTTTCTAACGACTAGATTACCTATAATCAGCAAATAGTTAACAGTCTTGCAATATCTGATTTATTAAAATATGGAATCTGATTGCCTCACAAAAATATTTCAAAGGCAATTCAAAAACATCCCTAATCACAATAACAATATCAAATAATTAAAAACCTTCAGAAATACTTCATAAATAATACACAAAAACCTCACAAACTCAACACCACCCACTATGTCCATATCCCTTGAGGCTGTGCTGGAAGTGGCCAGGCCGCAGAGCCCCTTTGGGGGCTGGGTCCCAGGCAGCAAGTCCTTCCTCACGCCAGGTGTGGAGGCTCTTTTGAACCCAGCCGGTGTTGGGAGCTGGGACCCAGGCAGCAAGTCCTTCCTCACGCCAGGCGCGGAGGCTCTTTAACCCAGCCAGTATATGTATGTATCTCCTACTCATCCACCATCCACACATGATAATTTGTGGAATTATCTGTTTTGAATATGGGTTGATTTCCTCAAGTTTTTGTTTTTTCTCTCTTTGTGGATGGCCAATTGTATAATTTTTTTCTTTTAATATATTTTTTTTTAAAAATACTGAATATTAGTCCATACAGTCAAACCTCACATAAAGAGTGTCTCACTTAAAGAGCAAACTCGCTTAAAGAGCAATCCTGTGGAACGCATTATGCTCTTTAAGCGAGGTACAACTGTACTAACCACTCATATTCTCTTTTTCAACAAATGTTGTCATTGTTCTTTGTTAATAATAGGTAGGATTGCTTCTTTATTGATCATTTAATCAAATTTATTTATTTATTATTCATTAGTCAGATTTATATTTTGCCCTACTCACACAAGCGATGTTGGATTCAACATGGCGATAGCAAAAGAAGCATCCTAACTTGACCCCAGAAGTCAAGAGAAAGCACATGCAACATTTTGAGCACCAATACTTACTGTCATTTTATAGATTCTTCTTATACAGTAATACCTCAAATAACATTTACCTCGGCTAACGCTAAAATCGCATGACGTTAAGTAATCTGGGGAGGAGAATTGGATCGAATAACGTTAAGGTCCTATGGGATGGATCGGATAACAACCGCTAAAGCCTGTGCAGTTACAATGCATCTCTATGGAGCTTTAACGTTATCCGAGCCATCCCATAGGATTTTAACATGCATCGGATAACACTAAAAACCGGATAACACCAAGACTTGTGGAACCAAGTCTTAGCGTTATTCGAGGTATTACTGTAGTCCCACTGAACTCAAACAGGCCAAAGCTGAATGAGAATAATCAAAAACAAAGACGCACCAGTAATCCACTCACTAGTACTGAGGATAGATACACAGCTGAGTCCTGTCTTCTTCCCATAGACATGGACATCAATTCTTAATTCAGCACAATATAACAGGGAGTGAATATAATGGGAGAAAATAAGGAGGAGAGCACAAGCAGTAAATTACCAGAGGCAAAAACAAATGTTATGGGGAGAAGATTAGAGGGCAAAAGAATACACTTTATACACCTTACAAAAGCTGATTGTAAAGGGGGATAATTATTAGTTTAAGAATCAAAGTTTAAAGCCATTCAATTATTACAAAACAGTAGAATAGAAATCCCAGATGGGTTTAAAGGGAATCATTTGATCAGAAAAGTAGAATGAATGTCAAAACATCTGAAACATACTGTGTTCCACATACAAAGCACTGCTTACTTCTGATGTTACAAAAGGACTAATAAATGTGTTCCCTTCTGAGATGACAAATGCCAATTTATGCAACACTTTTATGCAATTAAAATATTGATTAATGGTTTTTTTCATTTATTTCCTTTAGGCAAAACACTGTGATGGAAAATCAGGAAAGTATAGATGGCAAAAGAAACCAGTGAAGTACATCAAGATCAGCAGCTCTATACCAATGCTTCAATGTCTATATCATAATTCAAAATAAAAATAAAAGAGAATGTGCCAAAGGCAATTTGTAAATTTCCCCTGGAGTATTTACTGTGAATTGTTCCAAATATATTATGAATTTGCCTAAGAAATCAGGAAGTATACGTTACAACACAATCACATTGGTTCTGTCAGCAGTAGTTAGTACTTTTCAGCGTAATGGTTCTTTAAAGAATGGGCAACTTCAGTGGGGGAATTTTCTTCCCTCAAGATATTCTGGCTCCCTAGCCTGCAGCTGAACCTGAGGATTTCTTGAACCAGGAACCTCAGCCTGCTTTTGGCCCAACTCTGACTCCTCACGCAAATGACCTGTCAAATCATAGGTCTGACTCTGACAGCAATCAGCCCTCAACCAAGGAACGCTGCTGAAAAGATCTGCAGCTGAGATGTAAAAAAGCCAGAGCTCATTATCAGAGGAGGCTCCCAATTAGCTGGGAGACTTCTTAAGCAAGTCTCTCTCAACAGACAAGAGAAGGTACAATTTTCCTCTGCCCAAAGACCGACACCCTGCTTGACTTCGGATACCTCTTGTGATTGCCTGCTGTGACCCTGACTTCTCTGCCAACCCTGATGACACCCCTGGACATCCTTTGGACTAGACGGTCGCTTGAACTACTGGTAACCAGACATTGGCTTGTTATTTGGTCTTTGCTATTTGGATTCTCCTTGAATAGACTGCTGCCAGATTTTGTGCGGCAACCCTGCCTGCTGTGGTAGGTCAGCACATGGTGGGAGGGAGGAAGTGCTCCCACTGAGCTTTTGGGTAGAGAGGTGGGGCAAACTCTGTACTGGGGGGGAGAGGAAATGGGTTGCTGGGCAGAGTGAGCTTGGGCAATGGTATATGTGTCAACAGAGAGGGGTCTGTGTGCTCCTTCTGGCATGCATGCCATAGGTTCACCACCACTGCTATATGATAACAAATGAGTGTAAAACCTCAAGACTCACTTTGCTTGTATAGGAGATTAATGCAACTATCTTATAATTACTGGTACTCTCTAGCATCTCTTTTCTTGGGTACTGGAGTTTATATTGAATTATTCTAGTCCATGAACTAGATAAATTTGAATTTGTTTTCAAATTTTCTTGACATTGAAAGAGTGTGTTCCATCTACTCCTAATGATTTATTTCTTCCAAGCAACTTTAGAGTAATTTCATTTCACTTTCCAAAAATGTAGGTTGTTCATCATAAGATTCTTATTCAGAGAAATCTATCATCTTTACAACTCTACTGAATAGTTTTTGAGTATACTCTTATACTAGGTAACAATAAATAAAAGCAATAACTGGTTGGCAGAAAGAGCCAAAGTCAACCCACTCAAGCTTGTAACACTTTAAAAGGGAGTGTTTGAAACTGAAAAGTTTATTCTTAAATAACTTTTAGGTAAAACGTACAGTCCAAAATATATTGACAAAACATAATATAACCAAATGCTGGCTGGATAGCTTAGTACAGGGGTTAGCAACCTATAACCATGGGCTGAAACCAGCCTGCAGTGCCAAATAATCCAGCCCCTGACCGTGCTCCAATCGCCCCTGCCCCTGCTGGAACTAGCCATAGATTCATTTACGGCTATTGTAAACATGATTATGACAGCTGTAAATGAGTCTGTGGCCATTGTAAACATATTTACTACAGCCATAAATGAGTCCATTGCCATCGTTAACATGTTTACTACAGCCATGGACACGTTTTACGACAGCATTTACAGTTGGAGGGGGGGACCACCAGTCCAGGAAACTCAGCTGTCTGAAGGAGTGTGGTCCAGCCCACGGATGAAAAACATTGAGAACTACTGGCTTAGTGGTTCAAGTATGTAGCTGTGGAGCCAGAGGTTGGGTGTTTGATTCCTCACTATGCCTCCTGGAAGAAGAGCCAGTCTGTGTAGCCATGGGCAAACTACACAATCCCAAGGTGCTCCAAGAAGGGAATGGTAAAACACACTTATGTATTCTTTACCTAGGAAACCATGGAAAGGATTGCCATAAATCATAAATGAATTGATGGCATGCAATTATTATTTTCAATATAATCAAATATAACTACAGGAAAATATATAAAAAAAGAAGAAACCTAATAAAACCTCAGAGAAAATTATAAAATGCAAAAACAGTGCTGTTTTGATGACGAGAAAAGAAAAAAATGTTAGAATGTTCCAGACATGGTTCTTTGGAGGCACAAGACCCATACTGTGACAGAGAGATCTCAAAGAAGAAGAGTATTTACAAGCTCCACTTAAAAAGATAGCATCTGCAAGTTCTGCTTTTATAGTAAATTAAATTGTTCCAGGGTTCTGTTATAAGGCACTGAGAAACACAAAATAAATATCATTATGAAACAACAAATTATTCTGAGTAGATTATTAACAAAAATGTATTAAAGAAATGTAGCAATTCATTAAAATGTATACTAATCTCTTATATTTCTTCTTAGTTTAGACAGTTATTGCAATCCAGACCAATGTAAATTTTATGCACCAAAAATTAAAATGCAAACTGTCATACCAACATCGTTAAGCACTGCCTAATGTCACTGTCATTGCTCACAATTCATTGCAACTCATAATTTTCAAGGAAACAAAGTGATCAACTCATCCAACCTTGGCAACCTTCCTCTAAACATCTCAAAATCTTCCCTTTTAATACTCAGTATAAGGAACATCAACATTTAAGCAACGTTTTAGTTACTATTTCATGCTTTTATAAAATGAGTGTTTTCTAACAACTCCTGATAAGTCTTATTATTATCACTATACAATTTGATAGAGTTGAAATAAATAGTTAATGGGGTAGAAAAGCAGAAATAAATCTTGGCAGAAAATGCTTTACATTACTATGTTGCCATCTGACTATAGACCATGTTATGAACACTGATGCAGAAAACAGCAATTATAGCTCAGCATTAGAAAGCGCTATAATTGCCCGTTTAGGAATGCAGGTACATGTACAGATAAACATTACACTATTAATAATTATGTGCAATACCAAAGCATTTCAGTAAGAATTCAAAATGGAACCAAACTTTGAATTTAATATACAGTAATACCCTGGATAACGTGAGTACCGTATAGCGTGAAAATCGCATAACGTTACAAGATTTTTGGAAAAATCTTGTATCGAATAACGCTATTTTTAACGTTATCCGATACAGTCGTTCTTAGCAGCAGGGTGGCTGGAAAGCTGAACAGGGTTCTCCGTTCAGCTTCCCAGCCACCCTGCAGCTACGGAGGCAAGGGTGGGGAGGCTGGAAAGCTGACAGGGGGCTCCCCCGTCGGCTTCCCCAGCCATCCCACAGCTGCGGAGGCAAGGGCGGGTGGCTAGGGAAGCTGACAGGGAGTCCCGGTCAGCTTCCCCAGCCACCCTGCAGCTGTAGATCGGGTCCTCTGATCTCTCTGGAGCAGGCAGGGGACACGATCCAAGCTGTTTCTGGGCTTCCCCGACGTCCTCAGCCAGTGCAGCAAGCCAAAATGTCAGGGTTCGAATCCAGACATTCTGGCTTGCTGCAGCCTCAAAGAGGGTGGGGGAACTTCAAAATTAGCGTGCATCGGGTCTCCCGACCTCCCTAGAGCCGATGCGTGCTATTTTTGAAGTTCCCCCACCCTCTTTGAGGCTGCAGCAAGCCAGAATGTCGGGATTCGAATCCTGACATTCTGGCTTGCTGCACTGACTGAGGACGTCAGGGAAGCCCAGAAACAGCTTGGATTGGGTCTCCCCACCTCCCTGGACCCGGCAAGGGGGTCAGAGACCCCAAAATTGGTTTTTAAAAAAACTGACATTTTTTTTACCAATTTTGGGGTCTCTGACCCCCCTGCCGGGTCCAGGGAGGTGGGAGGACCCGATCCAAGCTGTTTCCAAAAGTTCCCCCACCTCGCTGGAGGCTGCAGCAAGCCAAAATGTCAGGATTCAAATCCCGACGTTCTGGCTTGCTGCAGCCTCCAGGGAAACAGGGCTTTTTTTAACATTGTGTGATCAATGTATCGCACAACGTTAAAAACCAGATAACGACGGGACTTGTGGAACCAAGTCATAACGTTATCCAGGGTACTAGTGTACTGGGTTAAGACTGAGCAGAGAAGGGGATGCAAAAATGAATAGAAATTTTGAAACAGAGAAATAGAGCCTTCTTGGTGGCAGCACCAATGCTGTGGAATACACTACTGGTGGAGCTGCGCCAGGCCCCTCACTGGATACCTTTAAAAAACAATTACAGTAAAACCTCATATAACACTAAAACCTGGTTCCACAAGTCTTGGTGTTATATGATTTTTAGTGTATCTGATGCATGTTAAAATCCTATGGGATCCATAGAGATACATTGTAACCACACAGGCTTTAGCGGTTGTTATCTGAAGCAACCCATAGGATCTTAATTTTATCTGATGCAATTCTTCCCCCCAGATTCCTTAATGTTATGCGATTTTAGTGTTATTCGATACTAATGTTATATGAGGTATTACTGTACAACCTTTTTTTATTCAAGGAGGCCTTCCAGGGCATGGTCCCTTTAGCAATAAATTAGCCAGCTAGTTGATCCTCTGTGCCCTCAGACACCAACTATTTTGTTTTACTTTACAGTGGTGTATGCTCACGCACACATGCACACACACTCACACCAGCGCAGCTCCACTGGTAGTGTATTCCACAGTGTTGGTGTCACCACCGAGAAGGCTCTATTTCTCTGTTTAAAAACTTCTATTCATTTTTGCATCTCCAAAGCTTGGTTCCATTTTGAATTCTTACTGAAATGCTTTGATATTGCACATAATTATTAATAGTGTAATATTTATCTGTGCATGTACCTGTATTCCTAAACTGGCAATTACACACACACACACACACACACACACACACACACACACACACACACACACACACACACACACACACACACACACACACAGCAGTCACATTTTTATTTTTATTTATATACAGTGGAATCTCAGACAACAATTGCCCCGTATAGCAACGAAATCATATAACAATTATATATATGAGAGAAACAGACAGACCAACAGACACAGACAGAAAGACACACACACATATGGGTATAAATATAATAAATAAATAAAATATAATAAAACACAATTCAAGAGAAAGGAGCTTGAAAAGAGTTCATATTAATTTATGAAGTTCCATTAATCTTCAGTGCTACCAATACAAGTATTAATCATCCCATATTTTATACTTCCTTATGTGCTTAAGCGAGAAGCACAGTTAACCAAATTATGGAGCTAACGGCTAGATGCCTGAAGAATAAGCCAAGCAGAACTACTACCCGTTATATCTTCCTATCATCTCCTATCAGAATTTAAATTAACCTACATTCATAAGGAATAAACCATGTTTCTTTTTATGTATTACTGTGATTTCTTTTCAGAGCACCCACTCAAAGACTAAAAAGCCAGAAGGCTTTTTAATGAATTCAAGCTAATTATCCAAGAAATGATAACTAGAAAAATAAGAGAATGCTTTGGATCCCCCCCCCCTTCAGTACAGATACAGAATAATGTATCATGATTACAGACCAGAAAGACGCAAGCAGGCATTTTTTGTTGTAAGAGTATATTTGTATCTCACAAAATACTGATTACAAAACAAGATACAGTACAGGGAGAATACTCAGGACACATGGCTGAATCATGTGAATAGCTTGGTGAGTTAAGTATCTGGCTGCACAGCCAGAATTTGATTCTCCAGTGTGCCTCCCATGAGAAAAGCCTGTCTGTACAGCTGGGGGGCAAAGCAACACAACTCCAGGGCACCCCCAGAAAAAGAAATTGATATTCGTGTGTAATCTTTGCTTAGAAAACTATGGACAGGATCACCTCAGAATTGACTTGACAGCACATAATTTTTAATTAGCATGGCTGAGCCTAATATTCCAGTCTGGCCAGGTTATCCTGCAATGGTAATAGAGTAGAAAGTGTGATTTCAAACATCTGCTCTCACCAGTGGTGGGCAGCAAAAAAAATTGCTACCATACCATGGGCAGAGCCTATGTTATGGGCGAAGCCTACATCATGGACAGAGCCTACATCATGGGCGATCTAGTCATGCCTGCCATGTGGCCATGTATACATCTGCAAACACAGGCAGCACTGGCCGTAAATGGAGATAAGCACTGCACCCTAGAGTTGGATATTACTGGCTTTTGAGCAAGGGAGACCATGAACCACTTGTAGGGACAAAACCTGATGGGGCAAGGGCAGGGAATTGGGCGTGGCCACCCAATTTCACTAATCCCCCACACACACCTAAAGGCCACCCAATTTCATCACCCGCCTGCCCAGAGGCCACCAAATTTTACTCTCCCCCCCCCTTTCCGGGAGGGTGAACCTTTTGCTGACCACCACTGGCTCTCACTTTTTGAAATGCCTTAAAATGTGCTTCATCTGCAGGACTCTGACTGAAGCTGGCTTTATGTCTGTAGATCAGGGTTTCTCAACCTGTGACTCGCAGGCTAGATGTGGCCTGTGGCACTATTTCATGTGGGGGGGGCACCGCCTCCACCACACCAGGAAGTGCCATGTGGTGGAGGAAGGGCAAAATGGCCATCCAGCCCCCGAAGCTGTCTGAGGGAGTGTGACCTGGCCACCGGCTTAAAAAGGTTGAGAACTCATGCTGTAGAGTGTAGAGCCTGGTCTCTTCAGTATTGGTTAAAAGGTTTTGCATGCCAACTCATCCCTACACTACCTTGATTTCTTGAGAAATGATGGTTTTTTTATCAGTTCTTGGTTCAGGGGATTTATAGCTAAATTACATGCTAGGGTTTTATTCTTATTGTCCTGTTTTAATTTGTGTCCAAGACCACATAGCCAAAAAAAAGCCCTAAATAATTTGTAGGACCTACCAAACTTTTTTTGAGATATCACTGTAATAAGTAAATGTAGGGAGAGAAGTCTCTCTAGAGTATCAATTAGATTAACACTGAATTGGATTAAACAGAACTATTCTCCAATTGACATAAAAGTTTGAAATCACCTTGGGTAGATTTCAGCCAACCTTTTCTCTATGGAAAGTAGTAATGATTGATGGACCTGGCTACAAAGTGCAGAGCTCACTTGTCCTTGCAGATGTCACTGCATTTTAAAAAAGATTCCTGAATGCTAAAAAAAGGTATTTGCAGTGGCTAAAACAAGGGTTCCCAACCTATGGCCCACGGGCTGGACCTGGCCCGCAACACCATTTCATGTGGCCTGTGTTGCCACCACTGCCGCCTCCGGAAGCAGACACATTTACAACAGCTGTAAATGTGTCCACAGCTGTCGTAAACACATCTACAACAGCTGCGGACACATTTTATGATGGCATTTACAGCGGGGGGAACCACATGTCTGGCCCGCTCAGCTGAGGGGGCGTGGTCTGGCCTATGGCCTTTAAAAGTTGAGAACCCCTGGGCTAAACACTCAAAAAGTGAAGACCTGAGTTTAAGCAGCACAAACTAAAGAAACTGTTGTCACATCAACAATACTGGAGGATATGAATCGTGGGGATCTTGGGGAAATTTCTTTATACTACAATGACTGAAAATGGAAGATACAAATGCAGATGTCAGCTATAAAAGTCAGCTACACCTGAAGAAACAAATGAATGCAACCTATTTCCTTCAAATGTAATATTGCAGCATTATTTCAAGTTTTGTACAAAAGGGTTTGTGTGTGTGTGCTTTGTCAAGCCAACTCTAACTTTTGGTGACCCATTTTCAGGGTTTTCCAAGTGAAGCATAGTCAGAAGTGGTTTACCATCCACTTTTTCTGGAGGCACCCTGAGACTGTGCAACTTGCCCATGTACGATACAAAACTACAACATTTTTTCTCTGCACAGGAACATATGTTGATAGTTCTTTGGAAAATTACAAACTGTTCTTAATTAGATAGTCAGTTTTTAAAAGTGAATTGAATAAAAAAGCAAATATAAAAAGTGAATTGAATGTACTCAATTCTAATTTTTTGAAACAATCTCTCTCTCTCACTCACACACACACACAGAGAGAGAGAGAGAGAGAGAGTAAGTAGTGTATGCAGTGTTTCCCAATCTGTAGTATCCCCAAAGCACTGATCAGCCAATATACTGACTTAGGCTTCTGGGAACTGAAGTCCACCAGTGTTATGTGGAACATAGTTTGGGAAATGCTGGTTTATAAGAAGTGTAGTAAAGAAGAAATACACGTGTTAAATAGTTTTATTCATGACTGCAAAGCCATTGTCATATAAAAGGTTGTTAGAAGGCTTTGGCTAAGAAATGTATAGCTCTCCCTTTAGCTGTTCCCATATTTCACTTTTCTGTTTGTGATCAGCAATTTCTCAAAGTAGTAAAGAAGAAATGTTTTTCCTGTTGTTGTTTTAATTGCATCATGGAAAGAAACTAAACTACCTCAATCTCATTATTCTATCATTCCAAAGAAGCAGGGAGGCCTTAGGATATGTCTTTTTTTAAATGCAGCAGGATCTTAAACATACAACTAGATACAACTTTTAAACCTACTTAGTAGACTGCACAATTGCCATATAGCTGTGCTCCTCCTACCTTCTTCTACTTCAAGAACTCTTTAAAATGTAAACTTGTTAATACATTAGGTTCAATGCAGACTCTGAAACCACAAGCTGGATTTTTAAATAGGTTACCCAGAGGCTGTACAGTAATTGGGGGTGGGACATTAATCAGATTTAAATGCAGAGCTGTTCACCTCTTTTTCAAGACATCTGCCTGATATTACAACTTTCTATTTCATTAAGAAGAAAAACACAACACAGAGTACAAGGCCATCCAAAGGTTTCCCCAAGTGAAAAACCAGATTGGCTATCAATTCATAAATATCTCCCAGCAGCAGCTGCTGTTGTTGTTCAGAAAGTATTCTGGGTTGAAAGGATTTTTGCTGGAAAAGCTCCGCTCAGGGTACACCCGAATGAGGCTCCTTTCATGTCCCTAAGATCTTTCCCCACCAAAGTGGTCCCCATTTATCTACTTGCAATTTCTTGCTTTCGAACTGCTAGGTTGGCAGGAGCTGGGATAGGGACGAGCGCTCAAACTGTCTTGCAGTAGAAACAATACATTAGCAAATCAATAATGAGATAATTTATTAAAGTGCAATGTTAGATCTTAACTTATCCAAGTCCAAGGTATACATGTTTGAATCTCTCTTTGATCTACAAAACACAAACGTGTTTAACGTTTTTAACACAAACGTTAAACACCGGCCAGGTGGCGCGCCGCGTGCGCGCGCACACACACACACACACACACACCTCTCTCTCTCTCTCTCTCTCTCTCTCTCTCTCTCTCTCTCTCTCTCTCTCTCTCTCTCTCTCTCTCTCTCTCTCTCTCACTCTAACTCTTCCAATGAAGAGAGGAATGATAAACCCTGAGACATCCATGAAGACCAGATAGATGGACACTAGGAGTGTGTGTTTCCTTTTTTGTTGTTTGGACTTCAGTTCCCATAACTTTCCCAGAATTATGGAAATTGCAGCCTAGAAACTCAAATCCACACACCTGCCAGTTTTGCTCTTCCACTTCTGAGAATGGCTTTTGAATTATTTTATTTAGCCCCATTGGCTCCTCAAGCCTTCTTGTTTCCTGCTGCTAGCTGTCGTTGAATTGTTTACAAAAGGGAGGGAAGCTGCCGCTTTGCTTCCTTGAGGTTGTAGTTCTTTGGGAGACACCCTTTTACAAAGCCTGATAGTGCAGGAAGCACTGCAGCAGCACTCCCTCACTCAAAAAACCCTTTTGGGGTGGGGGAGTGGGGTGCTAGAAGTGTGTTGATCTGGGTTTCTGGATTGCAATTCCAAGAATTCTTTGAGAATTCCGGGATCTGAAGACCAAAAAGATGAAAGAAAACACCTCAAATAGATACATCACTGTCCACTTTAGATGTACATACATGAACAAGCCAGAGCAAATGTTTGCAGTGATATGTCTATCTATTTTGTATTCACGGATGCCTCAGGGGTCAACAGAGAATCCAGTAATGGGCAGGTCGTTACATCAAGATCAGGCTCACCATTTTACAGCATGCAGGTTTGAGTTACAGCAACATGAGTCTTTTGCTAGAGGTTTTACAGCCACAGAGGTGACATCAAGTAAGGATCAAGCACAAAGGAAGGTAAATTGTTGTAATGGATCAAGCTCAAATGCAGAATCAGTACTGAGGCAAATGTACATTGTACAGGATTACGGCTGATATGCAAGTAATTTAGCGCAGGGCTAAGGTAAAAGTAAACTGATACAGAATCAGGACCAAAACATAAATAAATTGATGCAAGTTCAGAAATGAGGTGCTGATTTGTAATACAGTAATACCCCGGATAACGACTGCATCGGATAACGCTAGAATCGGATAACGATGCAAGTTTTTTGGAAAACGATTCTGGATAATGATTCTTAGCATTATCCAAGGCAATGATCTGAGGGTGTGGGATGGTTTGGGTAGAACTACCCAATCCACCCCCCACCCGCAGCGGTCTCTGTGACTGCAGAAGGGTCGGGGAAAAGCACAGGCCTTTCCCCCGCCCCTGCTGCAGTTGCAGGGACTCCTTATGTCTCTTTCCCTCCCTGTATTTAAACTACAGGGAGGGGAAAAGAGAGAGACGTGATTGGGTCTCTAGAGAACCAATCACATCTCTCTCTTTCCCCCTCCCTATAGTTTAAATACAGGGAGGGAAAGAGACACAAGCTGTCTCTCTCTCTCCCTGTAGTTTAAATACAGGGAGGAAGACGCGATTGCGTCTTACTCTTTAAACTACAGGGGGAGAAAGACTGTATTTAAACTACAGGGAGAGAGAGACCGAATTCAGCCCACAGAACCAAATAATCCGGCCCCTGCCCTTGCTCCAGCCCCCACTGCTGGAATTGCCTGCTGACTTGTTTACAGATGTCGTAAATGTATTTACAACAGCAGGAAATGGTGGCTGAACAACCAGTCCAGCCCCCTCAACTGAAAAGGTTGAGAACCCATGCCCTAGATGCTCAGTGAAGCCAAAGTGAATTAGCAGAGAAATAAATATTAAAGTGATACTAGTGTTTGCTATATACCATCAAGTCAGAACTGAGTTATAGAGACCCTAATGAGGTTTTCAAATTCAGTAAAATATTAACAACTGTTTTAACAATCCACATCCCCAGTAAGTTTCCATGCCTAAGCAGCATTAGAACCCAGGCCTCCTGAGTCCTATTCACTCTGTCCACTACACCACATTGGGGAGTGATCCTACCTATCTAATTGCTACCATGGTTTGTATAATGGCTAAATATAAATAATTTCAGACCTTCAGCAGTACAGTGACTCAGCTATTTGATATAGATGGATCAGTATTCAATATCCAACAGCTACTTCTGTTATGTTTGTTGAAAGAACTGCCATGCTTTCTTCCAATAATTTAAATTATTGCAAAATTCAGATTATTGCAAAAAAGAAATCAACTGCTAACAAAAACTATCAATAAGAAAAGTCCTCTCTAGTTTGAAGAACAATGATCTTACAACTGTTAGTCTTTTATGCTTTGGCATTAATTTCCCCTTTGTCCCAATTTCTTCCATCCCAAAGTCACTCTTCCTGCAGTATTTGCAATTTGTCAGCAGGATGGCAAGACAAAGAGGTTTTTTCCTATTAAAATGATTTTGCAAAGTTTTTTGGTTTAATTCCAGGATGACAGGTCACTTTTACAAAGTGCATGAACAAACACAGTACACAGAAGCCCAGGGCCTTTAGTTTAAATCTCAGGCAGTTCAACTGATCTTTCTAATACACTCTCCAAAAACTTCTTCCACTTTTATTCTTTCTCAGCTCAGGTGACACAATTATAATTTTTGTTCAAAATACACTTGCTTTTCAGATATTCCACAGCTAAATCACACTTCTTTATTCATTCCTGCAAACAGACATACTATGAATGACAAATTTGATTATTATTTTTTTGTTATAAAACCCTACTAGCAAAGAGCTGCTCTTTTACATTAAAGGTACAGGTTGCCCTTGCTCGAAAGCTAGTCATATCTGACTCTAGGGTTCAGTGCTCACCTCTGTTTACAGACAAAAAAACCAGTGTTGTATACATCTGCAGATGTTTCTGTGGTCACATGGCAGCCATGCTTAGACACCAAAGTGCATGGAACGCTGTTTACCTTCCCATCAAAATGGTACCTATTTATCTACTTGCAATTTCTTGCTTTTGAACTGCTGAGTTGGCAGGAGCTGGGACAGAGATGGGAGTTCATTCCATCATGCAATACTCAGGTCTCGAACTGCTGACCTGCCAACCTTCCAGTCAACAAGTTCAGCATCTTAACCACTTGAGCCACTGTAGTCCCTTTTACATTAAGACTTCATAAATAGCAATACAGTAGATAAATGGCCGTGATCAAAAATACTGAAAGGGAGGATAAAAGTCTGTTTAGTTATTTTGGCTAATAGCCAAAGAAATATCTATTCATCTGAGAGCCATATGGGCATGTGGGTGGGACAGTATATAACAGGGGTTTGCAACCTAGAGCCAACGGACCAGACCCAGCAATCGACACTGTTCTGTTTGTCCCACAGCAACAACCGTGGAAGTGGTCATTGACGTGCCCATGCATGTGCATCCACAAACGTGCTTGCTGTCATTGTGTCCGGCCTGCAGCACAGTTTGAGGGGGAGTTGTCCAGCCCATGGCGTGGTAAGGTTGAGAACGCCTGGTATATAATGACATTAGCTTTTTATTTTCTTATGGAGACAACAGCTTCAAATGGCATTTCCTTCCTTTAACCTTCTAATATTCCACAGATGCATAACTTGCTATGATTTTGACTCTTTGAGCTCAAATACTCTGTAAATATCTGATCTCACAGAAAGTGACTTCCAAGTTTATAACCACCATGCAAAACAAAATATTATTTTATTGCAAAAGATTAACAGAATTAGTATTGGCTAGTACTTGGAAAAGATACCACCAGATACCACCAGATACCACCAGGGATCTCCAAGCAAGATCAATAAAGAACCCCATCTGAAAAACTAGAAGAGCTACCGTCACTCAAAATTAACATATTGAGCTGATCCCAACATTAGTCTATATGCTAAGTGAATTTCCAATTGAAGGGGTAGGTAAAGCTTCTAGAAACTGGCAAATTGTGAATAATGTCAATCATGTTGGAATGTACACAAAGCATGCACCTCTCCCAAAGAGGTGAGAATTCCACTAGGTCTCCTTCAATGGGATAATAATTTTGTGTAAGAAATTATTTTGGGTTAAAAGGATTTTTGAAGAAGAAACTCCGCTCAGGGAAAGGCCAAATGAGGCTCCTTTTGTGTCCCCATGAAATGGGACAGAGACGGGCGCTCAATCCGTCATGCAGTATCCAGGTCTCAAACTGCCGACTTGCCAGCCTTCCAGCTGACAAGGGAAGCTTCTTAACCACTGAGCCACCATAGCTCCTTATGCTGTGCCCTTATCAGTGGGGAGCAGATCATGTGCCTTTGTTATAAAGTGATTAATAGTTGAGAGACAGACAGAGCATGGTTCACTCTTTAAAGCTAATTCTTGGGTTTCAGAAATCTAGCAAGATTTTTCTGAAAATATTACTGAATACTGAAAGATAAATTATTGGGATCTTAACATTTCACAAGGAAAGTTATCATCTCATATAAAATGCCTCACATTTAGCCAATGTGTTTTTAATCTAAGATGACCACAGTGAAAGATAGTTTTGTGGAACAAGACACATGCTGATGTACTCTACAAGTGAAAACTTGGCTAAGAAAGCAATTTCCACCCCTCAAAGTTAACATATTAGGGCAGAGCAAACTCTTCCCCTAGGCACACTTCTCCTTTCTTTTTCAAACAGTAATTAGCATTTGCTATAACTTTAAAAGGAAAAACCCTACAGAACTAAAGACATAGCGATGGTTTGAAGAATACCCAACAATTAGGTCATATGTTCAATTAGCTTTCATGATTAACTAGTTACTCTTTAGGAAATGCTCACCCTTTGATGTACAGCAGGCACTGCACCATTTAATTAGGTAGAGGGGAGATATGCAAGAAAGCAGAACTTCAGAAACCATATCAAAGTCCACACAGATTTCTAACGAGGGGGAACAGCAACAGAAAGGATGGGGAGCTATTTGTCAACATAGAGGCTTCAATAAAATAATCTGAATTACCTCAGTTATGAAGGGAATGTTGTTATAATAGGAATAAATATAACCTACATGGGGGAAGGATAAAAAATTCCATTTAGCCATGCATTGTACAAGTAATAATGCAAGATATATAAATTATATGACAACAGATTTTTTTAAAAAGAAAAAGGGTGGTACATGAAGATGTAAAACTTAGATGGCATAATTCGCTTAATTGAAGTACTGCATATACATTCTATTGTACTTCTGGTGAATTCACACTTATGGGATCTGCGCTTGTGTGGAGCTGTTATCGGAGCTGTAAAGCTGATTGGATAAAAATATTTATAGTTAGGACCACCCACCGTACCGCCCACCTTTAGATGCCATTTGGTGCTCTTTCCTCAGTTAATACTTAATCTGCACAGGATAAATTAAAGCATCTCATCCGTGTAGCTCAAATGGGGAGAAAGGGTGGGAAAAGTGTGAATTCACCTACTACATACTCGAAGAACGAATGTTATCGCTCGTAAGTGCAACTTAACTTTCTCCTTCGGGTAGTCCATGAATTCCCACTTATGGGAGACAGACAAGCTCACGCTTACTTGGTAGATGGGCAGCTGGATGAGATGAATCCACAGGCACATACACTGTCGCATCAGGGAATGGACATCACAGGCGAGGAGCCTGGAGCAAGGATGACACGACCCAGTCTGACGTTTGCTGTAACTCTAGTGTCCATTCTATATTGTGTGACAAATGTAGATCTGGACCAAGTGGCCGCCTTACAGATGTCTTCTAATGGTGTTCCTTCTAAGAAGGCAGTGGAGGTAGACATGGCCCTTGTAGAGTGTGCCCTAGCATGTGGAGGCGGCGGCAAGGATGAAGCCTCGTAGGCATAGTAATAACAAATGAGACCCATTTGGAGAAGTGTTGTGCTGTAATGGTGTCTCCCTTAGACTTTCCTCCATAAGCCACAAAGAGTCTGAATGTTTTTCTGAACTCTCTTGTTCTGCTGGTGTAGAATAGTAAAGTTCTCTTTACAGCCAGTGTGTGCCATGTCCTTTCTTGATCTGTGGTTGTATTGGCAAAAAAGGTTGGCAAAGAGATACATTGGCCAACGTGAAAGTTAGAAATTACCTTGGGTAGAAATGTGATGTCTGGGTAGAGAACCACCCTATCATGGAAGTACTTCATGAAAGGAGGATCAGCACAGAGAGTTGTCATTTCACTGGCCCTTCTGGCAGAAGTAATTGCCACCAAGAACACTGTCTTCCAAGTCAAGAACCGCATGTCAGCAGTTGCCAGCAGTTCATATGGATGTCTGGTAAGTGATGTCACCCAAAGACCTCATGTAAATGTTAAAGAGCAGTGAAGAGATAATTGATCCCTGTGGGACCCAACAATCTACAGTCCAAAGGGCCAACACAGCTACCCCAAGCTGCACTCTTTGTGACTGACTGTGAGGAAGGACTGAGCCAACGTAAAGGTAGACCCTCTATGCCAGTTCATAACCTACAGCCCGCATGCCGGATCCTGACCCCATTCCATCTGGCCCACGCATGAAGCAGACATACCCACACATGTGCAAATGCACCCACAGCCATTTCATCCAGCCCACTCAGCTGTCCAAGAGTGAATAGTCTGGCCCATGGTGCAAAAACTTGAGAACCCCTGCTCTATACCCACCCCTGTCAGCTTGCCCAGGAGGATACCATGTAGTATCAAAGGCCACTGAGAGGTCAAAAGGGAAATATTTCTACAACTGGCCTCTCACAACAAGTCATCTTGTAGTGCAACCAATGCTGTTTTCAAACCATGTCACAAACTAAACACAGACTGGAAAGAATTGAAGGTATCAGTCTTGTCCAAGAAACAACTGCAGCTGGTCAGCCACACCCCACTCAGTCAGCTTGTCCATAAATTGAATGTTAGCCATAGGACAACAGGACATTCACTGGCAAGCTAGGACTTTTAAGAATGTGCCTAACCTATTCAAAAGGACATGTCATGCAACAGTCTAGCTTATTAGTTCCCAACCTAGACCCCGTGGACCTAATCCAGCCCGTGGAGCTCATTAATATGGCCCACAGTGGGAACCTCAGTACCTCTAAACTTCCCCCACCACTGGAAGTTGAAATACATCACTTATCATGGAGGCAGGAATTATGCCATTTTAGCGGCTTCTTGCACAGCCTCCATCACTTCCCAGGAAGGCAGGAGGCTTTTAGGAGCATGTTCGCTCTGTTTTGGGATTTTTTTCACCACTTCTCCTCTGTGCTTTGGCAGCCAAACCATGGTGGCTGGTGACTTCTGGTGCCAGGCGGAGCTTATGTCAGCATCTGGGTTCCCAATACGGAACCAGAAAGTCACCAACCACCATGGTTTGGCTACCAAAGCACAGCAGAGAAGTGGCGAAAAACACCCAAAATGGAGCAGACATGCTCCAAAAAGCCTCCCGCCGCCCTGGGAAGTGGCGGAGGCTGTGCAAGAAGCCACTAAAATGGTGCAATTCCTGCTGCTGCTGCCGCCGCCACCACCAAATACTTAAGCCAGTGTTTCCCAAATGTTGGGGTTGGGACTTCAATTCCCAGAAGCCTAAGTCAATTCCCCAAAGCACTGACCAGCCAATGTACTGACTTAGGCTTCTGGGAATTGAAGTCCCAACCCCAACATTTGGGAAACACTGACTTAAGCAGTGGGCACGGCCACACCTCCAGACCCCATAGATGGCGAAATACTGGGAACCTCTGGTCTAGCTGTTCAGGTTTAGGAATAGCACTGCCTGTACATATTTCTATTCCTTCCTTATTCTTATTCATTGAATTTATCTAATGTGTTTAAGATGTGTAACTGACTACTAATGCATTTAAGATGTGTAACTGACCAAATAATCGCTCCTTCCATAATTTCTGAATGAATCAGCTCTGCTCGTTCATTCTCAGTCCACTTGCCTTTTAACAAGAAACAGCAAAATATGAGATGGCTTGATTTAGTTTTTCAGAGTTAAATGAGGACAGACAACAATAAACAAAGCTGGCTAAGAAAAGGGTGATCTTCGTACTCAACCCTTTCAGAAACCATTCCAAAGTGCAACCTTCCAAAGCACAATATTTTGATGACCTAATCTGGCTTTAAATATCTTTATTCTTAAGCAATCCATTCTTGGCACCACTAGTTCCTTTTATTTCTGTCTCTTTCAAGACTGCATTATAGAAAACATGATCATTACATAAAACACAATGCTTACGCCAAATGGAATCAGACTGTTCAGAGGATCCTGAAATGCTTGGTAGCAATTAAACAGTAGCACTGGATAGCTAAATAATGAATCCTTTAAAGACTGGGCACACAAAATTAAAATAGCATTTGAACGATTAAATATAATAGTATCCAATGATTCCCCAAGTACGGACATATTTATGACAGGAAAGTGTGACGCTTTCTAAATATTAATTGAAAGGTTACTGCTACTAACAGGATTTAGAACATGGGTTCCCAAACTTTTTACAACGCGGGTCTGGCCACACACCCCAGTCAGCTGAGCGGACCAGACCATGCCCCCAGAAGCAGAAGTGGGCGCATTTATGGCTGTCGCAAATGCACCCACTTCCACGTTTACATCAGCCACAGGCACATTTGTGCATGCATGGGTGTGTTTTACAACTGATGTAAACGTGCCTGGTTCCACTTCCAGGTGCAGGAGAGATGGAGACAGGCCAGATGGAATGGCACCATGGGCCAGGGCTGGCCTGTGGGCCATAGGTTGGGAACCCCTGGTTTAGAACATAAGAGCATAAAATTTCTTTATAGCTCCTTGCTTTGCACCACCAGATAGGGGGAAAACTTGTCATAAAATGTCACTTAAATTGAAAGGCCACATTTACATTTGCATTCAAACTGTCTATCCTCCTCATTCAGTAAGAGATAAGCAAGACCATATAGCAGTGCCACAGGACTCTAGCATTTGGCTGCAAAAAGAAGTTATTTTAAATACATACAGTCCCTTTCTCCTTTCCCTGGTACAATCTTGGAGATACAATACTAGTAAAAATATGTTGAATATTGATGCCCTTTCCTCACACTTGTGGCACAAGTTTCATTATGAGCACAGTCAAAGCTTCCAAGTGGCAAATATATTCTTCTTACTATATGTCACCTTCTGCATAAAGGAACTTTCTGGCTTCTTCAGGTTCAAACCTGGCTCTTTGCCAGAATCACCTTTGAATCACAGCTTGCAGCAGCCAACGCCTGCTTTGTTCATTTATTTCTACACGGCAAGTGGAATTTTGCCATTTCCTCAGATGAACAACACAGCAAGGACACTGCAATATATGAAAATAGCAGCCCTTCCCCATAACTGGCTGACTATCCTGCCACTATTCAGCAGGTCATTTCATCCAGACTCATAAACCCACTCCAGACTAGTTTCCAGCCAAAACAGAATAAACAACTTCATTTAGGCTATGCAAGAGGTTATCATCCTCGTACACAGGGGAAAGAAATGTATTTGTGATCATAACATGCGGATTTCATGCAATTCCCTATCCCAAAATGGTTTATATAAAGCATATCTGAAGCAGCAGTTCAGTAGCAGTCAGATGTTAACCTAAGAAACATACTGTATAGTCAAATCTTTGAACAGTCTTAATAAATTAAAACTACTGTATCTAGAATGTGTAATGTGCATTTGCTGTGCTCTTAAGGGGCTTGCTCTGTGTTAATGCAGATTGCCTCCATGGTCACACACAGCATCCCTAGTCCAGGGGTTCCCCAAAAAAAATTACTACACCCCCCCCCCAGACAGCTGATTGGGCCAGTCACGTGATTCCTCCCACCATAAACACTGCCATAAAATGCATCGAAGGCTGTTTTAAATGCATTTATGACAGCCACAGGTGCATTTACGGCAATGTTTACAGCAGGCATGGGCGCATTTACGCAGGCACGAACATGTTTTACAGCTGTAGTAAATGCACCTGCTTCTGGTAATGGCAAGGGCAGAGGCGAGCCATAGTTTGGCCACCCCTGCCCTAGTCATAGAAGAGAATATGTTTTCCATTAATTACAGAAGACTCTGAGGCATGTACTGCTGCAATATAGGGAGACAATATTTATTAGTATCACCAATGCCTCATTTAGGGAAAAAAACCAATAAAATATTTCACATATCTTCAGGTTGTGAAGCACTCTGAACATTATAGGAACAGGAGAAACAGGGCATATGATTTCAGAAATATGGCACCATTTTTCATATATTTTTTAATGTTTAGCAGAATTTCCAGACCTGACTAAACTTTATAATACATCACTTCAGCTCAGGCTATATTTGAGAAATACAGTAATACCTCATATAACATTAGTATCGAATAACACGAAAATCGCATAACATCAAGGAATCTGGGGGGAAGAATTGCATCAGATAACATTAAGATCCTATGGGATGCTTCAGATAACAACCGCGAAAGCCTGTGTGGTTACAATGTATCTCTATGGATCCCATAGAGGATCAGATAACACGAAAAATCATATAACACGAAGACTTGTGGAACCAGGTTTTAGTGTTATATGAGGTTTTACTGTACTCCATTAATGTAACAGTTTTTTCTTGATTAAGTAACATAGACAATCTATTCTTCAGAAAATCATCACAACTAAATCACCTGACTTCAGCACATTGTAAAACTGCTATCTGCACTGAGCTTCATCAATTAAAATCCAATTAAAAACCCACATTTAAAGGCCATGATGAATGAACTAACTAACTGACTGCCCCAATTAATCCACTAATGATTTCAGACTTTCATGCCACTGATGACAATCTCACAAGACACACACACATCTCACTATTGAAAAGCTGTATGTGGTGTATGTTTTTTCTTCCTCCTAGAGCTGATGCACAAACAAACGATGAAGGAAAACATCGACATGGTTTTTAATTTTCCAGGAAAATCTGGTTTTTCTCAGGAGTGAAAAATGTTGCACCAGTATTTTTGATTAATTGATTTTATTTTTCTGTGCAGTTATATTTTCTATGCTGAATTAACACTTACAAAAGCATTGTGACGGACAAACAATATACTGTACCTAGATGTCCTCCTCCTCATCCTTCCCTTCCATAAACAAAACAAAGCAAAATCAAAGGGATGCTTCTGCCACCCATTTTTGCCTTCCCCAAAACAGAATTTCTCAGATGGGAATGGAAAAGGACCAAGAAAACATTTCTTATTATCTTTTCAAGGCCTCAGCTCATGTTTAGATGCAAGGCAAGAGAAGCAAAGACGTTAAAGACAGCCTGTGGCAACAAATATGAAAGGGGGGGGGGGGGGATAGACTGATAGTCAATGCAAGACTCGTGTACTGCATGATGGAGTGAGTGCCCAACTCTGTCCCAGCTCCTGCCAACTTAGCAGTTCAAAAGCAAGAAATATCAAGTAGATAAATAGGGACCACTTCAGTGGGAAAAGATCCTGGGGGACATGAAAGGAGCCTCATTCAGGCATTCCCTGAGCAGTTTCTCCAGCAAAAAATCCTTTTCAAATAATAATAATAATAATAATAATAATAATAATAATAATAATAATAATAATAATAATAATAATAATAATAAATTATTATTATTATTATTATTATTATTATTATTATTATTATTATTATTATTATTATTATTATTATTATTATTATTATTATTATTATTAAATACAGGATATGGGCAGAGGCTATTTATGAGGTGCAGATGCCCAAGGCAGAGGTTTCCTTTAATGGTAAGAGCACAAAAAGAGAGAGCCAGAGACTACCACCGTCTAGCATTTATAGGGGCAGCAGAATAAAGTTTTTGAGTTACACTAACTCCTTTCCTCCTTTGCAGAGAAGAGAATCCTCAGAAAGATGAGTTGAGAAACGAGGGAGGCAAAACAGACAGCAGCAGAGATTGACAGTTTATTGTAGGAACACAAAGAGGAAGAGGAGGTGGAGAAGGAGAAGAAGAGGAGCAGCACAACCAACAGCAGCCTTAAAACAGGAAAGGTGATACATGCTGCTTCATTTGAAACTCTTATGCCTTTCAGAAGGGAAGAGAGGTTTATTGAAAACAATGCCTTTTAAAGAAGAACTTTCAGCTAGCTCTTCCATCACTGCTAACATAATCTTTTTAATTAATGGTTCTTCACTGAAGGCTTGAGGCAGTGTGAAAAAAACTGAGGAGAAATCTGAAACTGTGGGTGGAGAAGGATCGGCTACAGCATTAACAAAGGCAAAAAGCATCATTAAAGAAAAAGAAAAATAACTGTGCTTAGTGGGAAGGATGGGAATTTGCGTCTTCTGGTGTGGATACGTTTTACCAAAAGCCTGAATATGCAGACAAATTTGGTGTGAACATGAAGAAATGAAAACAAAAGCATCAGCATGAGTCACATTAATGGTGTCATCAGACCCTTCAGGCAACTTTCCCAAGGTGAGAACTCCAAAAGAGAAAGAGGATTTTTCATCTGTCATAAGTCTTGGCATCTTCACAAGTGCAGAGACTGTTGCAGAAAAACTAATGTATAGCTGCAGCAGAGGGATTAGCCACACTGAGACTCAGAGAAGATGCAATGACTGGTTGTAAAGGGGTAAGCAACAAAGAAGGTGGCAGCATAGAGAGCTTAATCATAGCATGAAAGAAAACCATGTGCTCCCATGCAGATCTCAAACGAGGCAGCCTGGAAGCCTCCTGCTTAGAGTTGGAAGTTGTAGCAGCCTCCCTTGTTCCACTTTCTGCTGTAATAATGGAAATGGAAGGAAGGAAAGAGGAGGTTGAAACATGAGAAGAAAGGAATGGGGGGGGTTAAAAAAAGAGAAAGAAAGTTATCTAGAAAGCAGCAAGAAAAAAGTAATAAAGCAGCATCTTTTGCTGAGGAGAAACTAGGGATTCAGCTAAGGTGTATATGAATGACTTAACTGAAACATATGACCTATACCTTTCCTGAGCAGCAATAGGAATTTGCCCATTTTAATAAGTTACTGTTTCTACAGAAAAGGTATCATTTTAACGAAGGATGGACCATTGAAGCTAGAAACGCATTCCTCTGATCTACGCAAACAAAGATCAATTGTACAAGCAGACTAACTTTTTTCTTGCTTGTGCAAAGGGGAATCTGATATCTCCTTGTGCAACCATTAGTCATGTTCTCTCCAATGAATCTATTTCTACTTGCACAACTGTAAACTAGATATTACAAGGATGGAAAATAACAGAAAAGCACTGAGTAAAATTTCTAAAATTCTGTAATTCACCTTTCCCCCCCAAAAAAAATAGAATTTGAATTGTTTTCTTAGGAAGCTTTCATTATTTTGCTCATAATTAGCAATGGTAGTTATTTCAATGTACTGTATATAACAAATACATAACAAAGGTTATGATAATCCACAAGAGGTGTTACTTTTACTCTATGGGCTTAATTGCATTCAAGCCAATTTTTCAAATAGGAAGTTAGAGACACTGAACAGAATGTTAATAATTAACAATAAAAAATGAAATGCTTGATGATTCTCCAGGCTCTGAACAAAGCTGCTGCTTTAAAAATGAGTGATTTGTTTAAAAAGTTCTGTCCACTGAGTTTAGTCACCCACCCACTCACACATATATACACATACATTGTCAAGCCTGACAAATAAGAAGCTGAAGCATATATTCCAAGCCTACTTATAAAACAAAGAACCAAATATATTTTTATAGCTTTACTCTTGGAGCTGCTAAATAATCTGTCTAACAAAGAAGTTCCAAACTTTTTTATAAGCCAGAGGGGAATTCAACTTCTGAATATAGATGCAATAAAATTTTTAAAAACCGTCTATGGTGCCTCCAAAACAAATGAAACGTTGCCTGGGCATTTATATCTACATAGCATATTTTCAGAACAATCCTACCCTCTGCCACATCGCATGATAACATAGGTGCTAGAGGTTAACAACAATTGCCAAAACTGACACATTGTCCCCTTGTTCCAGAATCAACTGCCCATTCTGCACTTCGTTAACAACTGGAACCAATTTCACTAGTCACGTGGGGGACTCTTTGTGAGCATTTCCTCAGGGTAACCATGAAATTCAGATACACTATATCAATTTTTACCATTTTACAAAACACACTTTTTAAACAGAAGTTAGGTAGCCTCCTATCAGAGATGCTTTAGCTATGGATTTTCTGATTCAGCAAGAAGTTGGGCTTGATAACCCTCAGGATTCCTTCCAACTTTACAGTTCTTTCATTTTATGATTTTATTCTCAGGATCGTGTGCAAAAACGATTGTACCTATTGTCCAGCTAATTTATCAGTGTGGTGCCTCCCTACTAAATGATTCATCTTAAAGAAAAAGTGATGACAACATCAATGGATCAGTATATATTAGCTATAATTTACTGCCGTGGCTTCAGCAGCACATGGAGAGAGAACTACCAGAAGTGCAGGCTGGGTTCAGAAGACGCAGGGGAACTAGAGACCACATTGCCAACATACATTGGATCATGGAGAAAACAAAGAAATGCCAGAAACAAGTCTACTTCTGTTTCATTGACTACACCAAGGCCTTTGATTGTGTGGACCACAATAAAATGTGGCAAGTAATTAAAGAAATGGGAATACCAGAACACCTTATATGTCTCATGAGAAATCTGTACATGAGTCAAGAAGCAACAGTTAGGATAGGATACGGAATAATGGAGTGGTTTGGAATAGGAAAAGGAGTAAGACAAGGCTACATTTTGTCACCCTGCTTATTTAACTTATACACAGAGCAAATAATGTGCAACACAGGGCTGGATGAATCAAAAGTTGGAATTAAAATCGCTGAGAGAAACATCAACAATTTGAGATATGCGGATGATACTACCCTAATGACAGGTTGAAGGAGGAGAGTGCAAAAGCTGGCTTGAGACTCAACATCAACAAAACCAAGATAATGTCAACATGCCCTATTACTCCCTGAAAAATAGAGGGGGTGGTGGTGGAGTAGAAGCAGTGACAGACTTTACATTCTTAGGATCCAAGATCACTGCAGATGGAGACTACAGCCATGAAATAAAAAGACAACTAATTCTTGGGAAGCAAGCTATGAGAAATTTGGGCAACATAGTTAAAGTAAAGACATCACTTTGCAAACAAAAGTCTGCATAGTCAAAGCAAATGTATGGTTGTGAAAGCTGGACCATAGGGAAGGCTGAGCACAGAAGAATAGACGGCTTTGAGATGTGATATTTGGAGGAAAAATTTTGAGAGTACCCTGGGCAACAAAGAGAACAAATTTAGGTGGATCTCAAAAGAAATCAACCCCGACTGCTCCTTGGATGGTCAAATATTGAAGATGACATTAAATTACTTTGGACATCAAATGAGAAGAGAGGATTCACTTGAGAAAGCCTTGGTGTTGGGAAAGGTGGAGGGCAAAAGAAGAAGGGGGCAGCAGAAAATGAGATGGTTAGATGGTATTGTTGACCAATGGGCACAAAGGTGGGTGGACTGAGGAGGATGGTGGAGGATAGTGGTGCCTGGAGTGCAGTGGTCCATGGGGTTGCGAAGGCTCGTAATCGACTGTGCAACTGAACAACAAAACTGCTGTGGTGCCGAACATACCACAAAAAGACCAAAAGTATTCCTTCCTGAATTTGACAAAGTTTGCAAGTTGGCACCAGGACTTTAACTAGTCTATCAATTGTAGATATCAGAATGCAAAGAATTAATTTACATTTACTTTCTTAAGCTGAATTACAATCAAGAAGACATACTTTCATTCCCAAAGCCTTGGGAGGAAGATGCCAGAAAGGGAACAGAAGAGAACAGGAAAATGATCCAGATCCATCCAATGCGGCCAGTAGGAGTCAGAATCAGACCATTTTTAAAACTGAGAGTACATTTAAACCTAGTGCTGCATCTTGACATAATATTCTAGACACCAAGGAGTTAAAGATGAAATGGTAAAAAAATAATAATCATCAATCAAAAAGAGAGGGGGGGGGATCTAATTCCATGCAAATTTAATGAGCATATGCTGCAAAGTACTTCACACCAGATTCTGAATTATGTAAACTGTATGCGATCCAGCATGCAATTTTGCTTTTGGCTATACAACCTCATTTGCAGTTTGTCACCAATACATAAACAATATGAATGATGCAAAAACATTGTCCAGGGGGGAAGAAAGCCAGGGGATGACCATCACAGCTTGAGATGGAGGTGGTGTTTGGATCTTGAAAGGAAACTGTCAACTGACTCTGGAACACTCTATTATAAGGTAATGTCTCTATAACATTCCATGCTAAAAATGCCAAAATTCTAACACAGGACTTAATGTTCTTGGAAGTAAACTCTCCATCCGAGTTCCAAAAACTGTAGCCAAATGGCTGCAGAGAAAACACTAGTATTCTCTTAAGCCAGGATACTGGAAATGGAAGGGGGCGTGTAAATTACACCAGCTTTGATGTTTCATCCTCCCATGTGATTCTGCTGTTCCAGAAATATAAAACATGCAGAGTTGAGAAAAAGACCTTAACTCTACTGTTTCTTTGCAAATCTGTGTACACAGAATCAATGCCTTAGGGCTCATTCAAATACCACATGACCATTTTAGGGGGGGAGGGGGTCAACCAAAAGTCATGGAAAGTCACGGGGGTTCGGCGTAAAGTCACGTGACTCCAAAATTATTGAAAAGTTCCCAACACAAGAAATACCCAAGACAGAGGTAGGATCTATAAAGAGAACCACATGAATGAATGAATGAATGAATGAATGAATGAATGAATGAATGAATGAATTGGGGGGGTGGGAAAGACTTCAAAGGCTGCTTACCAGATCTTCTCAGGGAAGAGTAACACAGGGGCGAGGGGAGAAAGTAATGCCATTCCTCTGCCAGAAGAGGAGGAGGAGGAGGAAGTAGTAGTCTCCCCCTCCCTTCCTTCCAGGGATGAAGAAGTCACGGCCCTTCCTTTTGCCCTGAGTGGGAAGAAGGAAAAAACCCTCCCAACCAGAGACCACTTAGGAAGAAAGGGGGCTGGGTGGGTAGAAAAACAACGCTTGGGAAAGGGTTTCCTTTGTGTTTCTCCCACTACAAATCCCACAGTCCACCGCTAGCTTCAGCACAAACCAGGCCATGTCCCCTCTACTCCCCTCTGCCCTACCACTCGCTTGCTCTCTCAGTCAGTCTCCGAGGGAGGAAAGAGGCACTTCTTTGGCAGAGGGAGGGAGGGAGGGGGAAAGAGGGTCTCCTTGAGAGTTTTCTCCCCCGCTCCATTCAGGACACCTAGAAGGAGGAGTAGGAGGTGGGTGACTCAGGGACAATGAAGAGGGACTTATAATTGGGGGATGTGGGGAGGTTTTTTCCAAAGCAAAATTAAACCCAAAAAGAGACACTGGAGGAGAGACTTTGGAAGGGGGACTTTCCATTTGAAATCCAGATTGCAAATATTTTCCCTCTTCCTTCCTTGCTTGTATGAAAAGCCTTTCTTTCTTGGGCTTCTGCTGCTTCTCTTCAAATAAAGGAAAACGGAGAAACCACGTGATTTAGGGGGAAGGGGGGTCAACCAAAAGTCACAGATAGTCACAGTGTGTGTGTGTCAAAAAGTGGCCTATTTTAGGTCACATAGTATTTGAATGGCCCCTTACCTCTTAAGTTCTAAATTTCAATAAATGAATGAATGAATGAATGAATAGAAGATGACTTTTGGGAGTGGAATAGATCTGCACAAGAAGCTACAACTGAATCCTGACAAGACTGAGTGGTTGTGGGTCAGGGGTCCTGAGTTATCTCGGGAGTTACCATCTTTGGTTCTGGATGGGGCGGTTTTGCCCCATACAGACCTGGTGCGTAATCTGGGGGTTCTCCTGGACTCATGACTCCTGCTCAAAGAGCAGGTGGCAGTCGTGGCCAGGAGGGCCTTTGCACAACTTTGTGTAATTCGCCAGTTACACCTACTCCTAGATCGGGACTCCTTGCTCATGATCACACACGCTCTGGACACCTCCAGACTTGATTATTGCAACACGCTCTACATGGGGCTGCCCTTGTCGATCATTCGGAGGTTGCAATTGGTCCAGAATGCAGCTGCCCAGATGGTGATGGGGTGCGGGTATTATGCACACACCTCACTGCTACTTCGGGAGCTACACTGGTTGCCAGTATGTCTCTGGGTGCAATTCAAGGTGCTGGTTATCACCTTTAAAGCCCTACATGGTAGTGGACCAGGATACTTAAGAGACCGCCTAAGAACATCTGCCCGTCCCACCAGAGCGGACCGGAGAGGCTCTGTAATTGTTCCATCAACCAGAGAGGCGCATCTCTCTGGTAGTAGACAGAGGGCCTTTTCCGTGTCCGCTCCGGTCCTATGGAATCTCCTGCCAATGGTGCAGCGCCTCCAGACGGAGTTGCTGTCTTTTAGGAAGAATTTAAAAACATGGCTGGTGGGGCATGTATGGGGTACGGGTTGTACAATGACCCTAGCCCGCTGGTTGGTGTGAGCTCCCTCTCTCCTTTACCTTCTTTTTAATTCTCAAGAGTGAGTTTTAACTTTTTAATCTGTTATTAATATGTCTATTGTAAATCTTTTTACAATTTTTGATTCAAATTTGTTATTGATGTTTTTATATGATATGTTAAACTGCCTTGAGTTGCCCTGGTAAGGAGGGCAGTATATAAATTTGAGTAAAAATAAATAAATAAATAAATAAATAAATAAAATAAGCTAGCAGCATCCATACAGGTTCTAGAGCTACACTCAGGCTTAAATGGATTTTCCCCAGTACAGCGGAGGTGATACTATGAGTGAAACAGGTAGCCCATCAGACCTGTGTGATTACAGAATGAAGAAAGATATTATTGTTTTCTTCACATATCTCACCTACCGGTACTCTAAACCTGTCCCAAACAATGGTTTTGTAAGAATGGTTTTTACTATGTCTGTTGCTAAAAATATCTGCAAATTTGTTAACTGCATGTTGGAAGTTTTAATGATTTGAAGCTGGTTTGTTCCATTTTATTTCTCTTTACCAATCCCACTTCAATGTTTTATTTTAATCAAGTTTCAATAGACTAAGCTTCTACTGCAGCAGGTATGATCTACTGATACTGTATAATGTAATACTCCATATCACATATACCTAAGTGCAAATATAGCATAAAGCCAAAACCATCCTGTGTCTTGTCTGACCTCTAGTCACTATACTGCAAATGAAAATACAGACTGTATTATCTGTCACATTTTGTTCACTTGACAGGTAGATCTTTCCTGCCTTTCTTACAATTATAATCTTTTCACCATTCAGCATTTCTTGACTCAAAGGTAAGTTTAAGGGGGAAAATAAAGCCCTTTGAGAAACAGAGTAAACCCCCCTAACAACCAATTGAAAACACAATGAAACCTTTTAAGACAGTGGGTTACTATCCACATACTTTTGCTCCTTTATTGCTCAAACATGAACACAGCTAATTTGATATGAAAATTCCAGCTACCGTTTACACTTAAATGTACAGGATTCTGTGCATGGGACTGCAAATAGTGAAGAATGGGAATGATGACATTATTCATTAATAGCATGTTTAAAAGATTAATGGATGCTCTTTTTCCACCTGAGTACACAGGAAGGAAGGAAGGAAGGAAGGAAGGAAGGAAGGAAGGAAGGAAAGGAAAGGAAAGGAAAAGGAAAAAGAAAAAAGAAAAAGAAAAGGAAATACTATTATGCAACTGGGGGGAAAGGTAAATTTTATTTTAGAGAGTCAAGCTATGAGAAACCTAGACAGCATAATAAAAAGTAGAGACATCACCCTGCCAGCAAAAATCCACATAGTTAAAGCAGTGGCCTTCCCAGTAGTAATGTAAGAGCTGGACTATAAGGAAGGCTGAGCACAGAAGAATAGACGCCTTTGAACTGTGATGTTGGAGGAGACTCTTGAGAGTCCCCAGGACTGCAAGATCAAATCGGTCAAACCGGAAGGAAATCAACCCTGACTACTCCTTGGAAAGACAAATACTGAAGCTGAAGCTCAAGTACTTTGACCACCAAATGAGAAGAGAGGAGTCACTGGAGAAGGCCTTGATGCAAGGAAAGATTAAAGGCAAAAGGAGGAGGCAGCAGAGGATGAGGTGGCTGGAATGGCATCATTGAAGCGGTGGATGTAGATCTGGCCAGGCTGCGGAGGATGGCAGACAGAACAACCTAGCGCGCAGTGGTCCATGGGGTCGCAAGGGGTAGGAAACGACTGTGCGACTGAACAACAACAAAAAACAGAATTATAGCCTCCAAATCATATGGTCTACTAACAATGGTCAGGACTCATTTTGTCTGGAGCTGGGGTCCAGTTCTGGACATCACATTTTAAGAAGGATGCAGATAAGCTGGAAGAGATTCAGAGGAAAGCAACAAGAATGATCAGGAGACTAAAAGCCAAGCCCGATGAGGAAAGACTGAACTATCTGGGCATGTCTGGCCTTGAGAAAAGATTACTGAGGGGAAATATGATAACATTCTTCAAATAGTGCACCAACTGGGCACAAATCATGCAAATCAAATCAATTAATCAATATTTGAAAGACTATCATACAGAGGAGGAGCGGGATATATCTTGATCATTTCAGAGTGAGGGACATGTAATAAGGGAGTAAAGGTCAAGGAAGGTTAATTTGTTGAAAAAGGTAGAGTATAGAACCTGAAACTCATGCACATACTGTAAATTATATTTTCTACTAAATGGAAAAAAATGGCTGCCATTACCTGCCAGTTGCTACCACACCATAAACTTTTGATTTACTCAAACCTATATTAATTATTGCTGAATCAGTGTCACATATATTGAATTACAATTTACCCAGATTTTCATCTCTGCCTAGATAACACAACCAAGAAAGCACACTACATAACTAAGTAATAATGTGGGATAAACTATGTTTGCTTGTTTTTACTTAAATCATGGAACACAGACAAAAAACTAAATAAACTAAATAAAACTAAATAAATTTATAATTCATAATTTATTCACTCTCACTAAAAAGTACTTATATTTAGCTAAAGAAACTTGTCCTATAAATAGAATCTTTACAATCTGTGGCTGGCATTCCCAGTACTTCAGCATGAGCTTTTCACACAGGTACATTTCAATGATTCCTTGTTTTTTAACTTAGAGGTAGGGGAGAAGTAAGTGTAAAAAGCTGCTAGATCTATCAAGCATTTTCATGGTATGCTAAAGTGATCCTGCCATTTCAGCATTGTGTTTCTGTTTAATTAACTCAGTAGATGCTATTGGGCTTTTACTCACTGGTTTTGCTTGCAGGTATTTATTGTATGTTTTATCGTTTTATTGATGTCTTATGTTGATTAACAGCAGCTTGAGCAAACAGGAAAAGGTCAGCCAAATAATGAAAGTGCTTCTTCCCCCTCTCTCAATTACTATAGCTTAAGGATTTCTTAGCAGAAGCCTACTTCTGCCTCTTGGCAGAATGAGACAACATAATCACAATTAATCACACTATGTGGATATTCAGCCCGCATCTTGCCAATGGAAAACACCTTGATCTTTATTCTAGATTGGGCAGGGTCATGAGGTTTTCCCGATGTAATCAGGCTGCAACTGCCATTAGTCGCAGTCAATACAGCCAAAGAAAAAAGATGAAGGGAATTACACTTCAACAACATAAGGGCTACTAATTTCCCATCACAACTTTAAAGAGTGGAAGGAAGGAAGGCTTAACAGACGCTAGCTTTGCAGTTCAGAGTGTGCAAATGCAAGTACAGTAAAACCTCGATTAACGTTAAAACCTGGTTCCACAAGTCTTGGTGTTATCCGATTTTTAGTGTTATCCGATGCATGTTAAAATCCTATGGGATCCATAGAGATACATTGTAACCACACAGGCTTCAGCGGTTGTTATCCGATGCATCCCATAGGATCTTAATGTTATCCGATGCAATTCTTCCCCCCAGATTGCTTAATGTTATGTGATTTTAGTGTTATTCGATACTAATGTTATCTGAGGTATTACTGTACTATACTGTACAAGCATGACAGCAGATACAAAAGTCTGCAAAACCAATTTTTGCTTGCAGATCTGTAATGAGTGTGAAACTGTTGACTGTATGCTTGTTTCTGCTCTATATTACAGTGTACATGCTAGTAGCACTCAGTGTGAAACTTCTTTGTCTGCTGGGTATATATCTTCTTTTTTTGTTTACATTGGGGGTGGAAGTAATAAATCTCCAATGCATAGAATGTCTTATCTCTTTTATTTTGTCTTCTCTGCCCTTACTCTTGTTTCTCATTCCTCACACACTCTCCCAGTCCCTCATCTCTCACCAGGCCTTTCCATTTCAATTTTTTCACCTCATCTTTTGTTTAATTCATGAAGGTGATGAATGAGAATGTAATGGAGATGAATTGATTAGATTTTCGAATAGAATCTGGGTAGTAAAATTAATTAGGTATAATCCTTGATTTGCCCAAGCCTTGGTTTTGAACTTACACTTTATCTCAAACTCTATTTTGGGCAAAAGTTGTCATTTAATGAATGCATGTGTATGGACTCATGAAGAAAAATCTACCAAAGACTGTTTTCTGTGTTTTCTGAACTAGCTCATTAACTATTTAGAGTACTTTGAGATTATTATTATTCCGTGTCTAGGCCAGATGTGAAACTACCAAATGAAGGTACCTTTTGGTGAGTTCATTCTGCAGTTCTTTTTGCCTGACCTACTATCAGAAAGCTTGACCGGCAACACAAGGTTGCCATTACCATGGTACACTTGATTGTGATTCAAAAATACCACAATCTTTGCGGAGGCTCTTTCTGTATAACCCAGTTCTTTGACATTATTTGCACTAAACTGTGCAAATTAACTGAAGAAAAGAACCAGGTTTTGGTAGATATGAAAGAAAAATGAGCTGGCTTTGCTTTTTGTGAATTTTAAATAAATCCAAGTAATTATTTCTAGATTTGTATGTGTAGATACAAATGTAGCATATATTAATATGACAGATTTCCACACAGCAAGCTACTGGTGGAAACCAGCTGGCAGAAACATGTAACAGTTCCATAGTACAGTAATACCCCGGATAACGCGAGTACCGTATAGCGCGAAAACTGCATAACGTTACAAGATTTTCGGAAAAATCTTGTATCGAATAATGCGATTTTTAGCGTTATCCGGAACAAGCGTATGGGGGGGAGTTGGATTGGGTAGAACATCTACCCAATCCAACCCCCCCCCCAGTGCCCGCCCCCACGATGTTTGGAAAGGGTACAGGGATCCTTACCCTTTCGAAACTTCGGGCGAGCGGCACGCATCGGTGGGGGTTAGGGCAGGATACGGGGGAGACCTCCGTATCCTGCCCTAGCCCCCACCGATGCGCGCGTGCCTGCAAGCCACCCGATGTTCCGAAAGGGTAAGGATCCTTGCCCTTTCAAAACTTCGGGCGAGCGGCGCGCATTGGTGGGGATTAGGGCAGGATACGGGGAAGACCTCCATATCCTGCCCTAACCCCCACCGACGCGCGCGCGCCTGCAAGCCACCCAATGTTCCGAAAGGATAAGGATCCTTACCCTTTCGAAACTTCGGGCGAGCGGTGCGCGTCGGTGGGGTTAGGGCAGGATACGGGGGAGACCTCCGTATCCTGTCCTAACCCCCACCGACGTGCACGTGCCTGCAAGCCACCCGAGATTCCGAAAGGGTAAGGATGCTTACCCTTTCGAAACTTCGGGCGAGCGGCGTGCGTCGGTGGGGGTTACGGCAGGATACGGGGGAGACCTCCGTATCCTGCCCTAACCCCCCCCAAGCGCCCGCCACCACGATGTTCCAAAAGTGTAAGGATGCTTACCCTTTCGAAACTTCGGGCGCGCAGCGCGCGTCGGTGGGGGTTAGGGCAGGATATGGGTGAGACCTCCGTATCCTTCCCTAACCCCCACCGACGCACGCGCGCCTGCAAGCCACCCAATGTTCCGAAAGGGTAAGGATCCTTACCCTTTTGGAACATCGGGAGAGGAGAGGCGCCTCTCCGCAGGGTCTCCCCGGCCTCGCAGCGGCTCGCTGCGAGGCCGGGGAGATCCGGGTGAAGAGAGGCACCTCTCCAGGGGGTCTCCCCGGCTTGGGAAAGAGGCGGCTTAGCCGAAATTCCCTCCCCCTGCGCGGGGGTGAGGATTTCAACCAAGCCGCCTCTTTCCCGGGCTCGCTATAGTAACGAGGATTGCACGTCAAGGCAATGGATCAAAGCGGGGGGTGGCTCCCCCCGCTTTGATCCATTGCCTTGATGTGCGATCCCCATTTCGCTCGCCTAAACAAGGGTTGGCTTTTCCGAATGGAGGGGGAAATTCGGAAATGCCGACCCTTGTTTAGGTGCTTTGTGATGGGAGTTTGGGTGCTGGGTTGAATGGGAGGGGGGAATTCGAGAAAGCTGACCCTTGCCCAGGTGCGCGAAACGGGGATCGCACGTTAAGGTAAGGTAAGGGTGGCACCCCCCACTTTGATCCCTTGCCTTGACGTGCGATCCTCGTTGCTATACCCGTTTGGTAGAAGAGGCTCCCGCTGGTGCGCCTTTTCGCGGGCGGGCGAGCGCCTCTTCTCAGGTTTTTTTAACGTTGTTCGCTGTGTACCCCGGACAATGCTAAAACCCGGACGTCATGACTTGTGGAAACATGTCATAACGTTATCCGGGCTACTAGTGTATTTACTTTGGCTACTCAAGTGTTTTTCAGCACTAGTTCGTATTATTAGTTTTGCGTTATAAAATCCCGTATGGTTTGGCAACATGTTATCTGAAGGACCACAGAAAACTGTCCAAGCATTAAGCTCTGCCTCCCAAGCTTACTAATGGACCTGTAGGTAAGATTCATGTAGTGCTTAGTGTACTCTCTGGGTGGTTCACAACTTAATTAGCATTTTGCCCCCTACATGCTGGTTACTCATTTTACCGACCTGGTAAAGGATGGAAAGCGGAGGATGGAAAGCGGAGTCCACCTTGATCCCCATCAAGATCGAACTCACAATGTTTTGGCTGCAATACAGAAGTTTAACCACTGCACCACCAGGGACACCGGAGCACACAGAATGCTATTACCTTTTCCGCCAAAATGGTACCTATTTATTTACTTGCAATTTCTTGCTTTCAAACTCCTAGATTAGAAGAAGATGGGTCAGAGAAGGGAGCTTGGGTCTCTAACTGCTGACCTTCTAGTCATCAAGTTCAGCATCTTAACCACTATGCTGCCGCAGTTCCACTTCCTGCCGAAGCAGTACCTATTTATCTACTTGGAACTACTTGCTTTTGAACTGCTAAGTTGGCAGGAGCTAGGAAAGACAAGGGGAGCTCACTCCATTGCATAGCACTTGCGTCTCAAACTGCCAACCTTCCAGTCATCAATTTCAGTATCTTAACCACTAAGCCAACGTGGCCCTACTAAATTTAAATAGACAGGGCAATTTCAATGATGTTCCTCCAGGTTATGGAATCTTCTGCCCGCTGAAGCACATCCTGTTTCAACTCTGAACTGTAAAAACTTCATCTTTTTGTTTTATGTGCTGTCTCAACACATCTGAGCTAATTACAGACAAATATGGGGCGCTTTCCCAAAAGGGAACCAAAAGTAGGCTTTAGGCAGATGCAGCAGGTAGCTGGTAGTCTGGATATTAATGCCATATAGTAGTGATGGCGAACCTTTTAAAGACCAAGTGCCCAAACCCCACTTTGCCACAGACACTCAACAGGTTGACATCCATGCTGCACCCTCACACCGCATGTGAGCCAGCCACCTTGCCCCAGGCAGGGGAGGAAGGAAGCACTCCCACTGACTGCTGGGGAGAGGGGTGGGGCAAACTCTGTGCTGGGGGAGGAGGAAATGCTCCCATTGGGCTGCTGGGCAGAGGGCCAGGGTAAACTCTGTGCTAGGGCGATGGCGCACAGGGCCACAGAGAGGGCTCTGAATCCCCCCTCTGGCTCACAGTGCCATAGATTAGACACCACTGCCAATATAGTCTGTTTGTTTATTTATTTATTTATTTATTTATTTATTTATTTATTTATTTATTTATTTATTTATTTAGATTTATATTATATTAAATAATATCTTGCCTCATATTCTTTCCCGTGGAGATAGGCTGAAGAATATTCCAAAGGAGATATAAATGCAGATATCTAAGCTGTCTATTAATCAAATGTACTGGTTCAGTAATATTTGGTAAAGGACAAAAAAACAGTCTAACACAAAGCAGTCTTGTTTCTGAAAACGAAGACAACAGTAACAGTGTCTGTGGGATCCTCTCCAAGAGATTTCCTTTTATTTATTTATCTGAGTCTGAAGAACAAAAATTTAAATCAACATAAAAAAAAACACTTTTGTAAAAATGCATGCCTACATAAACTACCTGTTTACATATTAACACTCTACTTTTCCAATATTCAGCAGTTTGAATAGTCCTGTCATTCGCGTCAAACAATTCCTTGATATCACACTGTTCAGGAAAATTGCCACATTCAAACTGTTCACCATCGTCAATGTGGCACTAACTCTTTAGGTTTGTTTTGCATTGTGCCATTCCAAGTTCTCAACCTATTCAGCCTATTCCGTGTCCCATACTGGAGATGGTAACCTGCTGCTGGCTTCTCCTTTGTCACCCATAACCCTCTAAGTAATTTTTTTTCCCAATAGCTCAAGTCAATATTTACTAAGATCTTTTTAAACAAAATGGCACTAAACACTCAGCTCTACTACTCCACTTCTGAGCAGGTAAACCTTCTGAAGCAGCTCAACCACTGAATGCCCTTAATCAATGCTTCTCTATTCGTCATGCATTCATAGCAAACCACTTCCAAGGTCTCATTCACATGCTAGCTATTTCAGTGTCCCAGCATTTAGGTTTCTCATCCTTCTTCACTGACCACATAAGCAAATGCCAGGGGTAGGGAGTAGGAAGATAATGAAACAAAAGTTGGACTTTTATAGTGTTTACAGGAAAGATGAGGAAAAACCAACCATTCTCCTACAATAGTTTTACTGTAAATAGCCCAGCAACATACTGTACTGTTAAAAGTAAAGGTTGTCCTTGCTAGAAAGCCAGTCGTATCTGACTCTAGGGTTCAGTGCTCACCTCTGTTTATAGCCAAAAAGCCAGCGCTGTCTGTTTCTGCAGACGTTTTCATGGATATGTGGCAGGCATGACTAAACACTAGAGTGCACAGAATGCTGTTTACCTTCCCACCAAAGTGGTACCTATTTATCTACTTGCAATTTCTGGCTTTCAAACTGCTAGGTTGGCAGGAGCTGGGACAGAGACAGGAACTCACTCTGTCGTGCAGCACTCGGGTCTTGAACTGCTGGCCTGTAGTCATTAAGTTCAGCGTCTTAACCACCAAGCCACCACTACTGTTGTTATTTGAACCCAAACCTCTTAAGTCTAGTGTTCATCACTCTATCCACTAAACCACACTGGGTATTCAACATCTCTGTACACCTGCCAAAAAAACATCAAAAGCGGAGTGCAATAAAGTGGTATGTGTTCAGCTTTGCAATGTTTCGAAGGGCAGAGATTTACTGGCACGAACCAATATCTTGCACGGAAAACATCTGAGTCCAGTAATTGCCTCATGTTTTGGTCAACTGTACAAGCCAGCAGGAGATTTACCCACACACAGAGTACCTGCTGCTACCAAAACCCTCCTCCTGGCACCCCTCCCTCCAATTCTATGGACTCTCTTATTAAAACAGCAGAGAGACTCGTTTGTTTTCCTTGTGCCCTGAGAGGTTTTACTATACAGTTAGGTTTCACATGCTGTGTTAAAGCCAGCCAACAGGCTGCGTTCCAGATAATCCATTCTTCTTGTTACTGTTGAAAACAGAAGAGCTCTGGAATGGCACGTAGCAGCATGAATATCTAACACTGCATGACTCATCAATAAGTACAATAATGTGTGACCATTGCAATTGTATTTACAAAAACTACAATGGTGTTTGATGCTTGTTTATATATATATAAACCATTATTTTCTCTTTAATATTACTATTGTCATTGATCAGATCTTTTCAAGAAAAAAGCAGTGTCATTTTATTCTTATGATTTATCTATTCAAGGAACATAACTGCAGAATATTCTTCAATGTTACAGGGATTTTGTTTGGCTTTCATCTCTGTGTTTAAGCAACCTTCCAAATTTACAAGAACTGAAAAAATAAAAACAACAAGAATAACAAGGACAAGAATAACACACAGTGGACTCTTTTGCTTTGCTTTTTTTCTCTTTTCTATCCCTGCCCACCAGCTCTTCTATGTTTCTTCTTGGGAAAAACTGGAGGAAACAGGAAGTGTACAGACTTAAGTTCTTGCATTTTAAAAAGTGCACATTCCTGCACAAAATAAATATTTTAAAATTTAACTTGATAATTCAGAGTCAGAATTTAATTCTAAATTGCTCAAAAGAAATTCCAGTGTGAAACTTACAAAATATGGCAATAGGGTGAAATGTTTTATCTTTCAGAGTGAGAGATGATACAAAAAAAGTTCCTTAGTGTTATTGAACAAATTTGGTTAAGTTCACATAGGCTTTATTGTATTAATCTGAAGAGATCTAAACAGGAAAAATGTGGTTTATGACTTTACTGCTGATTTTAGATGACTAGGACATTGTACTTTTATTTTACCAGCTATATGACTCCATCCCAACTTTTTTAGCTTCTCACAAAATCGTAGAATACAATAAAACCTAAAAGCCCATTTTATGGAAAAGGTCCGTTCCATAGCTTTTTCCGTAAGATGGTTTTTCCGTAAAACAAAGCACGATTTCCCATAGGGATGCATTGAAAAATAAAACAACAGTCCCGACCGGATCAAAAATAATCCAAAATAAAAATAAGAATTCAAATAAATCTCGAAAAATGACAGACACAACCTGACCATCTCACCAGCTGATGAGTGGCTTGGGTAGAAAAGAGGGAGTGTTATTAGAGCATTTCCCTTTATTATCCCGCACCTCACACCTGGGGGTATGAGATAAAAAAGGGAGGAAATATCACAAAGGGATTGACAAAGCAATCTCCCTACCTTTTCCATGCTGCTGCTGCTTTCTGAGTGGTTTGTCTGGCCGCTGGGGGAGCAGGAGCTGCCGCCCCCGCCGCCAGAGCTGCTGCTGTCCCCGCTACTTCTACAGACACTGGGAGAGTGTGGGGTACATATCCACTCCATTGTGCTCTTCATACGTACTCCCTCCATGGCGTGCTTTAGTTGGGAACACATGTCAGACAAAGACTGGAACAGAGCGGGCTTCGTCCGACGCGCATTCCCGGCTAAAGTGTCCTATGGAGGGGATATGGATGAAGAGCTCAATGGAGCAGATATGTCCTCCCCACAGTGCCAGTAGAAGCAGCAGGGATTGTGGAAAATATGGCAAAACTGCCACAATCGCTGCCGTTGCCGCCATGGTAAGTGATGTCTTGCAACTTCCGGCAGTAGGTGTGGGTGACACAGGGTGGAATTTTTTAGTCTAAAGTGGCATGACGCTGCCATTTTAGACTTACCAGACAGAAGGAAATTCTGGGGAAACCCATTTCATAAATTTTTTTTTTAAAAATCAGAAAACAGAACCTGATTTCCCCACAATTTCCTTCTGTAAAATGGGGTTTCTGGAAAACAAGGCATCCATAAAACAAGGCTTTACTGTATTTGAGTTGGAAGGGACCTATGAGGCCATGGAGTGGCTCTGTTCATTTCTCATGGAAGTGTGGCAGAACTAAACCATGCAGTCATTTCAGCCCCACCCTACATTTAAATGTAGAAAGAGATAAATATAAAAAGAGACTAAGTAGCTTCGTCTGTTTTCCTGCTGTTCTTCTTACTTCCAAACCAAGTGGGCAAAGCACCATACTTTGGCCTTTTCTTAGAACATGGCGGTATCTGCTACTCGTGTACCAAAACACATTTTTCCTGAAACTCCTTTTCACAGTTGATGGAAGAAACAAACAGGAAAAATTCCATTGGTGTGAATTTGTTTAAGGTGGATCCCAGCTTACCAAGTGACCCCCTACACTATGATCACAGAGCCATCTCCTGTGGCACGTATGGAATGAGACATTCAAGCTTTGACACCAGGACTGCAATGGACTGCTACAGTCTTGAGGATATTGACAAGGTGCTCCTACACAGTCAGTCCATCTGGCATGGCCTCTTCCGCCTCCATGACTGTTGGGAATCAGAATAGTGAAGTGGTTCCTCCTCCACTCATTTTGCCATTGAGCCCAATATGATGGTTTCCAATGGCGTTTTCTCCACTGAGGAGGACCATCACCCCACCTAAGAGGCTCATCCACCCATAGCCGTTGGCCCCTTTAGGAAGTCAGGTTATTTACCAGTGCCCAACACTTGACATTGAGTTGCTGGCTGTACAGTCTACTCCATTACCATAGCAGGAAGTCCGGCCAGACATCTTAGAACTACATTGATCAGATGTAAAGCATTGTTCTTCCCAGGAACCATTATCTGACATACAAAAGTGAAAACAACACAAGATTGCCCAAGATCGAGGAACACAACAAGCTCGAGTGAACAGCGGAAACCAAGTAAGAGAAAGAGTCATCTGCCTATTGGTGAGTTTAGTTAACTCTCATACCTCCCAGCAAAGCCAGACATACCTTGGCAGATGAGTGAGAACCAAAGTCCAGAATGCCTGAACTCTGAAATTCCCATACTCAAGACATTTGCCAACCTAGCAGTTCAAAAGCAAGAAATTGCAAGTAGATCAATAGGTACCTCTTTGGCTGGAAAGTTAACAGTATTCCATGTACTCCGGTATCTAGCTATACCTGCCACATGACCATGGAAGCATCAGCAAACACAGACAATGGTGGCTCTTTGGCTGTAAATGGAGATGAGCACTGTCCCCTTGAGTTGAACACAACTGGCTTTCCAGCAATTCATCTGGCCCATGCCACCCTCGTACGGGCACATTTTACTTCCACTTCTGAGAGTGACGAGGATGGCGCGGCCTGGATGAATTGACGTCGGATCCGGCCCCTGGTTCGTAGTTTGGGCACCCCTGCACTAAAGAAATAAGCACATAAAATTTATGATTTGTTTGTAATGTTTTCCTTGGTATCTATCTTTGGATTACTTCCTTTTTTATTGTTAACTAACATTCTGTTGAAAAGGTAGAATACAGATATGCTCTTAACAAATCACTTAATAAGATATATGTGTTAGTCCCTATCCCATTAGAAGGTCTCCAACAGATCCCCAACACTATCAATTATAAGGTCTCCAACAGATCTTCAACACTATCAAATACTGATAATAAATATATAATACTACAAACTGATAAATAATTGAACACTGAAGCACAAACTATTATATCTAAAATACACTTCTGAGTAAACACTATATTTGATTTTAATTCAGCAATAGTCAAGAAACAAACACAAATGTACTACAAGTTCTACAAGCCAGTATAATGCAATTTTAATTTGCAGACATCTTAGTCACCCTACTAACTTTGTCTCCTCTTTCCTATTCACACTGATTACTGACTCAGGATCTTCTTAATATTAAGATTTCACTACAGTAACTGAACAGCTGAGTATACTTCATGCACAGAGTCTAACAAATTTTAATTTCCTTTATAACAAGACAAAATTCATGCCCACAAGTAACTATTCCTTTTCCTTCCAGGTACTTGACCTGGGATATCATGTTGACCTTCAAAGATGCTCCTAGCACTTCAAAGATGCAAAAGAATTGTAGTAGCAGCTCTGACTCCGCACCAGCAATAAGATAGGCAGAATGGTATCCAGGGGCAGTACTCTTCTCATTGCTCCAGAGACTTTCTGTGTTAGTGGAAAAAAACAACCAGAATCTATCATTCCTCAGACCTCAAAGAAGTTAAGAGGATCTGGCCAGAATTTTTAAAGGGTTGTTTCCTTGCTACCCAAGATCTTTTTTAACTAGAGAACCAAATCTCACACAAAAATTGCATGCTGTACTAGGTTCTTCTTTAATAATCACTCCAATTCTACTGGCATACTTCTAATAGCATACATCTATCGTACAATTGATTTTAATAATTCTTCATCACCTCAATTAGGCTACATGTAAACATGAATCCATCCTGAGTAGAAAACAGACAAAATGAAAGATGAAAAAAGATGTTATTTCATACTGTTCAGAAAGAAATATTAAAAAATAAACACTGTTCTCAGTCCACCCTAAAAAATAATTGCTGTGGTGATTTATTATCTTTATTGGTTTTCTAAATTATACAGCTCCCCCAGACACTGAGCTTGGAGACTGGAAGGTCGGGTTTCGATACCCGAGGGCTGCACTCAAGGACATGAAAGGAGTGCTCAGGTGTCCCCTGAGCAGTTTTGCCAGCAAAAATCCTTTCAACCCAGACTAATCTCTGATACAAAATCATCATCATCATCATCATCATCATCATCATCATCATCATCATCATCATCATCATTATTATTATTATTATTATTATTATTATTATTATTATTATTATTATTATTATTATTATTATTATTATTATTATTATTGGAACAAATAAATTAATGATGCAATCTTCACATTATGTGTAACCAATGAGGTTTTAAAATTGAATGGACCAGGAAGAAATCTACCTGAGGGTACAGTATTGCTATACAGTTGTACCTCGCTTAAAGAGCATAATGCATTCCACAGGATTGCTCTTTAAGCAAGTTTGCTCTTTAAGCGAAACACCATTGTAAATGACCAATGGGGGGGATTGTGAACCCCGATTTATTTGTTAAGCGAGTTTTTGGTTGGTTTTATTTGTTAAGCGAAGCGAACATTCAGAGAAAATTCTGCTCTTTAAGCAAGTTACTCTTTAAGCGAGGTGCTCTTTAGGTGAGGTTTGACTGTACTCAGGACAAATAATATCTAATCTGAGAATTTTCCTTGAGAAGGGAACAGACTATCAAGATAATTTTCAAAATTCTAAAGCATTTCCTGGAGCTGTCCACTGAATAAGATTCCAGATTGAAATGATTGCTATCTGTATTTACACATGTAACAATAAGATGACTAGTTCAACAAAAGTAGAGCAGAGTTCTTTTTTGATGAATAAACAACACATGTGAAACAGACAGTACTAGAAAAAAAAAACAAGAGGTAGCCTTATTGTGAGGTGCAAGATACAGCAACAGAACCATTTCAGTTCAGGCACATTACGGTTCATTAATATATTAGCAGTAAGATTGTTTTATTTCTAGTTACCAATATAATTTGTACTGACAAAGAGGTGATTCATTATGTATACATATCTGGACCGAGCTTTGAACTCTCAAAATTCAAACATTCAAGGGAGTTTTAAAATTACCACCATCTCTACCCTTCCTTATTATTCATGAAGATTCCAGCTTTCTTTATTCTTTGAGTAAACCGCAGTTTTTTGTTTAATCAATCTGACCCCATTTTTGTAGAAGTAAAAACTTCATTCTCCTTGTCCAGGTTGACTATGGTTTACCTAAAACCAGTAAAATATATATTATAATCTGCATATGCAAGAGGGAGAAAGGTTAGAGCAATGTTTCCCAAGCGTTGGTCCTTGGTCTTCAATTCCCAAAAGCACTGATCAGCCAATATACTGACAGGCTTCTGGGAATTGAAATCCAAGAAGCAAAGGTTGGAAAACACTAGGTTAGAGAGAAGTTCTGCATGGTGGGTTGCTGTACATATATAGTTTGCATCTTGTCTATTTATTACCATCATCCTAACTGCTTGGCTGAAGAATCCATTGTATTACAGAAAAGCCAGAGGTATAGGAACAGCAAGAGCTCCCAGCCACAGCAAGAGGCCTGAATGCACTAGAAATGAGAAGAGAGTCCTGTGTGGTTTCACAGAAATCTGAGCCTATGCCTTTCTTTTCCTTTCTGATTAAAGTAAAGCAAGTTACTCTTATGGAGAGCAAACATCCATTTGTTCAATTTTTCAACTAACCATCTAATTTGTAAGATTATAAATGGGCCAGTGAAGGGTCTTGGCAGAAAACATAGTCCAACCCCAAAATGTCATTCTGTTCTGCTGTTTTCCCATGTTTACAAATCAAAGTACCATTTTCATTTCACATGAATCACCCTGTTGCCTCATTTGCTGAGAGAGATCTGTGTTGTTTTGTGTACTCAGAAAGAAAGAAAAAAGTTTACGTTAGCCCATGGTAAGAAGGCTGCTGAATCCGATGTCTAAGTTCATATGCTACACAATCAACATGCAGATTTCCTGCTGTCTTCTGTGGTGCTTTACAAAGTCTTTCTTTTTAATATAAGCTGCTGTTCCAATTGAATCCAATGGTAATGAAAGCAGGGAATCAAGAACATTGTGGAAAACTTCTATGAAAGTCTCAAGACAAGTACTGTACAACCATGTCAGTCACATTTTGTTTCGATTTATGGGATTCAGTTTTCAATAGGTCTTCTCTCTATTTTCTTTCCCATTTGAGGAATAGTTTTTTGGTAAATTTTCTCCCCCATTTATTTTCCCAATTCATTTGCTTCTATCTAGATCTGTTCCTCAGAGTAATCAGAATCAATGGGAAAGCCCCATGTCTAAGTTTCTAAATTGCAGTAAAACCTCGAGTTACGAATAAAATCAATTCCATGGCTTTGTTTGTAACTTGAATTTGTTCGTAACTTGAGGCATCCCCATAGGGGTAAAGAAAAAGCCCCAACTCCACCCTCCAAAAATAAAAAAGTCCCCCCAACCCTCCAAAAATCAATCAAATCACCCCGAAACAACAGCCACATTGAAAGGAAAGCATGCATAAGCAAAAACACTGTTCTTTACCTTAAAGAAGCTTTGAAAATGGTCAGGAAACTCAGAAAAATCTTGCAAGAAACAGCAACCGGCAGCCATTTTGGTGCCGAACCTCCAAACAAATAACTCTTCTCTAAGCACTCTACAGCCACCTACAGGGCTCTGAAAGGCTGCATGTGTATAAAATATAAACCCATAGGGGAAATGGCATTTTTTTTGCTTCACTCGAGGCAACACAGAGGAAAAAGAATTAATTCTTAAATCAGGGCACGTTCATAACTTGAGGAATGGATGTCAGTGCAGAACCAATTCATAAATCAAATTATTTGTAAGTAGGGGCATTAGTAAATCGAGGTTTTACTGTATCAAGTTCCATGTTTACAATAAAACCAAGAACCAGGACAACTGAGGGTAGTTTGTATCTCTGTATTTATCAAAGTATCCATAACAAAATAGGATTTTTCAAATCTGCTTAATCATGGAATAAAATAAATATATTTGCCTCTGCATCCCCACTTTCTTCCTCCAAATCTATACTTTTCTCATAGACAACCATTTACATTGCAACAGACTGAGAACAACTTTATCAACTACAATTTTATTCCACTTATATCAGCAATATATAAAGGATCACTAAATCAAAAAGATATACAGAGGGAGATGCAAGTAAGTGAAATCTATCTTCAAAATGTGCCCAGAGCACTTAAATCACAAGTACAGTAATACCCCAGATAACATTATGACTTGGTTCCACAAGTCATGACGTTATCAGATTTTTAGTGTTGTCTGATGCATGCGATCACGTCTTACTCTTTTCCTCCCTGTATTTAAACTACAGGGAGGGGGAAAGAGACACAAGCAGTCTCTGCGACTGCAGTATGGTCGGGGGAAAGGCGCGTGCTTTTCCCCGACCCTACTGCAATCGCAGAGTCCGCTGCGGGTGGGGGGTGAATTGGGTAGTTCTACCCAAACCACCCCACACCTGCAGACCATTGCCTCGGATAACGCTAAGAATCATTATCCAGAATCATTATCCGATGCAAGTTTTTCCCCAAAAACTTGCATCATTATCCGTTTCTAGCGTTATCCGATGCAATCGTTATCCGGGGTATTACTGTATACCACAGAAACAAGTATGCGTTGAACAGTGTACAAAAACTATTGTCTTACAAAAATGAGAAGTGATAATGGTTTTCATGCCCATTTCAATTGTGTTGCTTACAGAGCATAAGCACTAGAAAATGGAGCTGGATGAGCATCTATTTTTATTCAAAGATATTTCACGAAGCAGGATGCATGGAGAAGAGAACGGATGGAAAAAGTGCCACATTAGTACCAGAACTTTCAATGTGTAGCCGAAACACCACCCGGTTTTGATCAACCTCACAAGATATAGGCTAGCCTTAATAGAATACGTACAGGACACAGTAGATGTGCAGACTTTCTGCATAAATGGGGGAAACTACCATCACCAGCATGTGAGTGCCGGACACTGTGACAGACTGTGCGACATACTATAGAACAATGTAACCTTAGAGCATATGAGGGCAATAGTAATTATTTTCTAAGGACGACTTCTGGTGCAATTGAATATATAAATTGTTTATATGTTTGTTTATAAATTAATATTTAATTTTATACAATTTATTTTTTTCCCTTTTTTCTATGCTGACTCAATGTATACACAAGCCATACGCTAAATAAATAAATCTATGAAGCAGCTAACCACATGTGTACACACATTTTATCCACCTGTTTATTTGGAAGTGATTTTATTAGCATAATTAAAACTGCCACACCAGTATGGGGTCACACAACTGCTTATATTGGAGAAAGCCAATCTGTTCCAATTTAAAGCAGCCAAAGAAACAGTTATTAGCAATATTGTCACATTATCTCAAACTAGCAAAAACCACCAAAAATGATGATGCAAACAAGAACTCAATCTGTGAAGATAAACGACTACTCCACTTATGTAGAAAAAAAGATAAAATGAATTTTTTTAATACAAATGGCAATGTAGATACCTGTATCTTGATTTTAAAAATGTTTCCCATTTCTAAAGACTGCTAATCCAACTAAAGCACAAGAGTCTCTATATAAGAAAACCTGAAAGAGTCTGTATACAAGAATAGGCTGATAATTTTGAAGTAGTGTCTAGTTATCTAAGATATTTTCCATACTTAATCTGAATGGAAAGCATTTCTATGTAATAATACTAGAACTAGATGAAAAAGGTAAGAAAACAGAGGCTTTGAACTCAAACAGACAATAAAAAAGTACTTACCCTTGGTTGCCAGTTTTCATACTGTTTTTGCAAGTTTGCACCAATTGTTTCCAGAGCTTTCTGTGGCCCCATTGACAAAGGATCTAAAATATAGGAAAGAACCATGAGATTTATGAGCACCTCTTCAAGTGTACCAAAGTAAATTCTACTTGTTACATGTATATTTTATATTTACATCTGTACATATGCAGATGACTGGATGCAGATATTATACCCCACTGTGATATTATTTTCTACCACATTAATGGCATCTCAGCATATGACCATTAGTTATAAAGACTGCATGTTTTGCAGGAAAGGTCCTGGAACCTTATACATCTTGGTAGCTTGGAGGCAGTGCTGGGGGGGAAGTGCTTGGAGGAGAAGTTGTACCAAAATTACATGCGTATGTGAAATTTGAAAGAGGTAGTATTTATGCTGCCATGTACAAAAGGAGAAGGAAGAGAAGTACTTTCACTAGTGAGAAGTGTAACTTCTAGCCACCCTGTGAAAATTCATTATGGAAAAGTCACACTGCTTCATGAAACTGACATCTGTTTGGCTGTGCATGTGGTATATTTCAGCACAAGGATTCATTCTGTCTTCTTTGCCATCACAGATATTTATCAGGATTTTGTACTATTTTATATAATGTTGTATCGACTGACTGACATTATAACTTTATATCTACTGAAGTTTATTTTTCTAACTACAGTAAACCCTCGGATAACGCTAAAACTTGGTTCCACAAGTCTTGGTGTTATCCGATTTTTAGTGTTATCCGATGCATGTTAAAATCCTATGGAATGCATCGGATAACATTAAAGCTCCATAGAGATACACTGTAACTGCACAGGTTTTAGCGGTTGTTATCCGATGCATCCCATAGGATCTTAACGTTATTCGATCCAATTCTCCCCCTTCCCGCCAGATTACTTAACGTTATGTGATTTTAGCGCTATCCAAGATATTACTGTATAACTGTTCATTCTATGAGCAAAATACTCTTCTTCCTGCTAACACAATGGTCCATTGCATGAGTGACTCCACTTTCCTGCAGCTTGTATAAGGAGGCATTCACTACCCTTTTGTACAAGTGGAAGCCCTGTTGCTTTCAATAGGGAAATGTCAGTTTTATGCTACAGAAGCCAAAAATCTTGCAGAATAATAAACCCTACTTAATACCAAAAGAACAGTGGCATATGTATCTGATGGTTTATATCTAATGCTGTTCATTTAATACACCGTGGGTTACTCTGGGCACAAAATGCACAACTTAAAAAAATCAGAGAACCCCTCTTGATCATTTATGTCCCAGTGGGGTACTCAAGTCTGCTCAAATTCAAGTTTTGTAATGCCTATAAAACAAAATTTGGGAAATGATGTTTTTGCTCTCCTACTCCATCATTACACATAAAAAGACTAAGACTGTTATCTTTTGTGTGTAGGAACATGCAGTCATTTTTCATATATTGCAAGAGATTTAAAAATTCTTCCTATAGCTCAGTCAGCTGTACACTATGACATCTGGAAATATAGGAAACCAATTATATTGTTATTTGCTACACCTGGAAATTCGATCATCCCATGGGCCAGCATTCATAGACTGCATAGATATAAATGAAAGAACAGTCTCTGTCCCTTGAACTAATTATTAACATTATCTACCATCAAGTCAATTCTAATTTATGGCAAGCCCTTCCAGAATTTTCTAGATACTGTACAGCATATCCAGAGCTGGTGTTTATCGAACTCTTTTTCTGGAAGCACTCTAGAGCTGTGAAGTTTACTCAAGACTGGGTCTCCTCACTGGAGACACAGTGAGAAATCACTCTCAATTTTCCCCCTTTCCACTAATTTCCACTACTCCTTTATCTTAATTTAGTCTGGCTTTCCATATTATGTGTTCGATACACAGACTAAACAGATAAAGGTACAAAATGCATCCTTGTCTGAAACCTTTGTTCGTAGAAAACAATTCTGTCTCTCCACATTCTGTCCAAACGGTAGCTTCTTGTCCATAATATACAGGGCAGTGGTGACAATCCTATGGCATGCATATCAGAGGTGGCATTTGGAGCCCTCACTCTGGGCACTCGTGCAGTCACCCCAGAGAAGTTTGCCCCGCCCCCTGCCTAGCAACACAATGGAAGGGCTTTCTCCCTCCCCCAGCACAGAGTTCACCCCACCCCTCTGCCTAGCAGCCCAATGGGAGCGCTTCCTCCCTTCCCCCAGCTCAGCGTTCACCCTGCCCCTCTGCCCAGTGGGAGCATTTCCTTCCTCCCCTGTTGCTGTGTTGGCACTTTTGTGATAAATAAGTAGATTTTGGGTTGCAGTTTAAGTACTCGGTCTCTAAAAGGTTCATCATCATTTATACAGTATAGGGTATGCTATATTGTGGCACATTCCTTTCTTTCTCAGAACCCCCCATAGTTTTTCATGATCCACAAGGTCAAAGGCTTTGCTGTAGTCTATAAAAGACAGGCTGATTTTTTTCAAAAAATTCTTTGATGCATTCCACTATCCAACAATACTTGTCATTTGAACTTGAGTCCACCTTCTTTGTCAGAGTTCAGCTTTAAAACCAGGCACTTCTTGTTCCATGTAAGGTATAAGCTTTTGTTGGTACACCTGATCACCACCTTATTTGCATGGGATATTAAAGTAATGGTCTTATAGTTACTGCACTTCTTAGCATTTCCTTTCTGGGGACTGGAATATATATTGAGCATTGCCAATTCCCCCATATTATGACTTGTAGATAGTGCTTTTTCTTATATTTTCAGAATAAAAGAATTCATAGAATGTGTTTGTGCCTTCACCATCTATATTAGCAACTGGGACAGTTATTTATACAATTTCTACAGCTTCAGTTGGATAGATATTACAGAGGCTAATTACAGAACAAATTTGTAACAGTTGTACTTGTATCTTTTACCATAATGACTGTCATTACATAATAGTTTTGTGTATTATTATTGCTCATACAAAATCTAATATTTACTTTGGACATCTCCTAGCCAACAACATTCGCTTATTGTAAGGATCCGAATGTTCATTCTTTTCCCCTTTCTATTTCTATTAATTATTATCCCTCAAAACTTTGGCATTTCCAGGAACTGGGCCACCTAATCTCCATCTCCTGCACTTAGCAGAGGGTTGGACTTGATGGTTTCATAGGCCCCTTCCATCTCAGTCATTCTAAAGTTATATGGTTCTATGATCTCACATCTACCATGGCAAAGGTAAGCACTTAACAAAGTCAGTCCAGAGGCCATTCCTTCTTAGGAAATAGATGTATTTAGTGAGCAAAACTCCAGAATTTAAGGATAAATCATGAATGTAATATAACGTATATTTTGGTATGAATTGAGTTGCAACTGTACAGAAAAATATAATATACTACAGAACATAAAGTGAATCTTTTCACATTATAAAAAGCCCTACTCTGCACAGCTTCAATGTCCGCTCTGAAGCCCTTGAAATGCTGCATTTGAATCAGGGGTTACTGCAGTGTAGCAGTTGAATCTACACATTTCTCAATGTTTAACATAAATATTCAATTTCTTATATTGAGCATCATCATTTCAGAACACAGTGGCACTTCGTTTAAAGAGCATAATGTGTTCCACAGGATTGCTCTTTAACCGAGTTTGCTCTTTAAGTGAAACACCATTGTAAGTGACTAATTGTGACTTCTGGTGGTGGGGATTGCGAAGCCTGATTTAGTTGGTAAGAGAGTTTTCTGTTGGTTTTCGTTGTTAAGCAAGGCGACCATTCAGAGAAAATTCTGCTCTTTAAAGCAAGTTAGTCTCTCAGTGAGGCACTCTTTATGCGAGGTTTTACTGTACCAGAATCCTGATTGGCACAAAGATCACTCAGAAACTTAGCATTTTTATTCTGAAAGCTGATATTTTTCTTATAAGGGAAAAAGAGCAAACAGCTAATGATTTTTCAAGGTGAAATCAAACTGTTTCTAGAGTACACAAGGAATAAGTAATATCCTGTGTTGTTCTGCTCACATTTCATCAAAACAGAGGTCTTTGGTTCTGCATAATCAAGGCTATCCAGTGCAAACACAGAATCTGGCCTCACAGTAAAACCCAGGATGCTGAATGCTGCAACTTCTACTTCACACACAAGAGGGGTTATAACAATTCTCAGCTACCTACGATGTGGCAAAGGTCACTGGGACAAAGGGGTATATTGTATACAAGCTTCCAATGATGACCCTTCTATACATTGCTATTTTTTAGTTCCCATTTCTACAGCTCTTCTGTCAAATCACAACATTATTCTTTCCTTTTAAACTTCACTTACTGCCAAAACATGCCAATAGCAATAGCAATTACACTTATCTACCGCCCCATAATACTTTGAGCACTCTAAGGGTGGTTCACAGGGTAATTAGTATTTTGCTGGGGAATCTTTTTACCAACCTCGAAAGTATCGAAGGCTGAGTCCACCTTGAGTCCCAGTTTTAGCTGCAGTACAGCAGTTTAATTACCCCTATTTAATGCTACCATTAGATAAGAACTATTTTCAGTGGAAATACAGCTAGGGAATAAAGGATTAACTTTCCCATCCCAAACACAATGTTACCAAAGAAAATGGCCCAAGACATGCCTACTGAAAATTCCAATTGACAAAGTTTGCAATGAGGCTTTTGGTATCGTATTGACGATAGCTTTCGAAAGCAATTAAAATAGACATATAGATCATAGGGTTATCTCCAAGACATCCTGTAGCATGCTTGGATTAAAAACCTGCACTGTTCCCTGCCAGCATTATAATATTACGTCCATAGAGGTGTTCTGAATATTTATTAACCACAAAGGTCTGAGATGGTGTTAGTACACCTAGGTTACCTGGTGTTATGGGAAACAGGACAGAAAGTTGTAACTGCAGGGACTTCTGATGTAACACAAATGTGTGTTGCAAAAGCCAGTACTGTATTCTTCTTTTAACTCAGCAATATATCCCACATACACCAATCTATCTTGAGACAAAAAGAATTGGTCATAGAAGATGTTTTGCTCAACATCAGTGACACGATGCAGTCAGATCTCAGAATTATTTAATCCAACAACACACTTACTCACACTGCATAAATGACCTTACAATTATTATTATTATTATTATTATTATTATTATTATTATTATTATTATTATTATTATTATTATTATTATTATTATTATTATTATTATTTATTGCATTTGCTACCCCGCCCCAATCGGGAGAACCCGACTCTGAGCGGCTTACATCAAGGTTAAAACATAGAATAATCTATATTAATAAAAATCATCAAAAGTTAAAACAATGTACAAGCTGCACATAAATTATAAACTCAGACCCAAGGGTGGCAATCCATTAAATAAGCCACCTAGCATGAGAACCCACATTCCCGGGTCCCCAAACTTGTCCTGCCAGCCAGGTTTTTAAGCCACTGACAGTTCCAGCTGATAGCAAAACCATCTGTCATCTGGTTTAGTTTTGATTTTGCCATGCATTCTATAATCCCAAAATTAAAAGGAGGTTCTAATTACCTTACATCTACTGCAACAGGACTTGGCAACATTGTGATATAACAAGAGTGCTGGATTGACACAAGTCCCCAATAAACCATGAGACTCACTGGCTGACTTCAAGCCACTCACTCTACTTCAGTGCAGTCCACCTCACAGAGTTGTTGAGGTAACAGACTGCAAAAAAGTTATGTGCCCTCCCCTAAGCTCACTGGAGAATAAATGGGATATAAAAGTGGTAAATGAATATATACAGTGGTACCTCATACAATGATTTTAATCCGTTCCACGGGGCTCGTTGTTGTAGTAAACAATTGCTAGGAGTGAAAAAGCCGGCTGCAGTTCTGGGAGGAAGAAAACACCATTCCCCAGCTGATTCCAACACCACCCTCCAAGGCCAGGAGTGAAAAAGCCGGCTGCAGTTCTGGGAGGAAGAAAACACCAGGCCCCAGCTGATTCCAGCCCCACCCTCCTTTGGCCAGTCTGACTGTTATGTTTGCTAAACTTTTTCTAGGCTGGGGTTTTGTGGCAGCACCTACATATTGGATGGACACATTGCCCTTCTCCTTTCCCTTGGACAGAAGGAAGGGGAGTAGTCGGTTGGTGGCCACCACCTTAATGGGTAGGATCCGGGGTGAGTAGGGTGGGGATGCCTTTTTGTAACATTTTTTTTTCTTTGTAAGATTGTGTAATGTTCCTATGTTTTTTGTAATATTTTTTGTAACTTTATGGCGTATATTGGGGTTTTATCTTACTGTATTGTATTTTATGATATTCTATTGTTTGAATTATTGATGTGTATTTCACTATATTGTGACATTGTGTTGTTCTATTGAATTGTTACATTGTATTTGATTGTATGTTGTGAGCCGCCCTGAGTCGGTTTTCACCGAGTAGGGCGGCATATAAATTTAATAATAATAATAATAATATAGGATGCATGCATTGTATAGGAATTTTCCCTATGGGATGCATAGTACAACGATTTTTTTCACTAAGTGGTTTTTCCCATTGAAAAATTGTTGTATGAATTTTTTTCCACAGTGAAAGTTGTTATGCGGGACACCACTTTTTTCCAAAACCAAATTGTTATGCGATTTCATTGCTATATGGGGCAATTGTTGTATGAGGTTCCACTGTAAAGAAAACAAGGCATGGGAGAGTACAAGGCATCTTGGCTCCTAATCCTCTTTCCCTCTCAGAGAGGACTGTGTCATTCAAATTAACAACAACAATCCATGGCCTTCTCAAAATGTTGCTACTGCAAACAAGGAAATCAATACTTCTCTTTAATTTAGCAGCTATTGAGATTTAGCTGTAGATTTATGAAAGGAGAGGAGAAAGCAGTAAAAATCAATTGCAGTCAAAAATAAATTGTCAATTCTGCTTGAGGACAAATGGGAAGAGAGAGTGGGCAACCTAGCACTTTTTGTCTTGACACTCAAGACCAAAGCAAATGAGGAGTCAGCAATAAGCTTGGATTTCTCTACTAACTGTCTGTTCTTTTCTTAGCAAGTCTTACTTATTAAGAATAATAGAGCCAAAAACCTATTTCCAACAACATGCTGTGTGTTTGGCTAGAATCCTGGATCATTTCAAATTATTCCCCGAAGCATCAAGATGAATGTATAAAAATGTATGCAAAGAAAGAATAATGAGACACAAGCAAGTTGATCGAGGGAAGACACATGTCACAGAGGACTTGAAATGCTAAAGGGTATATTTGTACATTTAATGGAAACTCTCTGCCATTATGGACAAAAAGAATGATTTTAGTATTTAAATTTAAATAATGTAAATAAATTTAAATAATATTTGTGATAAATTTAAAGTTGAGAGAGAGAGATCTCTCTCCCCCCCCCCCCGGACAAACAAGTGAACTTTAAACCTAGATATGAGAGCTGGATGACCAACAGGTAAGCAGCTATCTGACAATAAAAAGGTGAAAACTGTATATTGAAGGCTTATACAGAAGAGATAAAAGGATGAAAGACTCCATTGAGGAAGAATCCAATGATAAAGAAGCTGCAGTTCTAGAAAGCTGTTCTGAAAGTTTTAGGAAGAAATATATCATTGAGGGGATCAAATACTGATAGAGCCATTTCAAGCCTTAGAGATTGAATCTGTCAAAATCCAAAATATGCTAACCAGTCTGGAAAACAAAACAATGGCCCACATTCCAGTCTCCAGAAAATGAGATGCTGAGAAGTATAATAACTATAAGACCATTACTTTAATATCCCATGCAAATCAGGAAGTGATTAGGTGTATCAACAAAGATGTATACCTTACAACATGGAATGAGAAATGCCTGATTTTAAAGCTAAATTTTGAAAAAGGAAGAGGGACTTGAGATCAAATGGCAAGTATCAGTTGGATAGTAGAATGTACCAAAGAATTTTAGAAGAAAAATATCAACTACAGCAAAGCCCTTGACCTTGTAGACCATGAGAAACTATGTGTGAGCCACTCTTTCTAAGCACCTCCTCAATGGTAACTGTGATCAAAGTAGCGAAACTTTAAAATTCAGCAGGGGAACTTCTGCTGAAAGACACTAAGTTTCTTGTTAATATTTGCTAGTGCCCTCCAAGTGGGTCATTGTTCCAAAACCTTGCCTTCCCACTTATCTCAGAGCTTCCTCAGTACTTCCCTGTTCTTTAAATAGAAGGCAAAGACCTATGTTTTGAAATGGTTTGGTTTCAATTGATTATTTTTTTAAGATAAGGAAAAATCTTCTATCCTAGAGATTAGCTGGTGCTTGATGGATTCAAAGGTTTCCTCCTAGACTGTCAAGGCAAGATAATGAGCCTATCTGAAACTCCTGGAATGTGACAACATCAGTTGATCATTTGTGTAAATGTTAAAAAGAAATAGGACCATTGGCAAACTGTTCCTTTGTAGCAACTCTGCTTCATTTGAAATCCAACAATCTTCAGTTCTGAAGCAGAATGGTATCAATTTCTGTTAATCCATGATCTTTAGTAAGAAGGTAGAATATGTTGAGCAGCAACTGATGGCGGGAAGTATCATATGCCACTATAAATATGACAAACATTACTCAAGTTACTTTATGTGTTTCAAAGACATCTGTGGTATTCTCGGTTAGATTTAGGTTTTGAGCTATACATTTCTTTCCAGGTCTAAAGTCTTTCTATTTGGGAATTAGAGAATATTCAGTTTTAGGGGCTAAATGGTGTAATATAATTAGTTCAAATGCTTTATATAAATGGCACTGTAGGGAGATTGGAATGTAACTTTTTTGAGCTGATGGTTCTTTGTCTGGTTTCAGTACAGTGATTACTTTCTTCTTCTGGCCTATTTCAGTGATTTTCTTTGGTCCTCCAACAGTTATTAAATAGCTGAAGAAGGCTTTGATCTAGCCATTTTCTTTTGCCCAAAAAGTTTAATTTGCTTCATCTGAATATCATTGTGTCCAGCCGCTTTGCCACTCCTACATCTTCTTATGGCTTCTTCGTTCCACCAATATAAAACCAGTAAAGATTCATTGGATTAGTTCTGAATATCCCTTTGATGTTTTATATTTATTAAGTGTCGATTAGTCTTCCCTGCCAGGAGCAGCTGGTGTGCTAATCAATTTGGGGTTATATTTGCACACAGTGTCCTTTGCTTGGATTGTTGGTCAGTCTTTCCAGTAGTCTCCAAGCTTTCTGGCTGTTTCTTACCATGTCAAGCTCTGTTATCTAGCAAGTTACAGTTGTACCTCATTTAAAGAGCATAATGCATTCCACAGGATTGCTCTTTAAGTGAGTTTGCTCCTTAAGCAAAACACCATTGTAAGTGACCAATTGTGACTTCAGACAGGGGGGATTGTTAACCCTGATTTATTTGTTTAGCGAGTTTTGGTTGGTTTTTGTTGTTAAGCGAAGTGACCATTCAGAGAAAATTCTGCTCTTTAAGCAAGTTACTCTCTAAGCGAGGCACTCTTTATGTGAAGTTGGACTGTATTTTTCTTTTTTACAAGAGCTGAGATCAAATCTCTCCCAGTGTATGTTCACTAAAAGAAGTTTCTTCGAAGTGCAAAAATATAATCTAGATCTTGGGCATGTGTTTCCATAGTGAGAACTAGGATGCAGTTTGTGCAACACTTCTCTTGGAGTGGATATATAAGAACATTCCATAACAGAAGTTTCAGAATAATCACAGTTCTCTGGTTGAGGGCCAATCTGAAGCAAATTTGCATCTAACTGTTGTAAACATTTCCCAGTTGGCTTTTTTTTTAAATAAAAAAAACCTAAACCTGCTACTGAATGGTATAGATTGTCAGATGGTTGAATAAATCTGACACAGAGTGGATCTTTGCTGAATGTTTGGAATTGAGTCACCTATGCTCTCAATGTGTTGTTGTGCTCTATGCTCACTGACAAAAATCAGATATGGACTGTAGTCTCTTGTTACTTGCCATTGTTAAATGAACTGCTCAGTTTAGGATCTTATACAAGGTACGTTGAATGGGCTTCATATTTTTATCATTGTGTCCATAGCCCGAAATGTCGTTATGGGTGTAGAAATCTCCAACAATAAAGTTAGTGTTTGGCTTTCCATATTAGACAGATGCTTAAAGCAGAACGGTTCATTAGGTGTTTTATAAATCAATGTTACTATATGCACAGCCAATCTGACTGTCAATACTTCTCCTTTGTCCTTGTCAGTATAGTCAATTGAGAGGACTATATTGCCTAGTTTAAAAAAAAATGGCACTTCCTTATTATTTATAGGGCCTCTCAGCAACTACTAGGCATATCTCAGGAATTCTTGAACGATGCTGATCATTTATTTTGTCAGTTTCTTGGATATAAATGACATCAAATTTCTGTATGCAGCAAAATAAAGACAAGAGGTCCTATTTAGATGAAGAGATGCCATCTATGTTAATAACAATTATTGTCATTTGTGGTCCTAAAAAAGACCATTGGGCCATTTTGCTCATTAGCAATCTTAAAGTGCAACTCCTTCAGTTAGGATTAGCCAGTTACACACTATTGCACAGGGGATGCTTGAGTGAATTCACAATGCTTTTCACTCTTCAAGGAGGCTCCTTCTTATTAATTTATATATTTATTTATTTTAATACATTTATATATTGCTCCTATGAAGAATTAAAGTTCCCCACTCTGGGCAGTTTACAACAATGAAAGGGATACAACACATATAAGCAATAAAAGAAAACATAACAATAATAACCTACCCAGCAGCAATAACTATAATGAATAAGTACAACGTTTCTTTCTTTGTCTCCACCTCAAATCAGTAACCCATGAATACAGCGCTCAGGGTACCCAATATGAGTGTACCCTTTTCCTCCATAAATGCATCGCTGTTTACTTTCCCATCAAACTAGTCTCTATTTATCTACTTGAAATTTCTTGCTTTTGAACTGCTAGGGTGGCAGGAGCTGGGACAAAGACGGGAGCTCACTCCATCCTGCCATACTCTGGAATCGAAAGAGGCTCCAGTTGAATTACACTGCTTTTGTTTGGTAAAGCAGCTCATTTATGATGCTTTAAGCAGATTTTTTCTTACAATGCTAGAGGGCATACATCTTTCATAATGACATCTTATACAGTCTTATTGTGACATTTAATTCCCCTTCATAAAGCAAAAACAAAAATAAAAGACAGATGTCATTTCTCTAAAAGGAGAAAGGCAATATTATGGGAACTCTGGAGAGAAAACAATACACCCAACAACCATAGTTTCCCAGAAGACAAATGCAATAGCGCTTGGCAGCTCATTCATGGCAAATTACAAAAGATACATATACAGTACCTATCCTTCATATCACTGCTCATTCTGATTTTAATACCAGAGAGAGGAGGGACATATTTAAAAGAAAACAAAAAATAGCAAAAGGAAGAGATCAAGAGGGAGAAACCATTTCCTTATCTCTGCCAACTAAGACAGAAGATGCAGGGTGGTTTTCTTCTCCTTTTACGAATTCCTCATTTATTTTCCTTCCTTCTGGCTGGTTTCAAACAATCTAACGGCAGATATAAAGCATGCCAGCTGCAATTGTGATAGCCACTTTCATATATTTGAAGGGTTGTCAAAAGGAGAATGGGATAAGCTTATTTCCTGCTTTTTAGGAGGAAAGAGCCCAAACATATGGATTCAAATTACAAGAATGCAAATACTGTACCAAATAAATATTATAAAGAACATTTGATGTAAAGGGCTATTTGAAAATGAAATAGATCTTCTTGAAACTATTGGACTCTCTTTCATTAGAGGTTTTTGAACAGAACATTGAAGTCCATATGTTAGGGACACTTTAACTGTGGTCCTGCTGCACTGGTACTAGGATGGACTGTCAATAGACAACTATTGGTGTACCTTCACAATGTACAATTATATGAGTGTATCCATCTATATTTCTCCCTGCTGAAGGTGTACCAGAGCACTGAGATGTGTTTTGATTTGGTAAAAAAGCAGAGTCTATCCCAGCTACAACAGAACCACTTTCTGCTACTGCTATATGGAGACCTTTTGTGACAAACTTCCTTCTCTAGCTGCACAGAGGAACATTCAATGGTATAAAGGAGAGTGTGCAATACCAAATGTCCTTCATCTATTTTCTCCAGGAACTCAGGATTGATTCCTTAGCGACTAGTAAAATGTTAGCTTTAAAAAAAAAACTACAGGGGGAAGTAGATATGTAACTCTCACGCACAGTGGTGCCAGCTGGGAAAAACAAAACTTCTAATTCAATCGCAGATTTACTGTAATGTTAAAGACTCTGTTTTCTATCCATCACTCTCCACTTATTTACTATGCCATGGAGGCGAGGACATAGAGTGCATAGTGTAAGGCAGCAGCGTTTCTTCTTACTCTTATTTCACTAGTTTGCTGTGCTGCACCCGATATAGAGAAAGAGCTACAAGGGGATGTATTTTCCAACACATCTATTTTAACAATTTGGGGGGAAGAGGGAGAGAGACCACACAGCAGGGAATGACCAACACTCCAAACAACAACCTAGGCCAGGGTAACATATATTTCAGCCCAACATCATCCAGCTGGTACTCTGCTACTCATACAATAAATACACTGAGCAAACAAATAGGAGGGAGCTTGGTTGTAAAATAGGTTTCTTTAAAAATGACTGATAAGAGGTACCTACCAAGGCACAATGATTCTTCTCAGTTTCTAGATAACACCAGCATTTTCAGTCAATGGGGAAAAGATTTATTACAACAATACTCTGACTCAGGGACATGACTTCCACAAATCCAAAATGAATGGTTGCTGAAAACATTCTCCAAAACTCGCTTTGTTCCACTACTGTTACATCACTTGTTCTTGGCATCTGGTCTCTTAGTAGGAGAAATCTACAGTTGCCGCTACACAACTGAACAAGCATAAATAGAAATGTATGCTTCTGCTAACAATTTTGCAGTAAATGCCAAAGTCACTTTTTAAAGTCTTCTGTCTTCTTAGCAACTGCATTAAACCTGATCTTGCAGCAGTTTTATGGATTGAAAACCATGTAAACTCCTAAGAGAAAACATCCAGACAATAACAATAGTAATGCTTCTGCCTTTTTGTTCATTTAAGATCACTACAGTAAATTCTACAAACTTGGAGGAATGCAGCATTCCTTTGATATTGTCAAAGTATCTGTCCTTATTAAAGAATAGAGCTCTCTGAACCACTTTATTATGCATGACAACAACACATGTTGGAAGATCACTGGAAAATGATGAAATAAATGAATATCCATTTGGACATCATTAGCACTGATAATGTTGTCCCTACCATGCCAGTAAGTTCAACTGAACAGTGTTGGGGGGGGGGGTCTATTTCCCATTTTAAACTCTACAGGGTGTCCAAAGAGTTGTCATACATAGTTAAAATGGGAAATTGTACTAAATGTACCTTTATTGATAAAATATTCATTACAAAATCTTTACAAAATACAGTCAAACCTCGCATAAAGAGTGATTCCCTTAAAGAGGAGAATTTTCTCTGAATGTTTGCTTCGCTTAACAGATTAAACCAACCAAAAACTCACTTAACAAATAAATCAGGGTTCGAAATCCCCCCCACCAGAAGTCACAATTGGTCACTTACAATGGTGATTCGCTTAAAGAGCAAACTCCCTTAAAGAACAATCCTGTGGAACACATTATGCTCTTTAAGCGAGGTACAACTGTATTCTCTTACATATTGGCCACCTCTTTCTACAGACACGAAGTCTTCTCCCCTACTTGTGGCAAACATGTTCCAAGATATCTGTTTTCCCTATGTATGGTGACTTTTAGGACACCCTACATTATCACTTTCTGTACAAAAGCTACAATGCCGCTTCCTGTTTTCTGGAACATTTGCATAAAATATTATTTTTGAAATACAGTACACAGAATAACTCACTACAGTATCTGCTAGAAGCTATTTGTCAGTAAGCAACAAATACTGTACTATTTCAATAAAGACACCAGGAAAAACATACAGGCTTTTTAAAAAGGCAGGTTTCTAGCAGGACTAAAAATTACTGACCAAAGCACAATCACCTGAAATCTTTATTGCTTCACAATGCACAACTTAAAAAAATAGATTACAAAGTAGCTGTGTTGTTAGATAACAATGCACACCTTTTTATTAGGAGACCTCTTTTTGCTAGAATGTTCAACCCAAAATGGTCAATTTTATACAGGCTAATCAGGGCGGGCATAGCATATCTCCCAGTCTTCAAAGCCAAGGAAGTATACCAGTGAGTAACTGTAATCATATGCCATTCTGCACAGAAATTAGATAAAGCAGCCACTCCCCCATCCCCACCCCGGGTCAACCTGATAACTGTAGACTGCCTGACTATACTTATAGGTAAGTGCTTTTGGCTTCTTTTTTTCCAATTTTCGTTCTTGCAATTCTAACCTGGGTCTGAGATCTTGATCTCTTTCAGAAGCAGCATAAGCTAATTTCTGTTGTTGCTGCTTTAAAAAAAACCAGGGATTTTCCAATAACTTAAAATTAAGCAGTAACAAAGAGAGGATAACGTGACATTTTAGCACTTCAACTGGCTTTAGACTGGATTTTGACATAGCATTAAAATTTGAAGTAATACCAACTCTCCCCAAAATCACAAGACAATGCAGGCTTAACCTTTAGAAATATAATAATATTTAAAAGACCTCACCTATCCAACACTCAAGGCGGGCACATGGTGTTGTCTTTACCACATCAGGAGGGTCCACACCAACATTTAGGCACAATACTAAGGCAACACTAACAGTCTTCATCTGAAAAAAGGAAGCAAATATTATGATCAACAATTTAAAGTTCACTCCCACAGATACAATGTTTCAAGTTATTAGCAGATCATGTATATTACAGTACTTAGGCAAGTCTGGCTGGACATCTCACTATGGTAATGGCATAGACTGTACAGTGGAGGAAATGCCACTGGAAACCATCACAATGGGCCCAACAGCAGAATAAGCGAAGGAGGAACTCTGATTCCCAATAGTCATGGAGGTGGAAGAGGCCATGCCAAATGGACTGGCTATGAAGGTGCACCTTGTCCATATCCTCAAGGCTGTGGCAGTCCATTGCAGTCCCGGTGTTAAATCCTGCATGCCTCATTTCATATGTGCCGCAGGAGATGGCTCCATAATAATTGTGTGTGGGTCACTTCATGGCAATATTACCCCAAATTTGAAAACTGCCCCCTTTATTTTTGTTTATATTTTATTTTCAATAAAAATTAATTTTTCCATTCCCCCCCCTGACTATACCCAATAGGCTTACATGTCCACAAACACCACACTGTGCCATGATTCACTTGCAGGTAAGATAACTGCAAGTGTTGATTTTTAAATAAATTTATAAAGATCTCAAACCATTATTTTAAAAGGCCATGGTCAAGCGGGTGGGGGTGGGGGCTTTCTCTCTTTCTGTTTAAAGCCAAACCTCAGTGCAGCTTGGTTTAAAATGCATTCTTTCCTTTCTGCCAAACAGACACAGCAGACTTGACCCTTTCACTCCTGATTGATTTTATTTCATTAGTGGCTATGCCTGGGATGTCCTAAAAATTAATAAAGATGTTTTCTTATATTTTAAACTGTTCAATTCTTGTTTATTCAAGCAGAAATCTCTTAACTTCCTTTTCATATGCTCAGACCATATTTGGGCAAGCAGGATCTCAGTCAAGGAAGCTCTATTCATCACTAAAGCTTCTCAAGACTCTCCTGATGTTCTGTTTGCCTTAAAGCCTAATTCTATTTTTTCTGGGGAAGCGGATGTTAGGAAATTAGCATATGTGTACACAATAAGTGGTAGGGCTTTCCTGCTTGGGGGCTACTGAATAACAAGGGGAGCTCCATATTTTAATATTGTTTTGGTAAGTGTTGGTTCTTCCTTATAAACTGTTACGTATGTAAGAGGTAAAAATGATCATTTTAAATTCATGTCTTAGAAGGTCAAATTGAAAAGGACAAATTAGGAACAAAAGTCAGAGATGTTGCTGTAATCTGGCTGATTGGAGAAGCCAGAGAGAACAATAAGTGCCATCTAAAGCCCAACAGGAAGGAGGAAAAACTCTTCGTTAAGGAAATTTGCTCTCTGCAGCTGGCTGCAAAGGAACCACCAAGGAACTCTGGGTTGGGCTTCTGGAAGATCTCCTCCAATGAAGAGTGTGTTTTGGGGAAAATACCATATATGGACTTGTTGCAGTAGACCTCAACTCCTCCCATAATGGCAACCTCCGAGGCCAGCCGCATGGCAAAACTCCTCCCACCTCTCCATGTGACATCCTGGACCAACCAAGTTTGGGAATTGACTTCTCCTCTTCCATGTGGACACTCCTGAGCAAATCAGATATGGGGCAGACACATTCCCCTCCCATGTGATGCCTTGGACCAATAGTGTTTGTGCAAGCCCCTTTCTGCTCAATTTCAATGCACATATAAACTAGTTTCCCCCATTGTCTGGCACAGAACCCCCTTCATTTCTGATTCTGCCCTGTGGTAACAATATTTCATGGCCATATGCTATGGGGTGATTCATTTGCTTCACAGTTCTTGTTTTTCTTTATCTATCCAATGTTTATTATCGTATTTGTTTTCTAAGTAAACTTCTCTAATTTTGCGGCTCATTTCTTAGTTAGGGGCTCATTATTTGGGTGGACTTTGTTGAATTGAGATGGTACCTTCAATTTAATAAACTCCTTTTTATTTGAACCCACAATCTAATGTGGTTTTTGGTTCCTGATTCAACCCTGCCTGTGGAACGTTCCTCAAATTTAAAAGGTATCAATTTTTCAGGTAACAGTAAGCTGGGATCTACCTTAAACAAATTCATACCAATGACATTTTTCCTGCTTCAGGAAAAAAATGTATTCTCGGATATGAGTTGCAGTCAACATTACTTAGGTTCTTAAAATGAAAAGTTTTGACAGTTAACTCTTGTTCTTATTCTTTAGGATATAATTCCATATCTGAACTTAAGCAAGTCTCTGACAGGGCCTGTAATTACTTACTGAACATTAAGAGATAGTGCACAAATATTACAAAAATGCATTGTGAGATAGCCTCTTATCACTCTGTTTTTATTCATTCATCAGAAATCTCACACATGCAATGATTACTGTGAATAGGTATACAAAGGCAATAATTAAACACAACTTTACTGTTACTTTAATATTGGTCTATTTGTTGGCAATTTGATACCTTTCATGGACTTGTAGCAGATGGGACATTTCAGAAATAAACAAATCAAGAAGGGAGCAATAAAATAACTAATAAAATGGCAACATTTTCACTAGAGCCTATTTCTACATGGATCAGAAATCCAATAGCTTTGGGAGGGAAAGTCACATTATATTTCTCCTAATGAGCCTATATAGGACTTATTTTACTCACTTTTATTTATACATAGGAATAGATGAGTTTTATTGCTGAATGATTCTATTTGTTCAGACACAAAGAAATCAGTAGAGTCAAAATTGTCCAAGTAATTTATGTGTAAATCTTCATATTCTTTTCATTATTAAGAAAAATCTGCTTTAACCCACCTTTCTTTTCAGAAGAACCATCACAGTACTGTACTGTATTATATACAGTATTATATTCCTGAACCTCTTTTTTTTTTACTTCTTTACTTCCTGCCTCTCCTTTTAAAAAGATTGCCAATGGATCTCTGCCAAGCATCATGAATTAGGCAGAGTCAAACTGAAATGCTTTATTAAAAAGTAATGGAAACACATTATTCAGGATTCCCAATCAATAATGCAACATAGCTGGCCTTGCCTTAAATGACCACTCAGGAAGCCAGCAAAATAACACTAGGGATTAAAGGTATTTTCATATAAATCTTTTACAGTAACCTCTTTAAAAAAACTACTGCAGATACCTCATGAGTCACAGTTTCACCATACATGTTAAACAGAAAAGAAATACTCTAACTCTGAGCATTTTAAAATGAGTCAGTGTTACAGACTTGTTGATCATTTAGTGTCAATTTAACATACACCCAGTATCTTTCATCTGCAAAAGAGAAGGTTGTAAATTCTGCAAGATAGTGAGATCATCTGGACTGTCCCAGGAGTATGCAATATAAACCATACCCTCCAAGACATTTTTAAAAGTTCCATTTGGAGTAATGACAGACAAGCAGGCAAATTTGCTTAGCGATTTCAAAACTGATCTTGTGTACCCATACAGAAAGCAGGAAACAAATGGCCATTGGTTGATGTGGAAAAAAAAACTTAGATGTTGCCTGGGCTGTAGGACTTCTTTACAGCCGCATTTGGAATTAATAGGGTTTACTTTGTTGTTTGCTCTTTCCTGTATTGTATATTGTACACTGTTGAATTGTTTATTATATATTGAGGATTGTGCTGTGATAATATTTATTTATTGTATTTTGATTACACTATAATATTGTATGTGTATTGATCTGTATAGTATTTGCTGTATTTAATTGTTTTGTTATATGCTAGTGTATTTTGGTTTGCACTGTAATATTGTTATTTGTGAATGCTGTGAGCCGCTCTGAGTCAGTCTTTACTGAGTAGAGGGGCATACAAGTCTAAATAATAATAATAATAATAATAATAATAATAATAATAATAATAATAATAATAATAATAATAATAATAATAATAATAATAATGAAGCAGTTTTAGCATTATTTGATGCAAACGTTATCTGAGGTATTACTGTACTATAAACACTGCAAAGCAACATCCAGAAAATGAGCTAAATGTCTGTCAGTGCTGGCACAACCCAACATGCCACTTGCCAGACATTTCACCTTCCATTAAATAAAGCCTCTGAAAGCAAACCTCCAGTGACTGAAGACAAACTACCAGACTCAGAAACAAGCTAAGAGTTCAATTACAGGACTCCAAAGCAATAAAGTGTTAGAAAAATAAAGAAAAATAAAACATTTTGTAATTTTGTAGCAGCTAAACAAGAAAGGTGAGATTGAATGATATAGCTTGGGACAAAAGGCAAGTACACTAGTACCTCGGATAACGTTATGACTTGATTCCACAAGTCATGACGTTATCCGATTTTTAGCGTTGTCCGATGCATGCATTAAACAATGCTAAAAAAAAGGCCCTGACTTCAGGGACAAACTGCGCAGTTTGTCCCTGAAGTCATCGATATAAGTGAGGGGTGGATTGGGTAGCCTAATCCACCCCCAACCCCACCCCAAGCAATCTCTGCAACTGCAGTAGGGTCGGGGGAAAGGCACATGCCTTTCCCCCGACCCTACTGCAGTCGCTGTAAATGAAGAAGGGGTGAGGGAATCCCCAGCGCGCATGCTCGGGATTCCCTCACCCCTTCTTCATTCACAGCACTCGTAGCTTGGAATGCAGGAAGGTGGGGGGGAAGAGGAGCAATCTCGCATCTCTCCCCCCCCCGCCCCACCTTCCTGTATTCCAAGCTAGTGCTACGCTGTGTAGGGGGGAGGAATAACCACCCCATCCCGCAAGGGCAACGATCCATAGCTGCCCTTGTGGGGTGGAGTAGGAATTCCCCCACCCCGCAGGACTAGTTTAAAAGCAAGAAAGTCCAGAGGAAAAGAGACGCAATTCGGGTCTCTTTTCCTCTGTACCTTCTTGCTTTTAAAGCTAGCCCTGCCGGGGGGGGGATACCCCCCCCACCCAGCAAGGGCAGTTATGGATTGCTGCCCTTGCAGGGTGGGGTGGGTATTTCCCCACCCCCACCCCACCCCCGCAGGGCTAGTTTAAAAGCAAGAAAGTACAGAGGAAAAAAAGACCCGAATCGTGTCTCTTTTCCTCTGGACTTTCTTGCTTTTAAACTAGCCCTGTGGGGGGTGGGGGGGAATACCCACCCCACCCCTCAAGGGCAGCTATGGATCGCTGCCCTTGTGGGGTGGGGTGGGTATTCCCCCCTCAAACCCCGCAGGGCTAGCTTTAAAAGCAAGCGCTAAGGAGCCAGTAGGGTGGAGGAACAGGCACCCGCTCGTGCGCTACAAGGCGCGTGAGTGGGTGCCTGTTCCCCCCACCTTACTGGCCCCTTAGCAAAGACTGGTACAAAATTAAAATTAAAAGTTCAAGCCCTAATCAAGGACCTAAGAACTATTAAGATAATGTGTAAGTATATAAGTAGCTCTGAGTAAATATGTTTTTGTAACATTAGGATATTCAATATCATCATCATCATCGTGGTGGTATTGGTGGTGGTCTTTTTTCAATAACAAGAGAATAAACTATGAACAGAAAATGAATGTTGAAATATCCAAGATGGGAGGCAATCCAAGATTTTAACTCCATGTAATCTCCAAAGTAGCACAAGTTGATTTTTGATACAGCACCATTTTTGAATATTATTAATCACCATATATTTTTACAAGTAAAGGTGGGGATTTCCTATAAGTATTTACATAAACAGTATGCAGCATTCCCATGCATGTCTAAAGGAAAGCCATTTGCACTTCCACATCCCTGAGGAACTCATTAAGATTCAGAACAGTAGGCAAAAATGCATAGTAGAGCTGTAGCCACACAAATGTATAATTTATAAAGAAAGCGAGAAATTGGAGCACATGCAAAGAGAGTGTCAGGGAAGAATTAGAAGGGGGTGACCAAGGAATCTCCCTGGTGTTTTTAGTGTAAAAACTGCAGTTTCTCCTGTCTCCTTCTTTACACCCAAAAATCTTGCTGCAGAACACAAGGTAGTGCATGGGGCTGAATCCTAAGGCAAAACTTTGATCAAAATGCACTGCCATCACAGATGGTATGCAAGTTACATATTCCCAATTTAATTTTAACAAGGGAGTAACTAAAGCTTCTAGGATACTGAAGGAAGCAGCATTATTTCTGAGGGGATTCTTTCCTTCAGCACTCCACAGAAATTCTCACAGAGCTGAAACCATGAGAGAAAGAAAGTGCATACTTGCCAAATAGTTCACTTCGTAAGTCAGGAGTCCTCAACCTTTTTAAGCCAGGGGCCAGTTCATGCCACCTCAGAGTGCTGAGGGGCCGGACTGGTGGTCCTGCCGCCACACTATCTGTAATATTTTCCACAGTGTACAACCAATACAAAGTTATAAAATTTTACAATATAACAATACCAAAACCAACAACCTATAACAAAAAATCAAAAAGTATCCATATGGCTCAGTCTATGGCAAAATTTCCCAAACTATGTTCCATGGAGCACTTGTGGACCTCAATTCCCAGAAGCCTAAGTCTGTACATTGGCTGATCAGTGCTTTGGGAAATTGACTTAGGCTTCTGGGAATTGAAGTCCAAAAAAAAAAAAGTTCAGGAAATGGTGATCTATGGAGACATATAAAATGCCTTACTATCTGAATGGCCTGCTTTGTTTTAGAAAAGTCTCACATTCATCTGAACATCTGACATTCTTTTTTTTAAAAAGCTTCTTACAAATGAGTGATTCTCCCTACAACCACAGTCTGGGATTAGGTATCTCACAAATGGAGTTGAGGTAGGGAAGAATAGAAAAACCCATAAATGCCACTCTCATAACGAAAGCATGAGGATCGTGTTAGGGATGGCTGCCTCCCCGCTTCTCAGTGAAGGAGAAGATAATACCTCAAGCCATTACCTACCACAGTGGAGACTCAAATGGAGTTTTACCTATATTCAAGCAGGTAAATTTTGTTTTAATTCAGAAAACATGCCCCAGGTTGAAAGTTTGGAAACCAATCCTAATACACTGAGTGGGATTTATTTCGGAGCAAGCATGTATAGGATTAACACTTATTCCAAGGGAAAGTGCAGGAAAAGACACGAGACTCCGGCTCAACCCTGCTGATGTCTGTTCAGCAGAGAGTCCTATTGAGTTCAACAAGTTTTGACTGGAAGACATAAGAATGATCTGTTCTACCTTCAAAGAAAGAGTCAAAGGTTTCCTGCACCATCAATGAGTTTCTCCATGCATAAGCTGTGTAACCAGTGCTCTCTGCTGAGCAACATTCTTCTTTACTTTCTCTTTTATGCTTTCAGGTGTCAAGGGAGATACAAGGTTTTTGCTCTGGCATTTCAAGTGGTCTCCACCAGCTGTATTTGGTGTTCCTGTAATGTTTCTTTGATGTTATCTCTCCACCTTTCTCTGGGTCTGTCTCATGGTCATCGTTCTTCTCTTTTCACATATGCCTTGTATGATATGGACCTCCAAGACATTATCTCCAAATGGGCAAACGACATTTGCTGAGCAGTAACGGGGAGTATTTTCAGTATTATTCACATTACCCTAGACCCATGATGGCGAACCTTGGTACTCCAGATGCTCTTGAACGTCAATTCCCAGAAGCCCAAGCCCCCTATGAATTCACACGCATCGGTTTACTGCTAGCTAGCCCATGTCACCCTAGTCACTCCTGGAAGCAGAAGGGAAACGTGCCCATACGATTGCATTTTACTTCCGGGAGCAACGAGGGTGACATGGGCTGGATTAATCACAGTAAACCCATTTGTGGGGATTCACGGGGGCCGGGGCTGCTAGGAATTGAAGTCCAAGAACATCTGGAGTGCCAAGGTTCACCATCATGGCCCTAGACTAGACTAGCGCAATGGTTTACTTTGCAGATGCAGTTTCTAACAAAGATGTGTTTTTAAGAAATTACATGCATTAACAAGACTACATAAATATTTGAGACACTGCTCATTAGAACTTAGGAATTCCACCCCAACAGTCTTTCTATGTTTTCAAATTAAATATACAGTATAAGAGAGCTTTCAAGGAAGAACATTTGGGCATATCAGTTAATGCATCACCCAGTACCCTCAAACATGATAACCCATTCAGTCTAAGAAGAAGCAAATACCACAGTGTTTGATACTATCAACTCCTCACTAATCATTTACAGGGCAGCCTCTTTGACTAACACATACATTTAAGTACAGTAATACCTCATATAACATTAGTATCGAATAACACTAAAATCGCATAACATCAAGGAATCTGGGGGGAAGAATTGCATCAGATAACATTAAGATCCTATGGGATGCATCAGATAACAACCGCTAAAGCCTGTGTGGTTACAATGTATCTCTATGGATCCCATAGAGGATCAGATAACACTAAAAATCATATAACACGAAGACTTGTGGAACCAGGTTTTAGTGTTATATGAGGTTTTACTGTATGTACATAAGTACTGTATGTACTTATATAGTACAGTAAAACCTCATATAACACTAAAACCTGGTTCCACAAGTCTTCGTATTATATGATTTTTAGTGTTATCTGATCCTCTATGGGATCCATAGAGATACATTGTAACCACACAGGCTTTCGCGGTTGTTATCTGAAGCATCCCATAGGATCTTAATGTTATCTGATGCAATTCTTCCCCCCAGATTCCTTGATGTTATGCGATTTTAGTGTTATTCGATACTAATGTTATATGAGGTATTACTGTAGATGATATTTTAGTTCGACCATCCCATCCCAGCTTTTTAAAAAGAGATATTACAGTTAGAAATCCTTTTCTAGTAGCAACTTCTCTCCACTGCCTAAGAACAGAAAGCTGAAGCTTATCCTGAAGCATCAATGAAGGGTGGATCCAAAAGAGTTTCTTATGGATTTCCAGATTGTGTCCTTTTTGCCTCACTTTCTTTGAGGAATAGTATCTTTGAGGAAAAGTATACAACTATGAAAACTCTATCATTAAGACAAGTAGCACAGGGAAAAGTGAATAGCTCCAGAGAAAATAATATTACAAAGAATGTTATGCCAAGAAGCTGCTGCAATTGAATCTGTTCAGATCTCAGCAGGGTGTGCCAATTTTCTGCTTTAGGCACGAAAAAACATACATACATCAGCCCCAACAAGGACTCATCTACTGATGCAACTAGCACAGCCATAGGGTAACAAATTGGAATGCATCACACTGGTGACAGCTGCTTTTTAGCAGATAATTTAAAAATATCTGAATCCTTTTCCCATTACCTGATATTAGGGCAAATAAACTTCAATAGCTAACAGTGGTGTTTTGCTTATAATGTAATCTCATATACAGTAATACCTCGGATAACGCTAAGACTTGGTTCCAAGCTGTGATCAGTCGCTCCAGCCACCGTTGCCTCAATCCTTGTCTCCTCCACTTGGCTTGGTGTATCCCTGCCAGCGTTCCACATCAGGGTGGGTGTTGTAAGCCTTACAACATCTGCCCTGCTACAGAACACCAACAGGGACATACCAAGGCAACAGAAGGGACAAGGGTTGAGGAGGTGGCCACAGCGAGGGAACAGGCCAGATGATTTGATGCTGCAGGCCATAGTTTGGAGACCCCTATACTAGGTAATGCTAGTGGCTCACCTACTGTGTAGACTAAATTTCATCCCAACTTCTTTGATGAAAGTTTGCCACATTTCTGTGTAAATCTATGTGCCACCCAAAAAAGAATATGGTGTTTCAAGATAGGGCAATGGAAGATGAGGAAATGCTGAATGATTGGCAGTCTTTTATCTAACAAGACTGAGAGAGATGGTACAGTCAACATCACCAGGAGTGGAATCTGAAACCCACTCTCCTGATTTGAGTGCAAATTTTGAAATTGACTTTTAATTAAGGAATAGGCACAGACATCTAGCTTTGATTCTTAGAGCTTTTTTGTTTGTTTGTTCATTTGTTTCACTAATTACGCCGCAGTGGTGCCCAGCCTGAGGAAGACCTGTATGTCAAAAGGCAGCTTCTGTTGTGAAATTTCACTAGTCTAGTAAAAGTACCTCCTACCCTTGCCTTTATGGTTTTTTATATTTGAGCAGTTTCCAGAGCATTTACTATTCAATGAATCAGCAGTACAGACAAGGTGCTTTTATTGCTAGATAATGCCGCTGTTTCACCATTGTCTAAAGATGTGTCCTCAGTATCAATGGATGAATTTCAAAAACCAATGGAGGCATTCAGCTGAACCATATGAATGTGTCATCCCCTGGGAATGAGGAAGGAAAGGGGAACGAACCTGTTTTCTTGAAACATAAAGCACCAACCTCTGCCCTTTAAGGTTAGACTCTTTTAGCCTGACAAGGTCTCAAAAAAACTGAACCTGGGTTTACCCGATTGGGGCGGGATAGCAAACGTGAATAAATAAATAAATAATAAATAATAAATCTTAGCACCCTTGCAAGTAAAAATTATGCTTCCTATCTGGATACCCCTCTTTCCAGTTTACTTGGAAGCAAATAAAATATCAGAAGAAGATTATGTTAAGCAGTTACAGGTATTTACAATTTCATAGAATATAGCAAATGATATAGCTGGGACTTTGCTAATAAAGTGGCGGCTTTGAGCCATGTATTCGGCCTTTTTACATTAAGCCAGGAACCGGCATCACTTATTACAATTAAAGTTTTACAGAGTATTTATTGTTTAAATGATTCTGTGCCACTTTGCATGTGAAATAGATGACAGACGCACAATCACTTCTTAACATGTTTAAGTTATAGCCACAATGGCCCTCTCCATTCATTCTTATTATTATCTTTAACTTGATACAAACAATGTGAAAGTATTAGTTCCCTATTACAGTCAAACCTTGCATAAAGAGTTCCTCACATAAAGAGTAACTCGCTTAAAGAGCAGAATTTTCTCTGAATGTTTGCTTCACTTAACAAAAAAAACCAACCAAAAACTCACTTAACAACAATCCCCCCCCCCAACCAGAAGTCACAGTTGGTCACTTACAATGCTGTTTCACTTAAAGAGCAAACTCGCTTGAAGAGCAATCCTGTGGAACACATTATGCTCTTTAAGCGAGATACAACTGTACTTTGAGGTAGGGTTTTGATTTTTCCAAGAAAACACTCAGTTCAACAGAGCACCATATTAGCAAAGAAAAATGCAAATTAAATAGAAAAAACAAACGCCATCTGAACAGGTCCATGTTTGCACAAAATCCTGAATCAACTCCAGCTCTCTCTTGCATTTCCATGTTATGTGATCACATAACAAGCAATAGCATAAGCAACATGGAATGTTTCCCAGCTGTCTGTTACGTGCCCCCTCTAGTCCTCTAGTTTTATAATGGGGCATGTAACCAGTTATTCAATCATATATGGGTCTGGCAACAAGCAATTTGCAACACAAAACAAAAACAACCCTGCTGTTATGCATGGATTATTTCACAGCAGGACTTGGGCTAGTGTCAAGGAGTTCTAGTTACAAGATGTCTTAAAACTGTTGTTCTACTTCTGAAGTGTCAAGTTGACAACACTTTTTTTTTGCAACTATCACTAGTTTCTGACAAAATTGTTTTAACAACAACCATGTAATCAATACACTTCTGCTCCCAAACTTAGCAGGGTATACCTATGAGTGATTCAGTTGACAATGAAATATTTTTTTCCAAATCAAGAAAATATGACTACATGATTATTAGAGATGAATTCAGTTTTCTTTAAGCTATTGTCAAGATAAAAAACAATTGCTAAGCTCTATTGGAAGAATGGAACACTTTTTGGAGCTTACAGTCTTCTTGCATGTATTTTTAATATTTGTACAGTGTTCCCAAGCAATATATGAAAATATTATTTACTAGAATTAACCAGATTTTTGTCCCAAACATGATTACTAGAGATTTAAATAAAATGATTCTGGGACAATCTTGAGAACCCTTAGGGCAATAGTTCCCTTCCTTTGGATCCCAGATGTTTTTAAACTAAAACTTCCAAAAGTCTTCATCACCAGATGCGCTGGCCAGGATTTCTCAAAACTGTAGTCTAAAAATCTGTGTGGTCTCAAGGATGGGAACAAGTGCTTTAGGGGAATGTTCCAAGGACCATGAAAATCTGGGCATCTATTTTTACAGGTCAGAAGGTCCAGGGGTTGAATGAGTATCACTCCAACAGTACAAGGGGCTAGAAAGAGAGCATGTTAATGTTCTGAAGCATTTCTTTTACCTACCAATGTTTCTTAACGCCTTGAACTGAAAGTGTAGTTGGAATATTATTTATTTATTTATTTATTTATTTATTTAGATTTATATCACCGCCCACTCGCCATGGCGGCTCAGGGCGGTTTACAATCAGGAAAAAACAAAACAAAAACAAAAACAACAATAACACACACACAACACAAACAACTATCCATTCCTCCTTCCGGCCAGAGGACGTTAGTCTTTTCCTTCCCTGGGAAGATAAGACCCAGGATTAGGAAGTAGGAGCCTCCATCTAAAAACCTTAAAACTTTTAAAAATTAAAATCTGAAAAAGATTAAAAACAGATTAAAAACACATCAGATTCTACAACTACTAATTAAAAGTAGAAAAAGAAAGGGGCTCAGATCAACCAATGTGCTGGGGTCATTATACCTTCCATACTCCATATCTGTTCTGCCAGCCATGTTTCTAGATTCTTCCTAAAGGGCAGCAACTCTGTCTGGAGACGTAGCTCCGTAGGCAGGAGGTTCCATAGGGCCGGAGGAGACACAGAGAAGGCCTTCCTTCTAGTGCCAGAGAGATGTGCCTCCCTGGCCGATGGAACAACTAGGGAGCCTCTCCAGTCCGCTCTGGTGGGACGGGCACATGTTCTTGGGGTGAGGCGGTCTCTTAAGTAACCTGGCCCACTACCATGTAGGGCTTTAAAGGTAATAACCAGCACCTTGAATTGCACCCGGAGACAAACCAGCAACCAGTGCAGCTCCCGAAGCAGAGGTGAGGCATGTGCATACTGCCCATACCCCATCACAACCCGGGCAGCCGCATTCTGGACCAGTTGAAGCCTCCGAATGGTCGTCAAGAGCAGCCCCATGTAGAGCGCATTACAGTAATCAAGTCTGGAGGTGACCAGAGCGTGTGTGATCATGAGCAATGAGTCCCGATCTAGGAGTGGGCGTAAATGGTGGATCACACAAATAAAAAGGAAAAAAGAAGAACAACCAGTCACACTGAACAAACTGATATCAAATTTAAAAATCATCTGCCACTCATCTCCTGCTCTGGTTAGTATGAGACCAACAACATTTTGGATCAGGCAGTCACATCATGGTTTTATTATCTCCAACCAAAACTTGACCCCCAGCAACCATAGGGCTGTCCTATCCCAAGTGCTTTATTTGTACTAAAATGGCCTTTAAAACACACATCCACATTTTTTGGGATCAGAAGTAGAGAAATGCATGGAGAAAAGAGGGTGAAATATTTTATTGGCTACAAGCTCCTTGTTGTGGGGCAAGAGGTATGTAATAAAATGTTAGATACATACAACGGGCAGTAATTCCATCAGAGAGTCATTGGAAATTTTGTTTAATTTTAAAGTTCAAAATAGATTTTGTTGTTGTTGTTGTTCAGTCGCACAGTCGATTCCGACCCTCTGCGACCCCATGGACCACTGTCCGCCAGGCACTCCTGTCCTCCACCATCCCCCTCAACTCGTTCAGCTCTGTGCCCATTGTCTCTACAATACCATCTAGCCATCTCATCTTGGGCCGTCCCCTTCTTCTTTTGCCCTCGACCCTTCCAAGCATCAAGGCTTTCTCAAGTGAATCCTCTCTTCTCATTTGATGTCCAAAGTACTTTAGCTTCATCTTTATTATTTGACCTTCTAAGGAGCAGTCAGGGTTGATTTCTTCTAAGGTTGACCTATTTGTCCAGGGGACTCTCAAAACTCTCCTCCAACACCACATCTCAAAGGTGTCTATTCTTCTGCGCTCAGCTTTCCTAATGGTCCAGCTCTCACAACCATACATTTATACAATACAGTACATATTGGCAAAATTAAAAGCTACCTCCCAAGTAGTAATTTTTTAAAATCAATAAACAGAAATTGTAGGGAATGGAATAGATCTGCACATGAAGTGAAGTGTGAGGTGGGAGGGATAAGCAAAAAATTTAAGTGAAACATTTTAATCCTTTATGTTTTAACATGCAAAATCATAAAGCTAGTGTTACTGAACTAGTGATTTAAATCATGGCTTAAATCAGGAGTTCTCAAACTTTTTTAGCTGGGGGCCAGGTCACGCTCCCTCAGACAGCTTCAGGGGCCGGATGGCCATTTTGCTTTTCCTTCACCACATGGCACTTTCCTGGTGTAGTGGAGGGGGTGTGGGGGCACATGAAATGGCACCACAGGCCGCATTCAGCCTACGGGCCGCAGGTTGAAAATCCCTGGCTTAAATTGTGATTTAAATCAAACCCATTCTGCAAGTATGTACGGTATTTATTTTCAATCTCAGACCTCACTATTATAGACAGAGAGGTTCAGGCTCAACCAAAGATAGTTATGTCAGCAGGATATAGCTACAGAGACAGAGAGATATGTACACATACATATAAATGCCCACTGAAGAGGATTCCCATAGCTCTGAAATCGAGTCAAAAAATACGGAATCTTCTCTATGTAAACCATCCAATTAATTTTGAGATTTTAAAAAATGAGATCTACTAACATGTTTCAGCATATATAACAGTACAATAATATAACCAAAAACTAAAAAACAAGACTCAGAACTTTATTATCATGTGAAGCTTTGTAGATTATGATCGACTTGTTCCAAACAAGAAGTATTTTGGCCACAGCAGTATTTATGGTTTGGGAATGGAGACAGAGTGCCAGGAAAATTTAGTACAGTACAAGGATTAATAATATAATTATCTTCTTATGTGTGTCACTGTCTCACTTTCCCTGCTCCTCCACAGATGGTAAGGGAAAGTATAATTGTTTTTTCCCTTGCTGATTACTATTGTGCTAGAACAGTTTATCACTCACTAAGACTATGGTTTTGTGCTGTTGAACATGGTTACAATTGGCAATAAAAGGGGAAAACAGGGGAGAATCATTCTCCCCCTTAACCAATCCAGCGCTAATATAACTGACAAAGGAAGAAAACCAATTACAGTTTCCCTGACCCTCTGCAGAGAAGCAGGGAAAGTGTTAAATTAAAACATCTGATATACTGAGGGGGCTAATGATCATCCTGGCTTACTCCAGAAGTAGCCTTTGAAGACTGCCAACTTCATAGGGTGTCCCAAGTGTCTAGACTGAGGTACTCATGACCCTGATTTTCCAAATGATAAAGAAATATAGAACTCCTATTCTATTTTTTGTAGGGGGAAGGGGAATATGTTCCAGCATCAGGAAAATGAGGATGCATGAAGCCCAAAATGACTTCCAAAAGCTGAAAATAGTGTGCAAAGCTCAAGTCTGGACATGCTCAAAGTGATCATGTTCTTTTCTACTGCAGAATTTTCCAATAATCAATGACTGCCCACGCCAACAAGGCGGCAAGCAGCATTACAGCTTAATTACTTTTTAATTAACAGTTAGGTACTTTAAAATGTAGCAGCACATTCTTACTAAAGAAAGCATGATGGGGGATGACTAATACATGCTTGTTTTTGCTAATGAGCTGCAGTGATTTTAGTAGAACAGGAACATAATGCAATTACAACAGCAAAATTCAACACCGTGTCTCACATCCATTGCTGACTTGTACTCACAAACATAAATAACCAAAACCATTTTAAAACACAAAAATTAAATATCATAAAGAAATACTGCTTCTAAAACGGTAATTCTATGTATAAACAGGATCTTCCATTAAGGCAGTGGACAAAATTATAAGTGGATCTTTCTTGATAAAAATGAATTCGCAGATGTCATTATATGTACAATTTTGATTTCTGTTCACTGTTTATTTATTTATTTTTGTTATATTATTGTTTTACATGTTTGTTGCAATATATATGTGTTAATAAATAAAAAAATATAATCCCCCAAAAAATGAATAAAATGTTAAAAACACAGTATTGTATTCTTTTTAGTACTGAATCAGTCCTGGCATAGTACTACAATCAGTTATATGGCTTTTAATTTTTTTAAAAAATGAGTTTCCCCATTTTGCTAATCAGAGCTGGACAACTCTATGAGTAGGAATTTGGCTGGACAACCAGAAGTTGTCTTCAATTCCTCACTATGCCTGCTGCAAAAAGAGTTGGCCTATATAGTCCTGGGCAAGTTATTCAGTCTCAGGTGCTCCTAAAAGTAGGGAATAGTCAACCACTTCTGAATGTTTTATACCTTAGAAAGCCCTGGAAAAAGGCTGCACTAAGTCTGAATAGTCGTGAAAGCACATCATCATTATAGGTGTACAGAGTCCACCAGATGTTCAGACTAGAGTTTTGGAAAACCACTACTCGGGTCCTACCCCTGGACCTAACAGTCAGTGAGGTATCACCAGATAATGTAGCTGGTACCTAGTAGTGCTACTCCCTGCAACTACTCTTCTATTCAGATGGTTTTTCAACCCTTTTGAGATTGCTCCCAGCTCCCCTATCAGTACTGGTATCACTGTTACTTCACTTCTCAGATCCTATCTTATGATCTTTACAATCTCTTTTTATTCCACTAAATCAATCAACTTAACCATTTTTTAAAATTCAACAGCTATTCTCAGCTCTTGTAAACTCAAACCTCTGTCTTCCTTTAGTGAGTCTATCTATTTCATATGTAGATGTCCTTGGGGTGACGCAGTCTCTGGAGTACCCTGGTCCACTACCATATAGGGATTTAAAGGTCATCACCAGCACCTTAAATTGCACCCGGAGGCACACCAGTAGCCAATGCAGCTCCTCTAGGATGGAATAAACAAAAGATAGAGGTTCCAAACTATTGTTCTAGGTTTTAAAAATACATATACTGTATACCCATCCAAAACTAAGGATGTATACTGCCACAGTAGTTAAGAACTAATATTCAATGAAAATTAAATGAAATTAGTCTTCCTATTTAACTGGCCCATTCTACCAGTGTCCCCAGGAATAGTCTTAATATGGAAGTTCTTCTCCATACTTTTCCTTGACACTTATTCACCTTAAAGAATACTTAGATCAAGTATCATAAGTATTCATGCACAAGAATATTTATTTATTATTATTTATTTATTTAAATTTATATCACCGCCCACTCGCCGTGGCGACTCAGGGCTATGGGTACGGAGAGGCCGTAGTGGCGCGATCACATCCAAGGCTGCCGTCACCCTCCCGTTCCAAAGGTTGACAAGCGCCTCAGGTGAATCGTGTCGCTGATCCAGAGGAACATCCCCCAGTTCCCTTTGGAATCCATCTGGATCCATCAGTCGCCGGGGGCAGACCAATCTAATGGGCCCGACCTCCCTGTGGTGAATCTCCGTCCCCAGAAAGTCCAGAGTCACCAGATAGTGATCTGACCATGGCACAGGTGTAATGACTAATTTCTGCAATTTCAGATCACTCTGCCACCGCTCCGACAAGAAAATGAGATCCAGAGTGTGGCCACTGCTCCTGGTTGGATCCTGAATTACCTGAGTCAGGCCCATAGCTACCATGGAAACCATGAACTCCTGTGCTACCCCAGAGCCAGCACCCAATGAAGGCAAATTGAAGTCTCCCAGGACCATAAGTCCAGGGAGCTCCAATGCCACCATGGAGACGGCCTCAAGGAGCTCAGGTAGAGAATCTGCTACTCTGCAGGGAAGCAGGTACAAGAGCAAGATTCCCTGCTGACCCTTAGGGCCCAAACGCAGAAGCAGAGCCTCACAACCTGGGACTTGCGAAGCCGTGGCTCTAGCGACTCCCAGGGACTCCCTGGCTATAATGGCGACACCCCCCTCCCCTTCTCCCTAGGCTGGTGCCAGATACCGAACCCGGCTGGACATAATTCAGATAGAGGTATACAAACTACCAGATGTGGAACCAACTAGCTAACCAATGCACTATTTAGAACTCTCATGCTCTGTCTAGGACCAGGCAAATGGCTAGAGCAGGGGTCGCCATCCCTGGTGCCCCAGGTGTTTTTGGACTTCAATTACCAGAAGCCCAAGCAACCACACCTGCTGATCAGGGCTTCTGGGAATTGAAGTCCAAGAACACCTGGGCCACCCCTGGGCTAAAATATGTAGCTTCTGTAGTAGCTCCTCTCTATTTCTCTACACACAGCAACCAAAGAAAAAAATAAATTCCCAAACCAAACCACCACTCTAGGAACTTTGTTTTTATAGAGAGAAGAACAAAGGATGTACTATTACTCCAACATATTTCTTTCCTCCTCAAGGGGCAAAAACAGACTGTTCTGATGTGAAATAGTCGTTACTGAGAGATACCTTATCTAGCCAAGGGATTCTCAAACTATGGCGCATGGGGCGGATCTGGCCGATAGCGCCATTCCATCCACCCCACGATGACAACGTCCATGTCCCCTCTGCCTGGTTTGGCATGTCCCTAATGCCATTCCATGGGAGTGCAGATGATGTAAGGCTTACAACATCCACACTGCAAAAGAGTGGTGTTAGGGACATGCCAAGCCAGACAAAGGAGACAAGGACGGCGGTGATGGTGATGGTGGTGGAAGTGACAGATGCACACCTCTTTCTCTGGTGCCACTCTGGCAAAGTGCGGGCAAGGACAGGCAGGACCCCTCCTTCACCCAGGCGGGGAAGTGGCGGCGGCAGGGGGGGAGTGTTGGTGAGTTGGACTGGTGGCATGGGGGAAGTGTTAGCGGCAGCGGCATGGTGGGAAATGTTGGAGGGGCCAAACTGGTATTCCCACCACCACCACTGCCAAAGGGGAACACCAGCCCAGCCCACCAACAGTCTGAGGGGGTTAAAAGCCCCCGGCTTTAAAAGGTTGAGAACCCCCGATCTAGCCATTTAATCATTTAGATAATACATTACTCCACTCATTACTGATTTATTTCCACTAATGCCAACACTTCATAACAATACACTAAATTTTTTTAGAATACAGTAATGCCTCGGATAACGTTTACCTCGGATAATGCTAAAATCGCATAACGTTAAGTAATCTGGGGAAGAGAATTGGATCGAATAACTTTAAGGTCCTATGGGATGGATCGGATAACAACCGCTAAAGCCTGTGCGATTACAATGTATCTCAATGGAGCTTAAACGTTATCCAATCCATCCCATAGGATTTTAACATGCATCGGATAACACTAAAAATTGGATAACACCAAGACTTGTGGAACCAAGTCTTAGCGTTATCCAAGGTATTACTGTATATTATGTTTCAACTCTGATTTATTTAATAATTAAACCACAGGTCTTTTGTAAAAAAAAACAAACAGGATCAGTTGTCATCGTCCTAAAGCAAGGGTGCCCAAACTTTTCGGCCCGGGGGCCGGATAACATTTTATCAGAGGCTCCGAGGGCCGAACTATCTCTCCATGGTACATACATCCACCCAGCCTTGCCGCCGCCTCCTCCGCCGCCACCACTAACGCCTTTGCCGCCGGCTCCTCTTTCACCGGCTCCTCCTTCGCCGCCTTCGCGGTGTCCTTTAAAAATGTCCTTTTAAAAAAATATGACAGATCCTAGAAACTCACATCCAGCTTGGTCATTGTGGCATCCAAGGAGCTGTTGTTGTGTTCCAAAGCTTCAGGTAGGTGGGATTTTAATTAGCAATGAAAAGTCATTAGCCTTAGAAAAGATCCGCTTCCTGACATGATGTCAGGAAGCGGATCTTTTCTAAGGCTAATGACTTTTCATTGCAAATTAAAACCCCACATACCTGGAACTTTGGATTTTAATTAGCAATGAAAAGTCATTAGCCTTAGAAAAGATCCGCTTCTGACATCATGTCAGGAAGCAGATCTTTTCTAAGGCTAATGACTTTTCATTGCCAATTAAAACCCCACATACCTGGAACTTTGGATTTTAATTAGCAATGAAAAGTCATTAGCCTTATAAAAGATCCGCTTCCTGACATGATGTCAGGAAGCGGATCTTTTCTAAGGCTAATGACTTTACATTGCCAATTAAAACCCCACCTACCTGAAACTTTGGATTTTAATTAGCAATGAAAAGTCATTAGCCTTAGAAAAGATCCGCTTCCTGACATGTCAGGAAGCAGATCTTTTCTAAGGCTAATGACTTTTCATTGCCAATTAAAACCCCACCTACCTGAAACTTTGGATTTTAGTTAGCAATGAAAAGTCATTAGCCTTAGAAAAGATCTGCTTCTGACATCATGTCAGGAAGCAGATCTTTCATAAGGCTAATGACTTTTCATTGCCAATTAAAACCCCACATACCTGGAACTTTGGATTTTAATTAGCAATGAAAAGTCATTAGCCTTAGAAAAGATCCGCTTCCTGACATCATGTCAGGAACCGGATCTTTTTTAAGGCTAATGACTTTTCATTGCCAATTAAAACCCCACCTACCTGAAACTTTGGATTTTAATTGGCAATGAAAAGTCATTAGCCTTAGAAAAGATCCGCTTCCTGAAGCAGATCTTTTCTAAGGCTAATGACTTTTCATTGCCAATTAAAACCCCACCTACCTGAAACTTTGGATTTTAATTAGCAATGAAAAGTCATTAGCCTTAGAAAAGATCTGCTTCTGACATCATGTCAGGAAGCAGATCTTTTATAAGGCTAATGACTTTTCATTGCCAATTAAAACCCCACATACCTGGAACTCTGGATTTTAATTAGCAATGAAAAGTCATTAGCCTTATAAAAGATCCGCTTCCTGACAGGAAGCGGATCTTTTCTAAGGCTAATGACTTTTCATTGCCAATTAAAACCCCACCTACCTGAAACTTTAGATTTTAATTAGCAATGAAAAGTCATTAGCCTTAGAAAAGATCTGCTTCCTGACATCATGTCCTGCCTGGCTTCCTGCAGCTTCAGAGGGTGGGGGAACTTCAAAATTAGCGCGCATTGGGTCTCCCAATCAATTTAAAATCAGGAATTACACAATGCACAGCCATAATACTGTAAATCAATTTTGACTTCCAACTTATACCAATACAGTAATACCCCGTATAACGTGAGTATCATATAGCGCTAAAACCGTATAACGTTACAAGATTTTCGGAAAAGTCTTGTATCGAATAACACGATTTTAACGTTATCCGATACAGTCGTTCTTAGCAGCAGGGTGGGTGGAAAGCTGAACGGGGTTCTCCGTTCAGCTTCCCAGCCACCCTGCAGCTACGGAGGCAAGGGCGGGTGGCTAGGGAAGCCGACAGGGAGTCCCCGTCAGCTTTCCCAGCCACCCTGCAGCTGTAGATCGGGTCCTCTGATCTCTCTGGAGCAGGCAGGGGACACGATCCAAGCTGTTTCTGGGATTCCCCGACGTCCTGAGCCAGTGCAGCAAGCCAGAATGTCAGGGTTTGAATCCCGACATTCTGGCTTGCTGCACTGGTTGAGGACGTCGGGGATGCCCACAAACAGCTTGTATCGGGTCCCCACACCTCCCTGGACCCAGCCGGGGGGGGGGGTCAGAAACCCCAAAATTGGTAAAAAAATGGACTTTTTTTTTACCAATTTTGGGGTTTCTGACACCCCCCCGGCGGGTCCAGGGAGGTGGGCAGACACGATCCAAGCTGTTTCTGGGCTTCCCCGACGTCCTGAGCCAGTGCAGCAAGCCAGAATGTCAGAGTTCGAATCCCAACATTCTGGCTTGCTGCTCTGGCTCAGGACGTCGGGGAAGCCCAGAAACAGCTTGGATCGGGTCCCCACACCTCCCTGGACCCGGCGGGGGGCTCAGAAACCCCAAAATTGGTAAAAAAAACGGACATTTTTTTTACCAATTTTGGGGTCTCTGACCCCCCCCCCCCCCCGCCGGGTCCAGGGAGGTGTGGGGACCCGATCCAAGCTGTTTCCAAAGTTCTCCCACCTCCCTGGAGGCTGCAGCAAGGCAAAATGTCAGGATTCGAATCCCGACATTCTGGCTTGCTGCAGCATAAAAGAGGGTGGGGGAAGTTCAAAAGTAGCGCGCATCAGCTCTAGGGAGGTCGGGAGACACACACACACACACACACACACACACACACACACACCTCTTTCTCTCCCCCCCACATACCTCTTTCTCTCCCCCCCCCACACCTCTTTCTCCCTCTCCCAGAAGAAACTGCTTGTAATCCTGGACACACACACACACACACACATCTCTTTCTCTCTCTCTCTCTCTCTCTCTCTCTCTCTCACACACACACACACACACACACACACACACACACCTCTTTCTCCCTCTCCCAGAAGAAACCATTCTCCCCCCCTCAGCCCTGAATAAGCGGAAGGCTAAGACAAAATGGTGGACGCTTACTTTTAGCTCCCGGATGGCCTCAGGCTCAGTCTCTCTCTCCACTCTTAACAGCCAAATCAGCTAGGCGGAGGGATTCAGCAATTCTAAATTAGATTCGGCAGAAGTCCTAGTACTAAGCAGCAGAAGGAAGGAACTAGGCACTGATTTGTGATCCCTCCGCAAAAAAAAAAGTCCGCCAAAAAAATTTAAAAAAAGTAAAATAAAATAAGAGTTCCTATACCATGTCGGGGGCCGGATGAAATGGCCTGGCGGGCCGGATCCGGCCCGCGGGCCGTGGTTTGGGCATGCCTGTCCTAAAGCATCCCCAAGCACAGTTGTGTTCTGATACCTTTTGTGTTGGATGTGCTTAACTTAAATTCTTCCTAGACCTAAATTTTACAAAATATAGTTATTTTGTATATTTAAAACCTAATAAATTTATATTCTTCCATAGATACACCAATTTACCCATCAATTTTTACAGATAAAATATCATAAGAAACCTTGCAGTTTGGTTTCATTAAACCAAGCCAAAGTCAACATGGTATCATAGCGTGATGCAGAAATTTAGTCTATAGCAAAACATGTACAAAATACAGAATTAGACTCCTTCCTTAAAATGTAAACATAAAAGACAAAGAACAAAAACAATAAAGCAGATTCCACTGAAGCTAGAAGCCAAACTTTTGTTCCATTCATCTCTTCCAAATGCTGTATTTAATGCTTTTGATAGTCCTGCCTTGTTGTTGTTCAGTCACACAGTCAATTCCGACCCTTTGCAACTCTATGGTCCATTGCCCGCCAGACACCTCTGTCCTCCACCATCTTCCTGCCTACCAGAGTAGATTTTTAAAAAAATTTAATTATTATGAATAACAATAAAGTAAACCTTTTACACCATGAATGATTCCTATATAATTTTCACCTTGATTATTTCATGCCATTTCAAGTGTTAAGGTAAGATAAGCCAACGCTTATCTACCACAAGCCCTCATATGCTCTTCAGCTTCTCTACAAACAAATCTATTCCATCAGGAAACAACACATGTTTTGATTTTAGGCCTTGACCGTACTGTTCCCACAGGTTAGCCTGCTAGTCTACATTATCCAGTAATAACATTCCTTCTATACTATAGGACCTAAGTGTCCTTTCAATTATACCTGTTCACGTAAGTGTTGCCGCCCCAATCTCCTCAGATTCTTCCTCCATGAACAACGGAGGGGGAACAAGAGGAAGCTAATGCTGAAATAAACAATTCAACATATTGGAGCACAGATTAACTTTTTAAATGCACACAGTTTTCAAAGAAACTAGGAAAATATTAATAATTCAGGTGGCCCTGCAGGTAATTCAGAGCCATATGCATCATGAAAGGTCAATGCTCACCATGACAATACTGACAATGTGAACTCAATTCCTATATCAGCTCCTTAAGACAATTTGCTTTTCCTATTTCACCTTCCTTATCAGCACCTATTATGAAATTCTAAAGGCTGGATATCCAAGAAGGCTTCTCATTTCCCTTACTTCCACTAGTCAGTTAATAAGTTATTTCAAAGGCTAGGTAGTGTGTTCAATCACAGACAATACCATTTTTGTTAGTGCTTTTAATGGGTTTTATCACTTTTAATTGTGACTAGTCTTTGTGTTCTGTGAGCCGCCCAGAGTCTTTGGAGTTGGGGGCAATACAAATTGGAATAAATAAATAACTGTTGATCTTTTAACCCAATGTTTCCCAACCTTTGGTTTCTGGACTTCAATTCCCAGAAGCCAAAGCCAATTCCCCAAAGCACTGATTAGCCAATGTACTGACTTAGGCTTCTGGGAATTGAAACCCCCCTGTAGGGCATGCACCCCACATTGGGAACCACTGTTCTAACCTAATAAGCACTTCTTTACAAAAGCAGTAAAACTATACGTGGAGCAGCATTCAGTATGTGAAGTACAATAAAACCACCTCAGTTTAAGCTTGCTGCAGTTTACAGCAGCAAATCCTATGGAAATGCCATCCTGGTTTACAATGATAAATTCAGGACCTTTTTTTATTTTTCAATGCATCCCTATAGATGTTTCAGTTTATAATTTTTGGGGGTTGCAATAGAGGCTTTTGGAACAGACCTCTGTCATAACCCAGGGTTTTACTGTACATGTATTTCCTGGCTCTTGCCCAGCAATCTGGCCACCCTTGTACCAATTACAGAGAGTGAGCAACTTCTGAGATTATCTTTTTCCTGTGCTGTTAAATTTGGCAGTCCAAAGGTAAGAAAGAATGTTTAGAACAATTGTGTGCACTTTTCACACATGTAGTGTAGAGGTAGAATCAAGTTTCCGGAATGCTTCCAAGAAGAATGATGTCCGTTGTAAAACAAGGCGCGCACACAGAACAGGTGCCTTTTTCAAAAAGGAAATGGTTTCCCCTATACCAATTAAACAGTAAACCTGACAAACCAACTACACCCAAGAGCATTGTACTGCATTTATATTATAAATGACAGGCTCAATCAAGTTCAGTGATGTTCAAAATAAGCTGGGATGTATCAGTAGATTGTTAGGTGACCTTGTAGTAGATCAACACATCTTTCAAACTCTCCATAGTCAAATAAAAGCTAAAAATGACTTTTCCCATCTATATTGGGTTACTGAAATGAACAAAGCTTGGAGTAATCAATGAGTAATATCTGTGATAGGGCTTTAAGCTTGTCACTGTTCTGGAAAACAAACCCAAGGTTTCAAAAGATATTCAGAGTTAGAATGCTTTTCCATTTTAAGCATAAGTTCTGGTTAGTCTATTTTAGGGTCTAGATAGAAAACAAAAAAAATACATCTAACAGTCCTGAAGCCATGATAAACCACTGAATTATCGTGCAGTATCAATTAAATGGGGTCGCAGAGGGTCGGAATCGACTGTGCGACTGAACAACAAAATCAATTAAAAACATGTTTTTGCTTGATAATAAGGGTTTCCCAGTCCTCTTCAATAGCTACACTTCTTAAGGTTCAAGTTTTAAGGAGAAGAATATTTGTGGGAACAAAGTCACAGGAGAAAGAAAAGGAAACAGTAATGCTTGCATTAGGAAAGAGAAAATAAAGATGATAGAAAACTGAAAGTGACTAAACAAGCTCCAAAGAGATGAACAGTGCTTAATGGCAGTCCGCCCACTCAGTGCTTCAGAGCCCATTCACTCTTTTGTGGTTGGAAAAAAAAAGATTATTCAAGTTTTACCTTAAGAGGTACACTTAATCATTTCTGGAAAGTACAACAGATTCTGCTTCTTACTCATTACCCATAGTAAAGATACAAAGAGAAGTCATCATTGACCATCCCTGTCCAAGAAGCACACTTTTTTAAAAAATTAAAGCACCCTATTGTCACACAACCGATTCCAAATCCCTGCGACCCCATGGACCCTTGGATGCCAGGCACCCCTATCCTCCACCAACCTCATCAGCCCACCCAACTCTGTGCCCATTGCATCAACAATACCATCTAGCCATCGCATTCTCTGCTGCCCCCTTCTTCTTTTGACCTCCACCTTTCCCACCATCAAGGCTTTTTCAAGTGAGTCCCCTCTTCTCATTTGATGTCCAAAGTATTTTAGCTTCATCTTCAATTTTTGACCTTCCAAGGAGCAGTTGGATTTGATTTCTTCTAAGATCGACCTATTTGTTCTCCTTGCTGTCTAGGGTACTCTCAAAACTCTCCTCCAACACCACATTTCAAAGGCGTCTATTCTTCTGCGCTCCACTTTCCTTACGGTCCAGCTCTCACAGCCATACATTACCACGGGGGAATACCATTGCTTTGACTATGCACCCTATTATCACTTTCCAATTCAGGAATCTTCATGAAGATGTTCAGATGTTTTTGAAGATCACAAAAGCACTACAAATATTTTCAAGACATTCATCTACTTTAACAATAGCAATAACACTTATATACTGCCCCATAGCACTTAGTGCACTCACTGGGCGGTTCACAAGGTAATTAGAACCAAACTTGCACTACATATAGAGACAACAAATAAAGTGGTTTGGCCATTTGGACAGAATGTCTTGGAATTCCATACCTTACAAGGCATATGACTTATGGAGCTGCATCAGTGGTACGGGTGTCATGATGCAATGCGGAAGGCAGATGAAAGGCCACAGCATTCTATTCGCAGGACAGTCTTCATGGCTGATCGCCATGATGATCACCAATATTCAAAATCATATACGGCATACAAAGAAGAAGAAGAAGGCATATGTAGAAAGAAGAGAAGGACAAAGACTACGAGACAAACTCAGAGCCTGTATAATCAATTGTCAGTAAAATCTCAAAGCAGATTTTAAAAAGGAATACTTTTACAAGCACTGGGTTTAATGACGCCTTCATTTTAAAAGTATTTTTAGACACATCCTGAACAGTTTAGCCTTGTTACTTTTTTTTAAAAAAAAAACACTATTTCTTGCAAACAAAACAGTAAAAAAATTAAAGTTTTTAATTCAGATACTTGCTGACTGTGTTAAGTCTATGATTGAAGTTATCTATCTTAAAATTTTATCATATTTAAATCTTGAATTTCAAATGCCCAAGCCACCTGCCTGAGCACCTGTCAGTTATAACTCTGATGATCTCTTTTCAGAAGTTATAGTCACATTCAAGTCCTTTGCAGGCTGCTGTCTGAACTTTTGGTACCAGAGGTTTTATTTAGGTCACAATGACGGCACATATTATTTAGCTGTCACGCCTACTCTGGGCTATGAAAGATGATCTGCTAGAAAATAGTATCTAAATATAATAAAGTAAAAGAGAGGCAGGACTGGGAGAAAGAGAAGCTGGCACTACAATTAATCATTAAATCACTGAATTGATAAGAACAGCTTGTGGCACAAGACAGCAAGCAAGACAGTAATATTAATAACTTCATGTCAGAAATTATTTGGGGTTGAAAGGATTTTTGCTAGAGAAATTCCACTCAGGGGATGCCCAAATGAGGCTTCTTTCATGTTCCCAAGATCTTTTCCCACCGAAGTGGTCCTTATCTACTTGCAATTTCTTGCTTTCAATCTGCTAGGTTGGTAGGAACTGGGACAGAGTACAGTTGTACCTCGCTTAAAGAGCATAATATGTTCCACAGGATTGCTCTTTAAGTGAGTTTGCTCTTTAAGTCAAACACCATTGTAAGTGACCAATTGTGGGGGGGGGATTGTGAACCCCGATTTATTTGTTAAGCGAGTTTTTGTTTGGTTTTATTTGTTAAGCAAAGCGAACATTCAGAGAAAATCTCTTTAAGCTTTACTCTTTAAGCGAGGTCCTCTTTATGCGAGGTTTGACTGTAATATGGTATAAGAACACACCATCCTCTGTACAATGTCCAGATACTGTTTTCCTCCCATCCAACAAGATCAAGTTCCAATGGCAAGATAACCTGGAGTGATCTTTAAATTGAGATACCTGTATGAGCTAGCAAGAAAAATCAAGCTGAAATTTAGACAGCAGATACCATAACATCAGTAGTCACATTCTGGAATGTGAGGAATTCTGTCTACATCTCTTGCTAGTAAGGCTGCCATAATTCTCTCCCGCCAAACCAGGACAGCCACGTGAAGCCATTGCATTCTTCAAACACTTAAGACCTCACAGAATCCCCATCCAGGGTGGGCAGTCTCTGTCTGTTTAAAATAAACTGTAGACAAGAGGCTGTTCTTTTATTTTTGAATAACATTTCTTGGGCCACTGTTGAAATTGCCCTTCCTCTCCCTGAGGTTACCCCATCCTCCCCTTCACCCCCCATTGAGTTGGATTCACCCTCAAACCCCACACAAGGATCCCTTGGAAGAAAGATCTAAAAAGTGGTCCAGAATGGAAATGCAGCCCTCTGAATCCCCATTTCCCTCCGGAAGGAGAAAAGCAGAATACAGGAAGGGACTTATTATGGAAGAGGTCCTATCCACAGTGTTCCCTTCCTCTCTAGGAATGCTGACTCTATGCATTTAACACTTTGTGGTCACATGAAGAAGTGTTGGGTTTTATTTTTGTTTTTATTTTGGATGTAAGCCGCCCAGAGTCGGGTCCTCCCGATTGGGGCGGGGTATTAAATTTAATTAATAATAATAATAATAATAATAATAATAATAATAATAATAATAATAATAATAATAATAATAATAATAATAATAATAATAATAATAATAATAATAATAATAATAATAATAATAATAATAATAATAATCCTCCATAGACATGGACATTTTTTTTTGCTCCCTCCTGGGACTTTTATATGTTTATTCTTGACCCAGACAGGACAGCTTGAACCCAGGAAAATCACGGAAAAATGGGACTTATGACAACCATATTGACTACAAAAATGTCCAGTAAATTTACCTGTGTTATCTCGGGAACTACCACCTTTGGTTCTGGACGGGGCAGTCCTGCCCCAAACAGACCCGGTACGTAACTTGGGGGTCCTCCTGGACTCACGACTACTGCTCAAAGAGCAGGTGGCAGTCATGGCCAGGAGGGCCTTTGCACAACTTCGTGTGATTCACCAGTTGCGGCCCTTCCTAGATCAGGACTCCTTGCTCATGGTCACGCATGCCTTGGTCACCTCCAGACTTGATTATTGTAATGCGCTCTACATGGGGCTGCCCTTGTTGACCATTCGGAGGCTTCAGCTGGTCCAGAATGCAGCTGCACGAGTAGTGTTGGGATGCGGGCATTATGCCCCTGCCTCACCGCTGCTGAGGGAGTTGCACTGGCTCCCAGTTTGCCTCCGGGTGCAATTCAAGGTGCTGGTTATTACCTTTAAAGCCCTATATGGTAGTGGTCCAGGTTACTTGAGAGACCGCATCGTCCCAAGGACATCTGTTGTCCGTCCCACCAGAGCGGACCGGAGAAGCTCTCTGGTTGTGCCATCAGCCAGAGAGGCGCATCTCTCTGGCACTAGAAGGAGGGCCTTCTCGGTGTCCGCTCCAGCCCTGTGGAACCTCCTCCCGATAGAGCTACGCCTGCAGACGGGGTTGCTGTCCTTTAGGAAAGGAGTGAAAACCTGGCTGGCAGGTCTGGTCTGGGGAGTGGATGGTTCAATTTCCCCAGCCAGTTGGATGGTTCGACCCCCAGTACGTCCAAGTTATAATACCTAGCTTTTAATTAAGTTTTTAAGCTTTTTAAAGTTTTTAATTTTTTAAAGTGTTTTTAAAATTGTTGGAAATCGCCCTGGATCCCTTCGGGGAGGAGGGCGATAAACAAATATAAATATAAATATTAATTCTGATATTTAGAAAAAATGTGTAATTTTTATACAATAGGTTCTCTTACTTAGACCATTAGAGTAAAACAGAGCTTCACTATAGCCCTTCTTACTTTCCAAAAACAATTGACTGAATGCAACATGATAGTAAGGATGTTAAACAAAACCACTAGATCCAGGTACTGTATTTGCCTTCCCTTTTTTTTTTTTTTGAAATCGCTATAAGCAAATGTGGATCAACTTGAATGTTCTAACTTTGATAACAGCTTGCCAGTGAAAATCCAACATATATAAGGCACTTTTCTCTTAACGAAGTCCTTGCCTACAGAACGATGAGCTCTAATTCTTCATTCAAAGCATAGTTTTATCTGAGAGATTAAAAAAAAATTAAAAATAAATAATAGATCAAAGCAATGTCATTCTGGTAAAATACAGATAACACTGATTTAGGCCAGGAAGCATAAATAGTGTACATAATGACAGGATTCTGGGTAAAGAGATGAATATTCATAATGTTACTTATATTTATTATTTATTAATTAGTTTTCTTTAAATACTATAGGGGTTCCCCAACTAGCAGTACACTGAAAATTCCTCTCTCTACAAGAGGTTTCAGACTGTTTCTCAAGCCTTCAATATCAGCACACAAAATATGCATTTTGTCCTAATCCTATGAAGTCAATGCTATGCTGTTTTTATCATTTGATCCCAAATACAGTAGTTTTACCGAAGCATAAGCCCTATTGCTTACGATGGTGTGTGTGTTTCATGGAAATACAGTACTGTACATGTAAAATTATAAACTGAAGAAAGTACTGTAGTAAGAAAGTAACTGGAAAATGTTAGTTTCCTACTATTTTGAAACATGTAAACTTTGGGTTATATTGTATCAAGCCTATTGTATCAACGTCCCAATTTTTTAAAAAAAATGTATATTTTTTTGAAAATAGAAAATATATTAACAACTAAATCCTCAAATTGTCTGTGGAAGAGACAATTGTAAGAGTTCTCCATTCTATAAACTACAAGTCATGTTCAAATATGGCCTGAAAAAGTGATGGGCTCTACAAATCACAAACTGCACAGAGATTTCTGTTCCCATGTCTAGTAGTGAGCTTTATACACTCGTAAACTGAAGTACTAAAAGGAAAGGCATGTAACAATTTGGGGAAACAAAACCACAACCATCTATGTTTGTTGACTTGATCAGCATTGGTCAATGCACCTCCAGACAAAACCATGTGAATAATATTTCTAAGAGTCAGTTATGCTAATAAAACATTAATGCCCTGCTCCTAGTTGCATATTTATATTCTTACATAGCTATCTGAGACACACAAAATTATATATTTTTTCCAACAATACACTGGACTAACATATCACTTCCTCATAGCTAAGGTTGTTAAGACAAGCAAGAACAGTGACCAAAACAACTGAAAAACAGTTAAAGTGGCCAAGACATTTGCATAGGTGGAGGGCATTCTCAATCATATCACCAATGGCAAATCTGTCCCTAAAAGCAAATTGATACTGATTAAAGGCACACAGCTTGTAAAATTTACAACAAAGTCACATTCAATTTGAAATTGTCAAAAGAAGCTTATAATCAATAGCAATTTGCTTGTGCTGCTGATGTCATCTACATAGTAGACACTGAGTTGTACAACAGGCTTTCAGGCAATGCATTAATTGCCCAGTAATGCATGACAATGTGAATAGAAATTACCATATTTGCTGGCATACAAGACCCACTTTTTCTCCTTAAAATATACTGCAGGAAACATACCCATTAACATGTACAGTTGACCAATGGGGGGGGGGGATTGTGAATCCCGATTTATTTGTTAAGCGAGTTTTTGATTGGTTTTATTTGTTAAGCGAAGTGGCCATTCAGAGAAAATTCTGCTCTTTAAGCAAGTTTACTCTTTAAGCGAAACGCTCTTTATGCGAGGTTTGACTGTATAACAAATCTAGGTAAATTTCTAGAGGATTTAAGAAAAAAGCTATGCAAGAACCTAGATGGAAAGGAAGCATTAAAGGTAAAGGAATGGATGGGAAAGTGTTCTAAAAAGGAAGAAAGAGAAAGAATACTACAAGAAATAATGCTATCGTGGTATAAAAGACTACAATTGGAAAAATAGACAAAATATTAGCCAAAACAACATGGAGAATGTAGGAAATTAACAGTTTGAGGAATTAGTTACAGAAGTGGAGAGGCAGAAAATTACATCAAAAAGGTTAGTTAGCAAGATTTACAATATATTACAGAGCCACCAAGCACAAAACAACTTAAGATCAATGTGGGAAGAGGAATATTGTATAATTTTTATAGTGTATTATTATATGTTGTTCTTGTAATTTGATTTATATTGTACTAAATTATATCTATTGTATTACTGTGCATTTATTGTATTTGCTAAGTGTATTCCTGTCATTTACTGAGCCAAAGCTTTTATGACAAAAGTGTGCTGTTTTTTTAAAAGCCCTGATGGTTCATAAACCTTTTAAACCAGGAATGCTCAAACTTTTCAGGTCAAGGGCCGGTCACTTGTTTGAGCGGGCCGGTAATGTGGTTCCTCCCACTGGAAGTGGAAGAAAAATCTGCCCACGCACATGCAAAATGTTACCATAAATTCACCCACAGATGTTGTAAACACGGGTAATTTACAGCAGCGATTTGTGCATGTTTGGGTGTGTTTAACTTCCAGGTGCGGCGAGGGCACCATGGGCTGGATCCAGCCGGCAGGACATAGTTTGGGCACCCTTATTTTAAACAGATCTAGATTAAGTAAATTGATCATTGTTTTTCTAGGGATTGTCTTTTCTTTTAGGATGATGATGTAAGATTGGATAAATATAAAATGGAATTGTTATCTATAATATTGCCTGCAGCAAGACAATGTATTGCAAGCAATTGGAAAAACGATTCATTGGTAAAGATAGAAGAATGGTACAAAGAAATGTGGCAGTTGGCATTAAATGATAAATTAACATGGGAATTGAATTATAAAAAAGGTTTGGTTAAGGAGAACACTTTTGGAGAAATTTGGAGACCTTTTTTAAACCATACATTGAATAAGGACAAAGGTGATATGCCAGCACCAGATCAAATGAGTTTCTGGGAATAATATGAGAAGAGAAAATGAACCATGATCACCAAGGCATTGTAAATAACACCAGGGTGATTTTATTATCAGTAATTGTAATGTAACAAACTTGCTTACTATGTATTATGTATTTTGATGTTTTCCTTTTGTCTTTTTTAAAAAATAAAAAATCAAATGAAAAAGGAAAAAAAGAAATAACTGTCATGTATATCAACAGCCTTCTTCCAACCCTAAACATTCTTCTGAGAATGTATAAACAACTTAGCAAAAATTCTAAACAAGGGACAGGGAATCTTAGGCTCTACAGATGTTTTAGACTGCCATTCATTTTCCTTACAATTTGCTGTACTGATGGGAGTTGCCAGTCAAAACATCTGGAGAGCCCAACATCTCTCCTCATGCCCAATGCAGATTATGGATATTCAATGGACATACAGTTGTACCTCGCTTAAAGAGCCTAATGTGTTCCACAGGATTGCTCTTTAATCGAGTTTGCTCTTAAAGCGAAACACCATTGTAAGTGACCAATTGTGACTTCTAGGGGTGGGGGGATTGCGAGCCCCAATTTATTTGTTAAGCAAGTTTTTGGTTGGTTTTATTTGTTAAGCAAAGCAAACATTCAGAGAAAATTCTGCAATTTAAGCGAGTTACTCTTTAAGTGAGGCGTTCTTTATGCGAGGTTTGACTGTAAAATGATGACTGCCTGTTGGGTATAGGTAGAAAACAGGTGGGACAGATGGAACCCTAACCAGAAGTATTCTACACAGGATCATTTAGTTACACATCCATCCAGTTTTCACTTTCTTCTCCTTTGTCAATGGGAAATTAGGCATTGCAATTAGGTACTTAGGTAGCTCTTTGTTTCAGTTAATTTCTGTTTATAGCCAAAGAGCCAGCGCTGTCTGTGTCTGTAGATGTTTCCATGGGCATATGGCAGGCATGTCTATACACCAGCCTAGAGTTGGATACTACTGGCTTTTGAGCAAGGGTGAACTTTACCTTCACTTAGGTAACATGGGGACTGCAGTGTCTTAGTGGTTAAGATGCTGAACTTGATGACTGACAGCTCAGCAGTTTATTTGTTTATTTAAATTTCTATACCGCCCTCCTCGCTGAAGGCGACCCAGGACGGTTTAACACATCCTAAAAAACATAAAAGCAGTACAGGCTAAAATTCTAAAAGTTCTCAAAATCCACAGTTAAAACCAATTAAAACTATGACTAAAACTTTGTATGATTTAAAAACTTAAGGGAGCAGGGGAGGAGGTCAAACCAGCCAGCAGGCTGAGGTCATTGTGCCTCAAGTACCCCAGACCTGCCCTGCCAGCCAGGTTTTTACACCCTTCCGAAAGGGCAGCAGCTCTGCCTGGAGGAGCAGCTCAGATGGCAGGAGGTTCCACAGGGCCGGAGGAGACACAGAGAAGGCCCTCCTTCTAGTGCTAGAGAGATGGGCCTCTCTAGCTGATGGCACAACCAGAGAGCCTCTCCGGTCTGCTCTAGTGGGATGGGCTGATGTCCTTGGGACGATGCGGTCTCTTAGGTATCCTGGCCCACTACCATATAGGGCTTCAAAGGTAATAACCAGCACTCTGAATTGCACCCTGGCAGCCAGTGCAGCTCCCGAAGCAATGGTGAGGCACGAGCATAAAGCCCGCACTCCATCACGACCCGGGCAGCTGCATTCTGAGCCAGTTGCAGCCTCCGAATGGTCACCAAGGGCAGCCCCATGTAGAGCGCATTATAGTAATCAAGTCTGGAGGTGACCAAAGCGTGTGTGATCATGAGCAAGGAGTCCCGGTCTAGGAGCGGGCATAACTGGCGTATTACACGAAGTTGTGCAAAAGCCCAAGTGCTGCACAATGGAGCGATCACCCATCTCTGTCCCTGATCCTGCCAACATAGCAGTTCAAAAGCAAGAAATTGCAAGTAGATAAATAGATACCAATTCAATGGGAAGATAAACAGCATTCTGTGCACTCTGGTGCACAGGCCTGCCACATGTCCATGGAAACATCTGAAGATGCAGATAGTGCTGGCTCTTTGGCTATAAAAGGAGATGAGCACTGAATCCTAGAGTTGGATACAACTGGCTTTCAAACAAGCGTGACCTTTACCTAATTAGGTACTGCATTTGAATTTGCTGCAGAAAATGAAACTACAGTAAGGACTAAAATGAAAATACATGGAGTGGTGTTTATATGAAATACGATTATTCATAGTCACAAAAGTGTTTATAGTTTTTTACCTCTTGAATTAAAAAGGAATGTTTTTAATGCTCTGAAATAATTTACATATATTTGCTTGTGTTGAGATCTAATTAGCAGTGGAAGCAGTCCTGGTCTGAATTCAGTAGTCCTCACTGAAGTCAAGAAATGAGATGACAGACTGACTGATGTTTCCTGGCAAAGCCCTACACAAGACTGATGCCAGTAGGGGAAAAAATGAATTTTTATTTCATCTGTCAGTCAGAATCCATGAAAGGAAACTAGCAGTGAAATTCTCTAATGCAACTATAGCCATGATTCTTTCCTTGTAGTTGTATATTTTATATTCCTTTGTGTTCCCCCTTGACTTACATCAAAGTAAAAAAGAAAGAAGTATCCCCCCCCCCTTTTCATGAAAGAATCACAAGATAGAAACAGCACAAAGGAGTCTTTCATTTTGCAGAGAATGTAATAAAGATATCACCAAATTATAGTATGTTTCTATATCAAAACATGTTCATTTCATTTTGAGAGTATTGTGTAGCCAGCATTTAAATTGTGTAAAAATTGTATACTGTACATAAAAAGTTATTGGAATTTTAAGCTTTTCAACAGCACAGAACTACAGTGAAAATATGTGAAGATATTGAGACAAAGGATATAAAACTGGCTATTGTGGACCTCACAATAAGATTTCTTTACCAGCCTGTGAGTATGTGTAGCCTCTTTCCCAGTTTAGGTAAAGGTCGCCCCTGCTCGAAAGCCAGTCATATCCAACTCTAGGGTTCAGTGCTCATCTCTGTTTATAGCGAAAGAACCAGTGCTGTCTGTGTTTGCAGATGTTTCCGTGGACATGTGGCAGGCATGGAACACTGTTTACCTTCCCACAGAAGTGGTTCCTATTTATCTACTTGCAATTTCTTGCTTTCGAACTGCTAGGTTGGCAGGAGCTGGGACAGAGATGGGAGCTCACTCCGTCATGCAGTACCCGGGAATTGAACTTCAACCTTCCAGTCAGCTTGTTCAGCATCTTAGCCACTTGAGCCACTGCAATACCTTTCCCCAGCTTAGATACTTCATATGCTCTCTGCATCTGCCTCCTGAACTTACATAGCTTGCCCAGACTTAGAACCGTGCCTAATCTCAACCAGAAACCATGGTTTGAAGTTAACTTGTTGGAATCTAAGTATTTGTCAGATTAACAAGAATGTGCTGGCAGTTTCCAAACTCTACTTCCCTGTCGGGTAGTGAAGATCCATTTGAAAAGTTAGATAAGCAAGGAAATCTGAGGAATCTAAGCTCAGGCACATCTCACTAAACCAAAATTAAGCATAACAACCCCAACCTTAAAGTTTAAAAATAACTATCACTGGCTGAGCTAGTGCACCACTACAAATTCAGAGACATATTTACAATGTGACTGCATTCCTGGCTCTGGCTCTTTTGCTATAAAAATAATTTCCACCCAATCATTAAGTTATATACACATGTGCACATAAAGATTTCATTTGAACATAAATTGTACATTCTAAAACAAATGTGAAAAGATATTTCTAGGAGCTGTCAAAACTAATAAATTTTGTACAGTATGCCAATTACACTCTTTAAAATGCTGATGAACTGTTTTGAGTAGCAAAACTCAGATGCAACAAATTATTTTGGAAGCAAAACCAGAATACTTAAGTAGCTCTTCAATTTAACTGCTCTATCATTTCAAAAGACAACATTTTCTGCAAAGTGGCATCATTCAACCAAGAATAGCTTTTACAGTGGACCTACAGATTTCTTTCATTTTTAAAATATGCTTAGCTCAGCTCCAAGTTAATAAACACTACATCACTATTATTTAGTAATTCATATATATATAACTAACTTCTGCCTATAAATAAATATGTTCTATGCAACAATCAGGCAAGGAAACAAACCTCTTAGACTTCTCAGCAAATAGCTATTGTAATAATCTGAATTCATAAATTATTCTTTATCCAAATAACTATGCAAATATTTTATTTTTTCTCATATTAAAAGGGAAACACTCACTTTTAAGAGGCAATACAAATTAATTATATCTTTTTAAACTTCATGGATAACTTGTTTATTAGCCTTAAATGCTACTATAACAAGTGTCCAAGGAAAGAACATTAACCAGAAAAGCATGAGGGCACTAAAGAGCAATACACAAAATTGACATAAATAAAAAACCTAATAATCTCATTCTACAGATCATTACCCGGTCTTTCATCCTCCAGCTCTGAGCAAGGGACTTGGAGCCCTCAATTTTCTCACAGTGCCTCTTCTTCATGAAGGCCAAAGGCAGATTCCAGTCAGTCATATCTGACTCCTCTTCCTCCCCAAGCCCCAGAAGGGGCGACTGCAGCATATCAGACTCCATAAGGAAAGAAGACAACCAAAAGAATCACTGATCAGAAATATCCACTGTAGATAAAGGTAACCAAGAGACCAAGGGAATCTGATGGCTGCTCTTCCAGAATTTTTTAGAAGAAATGCCCTGCTCAAAACAGATTTCTATTCTTGAAAGTATATGACCATGTTCTTTGATCAACAGCTAAGGGATTCCACTTTGGGATTTGCCAGTTGGAGGAGTAATGCAATCACAATAAAGGTGAAAACTATCTAGCAGGCAACTGATATCGCTGTTAGATAAAGCAGTTCAGTCAAAGATAGGGTTATAGAGCCTGTTTATCTGCAGGTCCATGAACTGTTTGTTTCTCAATATCAGGGTGACGCAGTGATTACAGATAACTACACCTTTGTTGAAGTCACTCTTGTACACAAGAGTAACTATAAGTTTGGCAGGAAAGTATGGGGAGATTGTTCAAAACAAAGCTTCAGACAATGGATCCAAAAATATTTCAGACAGCAAACTGTTCAGAGTGGCAGGTTAGCAGAGCTGAATTCGGTGTAATAGCTGGTTGCCAGCAGGATAGACTTGCCATTCTTGTAGTAAAGCTTATGCCTTGAACTCCTCAGAGATTGTACAGGTTGGAAAGCAACAAAGTTCCTACACAGGTGCAGAGTTAGAGCAGCAATATTTTTTTTTTCCCGAGTAGTGACTGAAGCCACTGCTGTTTCTGAGGTTGCTATTAGCACAAAGTTCCAATGGCTCTTTGCTCTGGATTCAAGTGGGATTCTTAGAGGAGAATCTGTGCCACAACAGGAGCTTCGCAGAGGAAAAGGACAGCAGCATGGTCTCCTGTTGGAAGTCAGAACCTCACCAAAAAAAAGTAGAAAAATAATAATAATTAGTTGAGAACGTAGCTTGAAAGGGGAGGGATCGTTTCCTTGCAGGCGCCTCTCGGTCTCAGGTGGAGCTCTGCCTACCCTCGGTGAGGATACAGAGGAAGGCGACCCACCCCGGAGTAAGTCCAACCCGGGAGAGGTCAGTTCGGAATAAATAAACTCTCCTTCTCGACGGCTTACAGTGGCCGGTATGGCGGGGGCGCTTGCTTTTTACCCAGCTGCTGCGAAGGGAGCCTAGTAGTCCAGCCCATCGCGTTCCCCACCTCGGGCAGCTGGCTGCTCCTCTGAGCAGAGAAGTTCCCCCCCAAAGAAGAACCGGATTAGGAAAGCAGAAGGAAAAGGTCCCGGAGAGCAAAAAACCCCACTCAGCAGCACAGCAAGGAGGCGGCCATCTTGCCCGGCCCCACAATGCATCGCGGCGACGGGTCGCCGCGTGGCTCATGTAGAGTCAACGGCGTTCGGTCGTGCCGAGTCCCCGGAAGGCGGGGCTGGGATCATAAAGCGCCTGCGTGGCAGCGGGGTGGCGGCCGCTCTAGTATTGCTGAGTGTGGTCAGAGTGAAGGACCTTTAAAGAAATAAAGCCGTTGCTTGTATTGGAAAGCAATTTTTCTAATTCTTCCACATGTCCCGGTCAAACCCTGGACTGCCAAAATGAAGCCACTTTCTTGGCTTTGTCGTTGGTCAAACTTATTTATTTATTTATTTCGATTTATTATATGCCGCCCTACTTGGTGAAAACCCAACTCAGGGCGGCTTACAACATAAAATCGAATACAATACAATATAACAGATCAACAATACAAAATTACAGCATCCCAAAATGCAGTGCAACAACATAAACATAAACACAATATAATCAAAATACAGTCCATAATATACAATACCGAATGGACAATAAACAATATATTCACAATACAGTTCATCATTGGGGCATGTTTATGGCAGTAAGTCCTCATTGGGGCATGTTTTAAGTCCTCATCGGGGCATGTTTATGGCAGTAATCGGCAGACCAGTAAATGAGCCAGATTTTGTATCTCTCCACATTCACACAGCGTGTTGATGTTGTTCCCCAGCAGCCCCTACTTGAGCATGTTAGTCTTACATTTAAAGACTCCAGTCCTCAGCCTATTCAGGGTCCTCCAAGTGATGTAGGGGAGGTTTATTTATTTATTATTCGTATTTAGTATCCTGCCCCAATCGGGAAGACCCGACTCTGGGCAGCTTACAACATACATTACCGCCATAGGTAATGGTCATAACAATATATAAAAACCTTAAAAGTTCATAGAAAAATTTAAAACATTAAAGCAATAAAACAGATAAAAACAGATACAGATGCAGATGCCAGGTGGGGGGAGGGATGGCTGCCCTTAAATCAGCCATCCTAGGTGGGAACCTGCATTACTATGTCCCCACACTTGACCCGCCAGCCAGGTCTAGTTTACGCCCTTTCGGAAGGTTGCAGAGATGGGATGTAACAGGTTCTCACCAGGTCTCCAGAACCGGTAGTAACTTTTCCCAGTGTCCCGGAGAACCGGTAGCAGCTTTTGGGGGGAACCACCTTCAGGGCTTACCTTTTCACTGGTTCCCCCACTGCACATGTGCACCAAGCACTTGGTGTGCATGCATGCCTACAGTGCTTGGCATGCATGCACGGCCGCCTTGCTTTCCTCCCAAGCGAGCAGGAGGAACAGAAGCTGCTAGCCTGAAGCTCCCGATAGCCTGCTCCCCGGGGGGGGGGGTGCGCGTGCTTATTTTTATTTTATTTTATTATTATTATTATTTATTTTTATTTTTTCTTTGGCCCTGCCCACAACATCATGATCCACCCATGTCATGATGTCATCCACCCATGTCATGATGTCATGACATTAGATCCATCCACACTGTGATGACATCACGGTGGGGTAGTAAAATTTTTGACATCCCACCACTGGGAGGTTGAGTTCCTCAGCCATATCCTCCTTTATTATTTATTTATTTATTAGTTCAAATTTATATTGCCGCCCACTTGTTCCTTGTCTAGTGAGCTCCTTCCTTCATATTCTAATTTGGTTTTGCTCTTGTGTACCTTCAAGAATGTTTGTTCTAGTCCTAAAGCTCTTCCTGGATCTGAGTCAGCGGCCTTGAGGCTCATATCAGTTCAGAGGATATTGAGGGTCACAGTGGCTCAAGTGACTAAGACGCTGACTTGGAGGCGGAAGGTCAACAGTTTGATTCCTGAGTACTGCAGGACAGAATGAGCTACCATCTTTGTCCCTGCTCCTGCCAACCTAGGAGTTTGAAAGCAAGAAATTGCAAGTAGATAAATAGGGACCATTTTGGTGGGAAGGTAACAGTGTTCTGTGCACTCCGGTGTCTAGTCATGCCTGCCACATGACCACGGAAACATCTGCAGAAGCAAACAGCGCTAGCTCTTCGGCTTTGAAACTTATGTGCCCTGAACCCTAGAGTCAGATACGACTGGCTTTTGAGCAAGGGAAAAACTTCTTGCTTAGTTCTCTGTGTCTGCTGTTACTTCTCTCCTTATTTTAGGTAGAATGATACAAACAAGAGGGTATATTTTCTCAACTGGTGTAAGCTTGAGGCATCCTTTCACTATACACATGGCTTCATTAACAGCAATGTCAACTTGTTTTACATGTGTGGATGTGCTCCATTCTGGAGCAGCATACTCTGCTGTAGAGACACTCAGGGCCAAAGCTGATGTACACAGTGTGGATGGTGTGATGCCAAGAGAACTAAACAAGAGAATGACCCTAGACATCCTCTGAATGAAACTCACTGGACAAAGAATAACATTGATTAAAGGAAAATGTGGCACACTTTTCTCCCCAACCTTGCCTCATCTCACCATGGGAAGAAATCAGGAATGTATCAGCTTCTCCTGCCTGCACATTGACACCCTCTTCTTTTCTTTGCTTGCCAGATGCTTGGTTGTCTTCCTAATATATTCAGCTGCGAGTGAAGAGGAGAATGAAAATGTTGTGGAATGAATCTCCCACAAGCAGTCCTCATCACAATGACTCTTCCAAACAGCTGATTGGGGCACAGTTTAGAGCAGTGTTTCCCAACATGGGGCCCAGGGCCCACAAGGGGGCTTCAATTTCCAGAAGCCTAAATCAGTACATTGGCTGATCAGTGCTTTGGAATATTGACTTAGGCTTCTGGGAATTGAAGTCCAAAAACCAAACGTTGGGAAACACTGGCTTAAAGAGAGAAGAAGAGGGTGAGTGTCTTTCCTGTCCCCTTCCTTTTCTCTCCATCAAAGCAGCATGCTTATGGAGAAGACATTATGGGGCTTAGCCATGCTCACAGCCTTCATGGGCTAGGTGCAGGTTGCCTACCCGAATCTAGGTAGGAGAATGCCTAATAGTGTGTTGATCAGTTTTAGAATGGCAATAGGCAACACCTGATTTGAAATATCCATTCAGTAATAATAACATGCACATTGATCTTGACGCAGAGATCAGCCTACTCAAAATCATTCCAAAAGATTACAGGCTTTGCGCTTAGGTTTATGATCTAATGGAGCAGAGGGGGACAGAGAAGCATATTAGTCTGCCACAGTAAAGAGTTTTGGCGCCTTAAAGACTTAGAAATGGTATTTGGCATAAGCTTTTGTGGGCTGCATTTTATGAAGCAGAGTGCAATCCATGAAAGCTTATGGCAAATAAAACTCTGCTCAAGTTTTTGCCAAATGGCCTTTTGAAGTGCCCTGTTCATGGTGGACATGAAATCTGCTAGAACTAGTTCATTGATATTGATCAATGCAACCGCCTGCATTTTGGACTGACCCGAGGGTATTAAGAAGCAATTAAGTATATACAGAAGCAAAAAATATAGAAGACCACAGTATTTTTAAAAAAATAAACGTAAGAAATTAGACCAATATGCAGATACCAAGAAAAGAAAACACAATCAAAATGACAGAATAATAATGATGTGAGCTCAGTAATTTAATATAGAAGAATAATGTTATTAAAAGAATCTTGTTCATCCAAAGATATCAACATTCCAAAGCCTTAGTTCAAGCTATATCATATTTTACAGTGAATAAGGCAAAGTCGCCCTTGCTCGAAAGCCAGTCGTTCAGTTCTCATTTCTGTTTACAGCCAAAGAGCCAGCGCTGTCTGCATCTCCAGATGTTTTCATGGACATGTAGCAGGCATGCACAGAATGCTGTTTCCTTTCCCATGGAAGTTGTACCTATTAATCTGCTTGTAATTTCTTGCTTTTGAACTGCTAGGATGGTAGGAGCTGGGACACAGATGGGAGCTCATTCTGTCATGCAGTACTTGGGTCTTGAACTGCTGACCTGCTGACCTTTCAGTCACCAAGTTCAGCATCTTAACCACTTGAGCCACTGAGCTCCTTTACATTGGGTAGGATTGTACAATCTCTCCATTCACATGTAAATTTCAATACTACCCAAGGTCTTTTCAATACTGAGTACATAACCTTCAGCAGTATATATATATTGTATTTTAATGGGATATGGTCTATTTTACTTTGTAAGAAATCAACCCTAATTGCTCATTAGAAGGTCAAATAATAAAGATGAAGCTAAAGTACTTTGGACATCAGATGAGAAGAGAGGATTCACTTGAGAAAGCCTTGATGCTTGGAAAGGTCGAGGGCAAAAGAGGAAGGGGCCGGCCCAAGATGAAATGGCTAGATGGTATTGTGGAGACAATGGGCACAGAGCTGAGCGAGTTGAGGGGGATGGTGGAGGACAGAGGTGCCTGGCGGACAGTGGTCCAAGGGGTCGCAGAGGGTCAGAATTGACTGTGCGACTGAACAACAACAAAATAAAAATCAAAGCACAACTTTTGACATGTAATCATAACATCAAACCTACTTAGAAGAAGATACTTTCTTATACTGTACTCTGCTTATAATTTTATACATGTATTACAACTATTAACAACTTATTCATTTAGGAAAAATGCAAACATATTGTTTATTCATTTAAAACTAATTAAAAATAAACCTGTCATTGAAAGTACATTAAAATACACCTTTAACATTTATAGGTCAAACAGGTTCGAAAGACTGCCTGCACTGTAAAATCTTTGGAGGAAAGTCTGTTCTTTGTCCTTTTACTTGGACCCTTTTGATCTTCATCACTTTTGCTTGATTGGTGGTCATTTCCAGATTCCTGAACTCCCTGGCAAAGGTAGCTGGTCTGACTTTCTCTCTGTGGTCCTTTTGCCAGCAGTCAGAGACCATTTTATTCAAACAGGACTTTTGGTATTGAATCTCAGTTACTGTTTAAACATTCAATGCCCTAATCCTTCTAAATATTGTTACCGGTACCGGAGTATGGAGGGTGGGGACAAGGTTTGCATGTTGAAATGTTCCTCTTTTCCGAAGCTATGTTCAGACCTGGATATTAATCCCTTACCTGAAAGTAAGTAAAACCTCAATCCTAACTCCATGTAAAGAATGACTGTGATGGGTTTGGATAGGGGAAAAGCCCCTTGTGCCAGCACAAGGGCACTTAGACTGGCCCAACCCTTGGGTAAGGGGTTGTGTGTGTTTCCCCCCCCTCCCCCCAGTCTTAGAATGGTAGGTGGTGTCTTGCCAGGTTATCCTGCTAGGGTAATAGAGTAAACCATAATGCCAGTGACTCAATGCCGAGTATCAGTCAGCTGCTAGCTAACCTGACGACCCTGAGGACTAATGGCTTGGGTGCTGAAGTCCACAGGGAAAGGTAATAGTCCTCAAGTGGATTAAATCCCACTTGAATCCATCTTGATGGAGGGTATCAGCTTCATCAATACTGGCCTGGGGCTGAGGAGGACTTTGCGTGCCAAAAGGACACAGGACCAGAAAGTGGATCACAGAACTGGATCAGTGGTATGGGTGCCACCAAGTGATGCAGAAGGCAGATGAAAGGCCACGACAGTATATTCTCAGGACAAACTTCATGGCTGTCGCCTGAGGATTGCCAATACTGTATTCAGATTACGATATGGAAGAACAAGAAGGATGGTTGCAGAGACCTTAATCACTAAAAATCACTACCAGGAGGATTGGGACCACCATCAGTGTTTTGTTGGTGATTTTTGTTTTTCTGTAATCATGCTTCCTGGACACTGATCTGTTCCTTGCTTTTATTCTGCTGTTTTGAATTTGGACTTGGTCTCTACTTCTGCTTTTTTTCCTCCCTTCTGAGTTATAGTCAGTTCCTTTGTTCCCATTGTGACTCCCCAAGTTTGTTTTTCAAAAATGTTTGTTGTTGTTCAGTCGCACAGTCGATTCCGACCTTTTGTGGGTCTATGGACCATTGTCCTCCAGGCACCTCTGTCCTCCACCATCCTCCTCAGCCTGCCCAGCTCTGTGCCCACTGCATCACCAATACCATCTAGCCATTTCATTTTTTGCCACCCCTTCTTATGCCCTCTACCTTTTCCAGCATCAAGGCCTTCTCAAGTGAATCCTCTCTTCTCATTTGATGTCCAAAATACTTCAGCTTCATTTTTACTATTTGACCTTCTAGGGAGCAGTCAGGGTTGATTTCTTCTAAGACCAACCTATTTGTTCTCCTCGCTGTCCAGGGGACTCTCAAAACTCTCCAACATCACATCTCAAATGCATCTATTCTTCTGTGCTCAGCTTTCCTTATGGTCCAGCTCTCACAACCATACATTGCCACCAGAAATACCATTGTTTTGACTATACGAATCTTTATTTTCAATGTGATGTCTCTACTTTTCACTATGTTCCCCAGGTTTCTCATAGATTGCCTCCCAAGAATCAGTCACCTTTTTATTTCATGGCTGCAATCCCCATCTGCAGTGAGCTTGGACCCTAAGAATGTAAAGTCTGTCACTGCTTCTACTTCTTCCCCATTTGTTTTCCAAGAACTGATAGGGCCTGTGGCCATGATCTTGGTTTTCTTGATATTGAGTCTCAAGCCAGCTTTTGCATTCTCTTCTTTCAACCTAATCAGGAGCTTCTTTAAGTCCTCCTCACTTTCTGCCAGTAGGGTAGTATCATCTGCATATCTCAAGTTGTTGATGTTTCTCCCAGCAATTTTGATCCCAAATTGTGATTCCTCCATCCCTGCATCACAACCATAGCAGACCTATTGAATCAGTAGGATTTGTTGAGTCAATCCCTCTGAAAGTTCCACTGATTGATTGGGCCTAATTTACTTGCAACTTCCTACTAGTTTTCAGCAAATGACTATTTTGCTGCATCAGACAAAGATCTCTCTGTTCTAACCTTCTGTTGATAGTCAACCAGTTGGCTCTGAAAGATCACAAAAAGGGCCTGAAGGCAAAAGGTCTGATGCGTTATATATGCCTGCAGTCTGGTAACTAGGAGTTTAAAGATAATAGTGCTTTCAGGTTATTTGTCATGACTTTAAACTGTCCATAGTTATAACAAGTGCACTAGTTATTAATCATGCAGCCATTCATACATTTTTCACATTCTTTCAGGGATTTATTCCACGACTTGGGTGAAATGCTTCATTTTCTGAATTTAATTTCAATAAATGTTTTGGATCATTCTTCCCTCTAGGATGCTGAGATGTATTTCTATGTGACATACATCTTTTAATCACCCCCTTTTTTTACCTGAACAAAGCCTGAAGCTCTTGTGTTTTGTGCAAAGTAATCATAAATATTCTGTCCTGATTCAGCACATTGTCACAAACAACCTTGAAGCAAACTAACTGTAAGATATTGAAAAAAGGTTTGTTTTTGTTACACAGTATTTGTGCAATTGTTTCCCTAAGAGCTTACTTGAATCTGTAACTATTCTCTTCCACAGGGGGAAAAAGATACAGTAAAAACCCTACTTAGGTAAAATGTCTATTCTGTAGGCTTTTGTGTAAATTGGTTTTTTACTTAACTCAAAGCAAACCCATAGGAAAAATGAATTTTTTACATAACTCGAAGCAAACACATAGGAAATTGTGTTGTGGAAGTTGGGACATTTGTGTAAATCAGGACATGGTGTAAAAATCATTATGTAAGTCAAATTTTATGTAACTCGAGGCATATGTAATTCGGGGTTTTACTATAATCCCCTTGGTGCCAACAACGAGCAGCACACAGCTAAGCCAAGAGTGGCTTTTATATACAGTACTTGAACAGGTTCTGGGGGCTTATTCTGCAGCTGGAGGGCTGATTGGTGCACAGGATCCTGATCATATGACACTGACACTTGTACGGTTGTCAGTTGCTTACCAGACCTAATTTGAAGTGCTAATTTTAATTTTCAGAGGTCAGGATATCTGGGGGATGTTACTCTCTCTCTCTCTCTCTCTCTCTCTCTCTCTCTCTCTCTCTCTCTCTCTCTCTCTCTCTCTCTCTCACACACACACACACACACACACACACACACACACACACACACACACACACACACACACACACACACACACACACACACACACACACACACAATTAATTTCCATGCCACTGCTTTTATTTGCTGAACAATGACAAAATAGTATTATTTTTTGTGGTTGAGGTTTAAAAAGAAATACTTGCATCAATAAAATAGAAGAGAGAAAGAGAAAGGCTTTATTCTTCCTATGCATAGGGGCTCTCTCCGCCTTGCAGCTAGAGGAGAAAAGAGTGAACAGACAAATACCTTTTTATAATCAAGGCCAAGACAGACAGCAGACATGCTCAGTACACAACACACAAAAACACATACCAGACCAGTTCTTTTATCTGCTTCCTGGCAAGTACACAAAGGCATGTGGAGGGGTTAGGTGGGGCTTTGTGCCCTTTGGTTCACTTAAAGTTCAGAATGAGTTTTATCTGACTACAGTGAGAAGGTAAGATTTTTAGACTGGCTTATACTGTTGTTTAATTGGGTTTTGTTGTGATGATGGTGATGATGGTGATGACAACAACAACAACAACAGTTGTTGTTGTTGTTGTTGTTGTTGTTATACATATCATATCATAACATAACAATATAGCATTTAAAACACATTATACATATCATATCATATCATATCATATCATATCATATCATATCATATCATATCATAACAAGAAGCATAAACATTAGAATGCAATAAAATACAATGGAATAAACAACTAAGACTCTCTTGCCCCTCCAGCCATTGGTGGGACCTGGAGGTTGGCAGTGGTGTTCTCTCCCGCCCGCAAAGCCATGGCAGTTCTCTCACCCCTCCAGCTGTTGGTAGAGCCTGGAGGTCATTGTTGTCATCTCCAGCTGTTGGTGTGGCCTGGAGGTCCACGTTGGCTTCCTCTGCTGCCTGCGAGGCCCCAGTGGTTCTTTCATCTCTCCAGCCATTGGTGGGGCCCAGAGTATCCAAACCAATTATAGCTGTAGATTATTTTTTTAATGGCCGTATTACATTTTATTTGCTTTCACTTGTTTTCATCTCTTTTATGCTGACTGCAAGATTCCTTGAGGACTACCTACTACTGAAAAGGAAGGGTAGAATTGTAAATAATAATAATAATTTAGTGTCAGAGATTACTCTAGGTTGAAAGGATTTTTTTAGGGAATGCCCAAATGAGGCTCCTTTCATGTCCCCAAGTGGAGCTCTTGGGTATCGCAACCCGACCTTCCAGTCTCCAGCTCAGCACCTTAACCACTAAGCCACCGGAGGAGCTGCAAATGATGATGATGATGATGTTGATGATGATAATAATAATAATAATAATACCTTTATATTTGATAATGCAGTAATTTTAGAAGGCCAAAAAAGTTGCAGTGAACAATAAGGTGAGTTATGTAAACTGTCTGTTTTCTTTTACTTTTTTTATTTTAAATATTTGTATCCCACCTTTCTTCTTAAATAATATCCTACATGCCTTCCAAGTCATTTCACTATAAATTGAAAACTCATACAAGTTAATAGAAATTGACCCAGGGTGATAAAGTAGATTGTGTAGTGGATCTGTGCTCAGAAAACCAGAGTTCTTGTAAGTAGCCTTGATGTCAGTAGTCTAACTCGTTGCTATAGGGTTATAGCCTGCCCTCCTAATGTTTCTAACAAATGGAATATCATCCTCTCCATTTAAAAGGTGACATGGAATCATTTATGCAATTATTTCTAGGGTGTAAAATGCTATTTGTCACAAAATGCAGCAATCTCCTGGTAAAATAAAATAAATAAAATGTTGGGCTAGCAATGAGGGGCCTGGGTCCTTGGACATGTGTGTGAATGGCTGGATGGATTGCTGCCAACCAAGCTGAGCATGAAGTTATCAGCTGAGCACATTGCTGAATGTTGAGCTTATCACCAAAACATGTAAACAAACAATTTTTATATAAACTGTGCTATCCAAACCCAAACAGGGAGCATCAGATTACAGGGTACTGAGGACCAGTGTTTCGGTAAACATGATTTTGCTTATGCCTTGCTGTATTGCTTTGCTATGCTCAGACTCACTGATAAGAATGAAAAACTACTGAGAATAATAGCAGCTATGCCAGAAAATAGGTTTGCTAGTTTTTCCTTCTCTTGAAACTTATATTTTAAACAATAGACTATGTCCCTCAAATTGGTTCTTACAACCATTTTGAAGTTAAACAATATGGATTGTAATTGAGATGTTTTATAGTTTTACATTTTTCATGAGAAATATTTTTATTAGCTTAAGAAGACTGTAGATAGTAAACTAAGAAGATTTGTGTTACAGATTGCCTTACTAATGCTTGTTTCGGTTCAGCTTCAATAAATGTTTAAGAAGATTTCAAGTAAACAATTATAGAAAGGGGATCTACAAGTAGGAACCAGACAATTCAATCCTTTTGTAAAGGTACTGGTATTTCAGAGCCTATAGTGGCTCAAGTGGCTAAGATGCTGACTGGGAGGCGCAAGGTCAGCAGCTCGATCCCCAAATACTGCAGGATGGAATGAGCTCCTGTCTTTGTCCCAGCTCCTGCCAAACTAGTGGTTTTAAAGCAAGAAATTGCAAGTAGATAAATAGGGACCACTTTGGTGGGAAGGTAACAGTGTTCCGTGTGTCTAGTCATGCCTGCCATATGACCTTGGAATTTTACTAGATTTTAAAAAAGTCTTTATCATATTAGGATGAACCTAGAAAGAAAATACGTATTGTGATCTATATCTTTTTAGCAGGGACACACCTCAACTTTTCTCTCCCTGAATTTTAGGGCTGACAGCCTGCCCTTCTAATTCTTTGATTCCTTGATTGGTCTTTTTACTCATCTGGAATACCACTCAGTGGCTGGTGCTGTCCAATGCCTGTCTATCATTCAAGAGACTTGCCCAGCCCAGTACAATTTCTGTTTGTGATATTCAGTCCTTCTAATGTTTCTAAAAAATGGACTAAAACTCCCATTTATTATTTTTCATCATGCCTATAGCTCATCAGGTTCACAATGTTTGCATATTGTGAGTGTAGATTTTTGTGTGTGAAGCATCAAAAGATATGGGCTGTTTTATAAACAACTGCATCTATCCACAGCAATGCCAGCACAGGAAATGAGATCTGTATATTCGGCCAATACACATTGGTAAATAAACAAGTAAATAAACAGTGTGAGTTTTATACCTGTGAGCTATTTCCTCAGATTACTATTTTGCTTGATCTAAGTGTGGTGGTGGTGGTGGGGGGAGCAAAGTAGGAAGTAGAAGGGTTGGCGTGAAAAGGTCTTCACCTAACTTTTGATTGGTTTTACTTCTCTGTGTTTATCATATCTGTTTAAAACATCACCTTTCTATACTCTTTTCTTTTTGATAAAGTTCAAATCCTTTGTCTTATTTGATTTGGTTGGAGCTGACACTCATCCAGTTGTTCTTTTAAATTTAATGGTGTGAAAGCAATCTCGATCAATGTTTACATTTGTCTATGTATTATTTACTGATATTACTCAGTCTTTTCACTTGTTATGCCATCTTGGTGTAAAATGTAGGTCTTGAATTGGGGGTGGGGGACTAGTGTTTCTACTTATGTACTTACCCGTAGAGCTAAGCACTATCTGGGCAGTTCATAAAGTAACTATGCAAACTACAGTTTGTACCCAACAAACTGGGTCCTCATTTTACCAACTTTGGATGGATGAAAGGCTGAGTTAACCTTTAGTCTGTGGGGACTGAATTCAGATCATGTTGTATCAATGTTTTGTACATGTTGTACATGTTGTATCATTATTTTGTTCAGTCATTCAGTGAGTAATGTTGAACCTTCTCACCTTGTAGAAAAGCCAAGCCAATCCCCCTAATTAGGCAAGGTAATTCTATATGAGAACAAGTTTTCACATGCAGATTACCTTTCTAGATCAGATACAGTGTGCTCATGGAATAATGCTTTACGGTAAAAAAAAAAAACCCACCACAGCTGTTTTGTGCTTGTGGAACATTCATGGTAATCAAGCAGATAATTGGGATTCTAGCTTCAGAGAACACTGACTAGGTTTTCAAGGGAATCTTACCCTCTGTAGAAAATTCAAGAGCATGTGCTTATTAGAGTTTCTCAGTGTTGAAATAAATAATTCTGATATATGGTCTACAACAAAGTCCTTTAGGTGAATGGACTGGCAGCAGAAGCAGGTCCATTAGGCCAACTGGGACACTGCTTCACTTTAGCCTCAGCCTACTCCCTCACCCAGGCTAGTTATTTTGTTATTTATTTTAAAAAGGGGTGCCCAAATTATGGCCCACAGGCCAAGTCTGGCCCGTGGGGCCAATTCATCCAGCCCATGGGCCAGATTGCCACCATTGCTGGAAGTGTCCCACTGCCACCGGAAGTACAGAAATCTCAGCAAAATCATGCTGAGGCGCAGTGAAAATGCACTGAAAAAAATCAAAAAGTGGCATGGAATTGTTCCAACCTCTCTCCCTCCTCCATGGGAAAGGGCAGGGGTGGCAAAAAAGCCCAAAATTGTGTGTTGAATTCATGCGCCACTGCTGGCGGCAAGAGGAACCACATGACCGGCCCACTCAGCTGTTTGAGGGGGCATGGTCAGGTCTCTGGTGGGAAAAGTTTGGGCACCCTTGATTTAAAACATTTATATGCTAGCTTTCTCTTCAAGAGGACTTTACCAGAGACAGTGCTCCATCTGTGTTCCCCTCCCACTTGTGTATATGTAAATACCATCATATGCCTACTTTGCCATTGACTCTGCTATTTCTGGCACTACGCACCTGTCGTGTGCTTTTTGCCTTACCCCATGGGTAGGCAGGTGCCACTGCCAAGCGGGAAGCACAAAATATAGCCTTTGCTCCACTGAGATAGGCTTCCCCAAGTGGGTGCATTCAAGATGTTACACATGGCAATTCCCATTGTTCCTGGCCCATTTAAACATTACTTTGCTTACACAGGAAGTTAATGCAATGGTCCTATAGCTCTTGCACTGCTGGGAGACTGGGATTTATATTAAAGGTTTCCAGTCCAATATACAACATACCCACACTCTTCTTGGTTATGCAATATATCAGATTTTAGGTAATCATAGATAAGTTGTCTTGCAACTAATCTTTTTTGGCTGTAACTCATTTCATCCACAGTCCTGATCCTTTGCTTCCAATAAATCCCAGGGTTTCTCATAACACTATATGAAGCTTATTGATGCTTGACAACAATCCCTTTCTTTTTCTAACAGTGATTACTCATTTCCTCACTTTCAGAGCAGGACTTCAGTAGAATACCTTTATAAAGAGGCAAGATTTTATAGCAGTGAATACCTTGGTCCCAACTGGTAAAAACTGTGGAGCTCACTATATGTGTTGATTCATTAAGGATTCCTTTTGTGAGAAAAGTTGTGAAGTAGGGATTTGTGCTTATCTCCCAAGCCAATTTTATTTAAATATTTGTTGTAAACTCAGGACCAAAAGGATTGCAGTGGCTTAGTGGTTAAGACATTGAACTTGACAACTGGAAGGTCAGCAGGTCAGCAGGTCAAGACCCAAGTGCTGCATGACGGGGTGAGTTCCCATCATCTGTCCCAGCTCCTGACAACTTTGCAGTTCAAAAGCAAGAAATTGCTAGTAGATAAATAGGTACCACTTCAGTGGGAAGGTAAAGAGTGTTCTATTTTTAGTCATGTCTGCCACATGTCCATAAAAACATCTGCAAATGGAGACAGTGTTGGCTGTTTGGCTATAAATGGAGATGTGCACCAAACCCTATAGTTGGATACAACTAGCTCTTGAGCACGGGCGAACTTTACAGCTCAGGACTAGTTCATTCCCCAAACTGTTTTGGAGGTGGCCTGAATCAATTTCCTCTTAAGTTCATGCATATGTTTCCAAATCAGGACTTTAAAAAACATCTGGGGAAGACAAAGGGTTATGGTGTACTGGACCAGCAATTTTGAAAGTGTGGTGGATCTTAAACAGAAATTTTTGTGTATCTATATTTCAAGTATTTATCCACTTTTCAGGTGTGAGCAAATCACCTCTGAAGAAGCATTCTACAGAATGCAAAAAACAATCTGCCAGATCACTCTAAATGCTAATGTAGTAAAAATTATATTAGATATTAAGATGTATTGTATTAGAAAGTAGATTGAAATATCAATCTACATAAGAACAGTCAGGCCACTGACTTTCACCTTGTACCTAAATTCTTTACTAAGTAACCTCTGCCCTCTGTGTCAGAAGAAAGCTGATAAGGAGAAATAAAAGGAAAGGACAGGGAAAATCTTTGTAGCTGAATAATATAAGGTCATCAGGTACTGTCAACATTATGTTGTATGCAGTGGTGGGATGTCAAAAATTTCACTACCCCACCGTGATGTCATCACAGTGTGGGCGGAGCTAACATCATGATGCCATGGTGTCATGGGCGGGGCCAAATTAAAAAAATACAAAATAAAATAATAAAATAAAATAATAAGCACACACACACCCTCAACCCACCCACCCACAACACAAACCCATAAAATAAATAAAATAAAAATACATTAAAATACAGCCACCCATCCAATTACCCACTCACCCACCCACCCCAAACACAAATCAACCAGAGCTTTTAAACCAGAGCTTAAAGCTTATTCTGGCTAATCTTTCTCACACTAGGTCAGATGGAAGGAACTACAGAATGAACTCACCACAAGATGGCTTCATTTTGGCACTTTTCAACTTTTCAACAATTAAAGAAGTTAGGTACTAAGTCTTTGCCTAATCAGTTCTCTAGGATAATATGCCTTAATGTAAATGTAAAACAGCTGTACCTCCTTAAGGGTTCTCCAATTGGAACAGCAATTGGAACAGCACAGGTGTAGCTTATTGATGAGGTAACTCCAAGCCTTTGCTTAAAAACCCCAAGCCAGGCCACTAGGCCTGTCAGCCACCAGGCCTTTTTAGGAACTGTGGTAGTGCATCAATATAGGTAAAGGTATTAAATACACATTAAAATACACACAGACACACCACATCCAAAGGTGAGTCGCTTACCCTGGGGAACAGGCTATAGGGAGCTTCAGGCTAGCAGCTTCTCTTCCTCCTTCCCGCTTGGGAGGACAACAAGGAGGCCATGCATATGCGCCAAGCACTGTAGGCATGCATGCACACCAAATGCTTGGCACGCATGCGCAGTGGGGGAACCAGTGAAAAGGTAAGCCCTGAAGGTAGTTCCCCTCAAAAGCTGCTACCGGTTCTCCGGGACACTGAGAAAAGTTACTACCGGTTCTGGCGAACTGGTGAGAACCTGTTACATCCCATCACTGGTTGTATGGAAATGTCTGCCCTCATGTCTCAGGAGAGATTTCCCTATTCCTCCAAGTCTGGGTTCCTCAAACTACAGCCTATGAGCCAGATTTGGCCCACAACACCAAATAATCCAGCCCAAATCCTTGCTGCAGCCACTGTGGCATCAATCCTTGTCCACTCAGCTTGGCTCAGCATGTCCTTGCCAGCGCTTTGTAGCAGGGCAGATGTTGTATGGAGCTGCTGCCAGAAGGAGTGGGTAAGTGAAGGAGGCATGTGTACAACAGCTCCTTACATCAGCCACCTTGTTATGGAGCACCAGTAGGGACACATCAAGCCAAGTGGAGGGGACAAGGATTGGTGTGGCCGAGCATTGCCTGTTCCAGCCACCAGAAACACTGCCCTCAGCTGCTCTGGCTACCGGAAAAGTCACCCTTGGCCACTGGATAAGCCATGCTCAGCTGCTCCAGCTGCCAGAAATGTTCCCGCTGCTGCCCAGGCTTGGGGTGGTCATCACTGCCGCCGCCCCTGCTACTGCCACCACAATGGCCGGTCCTCCCCCATGAACCGGCCCCTGGTTTTAAAAGTTTGAGGACCCCTGCTCGGTATAATCTATGTGAGTTCTGGAATAAAGTGAAATGCTGATTTTGACCCTGAAATTCCTGTGTCTCTATTCTGAAGAATGTGTGTTTGTATTGTGTGTGTTTTTCTCTTTCCCTCTCCAGTAGATTGGACAACAGTATGAGCTACTGGAACATTTTTGCAACACTAAAGTGACAACAGTGCTCGGCATGGGATCTAGACATGGGCGTGCTGTGTAGATGATACTCCCAAATGCAAACCTGACATTCAGAGGTAAGACTCCATAACAATATTGCGTCCACTGATGTCAAAATGCACCAAATATCTAACATGAACAGAAAAGCTGGCCTGGAGAAATAATGTGCTCTCCATGTGTGTTTGACATTTCAAAAGGCAACAATAGCTCTCCTAAAAGCAATGCACCAATCTCACACCATCCTACTTAAATGCAAAAAAGATGCCCAGGCAGCTTTAAGGGGGGAAAAGAGTGATATAAAAGATTGGTGACATCACTCTGAGTCCTCCCTAAAATCTCAGTTAGTTGGATTGCCCAGAAATCTGTCAGTCTGAAATAAGGGCCCCCTGATTTTAGATTCTATTCTGGGGGAGCGGGCTGACCTGGCATGCATCACTGAAACCTGGCTGGCACCAGAGGACGGAGTTCCCTTCTCAGAATTATGTCCGGCCAGGTTTGGTATTTGGCACCAGCCTAGGGGTGATGGGAGGGGCGGTGGCGTTGCCATTGTAGCCAGGGAGTCTCTGGGAGTCACCAGAGCCACAGCTCCCCAAATTCCAGGCTCTGAGGTCCTGCTCCTGCGCATGAGCCCTAAGGGTCAGTTGGGAATCTTGCTCCTGGACCTGCCTCCCTGCAAGGTAGCAGATTCCCTTCCTGAGCTGATTGAGGCCGTCACCATGTTGGCGTTGGAGTTCCCCGGACTTATGGTTCTGGGGAACTTCAATTTGCCTTAATTGGGGGTGGCTCCGTGGCAGCTCGGGAGTTCATGGTTTCCATGGCAGGTATGGGCTTGACTCAGGTAATTCAGGGCCCAACCAGGAGCAGTGGCCACACCCCGGATTTAGTTTTCTTGTCGGAGCAGTGGCAGAGTGATCTGAAATTACAGAAATTAGATATTACACCTGTGCCATGGTCTTTCTTGACAACTTTGCCATTCAAAAGCAAGAAATTGCTAGTAGATAAATAGGTACCACTTCAGTGGGAAGGTAGTGTTCTATTTTTAGTCTTTCAGCAACAGAGCACAAGTCAAGTGGCAGGTGAGAAGAATGGTGAGGGTCAAAGCTGTTCTGATAAGATAGTAGAACATGCTGTTATCATTTATGAAGCAAAGCTGACTATGTTGTTAATAAACATTATCAGTTACACCAGAAGGACAGGCGATATAGAAAAAAAGCTCCCTGTCAGCTAAGGCCTCCTCAATTCTGCACTTTGCTTCATTGTAATGGGTTTCAATCTCACCTTGTCCCCAGAAGTATTCATAAAAAAAGAATGTATTTATTTGATTAATTGAACTGCCAATCATATGTAATTACAAGGGTGGCATACTGAAGTTTGGTTTGGTGTGTGTGTGTGGCCTTAGGAGGATTTTGTACTGTAGGCTAGCAGCTGGCAGCATTCTGGTATTTTTAGAGTAATTAAAGTAAAATATGTCTCAGCATTTCAATATTTTAGGAAGGAAAATATATTTGCTTTTTCCTAAGAAATGTGTCTCCTTCTTGGAAGCAGACATTTAGGTGGTAAAGGGGTGTTTGAACATGCCAGGGAAACTGAGAACAATGCCTTCAGGAGGACAGACTCCATTATGAGCTTGGACTCCTAGCAGGGTCACCCAAAGCAGAATGAGTCCCGAAACTAAGATGAACCCACCCTCTTCAAGGGTAACAGCTGCATAACAAAAAGAGAATGAATAGTACCAAAGGTGATGGGGAGAGGACTGCAACTATTAGATAGCAGTGGTTAATTCTTTGTTACTGCATAATTTTAAATTATGTACCTGTATAAAATTCAAACAACAACAAGAAATTCCCTAACTGCCCACAATTTTTTAGCCTTATTGTCCCTTCCAATGAGTCATCTTCTCATGATATGTCCAAAATAAATTACAACAAAATATTTCCTCTGTACCTGTGACCAAAGCCACATGTTATTTTTCGCCCATGATATTTGATGTTTACCCTCACTGTTTCCTGCATTTTTTTCTTGAAAACTGGATGGCAGCATATTATTTACATAGGATTCATACTAGAGTCATGTGATGGTGAACCTTGGCACTCCAGCTGTTCTTGGACTTCAATTCCCATAAGCCCAAGCTCCCATGAATCCACACAAATGGGTTTACTGCTATTCATCCGGCCCATGCCGCAATTGTCGTTCCTGGAAGCGGAAGTAAAACATGCCCAGACAGGCGTGTTTTACTTCCGTTTCCAGGAGTTACTACACCAAGGCCTTTGACTGTATGGACCACAATAAAATGTGGCAAGTAATTAAAGAGATGGGAATACTAGAACACCTTATATGCCTCATGAGAAATCTGTACATGAGTCAAGAAGCAACAGTTAGGACGGGATACGAATGACAAAGTGGTTTGGAATAGGAAAAAGAGTGAGACAAGGCTGCATTTTGTCACTTTGCTTATTTAACTTATACAGAGCACATAATGTGCAATGCAAGGATGGATGAATCACAATTTGGGATCAAAATTGCTGGGAGAAACATCAATAATTTGAGATATGCAGATGATACTACCCTAATGGCATAAAGTGAGGAAGACCTAAAGAAACTCCTGCTTAGGTTGAAAGAAGAGAGTGCAAAAGCTGGCTTGAGACTCAACATCAAGAAAACCAAGATAATGGCCACAGGCCCTATCAGTCCCTGGAAAATAAATGGGGAAGAAGTAGAAGCAGTGACAGACTCTACATTCTTAGGATCCAAGATCACTACAGATGGTGATTGCAACCATGAAATAAAAAGGCAACAGATTATTGGGAGACAAGCTATGAGAAACCTGGGAAACATAGTGAAAAGTAGAGACATCCACTTGCAAACAAAAGTCTGCATAGTCAAAGCAATGTTATTTCCGGTAGTAATGTATGGTTGTGAGAGCTGAACCATAAGGAAAGCTGAGCACAGAAGAATAGACACTTTTGAAATGTGGTGTTGGAGGAGAATTTTGAGAGTACTTTGGGCAGCTAAGAGAACAAACAGGTCGATCTTAAAAGAAACCAATCCCAATTGCTCCCTGGAAGGTGAAATATTAAAGATGAAGCTAAATTACTTTGGACATCAAATGAGAAGAGAGGATTCACTTGAGAGTGCCTTGATGCTGGGAAAGGTCAAGGGCAAAAGAAGAAGGGGGCGGCAGAGAATGAGATGGCTAGATGGTATTGTTGATGCAATGGGCACAGAGCTGGATGGGTTGAGGAGGATGGTGAAGGATAGGGGTTCCTGGTGTGCGATGGTCCATAGGGTTGCAAAGGGTCAGACTTAATTTGTGACTAAACAACAACAACAACAACAACAACGAATTATATGCTTAGCTCAAATGGGACAGGGCTTGAAGGGCTGCATGTGAGTTGTGCTTTGCATGTATCCTTGGACTCAGTCTTCTTTTTGAGAGAATGTGAAGCCTCTGGACCGCACCTTTGCTGTGCTCATAATGTGAGAGGGGTCAGATTAAGTCAACCCTTAGTAATACCATTTACAAATGGAGTTCCTGAGTTACTAGGGTCACCTAAATCAGGCTATACTCTGTGAAGCAGCAGAGCTATTGTCCTCGCTATATGATCCACAATGCTGCAGTGGGTTTTTATGGTACTGTATCTTGTTTTCCACTGCCTCCTGGAGCATATGGTACTGGTTATGTCCTTTCTCAGCAAAAGAATAATGCTTGTCCTGTTGTTTTTTTCAGTGTGTCTGTAGAAACATAAATCTTAGTTAGAACTAATTTGCAGAAAGAGTTACCTATACATATACTAGATCTGTTAAACAGAAGAAGAAGAAGAAGAAGAAGAAGAAGAAGAAGAAGAAGAAGAAGAAGAAGAAGAAGAAGAAGAAGAAGAAGAAGAAGAAGAAGAAGAAGAAGAAGAAGAAGAAGAAGAAGAAGAAGAAGAAGAAGAAGAAGAAGAAGAAGAAGAAGAAGAAGAAGAAGAAGAAGAAGAAGAGATACTATTAGACAATCTTATCCTGTCTTTGGAACATAAGGGGTTAGCTTGCATTCCTTTTGCAACCCAAAACAGCAGTAAGCAAGCCATGGACACATTAATTACAATAAGACTGTCAACGACCTTCCTTTGAATGTTCCTACTAAAGCATCTCAATTCTGACCATGGCTTTCCTTTCTTGTTAAAAAATATACTCCTCACACACCTTGGCAATATTCCAGATCCCTGACCTGTAGCTCTGTGCCAACAGAGAGGCACGCTCACCTGCTGATATAATTTAATCCTCATTTACAATCTTGCCTTGGATTGCATACCTTCCCAACTTTATTGTTTTCTAGAGAGGGAAGGTAGTTCTACCTGTGAATGCTTCTGCTCTCTTGCTGTACTAGGCTGAGTGCTTGTAAACCTTGGAATGGGAATACAAATGTTCAGGCCTTGAAACGAAAGGCTGAATACAATGACATACTTTGCTAGATGACCCAGCTCTTTGCCCCTACCTGAAGAACCTTATGGGATTATATATTCTTATTATCTTAACAAAAACATGATTTTACAATGGCTATACAATATTTTCTGGTTTGCAGGCTGTAAGATTGAACATTGTATTGTGCTTCAAGGAGAACTGTGTATGCATGTGAATGCGGGTGGGTGTCCGAACAAAATTGTAAGCATCTTGTCATTTCCATCAGTTAATGTGGTCAAATTAAAACCTCAAACATAAGATATATTTTGAAGTCCTGCTTTTAGATAAAGAAGATACATTAATAATATTCAGCAAGGCAGTGTTTCTAAGTTTAATTGGAACCACAAGTTAATAAGGATGTCATTTTCAAGGGAGTACTGTACTCTATTAAGCACCAGATAAAGAAAATATATGTAAATAGGACCTGTTTTTTATGAGTACAGTCTTAAGCGTTACACAATAGTCTTAGACTTAGACAGTTAGCTAGAGATTTTTGTCCTGTGTTTTAAAGTATTCATTCTCACAAGACAGCCTACAAACTTGCAATTGATCAAACAGCATTCTAATAAAACTACACACTATTAAAGCAATGCTTGAAGATGATTTTCATTACTGCCTCAGGAGCTGAGCATAAGCTAAGGTGGCTGATAAAAGAGTGTTTTGCAAGCGCTTGGCTACTCTCGGTAAGTTCATTTGCCACAATGAGCACACTTTCAAGAACTACTAAATTTGAAAATGCATGAGATGAAATTAATTTACAAATTCAAATTAAAAGTCCCCTCCCTGTAAAAAGAGAGGTGGCAACCCCAGAATTACTATCCAGCAGGAGTCAAAGCCCATCAGTTTGTTGCCATAGTAACTCCAGACTTTCAGGCCCCAGAACTCTAGCCTATAATGTAGTTTTTTTCCTCCTAAAACAGAATAGAAGCAGGAATAAGATAAAACATCAGTCTGAAAATTAGTCCGAAAACAATGCTGCCCAAAAAGGAACAACACTGAATGAATGGAAAAGAGCAAGACAATCTTTTTACGTTACACAGTTATATATAATTCACTCTCTTTATCCGTCGAGCCAATGCAAGAAGATTGGCTATTATGGGACCAACTTGGCACAGGCAACATTTTTATTCATTCTTGTAATAGTGCATTCCTTCTAACATTTGACAGATAAATATAGGCACATTTGTTTCACATTAGGCAAGCAAGGAGCTCATAGTGCACAAGGGAGTAAGAAATGTATAGGGTACTTTGTGTCCTTCCAAAATGTCAGATTGGTTGCTTTTATAATAATTTTTGAAGTGTCACCTTCAAAACACACATTTCTGTGCAGCCAAAAAAGCATCTGTTGTGATACTTTGATGTTATAAATCTACTTATTTTTAATTGTCAATCACACAAAATACCACTCTCAAATGTCAAATGGTTTAGAATTTCAAGCATAATCTGACAAATGATGATCCCACAGAAATACTTTATGTTTTAACAAATGTTTGACGGAAATGGCATTCAGTGAATTATGGCCTTCAAGATACTGTGGATGAATTCTGATAATGAGAGATAGAATCTGATATCCCTGTATACAACAAGCAACAATTCTCATTTGGACAAAAAGCTTTAGTATTAATTACCAATGTAATGTACATCAAGAGACATGTTCTACCACAGCATGTTCAAACAATTTGTCAGGGGAGAGAGAAGTCATTTTTTTTTTTTTTGCAACACTATACAGTAAAACACCAGCTAACGATTGGATCGGATAACACTAAAATCGCATAACGTTAAGTAATCTGGGGAGGAGAATTGGATCGAATAACCTTAAGGTGCTATGGGATGGATTGGATAACAACCGCTAAAGCCTGTGCAGTTACAATGTATCTCTATGGAGCTTTAACGTTATCCGATCCATCCCATAGGATTTTAACATGGATTGGATAACACTAAAAATTGGATAACAGCAAGACTTGTCGAACCAAGTCTTAGCGTTATCCGGCGTTTTACTGTATTAGTAAAAAATCTTGCTGCAGCACTGTGCAAGTTGCAGGAATAATCTCAATCTTCCCTGCATCACTCAGAGGACCTGAATAGTCTGAGGGTTGGAGTGTCTAAATGCAAGACCAACATGATACTGGCAGACAACACATGGTGTGAATGTGGATAGATACAGAACCCAGCTCATTTACTGGTCTGCTGATTGCTGCCACAAACATGCACTGATGAGGACTTGGGTTTGGGCAACGACAAAGCAAAGAAAGTGGCTTCATTTTGGCAGTCCAGGGTTTGATTCGGACATGAAAGAAGAACTCTAGATGAGGCAGATAGCAAGTCAGGAGATGGGATCCAATATTACAATCTGTGCAGGCCACTCTGATGTGACGGAGTTTTTTCTGCCCATTTTGGGCTCTCTACCACCCCTGCCACCTTTGTGAGGGTCAGGGGACCCAATCTGCACTGTTTCCTACGTCCCCTGACCGTCCTAGGCAGTGTTGCAAGGCAAAATGCCAGGGAAAACTCCTTCTTTACCCATCATTTTGCCTTGCAGCACTGCCCGGGTAGGTCGGGGGACGTCGGAAACAGTGCAGATCAAGTCCCCCGACCCTCACAGACGTGGAAGGGGTGGCGGAGAGCCCAAAACGGGTGGAAAAAACTCAGTCGCAGTTACTCATACTTATTCCCAGGGCTGTAGCCAGGGGAGCCCCCCAAAAAACCCCTCCTGAGCTAACAGCCCCCCCTAACCCATGCATGGATGCCAATGTTATATATGTGAGTGTGACATTGTTGCCCCTCCTGAATTTTGTTGGCCCCTCCTGAAACTCCCCTCCCCTACTCTAGAATCCTGGCTACAGCCCTGCTTATTCCTTGCAAGGATAATTTGGTGTCATAGTGCTGGGTGTTTGAAACTTTCTGCAATATTCTTAAATTTGGTTCAGTGGGCCAAATTTTGCTATTTGCTTTAAATTAATTTGATATGTGAAAAACTGGAGAAACAAGAAATCAATATGGTTCAAGTGCACCAGTAATTCTTAACCACTTCCAGTTCCCATCAAAAACAATGAAAAGCACATAATGTACACAATAAGAAACTGAATAGACCCCTCAGTTGCAGTAGGAACTGAAATACCAGATCAGTGTGAAGAAAGGGGGGAGGGGATTTATGTCCATGTGACTGAGCATAAGACAAAGTCTTTGACACATTAACCTCTGCAGGTGCTCTCTCCTGCCTCTATATAAAATAGCAAAAACTAATCAGTCTAATCTTCATTGCCAAGGAAACTAGAGATTAGTTGAATAATAATAATAAAAAAATACAGGTCTGTTCACTCTAGTGTCAGATACATTGCTATTTCTTGAAAAGAAGTCCTAGAACTGAATCTTTTTTTCATTTTGTGTGGGGCACCACCAATGAACACCATGGAAACTGCACAAGCTAGACTTGTGAACAATACCAGGAGGTGGGCAATAGAAAAACATCCAAGAAATGAGGCAAAGAACAATTAGCTGGGTGAGGGTCTGTGTGTGTTGGAGGTGGGGTAGTGGAGTTTGTCAGTTTGTCTACCTTGGTATGCCTAGCTAACCAGTGGGAGAAATTGGAGTGCAGACTCTTCTTTCTTTTTTAAAGTAAAGTTTGCTTTTATTTTGGGAACCACATTTGGACGACTCACAGTTGTGTGATGACAAAATTAGGTTTGAACAAATATTTAAAAGAAAACATTTTAAAATGTATTTATGGATGTAGGACAGATTTTTCTGTTTTGTTGCAATATCTATTTCATGCTTACTTGCTTGCTTTAGTTATTTGTTTCTTCAGCCATCAAGCCGTCTATGTTCCATATGAATCTAATGCTGCATTCTTGTATTAAAATGACTGGGAATAAGACCCATTCAGCCCAATGTGATGTACAGGTATTCTCGAGAAACATATAGGATTGTCTTGTAATTTGATTTTTTTGAATCTTGTCTGCTTTCAGCAGTCAACTGTATGAAGCAAGGTATTCAAAATACACAACGATATGCATGAGTACATGTTCCAGAACAGTAGCTGTGTTATCTGTTATCCCTGAAAGGCAAAGAAGTTGGTCTGGGTTTAGAAGTGCAGCCAACTGGACGGAAGCAGAATTCCTTGTTTCTTTACCCAGTAGCCACTTCCCCAACTCCTTAAAAATGGTACACCGAAATGTGCAAGACTTGCAGAATCTGTGGGAATTATGTTTCATGAGATTAACTCTTCAGTTCATGGAAGGCAGATTCCAGATTTAACACACTGGTTTGCTTCAAGATTTAGTCATACATACAGTAATTCCACTGAAATCAGTAAGGCTTAAGACTTAGGGGCTGGAATCCTGTTGCTTAGCATAGTAAATTGGCTCATTAGTGGGAAGTGAGCTATTGGTGGGGATTTGGTGAGTCAACTTCTCCATAAGTTCCACTGATTGAATTTAAGGTGACCATTCTAAGTAACTCACAACTAGAGTAGGCTCTTTTGAATTGTGAACCTTATACAGTAGTAGAGTTGATTAGAAGGCATGTGATCATTTTGGCCTCATCATAAACACTCAGAAATCCAAGGTACTTGCATAACCTACCCCATGAACAGCAATTCCAGAGTTCAGTATTGCCATCTCAGATTTGACACTTGAACAGGTAGACCAGTTTTCTTACCTTGGTAGCATCCTGTCTAAAAACTGCACTTGTGGACAAAATGTGGTGAAAAGAATTGGTGCTGTCCATTCTACCTTTGGTTGCCTATCTCACCAGGTCTTCATGAACAAAGTTCTAACAATCCAGACCAGATGAAGCTGTTGTTATCTCAACATTATTGTATGGCTGTGAAACATGGACCCTCTATCACCTAGACCGTTGGCCTTGCTTCCCGCCTTCCTGGGCGCCACTGCCACCGAAGGCGGATGAGCTGCTGCTGCCGGGCTTGGAGGTGGGGTGGCCACACACCTGGGACCCTGACGGTGGGCTCCACGCTGGGCCTGCACCACACTGCCCCAGACCCTGGGCCTCGCCAGCGCCATCAGGGTCCCAGGCACGCGGCTGCCCCCCCTCTGAGCCTGGTGAAGCCCGAAGGTAGGACTTTCCTACCTGGGGGAGGGCGAACCTGGGGGGCAAGTTTGGCCCGCGGCCCTGGGCAATCGAAACCTACCCTATGCTACAAAATACACTCAGTGCCATTATCCCTCTGCAAATAGTTTATGTTGCCAGACTTTACCCAATATATCATTAAACACTCGAAGTAATTGTCTCATTTCTGTTGCCTTTCTGTTGTCTATCATATGGTAATTTAATTTTTATTTAACTCTAGAGCCTTCATAAATCACTTACAATCTTATCTGGTCAGGCAATTATTTAAGAGATTCACTGAAATCATCTGCTTTGCCTGCCTTTGACAAGGGCACTAAGATCTGTATCACAAACATTCAAGAGATGCTTCTTTATGAATTTGCATCAGTTAAATATAAAGGTTACCCAAATCACCTGCAAAACGAAAAGCTGGCAAACAAGTTTTCTATTACAGTAATACCTCATATAACATTAGTATCGAATAACACTAAAATCGCATAACATTAAGGAATCTGGGGGGAAGAATTGCATCAAATAACATTAAGATCCTATGGGATGCTTCAGATAACAACCGCAAAAGCCTGTGTGGTTACAATGTATCTCTATGGATCCCATAGAGGATCAGCTAACACTAAAAATCATATAACACCAAGACTTGTGGAACCAGGTTTTAGTGTTATATGAGGTTTTACTGTATATGCGAACACTTCAAATATTTGAGCAGCAAGAATACTTTTCAATAATATGCATTAAGAAAGAAAACAAAGAGAAACTCTCTAGACCAGTCCCGTTTGTTTGCAAAGCCTGAACTAGGGATTGTTTTAAGCTCATTGGGTAGAACACCAAGGTTTCTACCAAGGAAGCTTTACATCCTAAAGACAGTAAGTAAAATATTTATTAAGAAGAATATCTATTTTTAACTAAGGAAGGTTTCAGTTCTATTATTCATGTGTCTGTAGCACACAGACCCCAGCCATTGCTTCATTGTAGAAAATGTGAATCAGAACACTATGGGGCTAGAAAGAGGGCAAAATTGGACAGAGGGAGAAGGTTAGAGTGTTTTATGCTCATTACATGGCAGAGATCCCTCTGTGCTTTCAATTGGAGCCAAGTACTGTACTGTAATTGTCTTTCTTTGGTGATGGGGTGCTGTGTCATACCATTCTCCTTCTGTGGCACAGAAAGAGCCAAGCAAGTACAATCTTATTTATGTCCTGTGTTAGTCCTCTTTAGCATGAATGAACATAGACATGCACATATTGAGCTGTCTTCAGCATTTGAAGTAAAAGCTACAACAGCCAAAATAAACCTGCTAAACTGTAAAAAACATAATGTACTTGCTGAAAGGAACAGCTCCACTTGCAGCTTTCTTAATATGTGAAAAATAAGGCGCAGGGAAAAAATAAATTAGGCATTATTTGTCAATACGTTCAGGAGACCCAAAACAAAAGCAGTTCTTTGCACGCAATGCAAAATTGGCAACACAATCCTATACAGTAATACCTCGGATAACGCTAAGACTTGGTTCCACAAGTCTTGGTGTTATCCGATTTTTAGTGTTATCCGATGCATGTTAAAATCCTATGGGATGTATTGGATAATGTTAAAGCTCCATAGAGATACATTGTAACTGCACAGGCTTTAGCGGTTGTTATCCGATCCATCCCATAGGACATTAACGTTATTCGATTCAATTCTCCTCCCCAGATTACTTAACGTTATGTGATTTTAGCGTTATCCGAGGTAAATCTTATCAGAGGCATTACTTGTACTCAGAATGTATATCCTATTAAGAGCTGTAGGTCTCACCCTCAGGTACCTGAACTTAGGACTGCAACATTGCTCATGGGTTCCATTACCATGAGAAGCGATAATTACACTAGGATTTGGGCAGTGGTGGTGAACCTATGGCATACGTGCTAAAGGGGACACTCAGAGACCTCTTTGTTGGCATGGATGCCTTCCCTCCAGCACAGAGTTCGCCTCAGTCCTCTGCTCAGCAGCCAATTAGGAGTGCTTCCTCTCTCCCTTCAGCACAGAGTTCACCCTGCCCTTCTGTTTGTGCACCTGGTCTCTAAAAGGTTACTGGACTAGGGGGGTTCAAAAAATTAGGTAGACTCATGGGGGACCAGTCTACCAAAAGCTTTCAGTTATCTAAAGGAACCTGAGCATTTCAAACAAGTATACAACCATCAACTTCATACATTACATAGAGGAGACAAAGAAGAAGGGAGGCTTCTTCCGTTTCATGCCATGCTTGAAATCCTGGAAAGAGAAAATATTTCCAACCCATTTGAACCCACCCCTTTCTCAAGACGGGTCTGAATTTGTCAACTGGAGATAAGGGGAAATGATCGCATAACATTTTAGGACAGAAGTGCTACTCCTTCTCCTTTTAGGAACTCCATTAATTTTCCCAACTTCAGCTTCCATTGGGGCACAATGAGACAGCAGCAGATTTGAGGTACAGTATCACAAAAGGGCTATAAAATCTGTTTCTTGTATCACTTCTTACTCTGTGTTTTTGTTTAGCTGCTAAAAGAACAGAGAGTGCTTGTGTGAGCTGGTCTCCATTGTGCCAAAGTGACATGGTTCCCTTCGGATACGATTCACCTTGATTTGGATCAGTGGCAGGGGTACTATTGCTCTTCTAGTTCAGGCAGCAAACTGTATTTGACCAGCCCTGCATTGCAGTGGTTGGGTAAATGGCTTCTCTCCCTTGCAAACTCTAGCGTTCAAGAACCTGGCAAGATAAGCTAGGCAGGTCACTGCAGTAGCAGGGAGTGGAAGAAGTAAGTCTTGCCAGAATACTCTCCATCACTAAACTGACACCCAGGTAAACCTTCTGCTGATAGAAAGCTGGCATCAGTAATGCTTTGGTTTCCTGCAGACCAACATCCCAATTCTTGTGTTGCGCTGATTATAGTACACTACACTAGTTCTGTTTTAGTTTTTGGTTTTATTACTTTATGCTACATTATGATTTGTATAACATATTGTGAAACCAAGGCCAGCTCATTATAAGTGCTCTCTGCAAACATTCAGGAAACACATTTCTTATTGATAAATGATTGTGTTGCTTGACAGCTTCTAGGTAAGCACACTTTTGTGAAAACACCTGGAGTGCATGCTGTTCTCTGCATATCAGGCAGAGAGACGGGCATATATAATACAATCACAGGCATTTGTATTGCATTACATCTGGGTGCATTTTTGTATTTAATACTTGGAAAATGAGCTCTTTATTTACTGGTACTATGAACTGAAGTATGTGCTCATGTGGAACTGCTTCTCTCTTGACATGAAGGTGAATCAGTTTGGGAACTGGGATCACAGGAACCCACCACAATCCTTCCCCTTGAGAAACAAGCTTTTGCTCCACTAGAATGGCAGCAACTCTGAAGAAGCAAATTGCAAACTACTGTGGTGCTTTACTTACTGCACAGAGTATTTGGGATGGAAGTGTAGGCCGAAGAAATATCTCTCAGGGGTGGGCAGGGTGTAATCAATCCTGTCTCGCTGCAGCAGATTGGAAGGCGAGGTTTTCTGGATTCTAGTCCGTCCTTGTGATTCTACACACCCTCTTAATAAGCATCTGAATAAGATGTTACATAAATAAATGTTAGCTCATTTGTTATATCACTCTCTTTCTGTACTTGTTCACAACACTTGGTATAATTCCCACCACCACCCAGCTCTACCCATGTGAATTTTTAAAAATAGATGTACTGCAAGTGGCATCACACAAGCCTCTGAACAATCTTTCTCCTCTCGCAGAGCAGGAATGTTTCTTCAAACCTTTGGTAGATCCCATAAAACTCTTATCACTATCAAAGCAAACCTTAATCCAGGGGTGGTAAAACTTTTCCCACTGTGGGCCTGACCTCTGGACAGCTGAGCGGGCCAGTCATGTGGTTCTTCCTGCCATAAAACGCTGTCGTAAAACACCTCCGTGGCTGTCCTAAACACATTTTATAACAGCTGCAAGTGCATTTGCAGCAGCATTTACAACAGATGTTGGTGTGTTTATGCATGCGTGGGTGCATTTTATGGCTGTCGTAAACGTGTCTGCTTCTGCTTCTGGTAGCGGCAAGGGCAGCGGTGGGCCACATGAAATGGTGCCATAGGCCATAGTTTGTCCACCCTGAAATGACAGTCCAAGGAAACGCTCTCCAAATCATTCATACCAGTTGCCCAGTTTGCCTCCTCCTTCTTGTTGCAAATATGCCACCTAAGAGAGAGAGACAAACAGAGAGAGAGAGAGAGAGACCCACACAGAGAACTGCCATTCTTCAGTGTAGCAGATAGCCTAGTAGTAAGCACTGGTATAGAAAACACAAGGTTTTTCAAAGATGAAGCACTTTGGCTGCCACCTGCCTTACACCCAACTACCCATTTCCTTCTGAAATTTAACCATAATCCTCCAAGAAGTCAGGGTGGCAGAAGACTCTTTTCCCCAGCAATAATACATTACTCTGAGTCAGTGGCAGGCAGTAACAGGTTTGCACCCACCCACCCAGCAGGGTTTTTTTCTTTTAGCAAAATTGGGTGGCCTTTGGGCGGGGGTGTAGTGAAATTGGGTGGTCATGCCCACCTCCCTGCCCTGTTCAGACTAACACAGCTACCATTTAAAAAGTTTTATTCTGTGCAAGCATATCAGAGAGTAAACAAAACAAAAAGACAAAAATGTTGTGGCACCTTAAAGACTAACTTCTGTATTTTAATGTGAGCTTTTGTGGATCGAGTCCACTGGCTCTTTGTCTGTAAACAGAGATGAGCACTGAACCCTAGAGTTGGTAACGACTGGCTTTCAAGCAAGGGCAACCTTTCCCTAATAACAGAAGATCCCTAATTGGTATTCAAATTTGACATCAGGATTTGTCCCTGTGAGTGGTTCAAGGTCTCCTTTGCTCAAAAGCCAGTCATATCCGACTCTACCGTGCAGTGCTCATCTCCATTTACAGCCAAAGAGCCAGTGCTGCCTGTGTTTGCAGATGTATACATGGCCATATGGCAGCTACGACTAGATCACCCACAACGTCGGCTCCGCCCACAATGTAGGCTCCACCCACAATGTGGTAGCGAAATTTTTTGCTGCCCACCACTGCTCTGAGTGATCCCTTTTATTAGATAGATGATCTGTGGATGGACTTGAGCTCAAATAACAACTAAGTCTCATTAACATTGCAAAAGACCAGTAAAGATGAACAAAAAGTGATTTGTTTACATGGAACTACATAGCTGCCTCAGATTTTTGGACTCTTCTTTGACATGTTACTGTGAGTACTGTCATGAAGCAGTTGTTGTTATGTGCTGCCAAGTCACTTAGTAATGGCGACCAAACAAGGTCCTGTTTGTACAGTGATGGGATGACAAAAAATCTACTACCACGCCATGACGTCACGGACGTCATGGGCGTGGCCAATGGCATGACGTCATGACGTCACGGCCGACGTCATGACGTCATGACGTTGTGGGCGGGGCCAAAATAAAAATAAATAAAAAATAAAAATAAACATACACACACACCCCTCCCTCTCAGCCCACCCACCCAGACACAAATAAATAAATAAAATAAAAACAACCACCCACCCAAAACAAAAATAAATTACCCACCCACCCCAAATAAAAAACCCTCGCTTACCTTTCTTGGGACCCGGCACCCCGATTGCTGTCCACAGCCGCCGCCGCCGCCGGAGCTGCCTGCACCCCTGTGGCGTCCTCCTTGGGCCGGTACCTTTTTAGCCCGGCTCCGGCCATGGCGAGGGGCGATGGGCAGCCGCGGCTGCCGCGCCTCCCTGGGCCGTCCCCATGCCGCACCGCCGCCGCCTACAGCTTCCTCCTCCGCAGCGCGCGGCAGCCGAGCTCAAAAGGGACCGACCCAAGAAGGAGTCCACAGGGATTCAGGCAGCGGCAGCTCCGGCGGCGACGGGCGGCGGCTGTGGATGCCGGGTGCAGGCGGCGGCAGCGGTGTACCCCGCCGGGCGTCCCCAGGGCATGGGGCTTGTCAGCAGCGGACGGCCGAGGCAGCCCTCAACGTGCCGCGGGGAGGCGCCCCCCTCAGAGGGCTGCTGCCGCCGCCGCTGCCCTGAAAGTTCTAAATGTTTTAAAAATCGGAGCAAAATGGCTCCAATTGACTGCGCATGCGCAGAAACTCAATCTGACGCATGTGCAATGCGTCAGATTGAGTTTCTGCGCATGCGCAGTCAATTGGAGCCATTTTCGCTCCGATTTTATTTTTTTTTTTCTTTCGGTCAGGCGTCCGGAACCGGACGCCCCAAAAGTGGACTCCCCTCACGGAGAACCCTCCGGGATTGGTCTTACCGGTTCCAGAGATCCGTCTAGAACCGGTGACATCCCATCACTGTGTTTGTAACAGCCCTGCATAGCTCTTGCAAACCAAAGCCTATGACTTCCTTTATTAAGTCAGTCCATCACTTTTCCTGCTGCCTTCAGTTCTTCTCAAACTACCAGGAAAGCAAGGGAGGATGGAAAAGTTGATGAAAGTGGTCAGTGGCATCAGTCAGGCCTCTTTGAGTTCCTCTAAATGGAAGTTATTCTTTCAGATTAGAGCTCCCAGAATTCCCTTGACCAGTATGGCCTGAAAGATACTGCTGAGGCAGTTGATTTGAAATCTGAACACAGATATTTTCACTTTACATATAGCACTCTGTGCTTTATTGATTCTGGAACAGTGCTCTTAAGATTTTCTAGTAACCTATATTTCCTTCTGCTCTATCCTGCTAGTCCTACCTAGTTCTCTTTGCATGAAATAAGAATTAATGTTTTTTTTCTTATTGCAGGACATTTCTTGTTCCAGAGTTTTCAAGCCACTATGCAGTTACATGGCTTGGCTGGACTCCAGGGAGCCCACAACAACCCAGTTCATATTGGAGAACTAACCCTATTGGTTAGTTTTTTGATCTACCCATCTCATTAAAAATCAGGGATAATTAATACATTTATTGGATCAGCAAAGTATCTTTTAACAAATTAGATTTTGTGTCCTGCAGGCTGTTACTACAGATTTTGAAGCCTGGAGGGAGAAGCAGAAAAGTCATAAGAATCTTCTGGCTAGAGCAGTGTTTCTCAACCTTTGGTTTTTTGGACTTCAATTCCCAGAAGCCTAAGTGAATTGCCCAAAGCACTGATCAGCCAATGTACTGACTTAGGCTTCTGGGAATTGAAGTCTCCCTGTGAAGCCTGTGCCCCAACATTGAGAACCACTGGGCTAGAGAATCTTTTAAATTTAAACCAAGCCTGTAGTTAGACTGAATTTCAACGATACAGACTGCATACCTAGAATCCATCTGAGGTGTGTTACTAGTATCAGGTCTGTAGCTGTAGAGTCAATTGTCTTTCTCCATTTCTATAGAGAAAAGGATGTGAGTCACAGATGGAATCCTCCCTTACCATGTGTCAAAGCATATGACTTCTGCTTTGGGTGGGAGTAGAGGCACCTATAAACATGGCAATTCCTACAGCAGGAATGCTGGAGATAGTTTTAGGAACTTTACTGAAAGTGTACCTTTGACCTGGACTCTTACTTTTCATTTTGTCACAGCATTGTGTTCTGCAGGTGCCCCTTGTAGCATTCAAGGACTATCCTAAGCTAAGCAGGGGGGCGTAAACAAAGCCACAATTAGTGCTGCTACCAGGCCAGTCTTAGAGAGCAACTTGTTTCCTGCAAGATTACCTGGACATTTAGTAGGCAGGAATGCAACCTCATTACCATGACAAGAAGCAATTAGTACAGCTCATTTATGTATCTGAAGGAATACATGCTTCCTTAAATGGACTATGGGTGTATACTTGATGCAGTGTTTGTTTCTTAAACCACCCAGAGTGACTTTAAGTCCCTCTCTCCCAATTCAGGTCTCTTAGTACTCATACTGATGTCCTATCACAACACTAATTTGGGTGATAAGGGTACAGTCCTGAAAAATGGTACTCTTTCCTGAGCTCTGCTTTCATGTTTGTAGAGCTGGCTTCATTAGAAGAAGGTTGAGATATAAATATAATCAATAAAGTAAATACTATCATTTATGTAATGTATTCATGGTCCATGTCCTTAGATGTGGAATCTTCCACCATTGGTCATCTAGTCCAAGCTCTTGCTGTAGTCTCACTTGTCATTGGGTGACGACCCTGCTGGGGATCACAGTGGCTTGGACAAGGAGGGTCTTGCTTGCAGGCCAGGGCCAGTGCCAGCATGGCATTGTGTCCTTAGTTGTTGTTGTTCATTTGCACAGTCAAGTCTGACCCTTTGTGACTCCATGGACCATTGTATGCCAGGCTCCTCTGTGTCCTTAGAAAGGTATATAAAAGTGGTTTCTGACCAGGTCCTTAGACTTAAGTACAGCTGTCTCAGCACAGAAAGGCAGAAAGGGTCAAGAGGATCCCTTTACCAGTAGAGTAAAAAGACTGAAATGGGAGGAGATATGTGGTGGTTTGGTTCTTTAGAGAAAGAATTGCAAATAATGATTGTTTGGTTGGAGAATATGCTGAAAAATAGCAGAAAGTCTTGTGTAATAAAAGTAGAGTTGAAAATTATTAAGTGGATTGAAAATGACTGTTCTTTTTTTTTCTCATGCTGAAAATAAAAGGTATGCTCAGTTATTCTGTTACTATTGTGTTCCCAGCTCTTTCTTCAATGTGACTGTTAGATCAGAGAAACATACAACAGTATACAGATGACCTGAAAGAGTTCTGAGTATTTCAATTTCTGAAATATTTTTCAAGTTCTGCATTGCCATTAATGAATGCTGAAGCCTTTTAAATGTAGTTTCTTCTGCAAAACAACAATCTCAGCTTTTTAACAAAGGCCTTTGGTAGATTTCCTTATCCCAAGGCTAAAGAGAACCAGAATCCAATTTCAGTCAAACCTCGCATAAAGAGTGCCTCGCTTAAAGAGTAACTCGCTTAAAGAGCAGAATTTTCTCTGAATGTTCGCTTTGCTTAACAAATAAAACCAACCAAAAACTCGCTTAGCAAATAAATCGGGGTTTGCAATCACCCCCACAATTGGTCACTTACAATGGTGTTTCGCTTAAAGAGCAAACTCGCTTAAAGAGCAATCCTGTGGAATGCATTATGCTCTTTAAATGACGTACAACTGTAAGAGTCTTCATCCACACAAATGAGAAAAGCTAGTGTTGTGCAGTGGCTACAGCAGTGATCACCTGTCTTTTCCTCAAAGGAATGCTACAAGCCAAGTTGAAAGTCAAATGAGGCACTTCCCTTCATGTTATAAAGCAAAGATTCCCAACCTGTGGTTCTTGCTCCCTTTCTGTTCCACCATCCACACTGCTTATTTACTGCTATTGCCCTCAAAACATTTTCCTTCAGACCCACAGAGGGATTGACAGAAAGGGTATTAAAGGATATCAAAACTAGGAGATTGGACTAGCATTTACTTGCTATCATGGAGGCAACTTCTCACATTGGCAGGAGTGTACAAGAATCAGATGTAAAAACCCAGGGCAGGGGGAAGAGTAGTAGAGATGATCCACTCCAGCCACTCAACCACACTGCCTTATTCTGCTTGGGTGAGGGCAAACCAGACTGTCAACATGTCAGAGCTTGGGGAGAAAATCTCTCACACTTCTGATTCACAGATGTTTCAGTGGAGACAGAAAACAAGAGCATGTGCTTAGTACTCATACACTTGTCCTACAGTGTAGCACTCACAAAATAATAATCTGGTAGGTAGACCATGGCAAAATCTGGATTATAGTACCATCTCGTACTCAAATGAGTGGGTGGCCCTACAATGTGCAAGCGCCATCTCAACTTCCTCAAATGCCACAAGCTGAAACTGAGCCCATTAAACCAGACCAGACAGTGCACTGGACAAGTATTAAATGCGGAGTCAAGGTCCCTTTGGATGGCCTCAACTTTAGTTCTAAAATGTATGGCAAAGTTTTCACATGTTGAGGCCCACCTGACTGAGCAGCTTCGGTGAGCTTAAGCACTATACAACTCCACTTGTTGGATTGTAGCCTCACTGATCCACTGGGAATTATAATATTTCCTAGCTAGCTGATTCTGTTGTAAATATTTCCTGGTTGCTTCTTGAATTTGTGCCAGGTTGTAATCCAAAGGGGTTTGCCTCCACTGGCAATTTAGCCTTCTCCTTCGCCATTTCATTATTCAGAGTCCATCCATGACCATGAGGATGGACTTTAGCAAACAGGGAGTTCAGGGTTGATTGTGTCAACTGCCCAAGTTGCCTCCAAGTACCATTTTACAACCTGGCCTTTAACTTCCTTTCTAATCCAGCTGGTACCTGTTTTTCTAATTAGCAACGAGAAGCTTCAGGCCTTCCAAAATGTTATTGGGAGTGTAATTGTCACCCTGATAGCAACCACCTGCATTGGAGGCATTGCCTTTCTTAGCTTCACCTCCCCCTTTCCTACATAGTTCTACAGCTGAGAAATTCGCCTCTTTCACTGATTTCAGGAAAGCTTCACTAGCACTGTTTCAAGCAGCCTCATAACTTCTACACACCAGGTCAATGGGTCCTATTTCTGTTCCCATACCCCTTTGCTGAAAGCTGCCTATTTGTGAGATCTGGACATAAATGTAGAAGACAAAAGCCATGTTCAGCCCTCAATAAGCAAATTATCTACTTTCCAACCTCTTGTACCTATGGGATAGTTGTAAAGATAAAATCAAGCATTTCCCATGTTAATTGTTATCTACTCTTTGAAAGAAGGGGAATGTGAAAATATACTACAAATGCACTACTATGGTGACAGTATAGTTCATCCATACTGAGCATCTGTTCAATGCACAGTAGGGGGGAGGATACTTGCTGCCTGAGGTTTTTTTTTTAAACTTTATGCTGGGTCACAATGAATTTTTATTCTGCTTACACCACTGCTGGATCTATTCAGGCAGACGCAAGACGTGTGTTGATCTGTGAGTGTGTGTCACTTGATGATGTCTCCTCAAAGATTTTCTTCAGACGCAAGTGCTGTGTTGATCTGTGAGTGTGTGTCACTTGATGTCTCCTCAAAGGTCTTCTTCTGATGCTCAGTCCTTGCCCTTCCATGGTACACTGCTGCTCCTAATTGATTTTCTTGGGATGTCAGCTGTTTCTGGCTTTTAAAAAACTTGTTAGCACTTTTCTACCTTACCTTGGATACCTTGGAGTTGTTATTTAGTGAGGAGACCGCACATTGGTAGACGTCTCAGTGATGACATTCCACACATGCAACTGGACTTGAGAAATCAAGTCCATTTGCATGTGGTTTTTTAGCCATTCAGATATCACATCACCTGCTGGCTAGGCGGACCATGACATATGCCCTCCGCTTTCACCTTGCCCAAGGGATCCAACAGAAGACGCTTTGTGAGTTTTAGTCCTGGCCTAACATCATTGACAAGAGATGGCCACACTGCCTAGCTAGATCACTCAAGCCCCTGCGCCCAGACAAGGTTCTCACCTAGCACAAAAATAAGAAACGTTTTTTAAAGGGGGAAGAGATTATGCGTAGATTTGAGAATGGTGGGTGGGTAAAAACAAGGAGTGAAGGGAGGAAAAAACAAAGTGGGTGGGCAGAGGAGATATCAGCAGTTTTGCTTTTGTTCTAATGGTATTAGCACCACGATACAGAAGTGAAACCTAAAACTACACAAATTAAAATTAGAAAACCAGACGGTATGAGATTGGGGGAAAAGAGAGTGAAGTAAGCTAAGAGAAGGCAAAGAAAATGGTCAACAGGGGACAGCGGTATGTGGGAACTGAAACTCTGGAGACCAATTCCAAATGTGTGTTAGACAGGTACTACCAGGATGAAGTGCGTCTAGGAACAAATATGAAACAGCAGAACAACACAGTGCAATTGACCTCTAAGACTACTACTGCTGGTACTGGTACTGGTACTATTAGTATTAGTATTATCACTGCTGCTGCTGCTATCACTGCTTCAAAGAATAAAAACAATACTATATATGGTAAACAGATACAATAGCCTTTATTCTCAAGGCAGTGACTATGGCACTGAGTATTTGGTGTCCTTTAATTACAGACATGTTCTTAAGAAATAAAAATGGCAGCTAGAATATCTTCTCACCTAAACTGCCTGGATAAAGCTATGTCTTGCTGGTTTGTTTAGAGACCAAGAGAAGAAATAGGAAAACCTTCATTTTTGCTGAATTTTTAATTGAAAATGTTTAACCCATGCTGCAACAGCAGCTGGGCTTGGAGGAAAGCAGGGGATGTGAATGAAGGATAAAGAGCTCTGCAGATCCCAAGAAACAACTCCACTCTGCCTTTTGTGCGTCAAACAAATGGCTGCCAAATAAAAAAGTTCAGAAAATACTAGGGGTTTAATTTTGTTGCTGCGTCACAATAATATTATGAACGTGGATGAGACATTTCTGGATCTGTTTATTTGAAAGTAAATACCACTGACAGAGAATGCGATTTTCTACATGTAAATTTGACTAGGACAGCCACCTTAGAAGGAAATGAGTGGTAACTACTAATTGTACACACCTATGGACTGTGGCGTCTTAGTGGTTAAGACGCTGAACCTGATGACTGGAAGGTTGGCAGGTCAGCAGTTTTAGACCCAAATGCTGTATGATGGAGTGAGCTTCCATCTCTGTCCCAGCTCCTGCCAACCTAGCAGTTTGAAAGCAAAAAAAATGCAAATAGATAAGCAGGTACCACTTTGGTGGGAAGGTAAACAGCATTCCATGCACTCTGGTGTCGAGGCATGCCTGTCACTCATCCACAGAAATGTCTGCAGATACAGATAGCATTGGCTCTTTGGCTACAAGCAGAGATGAGCACTGAACCCTAGAGTTGGATATGACTGGATTTTGAGCAACGGCTACCTATGGAAAATGCAAGCTGGCTGGAGCTCATTAGGTTTTAGTGCACTTCTCTTACACTGGCAGATTTTTGGGGAAGGGAGGACAAATATTCTTCTATTGCTCCCTCTAGGGCAGGGATTCTCAACCTACAGCCCATGGCACCAAATCAACCAGCCCGCACCCTTGCTCCAGCCGCCACTTTCACTGCTTCCAGAAGCAGCTGCATTCCCAGCAGCTGCAGATGCATTTTGGGCAGCTGTAGAGTCCTTCCTGGTGGCCAGAGACACATCCGCAGCCGCTGGGGATGTCTCTGGGGCCACCAGGAACACGTCAGTGGCTGCCTGGAACACCCCCCCCCCAAACTCGCTGTGAATGTGGCCGCAGCTGCCGGGAACACATTTGTGGCCACGGGAAACACCTCCGTGACTGCTGACAACGTGTCCACAGCTGCCGGGAACATGCCCACAGAGACATTCCTGGTGTCAGTGGCTGCGTGACTGTGGGGTTTTTTCTGGTGCCCACTGAGGCATTTCCAGTGCCCGCTGATGCGTTTCCAGAGCCCGCAGAGGCATTCCTAGCAGCTGCGGGTATGTGTGTGTCCTTCACTCATGTCACACAGCTCCTCCAGCCTGGTAAGTAGGGGAGCGGTGTATGGGGGAAGAAGACTGTTAGATGTGAATTGGGATGGCTTCCGAACTCTAGAAATTCCTCATCACTGTCTTCTTCAGCTCCAGGGACCAGATGCCAGGAATATACCCATGGATAATTATACAGTATAAGTAAATGCCACTGTGAGAGAACCAGCTTTTCTGCAATTTGAATAGGACATTTAAGTCTTCCACTTGCAGAACAGAGAAGCAGAGAGGAAAATCCAAGTTAGTTGAGAATGCAAGATTTTGGAACATTTCCATATCCCAAAGTATTTGGACATCACTCTAGATTGAACTCTAAGTCCAGTGATGGGATGTAACAGGTTCTCACCAGTTCGCCAGAACCGGTAGTAACTTTCCCCAGTGTCCTGGAGAACCAGTAGCAGCTTTTGGAGGGAACCACCTTCAGGGCTTACCTTTTCACAGGTTCTCCCACTGCACATGCGTCAAGCACTTGGTGTGCATGCATGCCCACAGTGCTTGGCACATATGCACAGCCTCCTTGCTGTCCTCCTTGCTGTCCTTATAATTTTTTTTATTTTTTATTTGGCTCCGCCCATGGTGTCATGATGTCATGACATTAGCTCCGCCCACACTTTTGACATCCCACCATTGACTCTAACCCACAAAAATATTGTCTAAAACCAAGCAGAAAGACATGGTCAGAAATAATATTTAGGGAACAGCAGAATATGCTAGTGATGTATGGTATAAATCAGCATATGTCAAACAAGTGAATGTAGCTCTTAATGAATTGTGCAGGATTATTACTGGCTGATTGAAACCTATTCCCACTGAAAAAGTCTATTATTTGGCTGGTGTTGTCCCTCAGAATGTACAGTGAATGGTGCTAGCAAATGAATGAAATCAGGTAATACAGTCCCGACCCCATCCACTTTGTGGAAATCAGCCCTATAGATCAGCAGTCCCCAACTTTTGGGTTTTGGACTTTTAATTCCCAGAAGCCTAAGTAAATTCCGCAAAGCACTGATTAGCCAATGTACTGACTGAGGCTTCTGGGCAATGAAGTCCAAAGGTTGGATACCACTGCTCTAGATGACAGCTAAAATCAAGGGAAAGTTTTCTGCCCACATCACAAACTCTATTAAACTAGAAGAACCTCTATTAAACCAAAAGAGGCTATGCTAAACGTAAGGAGAACAAAAACAACATTTCTTTTCAAGTTTATACCAAAGAATATTTCCCACCAGGAGAAGATTTTGGCTGGATCACTTGGAAATCACTCAATAGATTTTGAAGTGAAGTACGAAGATCAAAGAATAATCAAATAAAAGGAGGCTACTTGGATACAGGAAAAAGTTTCTGTGAATGTGGAGAAATTCAATCAACATTTATATGCATGCAATTTATGTTCTTTGTGGCTCTCCCTCCTTCTGCATACATATTTAAAGCAGATATTGGGAAGAAAGAAGCTGGTAAAGGAAGATGAGGCTGAAAAACCTGGGGCTGGTGGCTTTTCCTCCTCCTACTTACAGTAGATACCATACAGTTGTACTTCGCTTTAAGAGCATAATGCGTTCCACAGGATTGCTCTTTAAGCAAGTTTGCTCTTTAAGTGAAACACTATTGTAAGTGACTAATTGTGACTTGTGGCTGGGTTTTTTTTTTTTTTTTTCAAACCCTGATTTATTTGTTAAGCAAGTTTTTGTTTGGTTTTATTTGTTAAGCGAAGCGAACATTCAGAGAAAATTCTGCTCTTTAAGCGAGTTACTCTTTAAGCGAGGTGCTCTTTATGCAAGGTTTGACTGTACAGTATTTGACTGCAGAGTATATAATCAATCTGATTTCAGTGTTGGCCATCTGGTGGTGCCATGTGCAGAGTCACTTCTTAGGTTGTTTGTGGAGGGAATTTGCTATGACCAGCGTTTTCTCTTGGCAAAACTCTATTAGCCTTTGCCCTGCTTCATTTTGTACTCCTGCTTGCTGGATGCACAGCTCCTATTAATATTACATTGCACTTGGATACCACAGTTATGAAGTTTTGTTAAAAATTTAATTTGTGGCTTACAATTGCAGCATTTCCTTTCCTCCCCCCAAAAAAAGTTGCAGTGGAATTATACAGAGTGTGGGATGAAGTGTGGTAAAACTTGCCTGTTCTTCCAGTTACATTTTGGCTTCCTACTTTGGCATGCCAGTCCCCTATGATGATAAAGACATTTTGTGTATGTCAGTTTTAGAAGTTGTTGAGAAGTTGTTGGTCGCCCCAGACCAACGGGGCGAGGAGGACTCTGGCCGGGAGCGCCCGGATTCATTACACCTGCCGGCGCTTCCGAGCCTCACCCCCACACCGGGCTACAAAAGCCCCTGCGGCGGGATGCTTCCCCGGACGCCAGACCAACGTGGCGAGGAGGACTCTGGCCGGGAGCGCCCGGATTCATTACACCTGCCGGCGCTTCCGAGCCTCACCCCCACACCGGGCTACAAAAGCCCCTGCGGCGGGACGCTTCCCCGGACGCCGGACCAACGGGGCGAGGAGGACTCTGGCCGGGAGCGCCCGGATTCATTACACCTGCCGGCGCTTCCGAGCCTCACCCCCACACCGGGCTACAAAAGCCCCTGCGGTGGGATGCTTCCCCGGATGCCAGACCAACGGGGCGAGGAGGACTCTGGCCAGGAGCGCCCGGATTCATTACACCTGCCGGCGCTTCCGAGCCTCACCCCCACACTGGGCTACAAAAGCCCCTGCGGCGGGACGCTTCCCCGGACGCCGGACCAACGGGGCAAGGAGGACTCTGGCCGGGAGCGCCTGGATTCGTTACACCTGCTGGCGCTCCCGAGCCTCACCCCCACGCCTGGCCAAAAAGCCCCTGCACCGGTATATTGCCATTGGCCATTAGGTATATTGATTATGGACTGTAGCCTGAGTATATTGTGTTATATTTATTTTTATTTTATTTTGTTTTGTTGCACTGTATTTTATTTTATTATTGATTTATTGTGGTACTGCATCTTGATTTATTTATTAGGATGTCCTAATGTTTTGTAATTGCAACTGTTATTGGAGATATATATACTGTATATGTGATATTTGTAATTTATTATGCAATATTTGTAACTGTTTTTATGCTATGAATGTGCTATGTACTGTAACTGTTTCTTCTGTAAGCCGCCCAGAGTCGCTATGCGAGTGGGGCGGCATATAAGTCGAAAATACAAATACAAATACAAAGGGGTTGACTTTAGCCTCTTCTGCATCAGTGACTGGGGTATAGACCTGGATTACTGTGATGTTGAATAGTTTGCCTTGGATTCAGATTGAGATCATTCTGTCGTTTTTGAGATTGTATCCCATTTCCTCACTCTTTTATAAATTATAAGACCACTCCATTTATGTATATAAATGTATGTAAGGTTGAAAGCTGGACAATGAAGAAGGCTAACTGGGCAAAAATGATTCCTTTGAAATATGCAGCTGAATGAGAGTTTTGTGGATATTTTGGATTGCCAGAAAGACAAACAAATGGATTCTAGAGCAATACAGCTTGAACTGTCTCTGGAGACACTCCTATTTGGGCACATTGTGAGAAGACAAGATTCTCTGGAAAAGACAGCAACACTGGGAAAGGTTGAATGCAGCAGGAAATTAAGAATATGAAGTATGAGATAGATTGACTTTCTGAAGGACTCCATGGAACTGAGTTTGCAAGAGCTGATCAGAGCTTTTAAGAACAGGACAGTGTGAAGATTTCTCATTCTTAGGGTTGCCATAGTTCAGAGAGACTTGACTACATGTAACAATAACAGCAATTTATGTTTCACCACATGTACAAAAGAAGATCTAGTAAGTTGCTTTTAATTAGCAGAGTATTAGATAGAAAAAGCCAACAGAGGAAAAACATGGATAATTCAGCCTACCCCTTTTGGTTTCTTTTCCAAGTACCTGTACAGTCAAACCTCACATAAAGAACGTCTCGCTTAAAGAGCAACTCACTTAAAGAGCAATCCTGTGGAACACATTATGCTCTTTAAGCGAGGTACAACTGTACACTAAAAGCATTTAAAGTAGAGGAAAATATATCTTTATTTATAGCTAAAATTTGTAAACAGAAAAAAATATTAGGAAAATGGAGTCTCCAGTACATGAAGAGAACCTTCATGCTTATTGCAAGAAAAATAAACAATACAAACAAAAGACAGGAAGAGGAGTTGAGGACCTGCCTCAAGTGTCAGAGATGGGGGGAAATGTAACCCATCAAGTTAGAGGCAAAAGACATTCACATTAGGCTATGATATCAAGGGTTAGTGCATGCACAATTGCTATTATCTCAACATCTTCATCTCCAGGTTTTTAAAATCAGTTTCCCTTCTCAGTTTTACCCCTCTTCATCCCACACCCTGTATAATTCCATTGCAACTTTTGAAAAAGGGAATGCTGCAATTTTAAGCCACAAATTAAATTTTTAATGAAACTTCATAACTCTGGTACCCAAGTGCGATGTAATATTGATAGGGGCTGTGCATCCAGCAAGCAGGAGATTGGCCCAGATAGCTTCTTAGGATCTTATGCAATATGTAACAAAATTAATTATTTGTAATGAAAGGATCCATATACATGTAGCACTGTTGAGACCTGCCTCATCTAAAGAACACCTTGCTTTATTATTGGGCTGAAAAATTCAGGCAATAAGATATTGACTTTGAAAAAAAGAATATTGAGAAAAGAAAGCATCCTAGATGAAGATCTGCAAAAAGGACTGCAGCAAAACTGCAGCAAACTTCAGACTGAGATCTTTGCCTGCTGCCTCCTAGGCAAAAGAGCTCTCTGTCTTAAAGGCAAAGAGGGCCTGTTAAAACAGCTACCCCCATGTATAGTAGATCTACACAGAAGCAGACCAAACCTTCAGAGAAACACCCAGTGTGATTTATGCTGAAGGATTCAAGATTTAAACCTGTTTAATTTCTCATATTTCAGTAGTAGAAGGGGTAAAAAAAATGAAGTTTCGATCTGCATTCAATTTATAAAATGGGCTGTCTCCGGCTGAGTGTGCAGGTTTGGAAAAACTACAGAAACGTTAACCTTTCAATGTGAAAACTTGGAGGACCCTGAATAGGCTGAAGGCTGGAGTCCCTAAATGCAAGACCAAAATGCTCAAGTGGGGGATGCTGGTGGAAAATAACACATGCTGTGAATGTGGATGGAGACAGAATCTGGCTCATTTACTAGTCTGCCGATTACTACCAGAGGCATGTGGCGATGAGGACTTACATTTGGGCAATGACAAATCCAAGAATGTGGCTTCATTTTGACAGTCCAGGGTTTGGTCAGGACATGAAATAATAATAATATGAAAACTGGATTGTTGTGCATCCCGGTACAACATCTACAGTAGTCTCTCTGTGTTACTAGGCTTCTTCTTTTGGTGCAGAATTACTGGCATAGTGGTGCCTGAGGCCAAGACATGGTCAACACAACAAGACATTATAAGCAGCAAGAACAAGAAGGTTGCAACTATGCAACTATTATCAAAGCACAATAAAAAAATAAGAATATCATGGGATGTTTCAAACTATCCAATAGATACCACAAAAATAAAAATGATTCCCAAACCAGATCTTTCTCTCCATCAGTGGAGAATTTAAGTTGCTTTAAGATGTAACTGACCTGCAGCAGTATCATGAAATTCCAAAGGATATCTAGATAGTGTGTCAGGACCTCTCCAGATACCTCTTCTAACAGTCACTGGAGATTTCTATGACTGCATTAAAACAAAACAAAACAGTGCGGTCTGCCAAAGCATATCTGGTCAGCACCACAGCCTGGTTAACAGTCCTGGCACAGTTTCAACTTTTCCTTCCTTTATTTGGAAGATTAACAGAAGACATCTAGCAGATAGACAGAGTGCCAGAAGAATTATGGACAGAGATGCGGGATATCATGCAGGAGGCAGCAAGGAAAACCATACCAAAAGAAAAGAAGCGTAAGAAAGCAAAGTGCTTGTCCGATGAGGCTCTTAAAATAGCAGAGGACAGAAGGAATGCAAAATGCCAAGGAGAAAGGAAAAAATACAGTCACTTGAATACAGAATTTCAAAGAAAGGGAAGGAGAGATAAGGAAACTTACCTGAATGAACAGTGCAAAGAAATAGAGGAAAACAATATCAGGGGTAGGACTAGAGATCTTTTCAAAAAAAAAATGGGGAACTCAAGGGAACATTTAAAGCAAAAATGACCATGATAAAAGACAAAGATGGCAAGGAGTTAGCAGAGTACACAGAGGAACTCTACAAAAAGGACCTCAACATCCCTGATAATCACAATGATGAGAACATTGAACATGAGCCAGACATTCTAGAGAGTGAAGTCAGAAAGGCCCTAAAAAACACTGCAAACAACAAAGCCAGAGGAGTTGATGGTATCCAAGTTGAACTTTTCAAAGCCCTGCAAGATGATGGAATCAAATTATTGCATTCTATATGCCAGCAGATTTGGAAAACACAACAATGGCCACAGGATTGGAAAAGATCTGTATACGTTCCACTCCCCAAAAAGGGTAATGCCAAAGAATGTTCAAATTATCGAACAATTGCACTCATCCCTCATGCTAGCAAGGTGATGCTCAAGATAATACAGGATAGACTGCAGCAGCACGTAGAGAGAGAATTACCAGAAGTGCAGGCGGGTTTCAGAAGAGGCAGGGGGACTAGAGACCACATCGCCAACATAAGATGGAACATGGAAAAAACAAAGGAATATCAGAAACAAGTCTACTTCTGTTTCATTGATTACACTAAGGCTTTTAACTGTGTCAACCACAACAAAATGTGGCAAGTAATTAAAGAAATGGGAATACTGGAACACCTTATAGGCCTCATGAGAAATCTGTACATGAATCAAGAGGCAACAGTTAGGACAGAAAATGGAATGACGGAGTGGTTTGGAATAGGAAAAGGAGTAAGACAAGGCTGCATTTTGTCACCCTGCTTATTCAACTTACACACAGAACACATAATGCGCACTGCGGGGATGGAGGAATCACAATTTGGGATCAAAATTGCTGGAAGAACCATCAACAATTTGAGATATGCAGATGATACCACCCTAATGGCAGAAAGTGAGGAGGACCTAAAGAAGCTCCTGATTAGGTTGAAAGAAGAAAGTGAAAAAGCTGGCTTGAGACTCAATATCAAGAAAACCAAGATAATGGCAACAGGCCCTATCAGTCCCTGGAAAATAGATGGGGAAGAAGTAGAAGCAGTGACAGATTTTACTTTCCTAGGATCAAAGCTCACTGCAGATGGTGATTGCAGCCATGAAATAAAAAGGTGACTGATTCTTGGGAGGCAAGCAATGAGAAACCTGGGGAGCATAGTGAAAAGTAGAGACATCACATTGCAAACAAAAATTCGTCTAGTCAAAGCAATGGTATTCCCTGTGGCAATGTATGGTTATGAGAGCTGGACCATTAGGAAACCTGAGCGCAGAAGAATAGATGCCTTTGAGATGTGGTGTTGGAGGAGAGTTTTGAGAGTCCCCTGGACAGCAAGGAGAACAAATAGGTCAATCTTAGAAGAAATCAACCCTGACTGCTCCTTAGAAGGTCAAATAATAAAGATGAAGCTAAAGTACTTTGGACATCAAATGAGAAGAGAGGATTCACTTGAGAAAGCCTTGATGCTTGGAAGGGCCGAGGGCAAAAGAAGAAGGGGACGGCCCAAGATGAGATGGCTAGATGGTATTGTAGAGACAGTGGGCACAGAGCTGAGCGAGTTGAGGGGGATGGTGGAGGACAGGAGTGCCTGGCAGACAGTGGTCCATGGGGTCGCAGAGGGTCGGAATCGACTGTGCGACTGAACAACAAAATCTAGTAGGTGGTGTTTAAAACAGTTAGGAGGATGGCCAGAGGCAGTTTGGGTTATGCTCACTCGCTTGATGCAAAAAGAACCAAGGATCTTTGCAGGCATCTTGGGGTGCAACTTTATAGTGAGGGAAATGTGAATTTACTCACATTCACTGTCTGTGAAGTCACATTTTTTCAAATTATGTGGCCACACAGGGAGAGGGGGGCATATGATGACCCCTTTTCTCTGCATCTTACCTGTGTGTTTTTAAATGCCTGTAAGAGGTGTAGTTCAAATTGACTACCTTAACAAGATGCTTTCTTTCCCTCCTGTTCTTTCCTCATCTGATTAGCTTTGTGTGTGTGTGTGTGTGTGTGTGTGTATGTGTGTGTGCACGCACGCACGTGTGCTGGCATCAAGCCGTTTTTTAAAAGTCAAGTTTTGAAATTTACGGGAGAGTAAATGCCAGTAGAATTTCTGCATAGTAAAGGTAAGCCAGTTGTGTCTGACTCTGGGGTGCAATGGTCATCTCCATTTACAGCACTATCTCTGTCTGTCTGTGATCATGTGGCTGGCATGACTAGACACCAGAATGCATGAAATGCTGTTACCTTTCTCTCCAAAGCAGTACCTATTTATTTACTTGCAATTTCTTGCTTTTGAACTGCTAGGCTGGCAGGAGCTGTGACAGATGATGGGAGCTCACCTTGTGGTACAGCACTCGGGTCTTGAACTACTAACCTGCCAAACTTCTGGTTGTCAAGCTCAGCTTCTTAACCACTAAGCCACTGTGGCCTCTAGGATTGGGTTAAATGCCTGTCATCTTGAGTTCATGGTCCAAACAAAATAAGAAGGGGGGGGGAGGAAATGCCCACTTGGAAAATGTGAATTTGAAGTAGAACCAAGCCATTCTAAAGGTATTTTACGACTATCTGGAAACTCACCTATGGCTTCATGACTGCCCACGGTAATAATACTTTTGTGCCAGAGATTACTCTGGGTTGAAAGGATTTTTGCTGGAGAAACTCTGCTCAGGGGAATCCCAATGAGGCTCCTCCTTTCATGTCCTCAAGTGCAGCCCTCAGGTATCGAAACCCGACCTTCCAGTCTCCAGCTCAGCGTCTTAACCTCTCAGCCACCAGAGGAGCTGCTGCCCATGGTAAAGATGGTTGATGATCCTGGAATCTTGAAAAGAAACTTTGCCTGAGAGAAGCATGAGAGCCCTCTCTCCACAGAGCCTCACGGAGGGAAAAGTAGCTTTGGATCTTCCTCTGTTGTTACTGAGGTTATTCTTCCCCTGCCAGCAGAGCCAATGGGGAGGATAGCTGGCAGGCAGCCACATGGAGTGCTGGGTGGCAGATCCAGCAGCCCAAGAGGCTTCATTCATTTGGTTAACAGATACTGTTGGAAGTTGCATTTGGAAAAGTTTCTCTTTCCTCCCTTGCTTAATTTGAAGCTTAAGATGCTGCTGCCAGTCATAGTTCTGGTAGCTTGCAATCTGTCTTGACACATCTAGTAAATGGACCCAGGAATCATGGTTTACTGATTTTTTGTTGTTGTTCAGTCGCACAGTCAATTCCGACCCTTTGCAACCCAATGGACCACTGTTTGCCAGGCACTTCTGTCCTCCACCAACCAACCTAAAGTTCTCTTTCCTTTGAAATAAATATCCTGCTAACTCACCTATTTATAAAAAAAAAGAAACCTTGCCGAAGGACAAGATTTCTGGCAGCTTTCCTGCATCAGTTCTGGCAAAAGAGTGATACAAATTGAACTGTAATTAGACATTATGGATGCACTACTGGTGGAAAGAAAAATTATGGACGGGGGAAAACTCTGGGCAGCTTCTGTTGCATCATGTAGTCAAAAGGGAAAAATTTTCTAACAAACTTGCCCTAAACCTGTAACATCTCCCACATTTTTCCCAAGGCAGTCACTGCCTTAGTGTCCTGGCTGCCTTCAGAGAAATCTGATGTAGGAACTACAAATGGTTCATTGGTTAGAGCAGGGGTAGGCAACCTATGGCCCATGAGCTGGATCTGGCCTCCAGTGCCAAATAATCTGGCCCCCGCCCTTGCTCCAGCCGCACTGGAATCGGTTGTGGACTTGTTTACAGCTGCCGTAAACAGTGAGGAGACCACAAGTCTAGTTCCCTAACTATCTGAGGGAGCATGACCCAGCCCCAACTTTAAAAGGTTGGTGACCCCTGGGTTAGAGCATTTAATGTTGTACCTCCAAACGGTTATGTTATTTGTAGCAACAGCACAGCAAAGTGGGGCAGGTTTTAAGCAATTTTATGTTCGAATGCAAGTCTCCCAGTTCACCCCCTTTTGTTGTTGTTCATTTGCATAGTCGAGTCTGACCCTTTGCAACCCCATAGACCAGCAGTGCCCAAACTACAGCCTGCAGGCCAATTAGGGTCATGCATCTTATTAATCCGACCTGGGCTGAGAACCTTGGCCCTCTCTGGACCGCCCCCGCCGCCTACTGTCAACAGTGGTGCTGGCAGCAATCACGCTTTGTTCCCGCTACTCCAAGCAGCCTCTGGCTTGGTCCCTTCACTTCAGCAGCCTTTGGGGACATGGGTCATTGCCTTGGGGAAATTTTTGGAGCCTTACCCACTTCAAAATCTGTGGCGCTAAGAGAGCCTGGGATAAAGTCAGCAGTGGGAATAGCCCGCTTTTGGCCCCCACAGCTGTGTGTCATGGGTGGGACCGGCTCGCAGCAGAAAAAGTTTGGGCACTACTGCCATAGACCACTGCATGCCAGACACTCCACAATACTTGGTCTCAGTGGCGTCGCGTGGGGGGCGAGGGGGGCGGATGGCCCCGGGCGGCACATTTTGGGCTATGGGTGTTCTTGGTCTACAATTCCCACAAGCCCTAGTGGGAGTGGGCACCAGCATCCACCAGGGGGGGCAAATTTGGCTTAAGCCCTGGGCGGCTGAAATCCACGTGCCGTTACTGCTTGGACTAGATACCTGAAAGAAAGAAAAATATCATTTACTCACAAAATGAGGTCAGAAGGTACATGTGCTCGGAAGTCTTGGTAAAGTTGGTTTAGAAAGAAGTAAAGACTTTCTTCCAGCCATGTTTCTTGGAAGATGGAGGAGCTCAAAAGGACATCTATCCTCTTCAAAGGCAGAAGGCAAGAGAGAGAAGGCTAGAAGAGCAAAACAAAGGCCTTAACATATGTAAATAGGGTCAGGTGATCTCTGAGAAAGGAAAGAACCTTTCTAATTATAATTATAGGAAAACCATTGCAAAACAACTTCCTTTGGGGCAGGCTAGTCTTTCCTGTCTCTCTGGTCACCATGCTGGGGTTGCACTAGAATACTCAGCACACACAAATAAAAGGGGGGGGAAAGGAATGGATTGATGGAGCAATAGCGTGGAAGTGAGATACAGAGCTGTAAAGAGCATTTATATTCTACTTAATAATCACTGGCTGTCCTATTCAGCTTCCTTTCCCAAATACGAACCACATGATCCAAGTCATTCAGTAGGACATCAGGAGGACTAGGCACATCCTATGTAACAATGTGGGAAGTTGGAGATGAGAATCTAAAAATGTTTAATTTTGTGCCTGTTAGCATATGGTAGATTTCAAAAGTCAGTTCACAGACATACAGTATTGGGGTTATGAATGTAACATTTTGTGTAATAATACAGTCAATCGTTATTATACAGTGGTACCTGGCTTAAAGAGCAAAATGTGTTCCTCAGGATTGCTCTTTAAGTGAGTTTGTTCTTTAAGCAAAACATCATTGTAAGTGAACAATTGTGACTTCGGGGAGGGGGGATTGCAAACCCCGATTTAGTTGTTAAGCCAGTTTTTGGTTGGTTTTACTTGTTAAGCGAGGTGACCATTCAGAGAAAATTCTGCTCTTTAAGCGAGTTATTCTCTATGTAAGGTGCTCTTTATGTGAGGTTTTACTGTATATACTTTTCATAGAACAAGTGGCAAGATTAGGGCTTCTAACTTTAAATCTTTTACCTCCAATAACTGTATCATAAAAGTATCCTATATTCATCTTAGGCAGTGTAGATGAATCTATGGCACATGTGCCAGAGGTGGCATGCAGAGCCCTTTCTGTGGGCACACACAAACCATTGCGGGCAAGCCACGCACTGCCAGTGCCAATGGCAGTGCCACTTCCCTAGAAATGCATTGTGAACACTGGTGGGCATCAGCAGGTTTGCACCAGTTCACCAAAAACGGTAGCAGAAATTCTGGGTGGCCCCTTTGCCCATCCAAGTTTTGAAATAAAATAGTCCTAATTCATGTGCAACGCAGGGCTTTCTCCCTGGCCACATCCACCATACCACGCCCACAGTGTGGTAATAATTTTTTTGAGCCCACCACTGATTGTGAAACTGTATTGGTGACCACCTACCTGTGATCCTTTCAGGCTGGAACCTCTATTTTGTGGATGAGCCTGAGGGCTTGTCGACAGAGGAAAATTTTGAGTGGTCTACTTTATGTCAAAAAACTTCTTACCCACAGTGCAATGAATTTTAGTTCTCACTTGAGTAACTATTCCATCCACAGTGGAGATATTTTTTCTCCCATGAGGAGGGTCTACACTGGCTTTAGATCAGTTCAATTTGTTCATCCCCCCTCCAACCCAGTGGCAGGCAGCAAAAAATTTTTGCTACCACACTGTGGGTGGAGCCTACATCATGGGTGGAGCCTACATCATGGGCGATCTAGTCATGCCAGCCATATGGCCATTTATACATCTGCAAACACAGGCAGTACTAGCTCTTTGGCTGTAAATGCAGTGGTGGACTCAATTTTTTTTTACTACCACACTGTGGGTGTGGTATGGTGGGCGTGGCCAGTGGGAAAGCCCTGTGTTGCACCCAAATTAGGACTACTTTATTTCAAAACTTGGATGGGCAAAGGGGCCAGCCAGAATTTCTGCTACCGGCTCTGGCGAACTGGTGCAAACCTACTGATGCCCACCACTGCTTCCACCCCTTCCCCACCTTTCTGTGAAGAATTATTTGGAGGTGCCTCCATCCAATCTCCTCAGCTTCTCTGGTGGAATTCTTCCTGTGAAACATTTTCATGTGCTCAAAACAAGATCTGTGTTTCTTTCTGAAGGGAAGAGTAGGGAGCTTAAACTTCTAATTTTGGGTATTCTCTGTTAGATGCATTGTGTATTTGTGTGAGGCAGACAGAGAGTGTAAGAAGTCAGTCCAGTCCACTTGCTGGATATATAATGGAAGCCAGAAGACTGCTTTTGCCACTTCTCAGTTCATTATATTTTCTGTGAGTAAAATGTACCTGGTTTAAAGGTAAAGGTTTCTCTTTCTCGAAAGCCAGTTGTATTTGACTCTATGGTTCAGTGCTCATCTCTGTTTCAAAGCTGAACAGCCAGCACTGTCTGCTTCTGCAGACGTTTCTGTGGCCATGTGACAGGCATGACTAGACACCAGAGTGCATGGAACGCTGTTACTTTCCCACCAAAGTGGTCCCTATTTATCTACTTGCAATTTCTTGCTTTCGAACTGCTAGGCTGGCAGGAGCTGGGACAAAGACGGGAGCGCGTTTGCTCATGAGTAAATTTACTCATGAATAAATTTACCCAGTTTACTGTGTGTAAAGAGGCATCAGTAGCCATCATTCAATCGGGCCTAGGCCATTATTGACAAAGTAAATTGACAAAGTGAAACTTTGATGCATCTGCCTACTATGCAGGGGACGGCAGTGGCTCAAGAGGGTAAGACACTGACTGGAAGGCAGCAGGTCAGCAGTTCGATATTTAAGTACTGCACGATGGAATGAGCTTCCGTCTCTGCCCCAGCTCCTGTCAACCTAGCAGTTTGAAAGAAAGAAATTGCAAGTAGTTAAATAGGGACCACTTCAGTGGGAAGGTAAACAGCATTCTGTTCCATGCACTCCAGTGTCTAGGCATGCCTGCTACATGTCCATGGAAACGTCTGCTCAGCACTGGCTCCGGCTATAAATAGAGATAAGCACTGAACCCTAGATTCAGATACGACTGGCTTTTGAGCAAGGGTGACCTTTACCTTTATTATGGTAAACCTAAAATTGCGGTGTTTTAGTTAGGGAGCTAATAAAATTTTTAGATTTGACAAAAGTATCGGAAAGGGTTTCCCCATCCCTTTTAATGTCACAACCCACTGCATATATTACAGATTCGTCACCACTGATAACACCACCTACAGCTTTATTTGGGGACAACCTTAGTGTCTACATGGACTCCAAAATTAGCAGTGCAGCAAAATAAATGTAGTAATTGCACTGTGCCAGAAAGTAGAGACAGCAGTAAAATGACGTGGGATGGAGCACTTTAATTGAAAACACATGTGGACACATGAGTGTATCCAAATTACAACAAAGATCAAAAGAGTGATATATGTGCCAGCATAGACAGGTTGGAAATTACAGGCCTTAGGTCCACTGTATCTGGCCAGATATTAAGAGTTTCCTGTTTCTTTCTCTACTTTTTGCCCCCATAGTCTAACCTCATAAAGAATTTCACAAAAGTGGGAAGCTTGCACACTTTTATGTCTTTTTGGTACATTTTAATGTATTTACCCAACTGTGAATTTCAGCAAAAACAAGAGGCTTGCAGTGCGTTACAGATTAATAATCTTGTCATGACACCAATATTCATGAGTCATGTAGGGCCCCCTCCTCAAATGCAAGCAGTGGCCCACATTAAGTATATATGTCCCAAATGCAAAGAGAAGAATGAAAAGGAATTTGGTGTTCTTCCTTCTTAAAGTGACACCAAGAGATGAAGCAATGCCAGTCTAATAGCTATAATTATAATACAGTACAGTACTACTAAATAACAAACACGCTATCAAACAGTGTGTCGGCAAGTTTTAAAAATTATTTTGAAGAAAACAAATTAGCTAAAGAACATCCTCTTAACTTGGTTCTCTTTGAGCTCTAACAACCTCGCTTCTGTGTAGCTGAAGTTATAGCAGATGAAAGATATGTATCCTTTGATTGAATCCTTCAGCAAGTAAAGCAGGAATGAGTGTGGGATTCAATCAAAGGATTAATATCTTCATCCACTGGATATAGACACATCCAATCACATAGGAGTAACATTAAGGGAGGATATTGCAGAGGAACTCAACCTCCCCTGTGTTACTTGGAGGACCCCAAAGAGGCTGAGGGTTCCTAAATGATCAACCAACATGCTCAAATGGCGGACAACAACACACTGTGTGAATGTGGAGAGATACAGAGTCCAGCTCATTTGTTGGTTTGCCAATTACTACCGATTAGTATTCAAGTTTGGCCAACAACAAAGCGAAGAAGGTGGTTTCATTTTGGCAGTTTAAAGGTTAACCTGGATATGATAGAATAAGAAATGTAGGTCTTCCTAGTACATCTCCTTCACTGGCAGGAGGGGAAATGACCATCAAGATTGTTATTCTGGGTTGGTAACTTATTTTCTATAAATAGAAGTAAACAAAGACTCTTTATTATCTTGGGTCGGGGGATAATCGGCCACTTGCGCACTTACAGGCTCCAACCTCATCTAGAAAGAAGAAGGAAGCCTAGCAAGATATGCAGCGAGGGTGGGGGGAGGTGCCGTTGATTCTGCTATGGAGTCCAGACACCTCAAGTCTTCCCCCTTACAAATGCATAAGCCAGGGAAGGGGAAGCACATACAAACAGGGCTTCCCCACATCAAAAACGTGGAAGGTGAATGGTAGGCCACAGCGTGGAAGCACAACTCTTTCCCTTTTTTGGGGGGAAGACTACACTTCCCAGAATCCCCCAACCAATTCACACTGGCTAGGGAATCCTGGAACTGTAGTCCAGAAAAAAGGGGGAGCCTTTCGAAACCTCGATGAGGCTAGCAGGATGAAGCAGCGACCCTGTGGATTGGGGCAGTGAGACCTGTTTGCGCTTTTGTCCGCGCTGCTTTGCCACCAAAAGCTCTTGAGCGCCGCTACTTTCCGCCTGTGGAGGACGTAGGGAAGCCAAAGCGGTGGGTGGTGGGAAGGGGGTAAGATTGATGTTGGCTCAGCTGGGCTGGTTCTTATCAGTGGGATAAGCTCAGTTCAATGGCATCTGGATGGGCTGTTTATATATTCCCTTGGTGGATGTGTCAAATAAATATACAGCCCAACCCTTCCATTCATCCATCCATTCATTCATCGTGGTGTGGTGGCCTCTCCCTCGTTATTACAGCCAATGAATCACAGCACAGCTCTCGGAGAGCACTTGGTCCTGCTGGCTCCTTGCCCAGAACATGTGCATTGTTTGGAAGGCTGAGTTTTTTCCGCTTCCCAGCTTTGTCTTTCTCTTGCTGAAAGCTTTGGCTGTTCTTGGTGTCTTTCCACCTGGCAGGCAGGCAAGATTTTGCTCCCTCTGGAGTGAGTGCTCAGTGCAGCTGCTAGTCAGCGCCTGAGGCTGGCACCATTCTGCTTCTTCCCTTGGTGGATGTGTCAGCAGCACCCTCCTACCAAGCTCCTTGCCTCCGGCTTAAAGACGGCCAGGTTTTGCTCTAGAAGCCTTTTCTCCTTGTGACGTCCAAAACAGGCCCGCCTTCATTTAATCCCTTGAGGAACCAAGTCAATTTCTCAGCAAGAGAAAGTCCAAACCTTGGGATTTGTGTAGATTTCTTGCTACATCCGGATTTAAAAAAAGAAAACCAAGAAGGGAGGGAGGGAGAGATCTGCCTTCAGAGAAAAAACGAGAGGAAGAAGGAGGTCATATTCCAGTGGTTTTATTTATTAATTTGAAATATTATCCTACATCATTAAAAAGAAACACTATTAAAAGCTAGAAACAGTAAACCATTACAATGTCAGAATGAATTAAATAATATATTAAAATAATAATTTTGTATCAGAAATTATTCTGGGTTGAAAATATTTTTGTGGAAGAAACTCTGCTCAGGGAATGCCCAAATGAGGCTCCTTTCATGTCCCCAAGAGCTGGGACAGAGACAGGTACTCAATTTGTCATGCAATACTCGGGTCTTGAACCATCAGCTTGCCAGCCTTCCAGCTAACAAGGCGAGCTTCTTAACCACTGAGCCACTGCAGCAAAAACAGTAAGTAAATCATTGTAGAACGGCAATAAAGATAGGACCAGGCTGGCCATCCATGGGAGGGAGGTCCAGAGTTTGGGAACAGCAACGTGTTCCCACCATACTCACTTGTGAGGGGGGTGGGGTTGAGAGAATGGCCTCTTCTGAGAACCTTCATACTTAGACAGGCTTATCAAAGAAGATGCAATCTTTGAGAAAGATTGGCCCCAAGCTATATAGGTAAAAACCACCACAGCACTTTGAATTGTGCCTGGAAAAGGATTTGCATCTGATGGCGCTCTTGTAAAAGGAAGTAGTATAATCCCTATAACTATGCCAGTTGACAATCTAGACATTCTGGAGCCACTGAAGTTTGTGAACACTTCCCAAAGGCAGCCCCATATGGACTGTGTTACAATAACCCATCTGGGATGTAACTAAGACACATGTCACTGGACCCAGATGAGGCATCTTTAGGAATGGATGCACTACCGGTAGTTTTAGTTCTGTAAATGCCTCTGTTGAAACCTCGGCCTCCAAGCCCTAGCACCTATTCTTTCAGGGAGAGTATAAACTCATTCAGCTCTGGCTGGATCCCTATTCCTTGATCTGCCTTTGGGCTGACCAGAGGCACCTCTGCCTTCCCTAGATTTAAGTTTTCATTTATTCACTCTTATCCAGCCCATTACAGATACCAGACACCCATCTAGAACGGAAAAAAAACTTCCTCAGATTTAGATGGAAAGGAGAGATAGAGTTGGATGTAATCTACGTACTGGTGACTCCAAACCTGGTGCAGGTCAACACAAGCCAAAGTCCAGGGGTACAGTAAGAGTCCCCTAGCACCACCTTCTGGGAAGAGACTGCAGTGACTCAACGGTTAAGAAGCTCGCCTTGTTAGCTGGAAGGCTGGCAAGTTGGCAATTTGAGACCCAGGTACAGCATGATGGTTTGAGTGTCTGTCTCTGTCCCAGCTCCTGCCAACCTAGCAGTCTGAAAGCAAGAAATTGCAAGTAGATAAATAGAGACTAATTTTTGGGAAAAGATCTTGGGGACATGAAAGGAGCCGCATTCGGACGTCCCCTAAGCAGATTTCCTCCAGCAAAAATCCTTTCAACCCAGAGTAATTTCTGACACAAAATTTTTATTACCACCTTCTGTGTTCTTCCCTCCAGGACGGACAGCGCCCTCAAGTCCCATCCCAGAGAAGTGGTCTAGGGGGTATTGAAAACTGTTGAGACATCCAGCAGAACCAAGAAGAACAGTTCATGACACAGGTTATCCACCAAAGCAACCAAAGCAATCTCCACCCCATAACCAAGCTTGAAGCCAGACTGGAATGCCTCTAGACAAAATTGCTGGGAGAAACATCAACAACTTGAGATATGCAGATGATACTACCCTACTGGCAGAAAGTGAGGAGGACTTAAAGAAGCTCCTGATTAGGTTGAAAGAAGAGAGTGCAAAAGCTGGCTTGAGACTCAATATAAAGAAAACCAAGATCATGGCCACAGGCCCTATCAGTCCCTGGAAAACAAATGGGGAAGAAGTAGAAGCAGTGACAGACTTTACATTCTTAGGATCCAAGCTCACTGCAGATGGGGATTGCAACCATGAAATAAAAGGCAACTGTTTCTTGGGAGGCAAGCAATGAGAAACCTGGGGAACATAGTGAAAAGTAGAGACATCACATTGCAAACAAAAATTCGCATAGTCCAAGCAATGGTATTCCCAGTGGTAATGTATGGTTGTGAGAGCTGGACCATTAGGAAAGCTGAGCGCAGAAGAATAGATGCCTTTGAAATGTGGTGTTGGAGGAGAGTTTTGAGAGTCCCCTGGACAGCGAGGAGAACAAATAGGTTGATCTTGGAAGAAATCAACCCTGACTGCTCCTTAGAAGGTTAAATAGTAAAGATGACGCTAAAGTACTTTGGACATCAAATGAGAAGAGAGGATTCACTTGAGAAGGCCTGGATGCTGGGAAAGGTGGAGGGCAAAAGATGAAGGGGGTGGCCAAAGATGAAATAGCTAGATGGTATTGTAGATGCAATGGGCACAGAGCTGGGCGGGTTGAGGAAGATGGTGGAGGACAGGGGTGCCTGGAGGGCAATGATCCACAGGGTCACAAAGGGTCAGAATCGACTGTGCAACTAAACAATAACAAATGCTTTCCATTCAGCAGGAGTCTTTATCAGTTTGGCTGTCACCTTTAACTTCTGTATACTGTATTTCATAGAAATGGCAGGAATGGCTAGTTTTAGATGGCTACTGTGAACTTTAGATATTTTATATGCATGTTGTGGTGTGTGTTTAAGAGGCTTTTGTTGACGGTCTTGTTTGAACACCCATGGAGGGCCATTGTGCAAGACATGATTAGGCTAACTGGAACCTCCTGCTGCCTACCAATCAAGGTAGCTACCCTTCTCCAACATGTAAAGAAAGGTCAGGAAATTGTTGCAGACTACAGGTCCCATCAGGGGACTGCAGTGACTTAGCAGTTAAGATGCTGAGCTTGACAGAAGGTTGGCAGGCCAACAGTTCGAAACCTGAGTGCTGTGTGATGGACTGAGCCTCCATCATCTGTCTCAGCTTCTGCCAACCTAGCAGTTCAAATGCAAGAAATTGCAAGTAGGTAAATAGGTACTGCTTTGGTGGAAAAGATAACAACATTCTGTGCACTCTGGCATCTGGTCATGCCTGCAACATGACCATGGAAATGTCTGCAGATTCAGACAGTGCTGGCTCTTTGGCTGTTAACAGAGATTGAGCACCACATCCTAGACTGAAAGTCAGACATGACTGGCTTTCGAGCAAGGGAGACCTTTACCTTACAGGTCCCATCAGTCCCATCTAACTGCCAAGGAATTATGGGAATGGGAATAGCTCCAAACATCTGCAGAGAGCTTTCCCACTTTTCCCATGCAAGGTAGTCCAGCCCCGAAGGAGTGAGGTGGTGTTTCTCTGAGCTCAGGCTTCGGCTGATGGATGGGGAAGAGCTGAGAAGAGGCGGGGGGGAGGGGGGGTCCTTTCATAAGAGAGCAGCCAGGAAACTGGCCTCGCCCTTTAAGGGGGTCCCAATAGAAAGCAGGTCAGATGGAGCTGGTGTCTTGCTTTCTTGTGGTCCAGCTTCTCAGAAAGTCAATGACAAACCGACCCGGTGGCTCCACTGTGTAAAACCTGCACACACATATCTGCTTTTGGAGTGGGGTGGAAAAGGAACCTGTCTCACAGACCAGTGGCCCACCGTAGTCTGATGGCTTTGTAGAGAGGCCTCTGGGCTATGTGAAAGAAACATCCACCACCCCACCGCCTCCTCCTCTTCTTCCCCAGAGAAAAGGAAGAAAGGAGGGGAAAGAAGCAGAAAAATCAATATAATCGATCCAATACAGTATAGGCTTTTCCTCCCTTCTTCCCTTCCTCAGGGATGAGATTTAGGGAGGGCGACTACTTGCCTAGAGGCACTCTCTCTAATGCACCAAGGCTTCTCTGAGAAGTGGGGCTTAAAAGTAAATAGAATTGGGTGCTAGATCTTAAACAGAAAGATTGAGGAGGGAAATGGAGGCAACAGGACCCTCCACAGATGATTTATCAAACTGTGAAAAGCTGCCCTTTCTATTATCTCACACTCCACTCAATTAATCTGTGTAGGGAAGTAGTGCAGGGTAATGTCTGTCTCAACACTGTGCAATCCCTCTCTGGACACAGCTCAAGGCCTGTGCATTTTGTAAGAGTTCACCATTCAGACCATTGCTGTCAGGTGACAGTTTTCATCTGGGCTACCTCCACGAGACAAAGAAAACTATTACAATCAATACCAGTGCAAAGAACTAGAGAAGAACAACAAAGGGGGAAAGCTAAGAGATCTCTTCCAGAGGATCCAAGAAATCATTTAAACCTAGATTAGGGATGTTGAATGACCGGCAGGAAAGCACACTTTTGAACCAGGAGAAAATAAAGATGGAAACAGTATACCGAAGACCTTTACAGAAGAGATAGAAGAATAACATACTCCTTTGAAGAGGAATCCTATGATGAAGGACCTGCGGTTCTAGAAAGGAAATTAAAGCTGCTCTGAAAGCAGCAGGAAGAAATAAACCACCAGGGGTAAATGGAACACTGATAAAAACACTTCAAGCCAAAATCCTAACAAGAATATACCAACAAATATGGGATATAAAACAGTAGCCCAGATACTTTGATTGTATTGGTTAATCAAAATTATTGGTTGTTCTGAAAGAAACGGGTGTGCTTTTGCACTTGATTGGTTAAATGTACAACCTGTATTGTGGACAATAATACAGAACAAGAATCTGGATTGTTAGGACACAATATGGAGAGACACAATGGTTTCTTACAGGCAAAGGTATCAAACAAGGGTGCATTTATCCCCTTATCTGTTCAATCTGTGTACAATCTGTGTATGGAAAGCCAGGCTAGATTCAGATGAAGTAAGAGTGAAAATTACTGGAAGAAACACCAGTAATTTAAAAGTAATGCAGATGGCACCATCTTTCTGGCAGAAAACAGCAATGACCTGAAATGACTTTTAGTGAAAATGAAAAAAGAAAGTGGTAAACCAGGAATGCAGTTCAACATTAAAAAGACAAATATCATGATTACAAAAGAACTACATGACTTTAATGTTGACAATGAAGAAATTGAAATAGTGAAAGATTTTGCATACAGTAAAACACTGGATAACGATTGGATCGGATAAGCCTAAAATCGCATAACGTTAAGTAATCTGGGGAGGAGAATAGGATCAAATAACGTTAAGGTCCTATGGGATGGATCGGATAACAACCGCTAAAGCCTGTGCGGGTACAATGTATCTCTATGGAGCTTTAACATTATCCGATCCAACCCATAGGATTTTAACATGGATCGGACAACACCAAGACCTGTGGAACCAAGTTTTAGTGTTATCCGATGTTTTACTGTATTTTGGTTCAACCATCAATCTAAATAGAGACTGCAAAGAATAAACCAGAAGACTGAAGTTTGGAAGACCAGCAATGAAGGAATTAGAAAAGATCATCAAGTGTAAGGATGTGTCATTTGAGTCAAAGACCAAGATTATCTACATTCTTGCATTTCTGATCGCTAGGTACAGACATCAAAACTGGACAGCAAAGAAAGCTGACAAGAAAAGTGTATCATTTAGAATATGGTGCTGGAGGAGAGCTTGCCAGAAAGACAAGTGCATGGGTTCTAGAACAAATCGAGCCTTAATTGTCTTTGGAGGAAAAAATGAAGACACTGAGGCTACCCTACTTTGGGCTCATCATGAGAAGGCAAGATTCTCTGGAAAAGACAGTAATACCGGGAAAGGTAGAAAGCAGCAGGAAAAGAGTAAGATCAAAAGTAGGATGGGGAAAATTGTTCCCCAACATGTGGACCATGGACCTCATGCAGCCCTGTACTGTTTCTGTGGGGCCCTCCAACCTGTTTTTTTAAATTGCTGTCAATCTCAAGGAATTTCCCTTCAGACTCTCACTGTTCTTCAGGCCTCAGGCAGCACCATCTACTGCTATTTTTCATGTTCCTTTCTTACAAAAAAAAACACAATAGTAACATCACTTCTTCTGGTCTCTGTGGTTCCTTCTCTCTCTCACGGACATGCACTTGGCCATTCTGGGTGCTTGGCTCAGGTTCTCGTAACATAAACATTTCTTCATTGACTTCTTCAAAATGTTTACTTTAAATCTAAACCAGGAGGTTAATAATTTTGTTAAATTTTGATTTAAAATGTGACATTGGGCACTCTAACTTGGGCCTCTGTGTCCCAGAAGGCTGGGAACCACCACCACCCCAAGAATGCACTAAGCACTATGGGCAGTATATAAGTACTGTACAGTAATACCTCATATAACATTAGTATCGAATAACACTAAAATCGCATAACATTAAGGAATCTGGGGGGAAGAATTGCATCAGATAACATTAAGATCCTATGGGATGCTTCAGATAACAACTGCTAAAGCCTGTGTGGTTACAATGTATCTCTATGGATCCCATAGGATTTTAACATGCATCAGATAACACTAAAAATCATATAACACCAAGACTTGTGGAACCAGGTTTTAGTGTTATATGAGGTTTTACTGTATACTGTAATTGCTATCACTAAGGGAAGCCGAAGGCTTGAGTTTGCAAGAGCTGAGCAAAGCTGTTGAGGACACAACATTTTGAAGATCGATCCTTCATAGCAGGGATTCTGAACCTGGCAAGTTTGGCGCCATTTCATGCGGCCCTTCACCACCTCCACCACACCAGGAAGTGCCATGTGGTTGAGGAAGGGCAAAATGGCCGGGAGCCGGTAATGCAAGCACCGAGTCCCACCCCAGCCTCAGCTTCATCTACTTCTCGCCTTCCGGAGAGATATTTGTCTAGGTCTTGCTTGACTTGACCCCCACGGAAGACAGCCCGCCCCTGGCATCCTGGCAAGGGTGTGTTGGGGTGCTGTACAAACGCACATGGAGAAAAACCCCTTCCCCAGCTTCCCTCCCCCACCTGGCCCCAGAAGCTGTCTGAGGGAGTGTGACCCAGCCCCCGGCTTTCAAAGGTTGAGAACTCCTGCTTCTTAGAGTTACCCTAAGTCAGAGGCGTAACAACATTCTGGATCCTCTAGGCGCAGGACCTTCTCTGCGATTCAGGGCATGAGGAGTGGGTGATGTGATAGAAGAAATGCAGGTGGGGTAGGGAAGCTGGGGAAGGGGTTTTTCTCCATGTGCGTTTGTACAGCACCCCAACACACCCTTGCCAGGATGCCAGGGGCGAGCTGTCTTCCGTGGGGGTCAAGTCAAAGCAAGACCCAGCCAACTATCTCTCCGGAAGGCGAGAAGTAGATGGGGTGGGACTCGGTGCTTGCATTACCGGCTCCCGGAATCTCAGAGGCGCCCGGGAGCTGCGCTGGAAGGGATCTGGTGTCCTGCCAAGCCCAGGCAGCAGATGCTGGCCCTTCGGGATCCGGTGCCAGGGCGGCGACGCGGAGGAGGAAATGCGAGTCTTCCGCTGACTCCCCCCACCCCTGCCAGGCTCAATCCCTCGGGCGGGCGCTTCTTGCGGGAAAGCTCGCCTTGCCTTTCCTGGCAGTGAGGCTGGTTGGGAGCAGGGGGGGCGGGGGAGCCGGAAAGGGCCCCGGTTGGCTCGGCATCGGTGCAGGTAAGATCTCCACACCCTGGCGCTCCCAGGCCCAGCCCACAGCCACGGCCAGGAATAAAGACATATTGAAACTCAAGATAGGGGCTGGGTCAAGGGCGAGGCTGCTTCTGGTCTCCTAAGCAGAAGGCAGCCTGGGACAGTGGGAGCAAGCAGAGACACCGAGGGAGAGGGCAGCCCTGGGCTGGCTGGCAGCAGCAGGGCCTCCTCCGAGCCAGGGCTACGTGGGAGCTCGGCGTTGGGTCTCAGAGCAAGTGCAAAGCGCTCGCAGCGCACGATACGAATCATAAACGAATCTGGGAAAACTTCAAGAAAGCAAGGACGGCATCTTTAAAAACAAAGCGAAGCACAACCTGATTAAAGTCGGATGGACTTTTAGTTCCGAAGCAGAGGGGAATTAAGGGTCGTGGGAAAGAAGCTGCTCTGCTGCTGGCTTCTCCGCGGGGGGACAGACCCGTCACTTCCCTTGGCCTACCGGTGTGTGTGTGTGTGTCAATATTGTGCCTCCCCTCTTTCTTTCTTTCTTTCTTTCTTTCTTTCTTTCTTTCTTTCTTTCTTTCCACCAACGTCCCGTACACTTATATCAGGAGCCCTGGCGGCGCAGTGGTTAAAACTGCTGTCCTGTAAGCAGAAGGCTGTGAGTTCGATCCTGAATAGGCATCAAGGTTGACTCAGCCTTCCATCCTTCTGAGTTCGGTAAAATGTGTACCCACCCAGCATGTTGGGGGCAAAATACGAATTAACTTGTGAACCCTCCCGAGAGTGGAATGGGGCGATAGATACAAGTGGGATTGCTTTGCAATCCTTCCATATCCCCTTTGCCAATACAGTAAAACCTCATATAACACTAAAACCTGGTTCCACAAGTCTTGGTGTTATATGATTTTTAGTGTTATCTGATGCATGTTAAAATCCTATGGGATCCATAGAGATACATTGTAACCACACAGACTTTAGCGGTTGTTATCTGAAGCATCCCATAGGATCTTAATGTTATCTGATGCAATTCTTCCCCCCAGATTCCTTAATGCTATGCGATTTTAGTGTTATTCGATACTAATGTTATATGAGGTGTTACTGGTACTGTACTCGGAATGAGTCTGGACTCACCCAGAGGTGTCACCAAGGCTGCCTCTTGTCGAATATATGACAAGTTGAACACTCTCTCTTGACACATACGTCTACAGGGGATACACGTCCTATACTCATGAAAGACATTCCACGTGTCTGGTGTGTGTGTGTGTGTGTCACGGAGACACGCTCTAGTTGCAACGTCGGCCGGAGCGAGTCAAACCCCCCCCCCTCCTTTCTCAACAGATCCCAACACGTACACACGCCCCCACACTATCCTGACCAAAGACTGCCTGGCTTATATCCTTCTATCCTTCGCAGATATACGCGTGCCCTGGGAGCGACGGCGGCGCACGCCACCCGGTGGAGTTGCACACGCGAGTTGAACACGCACACGCTTTAAAAAGCCAAGCACTCACACATACACCAGGCAGAGCCAGGACCTCCCCAGGGCCCCCTTGGGCATGCCAGGATCCTCACCCCAGCTTCTGGCCGCACCGGCACCGTAGCGGCCCTGTGGAGATCCGCCGGGACCGAATTCCGCCCTCCGAGCTCCACGCAGGCCATAAGCCTTGGCCCCCCTCCCCGAAAACCCCATTCCCAGCAGGGCAGGGGGAAGAGACCCCCATCTGGCCTCCCGGCGCCTGCCTGGCCCACCTTCAGCCACGCGGGCCATTAAAGAGGGATTCCACCCGGCGGTGACGTCAGAGGCCGCCCCTCCCGCCCGCGGGGTATAAAAGGCGCCCGCCTACCGCAGTCGACTCAGCAGTCGGGCGGACAGTTCCGTGGTGCTGAAGTGCCTCCGGCTCCCTCCCTCCCGCCTCGGCCGCCGGGACGCCTTCGCCCCTGGTCGCCATGTGGGCCCGGCTGGGTTGCCGCTTGGGCTTGGCTTCCTTCTGCCTCTGCTCCTTCTTCTTCTTCTGGGAAGGAGGCGCCCAGACGTTCCCGCAGACGCGCTTCATCTGCACCTCGGTGCCGGTGGATATGGACATGTGCGCCTCTTCCATGCAGGGGGGCGTCGGGGGCGCCGAGGACCTGAAGACCACCGTCCTGCAGCTGCGCGAGACGGTGCTCCAGCAGAAGGAGACCATCATGAACCAGAAGGAGACCATCCGGGAGCTGACCACCAAGCTGGGCCGGTGCGAGAGCCAGAGCCTGCTGGAGACCCTCCCCGGGGAGCCCAAGCCGGGCGGGGGGCGCAAGGGCAGCGGATCGTCCAAAAACACCATGGGGGACCTCTCGCGGACTCCCGCCGCCGAGACCCTGAGCCAACTTGGGCAGACTTTGCAGTCACTTAAGACCAGGCTAGAAAACTTGGAGGTACACCTGTCTCTCTCTCTCACACACCCCCCTTCTCCCTTTCTCTTGTCCCAGCCGGACGTGGCGTCGGGTACCCCACCCCACCCCACCCTGCCATCTGCCAGGTCGCCTTGGGATGGCGCAGCCCTTTCCCCCCTACCGCAGTAAAATCCGAAAGTATTCGCGCCACCCGTCTGCCTGCCACGCATCCACCCGGCTTGGGTAGCACAAGTCGGGCACTTCTCCTTCTTTTTTAAACGACGCGACGCTCCTTTACTTGGTCTAATAAGCTCTAAATAAGTTTAGCGGACAGGGTCAGACAGGCGCCTCTGGGAAACGGACGCTGCGGTATTAATGTGGTTTGCTCCAATCCACTTATTCTCTTTGCTTCTCCTCTACCCCCCCCCTTCCACCCTGCACCTTACACAGCAATTTAGCAGGATGAATTCTTCCAGCCAGACCAATTCTTTGAAGGATATCCTCCAGAGCAACATTGATGACTTAGAGAAGCAAGTGCTGTCTCGCATTAACAGCCTGGAGGAAGGAAAGTACAACCCCAAGAACGAGTCTGAAGAAAGGGGGAAAATAGAAAGTACTCTAACGTCCCTTCACCAAAGGATCAGTGACCTAGAGAAAGGTAAAATGGAAACAGATGGGGCTACACAGGTCCCTAGCAGCGTTTATTTGGAATGATACACTAGGCAGGAGCCCCCAATGTCCCACCAAACTGCCCCTTGCGGAACAGTTCTCCCTTGCTCTCGGGGATTTTTTAATGGTCCAAACAGATAAATGTTTTCCATTTAATCAAATGCAGCTCTGCTGTTTGATTGCTCCCTGGAATTAATGAACAGAAGTTCCTGTTCTGTGGGTGTCTCTGTGTTTCTCTATCAATGTAAATCGAGCAACCTGCGATTATTCCAAAACCGTGTTTGTCACTTAAGGAAACAAAAACAGGGTTGCATTCTGTTAATGGGGTTTAGACTCAGCTCAGCTGGCATGGGGAAATGGCAGCTTGGTGTGTGTGTGTGTGTGGGGGGATCACCTCCTCTGTATAAATGCTTTGGGGGGGGGTCTACCCTCTAAGTGACCTAGGATGTGTAGTCCTGAGAGCAATTTGTACGTTTAAAACTCCAGCTGCTGCACCGGTTGTAGTGTCCATTGGAACCTTCTGCTATTTTTTAAATTCTGGATTGATAAGGGCTCATTAGTGCTATAGGGCATGTTAACAAATAAATTTAAGGTTGTGGGAGGCAGGAGTGAGAAAAAGACCCTGTTTTCCAGGCATTGTCCGTGTGACCGGGATTAGAGTGCAGAAATGTGCTGGAGGGATTTAAACACTGCCATCTTAAGGCTCATTATATAAGAGAGAGCGAGAGAGACAGACAGACAGAGAGAAAGACAAGAGAAGAAAGAGAGAAGCACTATATCAGCATAAATTGTTGACTCTAGTTGCTAGTCTTAAAATGAAATTAAAGGCATTCTGAACACATAATGTAATTATATGCCTAACATCATCCAGGTGGGATCACCCTGTAATACAATGCAATCTTGTATGTCCTTACTCAGAATTAAAATTCACTGTGTCCAATAGAACATGTTCCCAAATAAATAAGTTATAGGATTGCAGCCCTAATTTCCCATCTATTCATCAAGCAACGATCCTTTTTGTCTCCCCCAGGTCAGAAAGATAATAGGCCAACAGACAAGTTTCAGCTGACGTTCCCATTGCGAACTAACTACATGTATGCCAAGGTGAAGAAAAGCCTGCCAGAGATGTATGCTTTTACTATTTGCATGTGGATAAAATCCAATGCCTCCCCAGGTGTAGGTACACCTTTCTCTTATGCAGTACCTGGACAAGCCAATGAATTAGTACTTATTGAATGGGGCAACAACCCCATGGAGATCCTTATAAATGACAAGGTAAGTGTCATGCTTCTGGATCATTCTTTTGTCTTTTAAAATGTTTTAATGATAAGAAGAGTGGAAATGTGTACACACAAAAAATGCTGGAGAGACTAGCATTAAACTACGCAGTGAAAATACTGCACCCTCTCTCCAACACTCTTTGGCAAGAGGTGAACATACTCAAAGGATCTTTGCTACTGATGTCTGTTGATACAGCAGTCAAAGATCTTATACTCCTGGAGCTTTACTTTGAAAGTGAAGACATGGCAAATGAATTTAAACCCCCCACCCCCAAGTTCATTCTCTTTTCTATTCCAATTTAAATTCAAGCAATTTTACAAAACGAGTTAGAGATGTTTATATTAAGCTTGCTCTCCAGGAGAGTTATTTTAGAGTTAGAAGCCTTAATTTCCCTTTTTCTTCCCCAAAGCTTAAAATAAGAGCAATAATGTAGCATTGGATAGGTTTACAGTTACCAGGCATTTATCATGGCCCCAAATCAAGTGCAAATTACAGAAATCTCTTTGTGTGGAGGGTAATTTTGTAGGAATTTTCAGATAAGAGACTTCCTGAGTGATTGCTTCTGATTTTCATAATTGTGACCATTTTGTTTGCTTTACATTTCTGATCATCTCAAGATATATTATGATACAAGCATCCAAATTATTGAGGGTTTTTTTTTTTTTGGGGGGGGGCTGTGTGTGCATGGTCTTCCAAAATATGAAAATTATTGTGTTTTTGAACTCTTCTGAATCAAAGCTTTATGATATGAAACCTGCATCTATGCTTTGATGTTAAAAGAAACTTCACTATTAATGTCACTTAGTTTAGATTCCAAATATTTGTGATCCTTTCAGATCTTTGTCTGTAATAGTGGAGAACAGAAGGTCCTGTGGCTGCTATCAAAACTGGGGGGTGTTTTTCTTTCTTTATTAAATATGCCTAACTAAAAAGTGTGGCTGTCGGGTCTCCATCACAGTTTGCAATTGCATTCTCTATTATATGGCTTGTGTGCCTGAAGCAATCCTGTTTCTCTTTCTCAGGTAGCAAAGCTTCCTTTTATCATTAACGACGGGAAATGGCACCACATCTGCATCGCATGGACCACTCGAGATGGTGTCTGGGAGGCTTACCAGGATGGCACGCAAAGAGGCAATGGAGAAAACCTGGCCCCTTATCACCCTATAAAGCCACAGGGGGTCCTTGTTCTGGGACAGGAACAGGTAAGGTAGACCTGGGATAGCAGCAGAGGGGAGGGATGACCACTGGAGCTGGTCTTTGTGTAAAATTGTGTGCAATTTCCCATTATTTAATACAGAACTGATATGGAAAGGGCTCAGCACTAGAAATAGTGGGCTGTGTTGTGTAGATTTAGATTTTTAAAAAAGATCCTGCCAGCCTTCCAATCTTTATTGGAAATGCCATTGTTAATTTCAAATGCTGGGAGCTTTGGTTGTGCTGCGAACCTGAACATGGCTGGTGGTTTTGAGTGCCTGGCTCCCACAACACATCTCATTAAGCCTGAGCAGAGGCCTCTGGGGGCAAATATGTTCTGACTATGTCAACATGTTGTCTTGCTGCAGCATCCTTTTTGCACATAGGATACAAGGCCTTCTGCAATAAAGGGATTGGAAAAGTTACCTTTTAGGGTGGGCCGTTGGCGATTGGGGCATTCTGGAAGTTATAGTCCAAAATCACCCCAAACCCCAATAATTTGTGAAAGCTGAGCTGCAGTGACAATCCCACGGGCTCCAACTGGACTCTAATAATAATAATAATTTCATGTCAGAAGTTATTCTGGGTTGAAATGATTTTTGCAGAAGAAACTCCACTCAGAAGAAACTCCCAAATGAGGTTCCTTTCATCTCCCCAAGAGCTGGGACAGAGATGGGCGCTCGATCTGTCATGCAGTACCCGGGTCTAATAAAATGCCTAGAATAGTGCAAAGCAATTCCACACTAGAGATACGGTAATTGCAAAATTGTCTCTGAACGACCCCCCCCCACACACACACACAGCATTACAATCTGGTGGTTTTTGTTCCACCCCGGATAGGAGCAGAACAGAATGAGAGTGGAAGGAATTCTTCCATGGAATGGGAGGTGGGCAGTGATTTCTAAGGAGATGGTGTAAATCTATTTGCTTCCTAACCCAACACCCATTCAAGAACAGCTATTGCACAGATCTATCCTCTGAGTCAGTGATAAAATAAATTGGGCAGCCTTTCTCACCCACTGAACAAATTCAACATTTGTTCTGAATATGGGATCTTCAGGGCATGTTGTTAGTTTGTCAAATGGGGAACACACAGAGAGAGAGACACACACACACACACACACACACACATATATATATATATATCACATGGATTCACACACCATGGGGCACTCAAACTTCCCTCTCTCATTTCTCACCAAAGTAAGCAGTTATTTTCCCCATCACATATCCCACTAGTGACATAGTTCAATGCCACCTGCCAACACACTCACTCAGGCATACGAGGTACTCAGTCAGAAGTGAGAAGTCAAGGTATCCAATTATTTCATGCAATCTTTCAGTTCATTATATTTTCACACACAGGAAAATATCGAGATGTGGGATCAAATCTAAGCACAATTCATTTTGTTCCCGTTCTTTGCTTCCGCTTCCCTTTCCCTCCTTGAAAGACGCAGGCTTACAATGACATCATTGCTCAAAAGATGAAGTCATTGCAGTGAATTTTAGTTATTGAGAATATTTCTTTACTACCCTTCAATGAGAAAATGGTTTCCGGGAGCAAAATGAAATATCAACAGAAGTACCACACAATGATATTTCATTTTGCTCCCGGGGACCATTTTCTCATTGAAGGATAGTAAAGAAATATTCTCAATATCAATAGAATTACTATACAATGGGGACTGCAGTGGCTCATGTGGTTAAGAGGCTGACTGGAAGGCAGCAGGTCAGCAGTTTGATACCTGAGTACTGCACGATGGAATGAGCTCCCGTTTCTGTCCCAGCTCCTGCCAACCTAGTAGTTTGAAAGCAAGAAATTGCAAGTAGATAAATAGGGACCAGTTCGGTGGGAAGGTAAACAGCAACCCAGGCACTCTGATGTCTAGATATGGCTGCCACATGTCCACTGAAACATTTGCAGATACAAACAGCACTGGCTCTTTGTCTATAAGCAGAGATGAGCACTGAACCCTTAGAGCCGGATACGACTGGCTTTTGAGCAAGGGTGACTTTTATCTTTACCTACCACACAATGAGTTACAGTAGATCTGAAGCAACATTAAATGTGCACACACCACATACCACTTCAGGAGAGTTAAAAGAGGGATTAAAAGGATTGGGGGAAATAAAATATCCCTGGCTGGCATCTAACAGATAGCATCTGGAGACTCAGGTAAGCCTCAAGAAGAACAAATCCTCAATCACAAGTGCATTGGCAGGGCTAGAACTAGGAACCAAGGCTTCTATTTTTGATGCTGTTCCTTCGATGGAAAAGGCACTTCAGAAAGGCACATTCCCTCCCCTGTATTGAGTTCCTCTGATGCAGTCTAAACCTGCCACCATAAAAGCTTTCTGGCTGCTTGAAGTGCCTACTTTTGCCAGCCTGTAGGATGGACAGTATTGGGCTCTCTCTTGGGCAATGGTAGAAATGAGTACATGCCTTCTGTCTCCAGAGAAAGAGAGGGCAGCTTTCAACCCTTTTTGTTTTCAATCGTTCTATTCAAGGACACACTGGGTGGTGGATTTGATGCCACCCAAGCCTTTGTTGGAGAACTGGCTCATTTCAACATCTGGGACCGAAAGCTCACCCCTGGGGAAATCTACAACCTCGCCACTTGCAGCACCAAAGCCCTGTCGGGTAGCGTCATAGCCTGGTCGGAGACCAACATTGATATTTACGGTGGAGCCACCAAATGGACCTTTGAAGCCTGTCGCCAGATCAACTAAAGTGCTGAGCCTCTTCCTTTCCCATTTCAAATCCATCCAGCCCTTGCTTAACAGCCTCTCTCCTCACCAAGGAATGAATTATGGACAACTGTTTCCTTTCTTTTTTTTTTCCTTTTCCTACCCCCCCCCTTTAATAATTTCTGTTGCTTTCCCCAAAAGAAACCAGTCACTATTTTTTTTTTAAGTCTACATTTTTCTGACAACTGATGTCAAAGAGGAGAGGGTAAATTGTTTCCCTTCCTCTTTCTTTTGTCCCTTTCTCCTTTGAATTGAGATTTTTATCCCCCACCCCCATCTTTTGCTTTATGAAGTCTCATTACGAATAGTCGATTTTGATTTATTTTATTTTTTACTTCTGGCTTGCCAACTTCATTTTGAAGCCTGAGTGCCTTTGGGCAGGTGCAACTCTTTCAGCACATTTGTCTTCATTTGCATACTTTTAAAAAAAGGATATTTCTATATTCCTACTCTTCTCCATGTCTTTTAAGCAACCGTTCACCGAGGGAGGGCCGATACTGTACTTATTTTTTTTATTTTGTATTATCAACTATTCTGTGATGGTAGGAGGACAAATGCTTTTGAATGACACAAAATGGTGGCTTGACTAGGAGACTTGGAAAGGGGGCCAGACAATTCTCCTAAACTTCTTCTGAGGCCTCATAGCCCCCTCCCCCGACCTACTGTGTATAATCCTGGCTATGGCCAAGGCACAAGAGAGCCATCTTTGCCCTCTAGGGGCATATGTGAGACTCAGGTGCATTGTCAGGCTAAGGGTCTATAGATTATCTGGATCCTGGCCATTTCTCCCATAGGAGTAGCCATTTCCTATCTATTTTAATGGAGCTTCAGCATGGCTCCTTTTCCTACTCTGCCTTCATCTTGCTGTACAGCTAGAGAAGCTGCCTCTGTTAGCCATTGCAAAGCCTAGGCATGGAAACCCACGGAACCTTTCCTTCCACAGGCGTTAGTTTCTGCTTCTCCCAATGTTTGGAGACCTGAAGACCCCAGCAGACGATGCTTCGGTTCTTCCCTTTGATCTCTCCGTTCTTGGTTCCACTGCTGGCTCTGGTTTGCCTTTCCTTCTGAAGGCCGTGCATATTGGGCTTCTTGCAGAATACCTTGCTGAGTGATGGGGGGGGAAGAGATGGGATTATCTTTCTTATCAATTTTGAGAAACATTCCCATAACCGTTTACTCTCTAAGAGCCATAAACTTGAAGGGCTGGGGCTGGGTGGGTGGGGGGAGAGGGAGTGGACAATGGCAGTAAAATGCAAAGCATGCTGCTGCTGTCTGGCTTCCTCAGCTACTACTGCTGTTGAGGTGAGATTTTTGCCCTTGAAAGGCAAATAGGGTTCACTGCTGGTCAGAGGTGGTATAGCTGGCTTAGAACGCCTACCCTAACTTTATTGGGCCCAATGGGATGCAAGGGGCACTTTGCTTTCATAAAGGTTAAGAGTGCTTCCTTTCTGGAAGGAATAAGGAATCATTTGAAGGGAGGGTTTTAAGCAAATCTGTATAGAAATGATATGGAGGGCAAATCTCGGTCTGCCCATGAAGTGCTTATGAAGAGTCTAGGAGGGTCTCTTCATCTAGTTCTTCGTTCAGAAAACCGTCCAGAAAACAGCCTGCCCTGTATTTTTAAAACGACACAAGAGATGACTTGTGGGTCCTATAAATGGGCAGAGAGGCTCTACAGTCCCGTTGCAGGTGGTGGACAGCTCACACTTCTTATTGTAACCCTCAAAACAAGACCTGTTTGCACCTGGAGAGGCACCATCTCTTCTAGGAAATGGGAAAGGGGTAGCCATTGGTCCTTTGTTAAGGAGGGGGAAATTGTGCGGGAGCGCCTCTTTTGTTCCCACCTGTAGTGGCACTGGGTTCCAAAGTGCTGTGTTATTTACCTGTGATGCTGTGCCAGTTCATGGAAGGGCCCTTCGGTATTCTGTAGGCTTATAGAGGAAGCAAGGGGTGGACTGTTTGTTTCCTGCATGTTTCAGTAGGTGCCTCAATCGTGTTTTACCTGGTCTAATGCTTACTTGCTTGCATGGGCTGCTGCAGAGCTGTAGGGGTTTGTTGAGCGATAGTTCATGCTTTAAAAACAAAAGTCATCCAAGCACTTTCATCGTGGTCAGGTGTGACTGGAGAGAGGTAGCTGATGATGCAGCTTTCTGCCCAGTGATCAATAGCACTACACTTCTTTTTAAAAAATTTCTGAGAGAGAGAACAAAAGAACCAGCTAAAATTCTGGTAATTAGGCAAATGGTGGGAGTTGTTCCCCTTGGCGTTGTTGTATCCCATAAGTCCTGGGATCTTCGTGATCTCAGGTCAGTGACTGAGCTACTCTTTATGCACCTCAATGGTGCAGTGTACACCGTACAGTTTGGTGAGACCTACTGATGGTTACCAACATGAATGTGCTTGGAATTGCCCCTTCAGTGCCACTGTGGGTGATCTCTTTCCATGCTGGGCTTATGGGCAGCCCTAGGCCTGCTTTTGTGAACATGGAACACAGATCTGATCCACCTATAACTAGCCCATTGTTTGATGTGACTGATGTTCCCTCTCTTGCACTGAGTAATACATGCCTCTCTCAGGTATTGTCCTTTTATAAAACAAAGCAAAGCAAATGGAGCATTACACAAGTGGTGTGTGTTTGTGTGTTTCTCAATAAATACTGTCTAGCACTTCCCAAACACCTTCTCTTAAGGAGGCAATTGACTGGCCACTGTCACATATGTAGTTCCACCAAGGATAAAGGAGACATTGTTTTAAGTCAGGAGTCAAGTCTGTTGTTCAGCTACAGGTCTTAGCAGCCTTTGGTAGCATCACCAAAGTTAAAGGATTATGAGAGCTGTAATGCAGTACCTTCTGAAAGGGCCAAAAATGCTCTTTCTTTGGTTTAGGCAAATGGGTGAATTAACGACTAATGCTAAAGATGCATAGCTTTAACCTATATGCTATTCGCTTCTCGGGAACCTTCTTAAAGCCAATGTTCAGAATCACAGCTGTGATGTGATACTGTACTACTTTGCGATATTAGTTGAAATAGCATATCCTGTCCTTGAAAGTTTAGCTACTATTAACATAAACGCACAAACACACACACAAAGTGTAAAAGGAGTTTACTACAAAGAAAGGTATTTTTTCTTAGAGAATAATATATAGAAAATGAACGGGTACTCCCTAAAATACTTTTAAGCTTCAGATGAAGGATAAAAGGGTGATAAAGCTTATTTTGAAATATGTAATGTTTTATACGGTTTCTTTTGTAAAAGATTTCGAGGTTTGTACTAATAGATTCGCAGCCATCACCCCTTTAAATTATGTCACTCTCTCCGATCTCAACCAAGGAATTTTTCCTAGCTAGGGGAGAGAAGGGAGGGATGAAGGACAAGCTCGTGAGGCTTAACGGAGCCATTTTGGCTAACTTTAAAGCTGTGGCAAATGAATATGCAACATGGATGGGCACGTAATAAGCAGTTCAAGGTTGATGCTGCTGCACTGTTGGAAGGCTGCTACTTGTCAGAGACTGAAGTGGGTCACGTGACTGCCTGTGTGAAAACACAACACTAGAGTGCTCAGGAAAAAAAAATCTGAATAGAATGAACACTAACCCAGATTAGCTATTTTCCCTTCAAATTTTGACTCGCAGCAGCACAATTTGAAGCAGTGCTTGTTAAACCTAGCCAGCCAACAAAATTGTACCTTGAAACATTGATCTGGTAATTATCCTTATTGGAAACCTTTTTGAAACTAATAATGAATGTGAAGTACAAGCTGATGAGGGGGGAATACCATGTAAAGATCAATAAATCCAGTCCAAATTGCGTGTGATTTGCCAAAAATAAATACATAAATAAAAAGGGTGATAGTGATATAATTGTATATATTGTACAGTGTGATAGGTTAAATGTTTCTTGAGTTATTATTCTGTTAACCAAAGCTGTATATTTTTCCTGTTTCCTGCTATCAGTCTTTACTGGGTTTTGAATGAGTTGTTGTTCTATCTTTACATGCACAATCCACATCAGCAGTTCTTAAAATGTACCGTTTCTACTGGTTCTTCATGCTTTCTTTTCTTTCTTTTTTCATTTTATTGCTGAAACTACATGAATTGTTGAGTTTATTTTTACACAATAAAGAGTGATGAAAGACAGTAGACGGCACCTTATTTCCCAAATGTTTCTGGCCCAGACCAAAGCCAATCACCAGAGCACAATTGGCTTGTTAGCAAGGAAACTCCCTTAAGTGAACTCCCTTTGGGAAAAAGAGGTGTCCTTTCAGTGGCTGAGCTGACAGGAAGCAGAGATCTCACACCGCTCAGGTCCTCTTGGGTTGTACTCACAGCAGTGACTATGGCCTTCTGCCACCATTCCACAGCACCAGCCCTGGAAATGACATGTGGCAAATTTCCCAGCCAAATGGACCAGGTGACCACCGGCAGCCATATGCCAATTGGCTCTTCCTTGAGCATAAAATCCCCCTTACTGCCAACTTTTGTGTCTGAAAGTTTTGGTTTGCAGCTTTGATTTCTTCCTCCAGTACCAATCAACCAGAGATATCTCTTGTTTGCTGTTCTGTATATCCCTTGGTAGGGGACTGCAGTGGCTTAAGTGGTTAAGACCCTGACTGGGAGGTGAAAGGTCAGCAGTTCAAAAACTGAGTACTGCATGATGGAATGAGCACCCATCTCTGTCCCAGCTCCTGCCAACCTAGCAGTTCAAAAGCAAGAAATTGCAAGTAGATAAATAGGGACCACTTCAGCGGGAAGGTAAACAGCATTCCGTGCACTTTGGTGTCTAGACATGCCTACCAAATGTCCACCGAAAAGTCTGCAAATGCAGACAGCGCTGGCTCCTTGTCTGTAAACATAGATGAGCACTGAACCCTAGAGTCGAATATGACTAGCTTTTGAGAAAATATCCCTTGTTCTGTATCCACTTTTTATTTCTTCTGTCTGGCCCATCCTTATAGATCCCTACAGTGTGTAAGGGCTGAATGGGAGGCGGGCTCACCCTGAAGTGAAGCTTTTGTACAAATGCACACATACACACCATGATCCTCCAAAGGTAGCACATAGTTCCCATCCATGTCTCTTAACAGCCTTGCAGGGCTACAAAAAAAGTTGTCAGACTCTTCAGTTTCATACTTCATACAGCCTGCCCCTGGTCAGACGCTGACCCCAAGGAATGGGTAAACAGGTCAGTTGGTGAAAACAAAATCATCAGCAAGTTGTGTGAAATGTGCAAGACTAATAAGTTGCATCTGACATTCAGTTTGCATGTGGGCTGTTCTCAACCTCTGCCACGTGAAACTTTTTATTATTTAATTTGTCAAATCAAAGAACAGCATAGAACAGTAAAAGAAACAGAAGTTTGTCTTAATTTGTCACATTAGCCATTACTACTTCTAGTAGAAAAACTCAAAGCCATTATTTGGCCACCTTGTATGATGGCCAAGACGCACCAACAATACTCCAAAATGCCTGGTGGTTGGAAATGAAAATACAAAAAGAAAAAAACCCATCAAAGACATGTGTCTTCTCTTTCCCTTGGTAGCAGAGTTGGGGAACAGCAAAGAAGTGGGTGGATCCCAAGGCAAGGTTTTGAACAACTGTGGCCTTGAACAACTGTGGCCACATTGCAAAGACAAGCTTTGAGAGACTTCACGCCAGTTTTTACTTTGGCAGGTCCAGTTAATGACATCTTTACCTCCCGTCTCTCCCTTTCATCACCTTCTGCCTTAGTTGTCAGGGAAACAGCATCTTGGAACTTGACTCTTCTCCATTAAGTGTCTGTGACCCCATGGTAAAGCTTCCCTTGATGAAAGTTTGATGTTACAGTTTGCTTTGTTTTCCAAGGCTGGGGTGGGGAAATGGAGGAAGCTTCCTATTATTAGTAACCTGACCTTGATCCAGGAAAGCAGCCTTCATTCCTTTCTGAGGGATTCTTTCAGCTGAGTCAGCAAATGCCTTGAGCATGTACCATCAGCAACAGGCACAACATTTCAAAGCAGTCCGCATGAAGAAGAGTGAGAAGGGATGGCTCAAGGCAGGAATCACCGATGTTTGCAGGCACACACACACACACGAACACTTCCCCATCTCCTAGCTACCTCTATTCAGATGAGTACCTACCGATTATTACTAGCAGCAAGTTAACAATGACCTTGGAAACAGCAGCTTGAAACATCCATTCAGCTGAGTTGCAAGGAGAGATAAGTGGGGTCTTGCTGGTTTTGAGGCCTGACAGTGGTTCAATTTTATGTCCTTCTCACCCGCACTTGGCCAGAGCAGTCCTCAGGAAAGACGGGGGAAGCTGTGTGTGTTCACTGCTTCTGCTGGCAACCTTAGTCTCCTCTGCTTGGCTTGGCATGTCCCTAATGTAAGGCTTACAACATCCGTCCTGCTATAGAGTGCTATTAGGAACACACCAAAACAAGTGGAGGAGACAAAGATTGAGGGGGCGGCGATGGTGGCGGCGACAACTGGAGCAAGGGTGCAGGCCGCATAAAATGGTGCTGTGGGCCACGTCTGGCCCATGGCCCATAAGTTGAGAAAGAACCCCTGCTCTAAGAGTTGATGTTCAAAACATATATTTTCTAAATTGGGGGACTGCAACCCAGTACAATCCCCATCTCTGTGTGTCTAGTTATATAGAACTCTTTCTTGTAAGCAGAATGTTTTTCCCAAAAAAAAAAAAAAAATGAACCATGGAATGAAAGTATGCATGTGAGAAAGTGAAGCACATTCAGGAAATGAATAGTAAGACACATATTGAGACATAATGCGTTGTCATTATAACCTGTGGCATAGCAGAATGACTAGACAAAAGCAGATGGCAACTTGTGTGGAAATGACATTAATAAATTCTTCTCACATTTCTGGATATTTGTAGATATGCTTAATAAGAATGTATGGAGAAGTCCACTAGGCAGTAATTTGTTTATTTATTTATTTATTTTGATTTCTATTGCCACATGTCTGTTTCTCCAAATTGCGTCATCTGACAGTGCAGTGCTGTCAAGTTTGAATCCGAATCCTGGATGCTGGAGGTAGCGTGAGAATGTTGTCATATAAGAGATGAGGACAAATTTTCCCAAACATTTTTGAGATGGACATTTAGAGCAAAGGTGCCCAAAATTTTCAGACCATGGTCCGGTCATATGGTTGAGTGGGCCGGTCATGTGGAAATAAAATGCACCTGCACATCCGCAAAATGTTGCTGTAAATGCACCTGCGGCTGCTGTAAATGCATTTGTGACAGCCGTGGGTGCTTTACGGCAGTGTTTTGCACATGTATGTTTAACTTCTGCCTCCAGAAGCAGTGAGGGCATCATGGGTCAGATTGGTGCCACAGGCTGGATCTGGACTATGGGTCATAGTTTGGGCATCCCTGATTTAGAGCATACGCACATAATAGATGCCTGTTAGGGCATACCTAGAAAGGATGACAGATAGTTATTATTATTATTATTATTATTTAGATTTATATGCCGCCCTACTTGGCAAAAACCAACTCAGGGCGGCTTACAACATAAAATCGAATACAATACAATATAACAGATCAACAGTACAAAATCACAGCATCCCACAATACAGCGCAACAAAATAAATATAAACATAATATAATCAAAATACAGTCCGTAACAATATTCAGTACAAATAGACAGTAAACAATATATTCACAATACGGTTCATACCCAATATGAAAAATATAACAATATCATAACAAAATAATAATAGTAATGTAATAGCAATTAAATATCATAAAAATACAATAATATAATGCAATAAACAGCAGAATAACTACACATAAATCAACATTGTCAATACGGAATGACGGGGCTCGGAAGGCGGGCGGGAGCTTCGCCTCACCTCCCACAGGTGCAGGCATTCTTCTCCTCCCCCGGGCGTGATGGCAGGGGCCCGTGCGGAAGGCAGGAGCGTCCTCAACCTGCCGTGGCTGAAAGGTCTTTTATCAGCCCCTGTGCCGGAATGACGGGGCTCAGAAGGCGGGCGGGCGCTTCGCCTCACCTCCCACAGGTGCAGGCATTCTTCTCCTCTCCCGTCGAATGTGTTAAAACGTCGAATGTGTTTTTGTATGATGCATGTTTTTGGTTTACATCTTACTTCTTCTGTATTTGTTCAGCTGTATAACTCATTGGTCATTATTAAAAACATATACAGTACATATATATCTGTTGCAGTTTATTGAAATATTTTGTTGACAGGTACACATACACATTATGATTACAGTAAAAGAAGTTTCAATGAAATATTGATAGCAATGGAAGAAGAAGAAGAAGAAGAAGAAGAAGAAGAAGAAGAAGAAGAAGAAGAAGAAGAAGAAGAAGAAGAAGAAGAAGAAGAAGAAGAAGAAGAAGAAGAAGAAGAAGAAGAAGAAGAAGAAGAAGAAGAAGAAGAAGAAGAAGAAGAAGAAGAAGAAGAAGAAGAAGAAGAAGAAGAAGAAGAAGAAGAAGAAGAAGAAGAAGAAGAAGAAGAAGAAGAAGAAGAGTTAATCAAGATCTCTGGGAATACAAAGGTGGTACCCGGCATGCTCAGGAAAACTGCAATGTTTGGAGAAACATTGTTTTAAAAAATTCAAAAGGGGAAAGAAAACTCCTACCCCAAAATGTCAAGAAATATGTTTTGAAGACACAGAATGGTGAGGATCCATTGGTATGCCTAAAAACAGGCAGGTGGGAGTGCTGCAGATGGAATGGATTATTCTGGGAAATTATATGGCTGGCACTCTTGCTTCTTCTTCTTCTTCTGTGTTTAGGCCAGACATGAAACTGCCAAAATGAAGCCAGCTTTTGGAGATTTCATTCCATAGTTCCTTTTATCTAACCCAGTTATTGTCTGTTTATCTGTTTTGTCCATTTTAAAAGTTTTCAGTAGTTTAATTCTGTTTTAATTATTTAGTATATTTTAATTATTATTCAAGTTCAATTTTTTTTAACTGTATAAATGTTATGGGTTGTTTTTAAAAAATTATTTCACCATGGGGAGAAAGTTGGTAAAACAAACAAATAAAATCAAGCCTCTTCTAATTCCAGAACAGGTAATCTTTAGACCTGGAAAGTGTTGCACCACACAAAACTTAAATCTAACCTATCATAATTGAAGATGGGGGACTGCAGTGGTTTAGTGGTTAAGATGCTGAGTTTGACAACTGGAAAGTTGGCAGGTCAGCAGTTCAAGACCTAAGTGCTGCATGACAGAGTGAGTTCCTGTCTCTGCCCCAGCTCCTGCTCACCTAGCAGTTTGAAAACAAGAAATTGCAAGTCGACAAATAGGTACCACTTTGGCAGGAAGGTAACAGCATTCCATGCACTCCTGCCACATGACCACAGAAAGGTCTGCAGACGCAGACAGCACTGGTTCTTTGTCTATAAACAGAGATGAGCACAGAACACTAGAGTCGGATACAACCGGCTTTCGAGTAAGGGCAACATTTACCTATAGAAGTGGTTTTGAAACACATAAAAGAAGTGGAGCAGTATTTGTCAGCCGTATAGTGCCATATGATACTGTCCACCATCAACTGCTGCCCAAAAGCTCTATCTCCTTAATAAAGATGATAGAGTAACAGAAATGCTTTTATTCTCCTTCAAATCTGTAGATTCTTTGTTGAATTTTAAGTGAGGTACGGTCTGTGGAGAAATCAAAGGAATGGTTTGTTACAGGATAACATCTTGTTACCATTACTTTTTAACATTTACATAAATAACTGATGTTCTCATATGCCTGAAGTTTCGTCTACACTGATGATCTTTCCTTGACATTTCAGAAGGAAACCCTTGAGTCCATCATGTACCAGCTAACCTCTGCCTTAAAAGATAGTTCCTTGTCTTATAAAAAAGAACCAACTGAAACTAAGTGATTTCAAAACACGACACTGAGTCTTCCACTTAAACAACGGAGAAGCAGAGAGGAAGCTCTAAGTTAGGTGGGAAGGAAAGACTTTGGAACATTGCTCTACCCCAGGGTAGACTTGGCTTTCCAGATGTTCTTGGACTTCAAGTCCCAGAAGCCCTGATCAGCAGGAATGCTGACTTGAGCTTCTGGTAACTGAAGTCCAAGAACACTGGAGAGCCAAGTTTGCTGACCCCTGCTCTAGCCTGTACTATTTGGGTCTTTCTGGATTGAACCCTGACCTACAAAAATTGTCTAAACAGTAAATGCCGCATTTACATATATGTATTTTACACCCTACTATGTGTACAAAAGATCTAATAAATGGCCAAGATAACACTATTGAAGTAGCCCACTTCTGGTAAAAAAATATTCTAATTATTTTAACAATTGAAATACAGGTAGCTTTGATTTATACCTATGTTATGAACTGCTGGAACGCTCAATAGTTTAGGTATCTGACTGTGGAGTCAGAGGTTGGGAGTTCAATTCCCCATTGTGCCTCCTTGTCAAGGGCTGGGTTCAATTATACATAGGATCCCTTCTAGCTCTGCAGTTCTGAGTTTATATTATTCATATACCTCCATAATTTTAAATTGCACAATGCTGCAATAGATATAAAGAAATATAGACACTGAAAAAAAAATTCTAGTAGGTCCCATCTGCATCAGCAAATAAAAGGTAATAAGCATTGTGATAATAAGAATGTTTATTTGGTAAGTCCCATTGTGTCCGATGGTTAGCATCCACATACACGTCTACAAAGCTGCAGTCTCAGTGGTGGTAACTTTCTATCTATTTCCCATTTTAATGTTATCTAACAATGCCTTAATAGTGTTGTTATTTTTTACCCAATAAAAAAAAACCACACAATACTCTTTCGAGTACAGCTTATTTATTGCACGAAGCAATTTCTGCCTTTGCCATCAAAAGGCTATTTTTATGAGGCAACATGTACAGCTCACTTTGTATTTCTGATGGAGTGCCTATCCCTCCCACACCATGGCTGTTTGTTCTTTCCCATATAACAGTCCCTGGCTTCTAGCCAGATAATTCTTCATGGGCAGCAACAACAAAAAGTTGTTTGGGTTGCAACCTTGTGTTCCATCTGCTGGGAAAGAATGGCAAAAACATCCACCACACTACTGAAGTGGTGGTGGTGGGGACTATAATATGACCCTATAATAACTGGTACAGTATAATAATAATGTTGTGCCAGAAATTATTCTGGATTGAGAAGATTTTTGCTGGAGAACCTCTGCTCAGGGGATGCCCAAATGAGGCTCCTTTTATGTCCCCAAGATCTTTTCCCACCGAAGTGGTCCCTATTGATCTACAGTAATACCTCGGATAACGCTAAGACTTGGTTCCACAAGTCTTGGTGTTATCCGATTTTTAGTGTTATCCGATCCATGTTAAAATCCTATGGGATGGATCGGATAATGTTAAAGCTCCATAGAGATACATTGTAACCGCACAGGCTTTAGCGGTTGTTATCCGATCCATCCCATAGGACCTTAACGTTATTCGACCCAATTCTCCACCCCAGATGGCTTAACGTTATGCGATTTTAGCCTTATTCGAGGTAAACTTTATCTGAGGTATTACTGTACTTGCAATTTCTTGCTTTTGAACTGTTAGGTTGGCAGGAGCAGGGACAGAGATGGGTGCTCAAACCATCATGCAGTACCTGGGTCTCGAACTGCCAACTTGCTGGCCTTCCAGTTAACATGGTGAGCTTCTTAACCACTGAGCCACTGCAGCCCTCACTGGTACAGTAACTATGTTTTTACATTGCTCCTTGACTCAGACAACCTTCATTTTACATCTTTTTGTTGACCAACCTAAGAAGCTGTTGTTTCGCGGCTAGACCATTGAACACTATCCAAAGTGCTGAACCTGTTTCAGGAGATAAAGTTCAGCACCCTGTATAGCTCCAATTAAGACTTGAACCTGGAGCAGATCAACCCTTCTCCAAAAAATTCAGAATCACCAAACACCACTAAGTTCTAATTTCTGGGGAAATTGCTAAAGTTGTTATTTTAAGAAACAGGTAGTTTATTTGCTATGGTTTTTGTCTTCTCAGCATTGTGTAGGAGGGACTCAGGAATAATTTGCAATCACCTCAGTAGTTCGCAGACCCTGATGTGTAGGTCTACGGAGCAATCCCTCTCCACTTTTCATTTTTAGACTGTAGTCAGATGCAGACATTATGGATGGCAAAATGCAATATGCGCTGCTGTTTTAATTAATTTCCCCTCATTTTTACTTCATATCATAAAGCTCATATACTATTTTGTGCTAATGGAGATAATATACTGGCTCAGTGGTTTAACTTTAGGGGAAGCTGAAGGCTGGGGGTTTGATTCCCCATTGTGCCTCCTGGGAGAGGAGCCAGCCTGTGTAGTTTTGGGTCCCCACAAAGACAATGGTAAAACTACATTTGTGTAGGAAATCCTGGAAAAGATTGCCATAAGTCAGAACTGACTGAATGGTGTGTTGCTGTTGTGTGCTTGGGACTATTTAGCTTGCTTAATACTACACAGGTTGAATCTTCTACAATAAACAGAGGAGAAGCAAACTCTTGATTCTCCCAAGAAATACAGCATTGTGTTCTAGCTCATTGAACTATTCACCTCATATTGACTTACAGCTCTAGCAATATGGATGTCAAATTTAAGTCATTCCCCTATCCCCATTTATCTGCACATCATCCATTTAAGGTAGTTAGAGTGAAAAATACCAACTTGTTGAAGGAAGCCAAGTAAATTTTGTGACTGAGCAGAGATTTGAAATTGGGTCTTCCGGTTTCAAATCCAACATTGCAGTGTTTGCACTATATTGGCTCTCTCAGATCAGTGCTTGCTACATAAATGGTGGGAAAGGTGAAAAATATTGGTGATGATGGACAAAAAACTATAATTGTGTCTGATGTGCATAATACATAGATATGCAAGCTAAACTGCCCAGATTTGGAGCATTGGAATAGTGCAATTCTACATATAATACACCAGTTCTAACCAAATCATGGTGAGGCAAAGTTCCTCATAAGAATTTTTCCAAATGGCCATGTAGTTAGCAAAGGGGGACCTCGTGTTTCCTAGTCAGCATCAGTTGCACGCATAGATTTTATGACAACTTAAGCTGAACACTTGCTGATCATCCTGTCTCACACCCACATCACATCTGATGATTGGTATTTTGTGAGTCAGACGAAATGTGCTTTCGGCACGACCCTGAGTGTGACAGCTGGATGGTTGTCAGGAAGTACATAGCTTGTTTTTTGTCTGGTTTTTTTTTAACCACCTAAAATGTAGCTTAGTTCTGACATGTTTGAAAGGGTCATATTGTCCTTGTATGCCCTTTAAATTATTTACTATATTCTGATGTGCTATTAAGGCTTTAAAAATAGGCCTCAGAGCCAAAATGTCTGGAGTCAACGATCCAGTTAATCAACTCATATAACAGTTAAACAGGCTGCTATGTTTCATTTCAGGCTTTTCTAAGGACGCCTGTCAGCTAAGAAGCTGTTTCTCACATCTTCTCTAGCACTCTCCAGAATTCCTATTACTGTACATTTATTTCCCACATGCTTTAGTGCAGCTTTCAGAACGTTCACAAACAGGCTGGAAACTTCCATGTAACATTTCATTTCTGCCAGAAAGGAACCACAGACTCCGATGTGGAAGGGATTTCATGGACCATCTGTGCCAGCCTTTTGCCAGAGAGGTATAAGCCTGCTGAAAACTGTCTTTGTGTGTATATCCTCAGTTCCAAAGATGGACATATGCCTTGTAATTTTGACATCCAGTCAATTCTTGGAAACTAATCCAGTCAAATGCTTGCCTCATCTGATGCTGACAACTCCCACTCTTAAGTAGAGATGGGCCGCTCAAAAAAAAAAATCTATTCTGTGCACAGCTTACACATGTTTATTTTGAGTCCTCTCAGCGGATCATCTATTTTTTTTCTCTTTTGTCCATGAACAAAGAAACGCTGAGCCCTAAAATAAAAACCTTCCAGCATAGCCACAGATAGCAAACACTGTGGCATTCTTGTGCTCTCGTATACATACTCTCCTCGTAGAAAATCACTAAGACGCTGAGTTTGAAGACTGAAAGGTTGGGTTTCGATACCCAAGGGCTGCACTTGGGGACATGAAAGGAGCCTCAATCCCCTGAGTGGAGGTGCTCCAGCAAAAATCCTTTCAACCCAGAGTAATCTCTGACACAAAATTATTATTACAGTAAACCCCCTACTTATGTAAAAAGTCTGTTCTGTAGGCTTTTATGTAAATTGTTCTTTATGTAATTTGAAGCATACCCATAGGAGAAATGAATTTTTACGTAACTCGAAGCAACTCCATAGGAAAAATGATTTTTAAAAAACATAAATTGAAGCAAATCCATAGGAAAAATGAATTTTTTACATAACTCAAAGCACACCCATAGGAAATTGCATTATGTAAATTGGGACATTTTTAAGTTTTAAAGTTTTAAATTGAGGGGTTTTTAGAAATGTTTTAAAGAGTGTTTTATTGTTTTTTTTTTTAATGAATTGTGAGCCGCCCTGGGTCACCTCGGTGAGGAGGGCGGTTGATAAGTATGACTAATAAATAAATACATACATACATACATTGGGACATGGTTTTAGTGCAAAATCATTATGTAAGTTGAATTTTATGTAACTCGCTGCATATGTAAGTCGGGGTTTTACTCTATTACCAAATGCATTTAAGCTCTGTAGGACATGATTAATGATACGACAAAAGGATTCTGAAGGAAGAAGGACTGGTTGGGCTGTAATATGTACTGTATAATGTAAACAACTGGCCTCCCAATATTTCCCCCCTTTCTACAGCTTCCAAAATATTTTATAACCTACTCAAAGCCAACATTATTTACCTGTAGAATTAGGTGCAATATGTTACATCCCCTGCAATAGTAGTGTTGTGTTAATTTTTTTCTACACACCCAGCAAACACATGGGTTGGGTTTTAATATGAAAAACAGAGAGAAAGAACTTCACAGGAGGAGTTATCAAAAGGATGGGGCATGCATTTTCAGGCAGCATGTTCAAGACAGGGCAAGGAATGGAAATCAGCTGAGACTTCTCAATGGAATTGGACAATAATTCCTATCCCCACTCTTAAGCAATCAGTTCCATCATACGGCCACTCTCAGGACCAGCCCTACCATTAGGTAGACAGAGCAAGGTGGCCTCCTCAGCAGTGGTGGGATGTCAAAAATTTTACTACCCCACCGTGATGTCATTACAGTGTGGGTGGAGCTAACATCATGATGTCATGTCATGGGCGGGGCTGAAGAAAAAAATACAGGCTAGCAGCTTCTCTTCCTCCCTGTTTTGGGAGGACAGCAAGGAGGACGTGCATATGTGCCAAGCACTAGGCGTGCATGCACACCAAGTGCTTGGCATGCATGTGCAGTGGGGGAACCAGTGAAAAGGTACGCCCTGAAGGTGGTTCCCCCCCAAAAGCTGCTACAGGTTCTCTGGGACACTGGGAAAAGTTAGTACCGGTTCTGGAGAACTGGTGAGAACCTGTTACATCCCATCACTGCTCCTCAGGCACCATCATTTGGTTCTCACAGAAGGTTAGCAGAATTCTCAGCTACTTTTTAAAAAGTTTGTTATCTTGATAGTGGGACGGGAAGAAACACTTGTGGGACTGTTTGCATGGAATGTACATTCTCAAGTTTCTCTGCACATGAGGGTGAAGGTGTGGTTGGGCAGAACTACTGCTCCACCTCAGGCAGCAAAATAGCTGACCTTCTGCTCCTAAAATCCAGCCTCAGCAAAAAGTCTTATTTTCCTTGTCTAGACATTTGATTATCTATTCACTTTCATTGATCGGATATCTAGACAAGGAGAGCTGATAGCAAAAGGAAAATCGATGAGCTCTGCCTTAACTCCCAGTAATCCTAGCTTCGTTCCCAGCTGCAACAATGTCCCACTTCTGCCAAACCTTTCCCTCTCTCAAAAAAAGTGAACATTTCAAGTGACCTGATCGATTCCTGCATAGGGAGCACACCCCAGAATTGTCAATGAAATCAAGTGTTTCCAATCAGTTTTTAAGAAAATTGGGTTAAGGCCTTGAGGTGCTTTTGTCAGTTTGCCCACCTTTTATAAAACGACGTCTGAACAGGTTGCTTTTAATTTTGCAGCCATGGCCACCGATCATCCGCTGCCCCTTTCCCTCTGTTACCCCATAGAGTGTCCTTCTTTCCTTCCTTCCATTTATCTCAGCCCCCACTGCCAGTCAGCTTTTAGGTATCTGGCCTCCATTCTGAAGGTGAGATTGATGCTTCCGTCTCCACCTCCACCTCTCTCTTTGTTGGAGAGCCATTGGTAGCCACACCACTCTTGAGCACAATCCGCATTGCTGCTACTACGTGCTATTTATTATTAGTTTATTTTAAAAGTATATATGTTCAACTGTTATAGATTGCCTTTGCTTGAAAGCCAATCATATCTGACTCTAGAGTTCAGTGCTCCTCTCTGTTTATAGCCAAAGAGCGTCTGCAGATGTTTCCATGGTCATGTGCCTAGACACCGGAGTGGACAGAATGCTGTTACTTTTCCCAGTGGGTGTTGCCACTGAGCTTGTCACCAGCACTGGGAGTCAGGCAGGAATAGCAGCAGGAGGTTTGATTGCAGAGGGCAAACATGATCAGACCTGGTGGATGAGATTTGCCTCAAGCAACATTTCAAGGTGTTTTGGCCACTTTTGCTTGAAAGAAACTCAAGAGAAAATCTGAAGAAAACAATAGAGCTTCAGTCAAAATAGGATTGATCCTTGGGATGGAGGCACAAATGCACTGGGACTTCTAATTGCATTTGCTTCCATTCATTCCTTGCTTTCCCTTTCCTCTCTCATCCATAATCTCCTTCTGTACTTTTTTAATATAAAAAAAATAGATTTTAGTTCAATTTTTGCCAATATGGTGCTTCTAATATGTTTTACCACAGCCCCTCATTTCTTAACCAACATGGGCAATGATGCTACTGGCTGTAAATGGTGAGATTGGTGCTCAAACACATTAGGACATCTTAAAGTAGGAGAGAACTTTAAAGTCCTTATATAAAACCCTGCCTCTCCTATACTGTGCAGCATCCTAGAGAGTAACATGCAACAATAAAACAGTTCACTACCAGATGAATGGGCGTTCAGCCAAAACACATACACACGCCATGTCTAGATGGAATATCTTTAGCGTTAAGCCGATCAGAAACTCCAAAACTGAGGGGGAAGTTTGGCATGGTAAAATACATTGTGGTTGTGTATTTATTGATTGATTGCATTTATGTACTACCCAGCTGGTAAATGTACTACTCTGAGTGGTGTCACGATTCATATAAACCGACAACAATAGCATAGCAAAGGTAAAAAGAAACACAGCAGAATTAAAACAAACAAACAAACAAACAAACAAACAAACAACAAAAGCATCAGTATTCCAACATATTGAGTCATATTGTAGAATAAGATTGGGGGGGGGGGGACCTCAACCAACCACAGCTTCATGATATTAAATTACATTAGTAGATTAGTAAAGGTCTTGCTTGCTTGAAAGCCAGTTGGTTATGACTCTAATGTGAAATACTCATCTCTGTTTACAGCCAAAGAGGCAGCACCGTTTGCATCTGCTGACGTTTCTGTAGTCATATGGCAGGCATGACTAGAGTGCATGGAACACTATCACTTTTTCCTGCCAAAGCATTACCCATTTATCTACTTGCAATTTCTTGCTTCCGAACTGCTAGGTTGGCAGGAGCTGGGACAGAGACAAGAGCTTGCCCAGTTGTGTAGCACTCAGGTCTCGAAGCGCTGACCTGCTGAAATTCTGGTGGTCAAGCTCATCATCTTAACCAACAAAGCCACCGCAGTCCCAGGGCAGAGTTTAGTCAACCCCTTATGCAAGAATAGGGCCAGTCACCACTTAGTTCACCTCTTAGGCAGCAACAGATTTTAATTCATCCCTTAGGAAGGAACAGGACCAGCCCAAGTCTCTAGAATATGACCAAATGTAATCATATTCATTATTCATGGCAAGTGAGAGCTTAATTTTTGGTGCAGAGATGAGCAGAACTCTGCCCCTCAGCAGATCTTGGGTCTCTACATGTGTTATACAAGTAGCATCTCTCCCATATGGAAATTTGATTGCTTCTGTGAAAGTGTCATGGGTAAACTACCTGTATTTAAGCTAGGACCCCCCCTCCCCCCCAAAAAAGACAGTTATGTATTTTTAACATCTTTCCCCAAGGATCTACACACTGTATTGGCATTTACTATGAAAATGAATGCTCAGCTAAAAAAGAACCTCTACCAATTGTTTAATTAGTGTGTTTCTTGTTCAAGATAAAGTTAGGCTATTTTTAAAAAATACAATAAATATCATCAAACAAGGCTTAACTTTAAACACTTTGCTGTAAACACAGATGGGGGGCACCAGAGCTACTCTTCATCCAGGAGTTTCTTTATTCAAGGAATCCCTGATTTATTACCTGTTAGGACATTTTTCTTTTGTGGGGTATTGTACAAAGATTGCTGCCCAGTGGAATAGTACTGCTTTAAGGCCCTGCAAGTGTTTTGAACACAGGTGTTCATAATAGAGCCACAGACTGATTGCCCGGCTGTGCATGCCTTGTCTATGTGCTCCTGAAACAGCCCAGCTGTGGCTGATTAGAGAATCTGCCCAGCAACACCAGGGTATAACTGTGGCCCTCTGGGAAGGGTCTACAGAGGAGGTTATCATTTGGAGGAGGCTGTTATATTGAAGAGAAGGACTGAGCTACTGAGAGACTACAGAGAGAGACTGCTGAAGGAGGTTGTGCTGTTGATGAGAGTTTTCTTCAACTGAGAAGGAAGAACTGCTGAAGATTACCAGGACTCTGTGCATGCTCTTGGGATTGGAGCCAACAGAGGAATCCAAGCTGTGTACCAACTGTGGGGCTTGGAGAGAGAGAGACTGTTGTATATAGACCTGTGTATGTCTTCCCCTCACTGTTAAGTAAAGTGCACCTTTCACTGAAGGCATATGTGTGTGTGTCATTGCACCTAAAGCTTTTGCTGCATAATAGCTTAAAAGTGCTACTCTGCTATCGAGACACACATATCGCCTGACATTACCTATTGCTATAAGCTGTCCTTTGGAACCACAGTATAGTGGTTGAGTAAAGGACTAGGACCTGGGAAACCTGGGTTGAAATCGCTGCTTGGCCATACAAACTTACTTGGGAGAGGGTGGCAATGGTAAAACTACTCCTTAAATATTTCACCTACCTTTACTCCCCCTACAGATGTGACCTATAGATGTGGCACCCAGCAGAATCCTTATATTTTCGGAGGGGAAATTATGGGTTCTTTTCCCAGTTGAGCAGAGAGACATTTCTTGATATTTCCTTGTATCTATCTTGGATGGAGGGTGGAAAAAAGGCCAGCAAGATGGAGAAAGTAGAATGGATAAAATCTGCTATTTTCTTAGGAGAAAGACACAAGGAGGAAGAGAAGGATGGGATATGTTTTGAAGGGGTATAATAAAATGAGTCTCCAAGCTCTTCACATATCCAAGATGGAGTTTATTAGGTTTTAGACTGCTATAGAGATGTGGCTTCTTGTGCTTGCAAAAGGCCACCTGTTTGTTTTCACTCCCTGGGACCTGGAAGGGAAGAGCCAGACACTGAGGCGCCATGCTTTATAAAATGGCCAGTGTTGTTTACCCCAATACTGGGACCTGATTGGATGTATGCTAATTAGCCAGGATCAGCTCATACCTGGTGAGAGGTATGCACATGGCTTTAGAGGAGAGTAATGAGTTTGAATCTGGTTGTCAGAAAGACAACACCAGAGTGGGGGAGAGAAAGGCCATTCCAACAGGCCCTTTCTCCCTGAGTCTTCAATATGGTAACTTAGAACAGATAGTTAGGTTATTTTATTTTAAGGGAGAAATGTCTGAATGCATTCATTCTCTAAAAACCAATTTTGATTAGGTTATTTTTCTATGCTGAGATATGTGACCTGATTCATGAAGAACCATGCTTCAACTACAATAAAGCTACTTTCTTCATCAAAGTGTTTTCATTGGGATGCAGAGGTAAGACAGAAGTAAGCCAGACGCCACCTGATAATGCTACCACAATACCTCTGCATTATTAATTTGCTGGGCACTGTATGCAGACAAGTCCCAGGTTTGTTTCAGCTGGATTTGGGCTGAGTGGTCAACATAGGATCCTTGCTGTGAATTTTGGGTTAGTTCCTAGAGGGGATTGTAAATAATCTTGGAAGGGAGCACTGGAGAGGCCCCAAAGCAGAGGTCATCGTTTTTCTGTTGCTCCCTTTCCTTTGTATTCTTCACCTCTATCTACAGAAACAACATGAATCCTCCTAGCAAATCTGAGGATACTTATGTTTCCTAGAATATGGTTTCATTGTACTCAACACTCAATAGTGTCAACCAGTAACCCTCACGTCTGGTTTGGCTAAGGTATGTGTAGGATTCACATTCAGGATTCAGCATCAGTGATGCTGCATCACTATTGAGATTTGGAGAACTGGATTGAGAATAAACCCAGATGATCTGACTAGGACTCAGAGGGTCCCTTTAAGTAAGCTACATGGCGGAGCATTCTCTGCTATTATTCAACAACAACAACACAAGAAGAAGAAAAGGAGGAGGAGGAGACCTTGCCAGCGTGCTAGCTCTGCTCAGAAGGTGGCAAAGAAGTGAGACAGGCATTTGCTCTCTAGTGCTAAAGCCCATTAAATCTGTGGCTAGTTGAGCAGATGGAAAGCTTTGGTTGAGTGAGGACAGGACTCAAGTCTTGAAGGGGGAAGGGTCAAAAGAATCTACAGAATCTTAAGACCTGAGGATTTAGTCTGATCCCTCTCTTCTCTTTGGCGGCCCATATGTGAAAAAATTAACATTTCTGCATCCCCATCACAGATTGTTAGACTGAGGGAAATTAACTAGAATTGGAAAGGAGATTGGTTTTTTTTATTCCCTGAAACATTTAAAGTTGAAGCAGTTTCGGCCTGATGAAACTATCAGTTTCTTATGGATGGAAAATGTTTCCCAAAGTAAAATAGAACCAATGAAATACAGTACCAGAATTCAACCCACTTTCTCTTTTTTCCAAAGTTTTGTCTAATTTACAACATAACCTTATATTGGCTAACAAGTGACCAGACATGTATTAAACACAGGTTTGCCTCTGTTTCCCCTTCATACAGGGCTGGTCTTAACATTAGGCTACTTGGGGAACCAGGCCTTTCAGAGGGTTGGGGAGGGATGCTTGTTGAATCTTCTTCCTCATGCAAGGTTTCACACCATCTTCCTTGACTGCGGTGGGAGGATGGCTCAGCAAATGCTGTTCTACCCAAGGTACCAAATTATCTCCAAGGAGTCCTGCATTGAGTTGCTCTCTCCATTTGGGATCCACTTTGTCCAGGAAGACACTTTGACGGGAAGTAAAATAGAGGGAAATCCTGTGGCTTTTTTCCCATGTGCCCTTCACTGCTCACTTGCTTTGCCCAACATCCCCCAAGTGAAGAGTTGGACACATGAACATGGGTTTACATCTGGGTCACTTTATTCAAAACAATAATTAGTGACCAACCACAATGAGCTGCGATGTGGCCGCATAGCGCAGAACAAAGGCCAAGAGCAGGATGTGCCTCACCACATCCTCTCCCCATGATGATACCTTAGGCTGGGAGTTGCCTGCTAACAGCACTAATCTCCAAGCCGCTACTTTGGGCGTTAAAGAGCACTGCCTGGCAGCTGCCAAGCTGTTGGATCCAGAGAGTGCCAAGGACCATGGTTAGCCTGACTACTGCGATCTGAACATTTCAGATCCTTACCACTGCCAGGCACCCCACCCCACCCATACCCAAATATAATTGAGTCTTCATCTTTTACCTTTTCATGCGTTACCCACCAGTCGCCAAAGCACAACCACCACCACATGAGAGCCCATGAAGACAACCCTCGTGGATCAGTGTGGCATGGGTGGAGAAAAAAACCCGATCCCAGAGGCCAATAAAGGATAACGGCAAAAAATTCCCATCTGGCCCAAACACAACCAGCTAATATCACACTGACCACCAGGGGTGGGTGGGTGGGGCATTGTTCTTCCTGCTGCAAGTTAGAAAGGGCCAGGGTGTGAGCGGCCGGCACTAATAAGGGCTGACTCCCGACTCTTCCCCCCCCCCAGCTTGCAATGCAAGCCAAGTGCTCCTCCTCCCAGGAGAGGTGGAGTAAAGGGGCACCAGTGGGCATGCACCCCCAGGTGTTATCCATTCTTTTGAGGGCACAGGTGAGCAGAGAGTGGAAGCAAAGGAGCAGGAGCAATCTGATCGGGAACCTCCTGGACTAGCAGTGGTCTCCTTAAAGGCTTGTGGGCTGACATCCATGTGGCTCACCTCCAAGCCTTCTCTCTATTTCACAACTAGACGCCAACTGGACTAGAAGTAAATCTTATTTTGACACTAACTAGCAGTATGTTTGATATCTGAACCAACAGGCCAGTTTCAGAGGCCCAGGGCAGGCTGTGTGTGGTGTATATAATTCCATACCCCTGTCTTACCTAGCTCAGTCTTAGGGGCTTGTCATTGTGGCCCTCCCTGCATTTGTTGCCTGAGGCACTGACATCACATAGTGAAATGAAAGGGCTCACTTTAACACTCAGCAATCTTGATCCTTTGGTAAAGGTAAAAGTCACCCTTGCTCAACATCCAGTCGTGTCCAACTCTAGAGGTCGGTGCTCATCTCCATTTGCAGCCAAAGAGCCAATGCTATGTGCACCTGCAGATGTTTTTGTGGTCATGTGGCAGACATGACTAGACACCATAGCACATAGAACACAGTTACCTTCCTACCGAAGCAGTACCTATTTATCTACTTGCAATTTCTTGTTTTCAAACTACTAGGTTGGCCGGAGCTGGAACAGACAAGAGGAGCTCATTCCATCGCACAGCACTCTGGTCTTGAACTTCTGAACCTGCCAACCTTCCAGTTGCCACGTTCAGTATCTTAGCCACTAATCCACCACAGTCCCCAAGCTTGATTCTTACTATACATAAAATGTATGTAGAAACGAATGTTGCAACATACCAAATGAATTTCATATGTTCTCTGCCATTGTAGGAATTTCGGCACAGGATGTTAAGTTATGCATAAAGTGACCTGGAGACTCTGAGCACATGTTTTCTGTGGAATTAAATTCACCAGTTTCTGAGAATATCTTCAAGAAATCAGAACTGCATATACTGTGCCAATGGCAAGCTTGGGAGTTGTTTTATGAAATCGAGATCTAGTAATTAGTAATGAGTCATAATGCATGCTGAGTGCTACAGAGCCTGGAGTTTGGTGCACATATTGTTTGACCTGTATCCAGAATAAGGGTTGCACATTACATACGGTATCTTTGGGGTGGGGTGGAGGAAGGTACTGAAAATGTTTTTCTGCCTGAAGCGGAGCAGTAAATGATTTCTCTCACCCACTCCTTCAAGGTACTGTATATGATACTTAAATAAATGTAGACACATTGAGCCAAAAACAAACAAACCACCAGCTCTTCTCTCTTTGCTCCTCTGACCAGAAAATTAAAGTAAATAACAAATCAAATTAAACATTGTTCAATTGTTAACTAAGAAGATAGTGGAAGACCCCGACCTGCTCTGTACGCAGGTAAAGGGCATACAGATTGAAACCACCCTGAGCTTTGCTCTTTAGCAGATATTCAAACCTGTTGTAGTTTTCTGGTTCTGGTTTTAAACAGACACTGCTGGTGGCAATGACTTTTTTCTTTTCTTTTTTGGTGAGAGGCAAAGACCCCAGATTGTGCAACCTGTCCTTTGAGATCTCGTACAATAGTCATCCTTCAAAAATCACACACACATTCTATCCTAAAAGTGGAACATTTCAGTAAAATTTAGTAAACTAAGCTAAGTGAGGCAAGAAAAGGAAAGAAGAATGCCAAAAGATATGCCAAATGTACGCTGGCACGTACAACAGCCTTCTCTTTGCCCTGCAGCTCCAAGGGATGGCAAATGGAGTGACTGCAAAAATGAAATGTATAACGCATTTTGATCTCAGACTGAGACTTCCCAGCACCTCAGTGGTTGGAGTGTCCTTGGGAGAGCTCAGGGCTCATTGGGTGGTTCAGCTGTCACTTGCATTTTCCTCTGGCAATAGTCTACTGCAGGGGTGCCCAAACCTTTCAGGGCCAATCATGTGGTTCATGGATGCCCAAACTACAGCCTGGGAGCTGGAGCCGCCCCCTGATGCTAATTCATTCAGCCCGTGAAGCCCTCTTAGCTCCCAGAAGCGGAAGTAAAGTGCACCTGCGCGTATTACTTTCGCTTCCAGGAGTGACGAGGGCTTCGCAAGTCGGATGAATTTGTGTCAGGGGCTAGATTCAGGGGCTGTAGTTTGGGTGCCCCGGTCTACTGCATCAGTAGGATCTTGGAATTGTTGTAGATCACAGGCTAAATATGAGTCAACACTGCATTGTGGCTGCAAAAAAGGCCAATACTGTTTTAGGCTGCATTAACAGAATTATAGTCTCCAAAACTGTCAAGTACTAGTCCCCCTCTATTCAGTACTAGTTAGATCACATCTAGAGTCCTGTGTCCAATTCTGGGCACTGCAGTTTAAGAAAGATGCATATAAATTAGAGCAGGTACAGAGAAGGGCAACAAGGATGATCAGAGGAATGGAAACCAAGCCACATGAAGAAAGACTGAAGGAACTGGGCATGTTTAGCCTTCAGAAAAGGAGTCTGAGAATGGATATGATAGCACTCTTCAAATACAGTGGTACCTTGCTTAAAGAGCATAATGTGTTCCATGGGATTGCTCTTTAAGTGAGTTTGCTCTTTAAGTGAAACACCATTGCAAGTGACCAATTGTGACTTCAGGGTGGGTGGGTTGTGAAACCCGATTTATTTGTTAAGCGAGTTTTGGTTGGTTTTATTTGTTAAGCGAAGCAAACATTCAGAGAAAATTCTTCTCTTTAAGCGAGTTGCTCTTTAAGCAAGGTACTCTTTATGCGAGGTTTTACTGTACCTGAAAGATAACCATGAAGACAAAGGGCAGAATCTGTTCTCCATCATCCTAGAGTGCAGGACACACAATAACAAGCTGAAATGATGCCAGATATAGGCTGAATATTGGGCAAAACCTCTTAATGGTTAGAGAAGTACAACAGTGGAACCAACTGCCTCGAGAGGTGGTGAGCGCTCCAACACTGGAAGCATTCAGGAGAAAATTGGACAACCTTCTATCAGATCTGCTTTAATTTGGATTCCAGCATTGAGCAGGGGTTTGGACTCAATGGCCTAAAAGGTTCCTTCCAACTCAGTGATTCTATGGTTCTATAATCATTTTTCATTTCCTCTTTTCCTCAGTTCAAATTACTAAGTATCTTTTTCAGCCTAAGAAACGCTAGATGGGATGCAAAGCATCTTTTGTGGGTTTACTCCACTTTAGGGGTGAGGAGTAGCTCCTTGTACTGCTCTGCAGTTGGTCTGGAATCACAGAAATATCCCTGGTTCTATCTATTTCTGCACATTTACCTGAAGTCAGCAAGCCTGCCTATCAAATAACAAACCACTGCTATCCTTCATGATACCCAGAAAGTATGAGAAAGGGAGACATGTTGCTGAGCTAAATGAGGCAGCTAACCCAGGGCATTTTTCATGGATGACATTGACTTTGTCAGTCAAAGATTCGGGTTAGTGCCACGCCTGAGACAACATCACCTTGTTTGGGAGACTGATGTCTTTCTTGGAACTAGAGACCACAAGATCTTTTTGCTCTTACCTCTGGACAGTTCAGGGACTGCAGTGGCTTAGTGGTTAAGACACTGAACTTGACTGGAAGGTCGGCAGGTCAGCAGTTTGAGACCCGAGTGCTGCACGACAGAATGAGCTCCCATCTCTGTCCCAACTCCTGCCCACCTAGCAGTTTGAAAACAAGAAATTGCAAATATATAAATACTGTATATACTTGAGTATAAGTCTAGTTTTTTAGCCCCCTCAAATGAGGTCCAAAAAAAGGACTCGACTTATATTCGGGTTGACGACTCCGAGCGTCCCAAAATGAGGTGGTGTAAATTCAAACATCCATTTTTTAAAAAGCACTAACACTACCATAAAAACTCCAAAACATACCCAAACAAATGTCGAAATCAATTAATTTTACCATACTTTTATGTATTTTAATTACTGAAACTCACTAGCAGCTGCTGCTTTTTCCACCTCCGGCATATACTCAATCTACTAGTTTCAGAGGTCCAAATGAGGTAGCTCGACTTATATTCGGAATGATTTATAGTCAAATATACTGTATATGGTAGGTACCACTTTGGTGGGAAGGTGAACAGCATTCTGTGCACTCTGGTGTCTAGTCATACCTGCCACATGTCCATGGAAATGTCTGCAGACACAGACAGTGCTGGCTCTTTGGCTATAAATGGCGATGAGCACCGAACTCTAGAGTCAGATAGAACTGGATTTCAAGCAGAGACGACCTTTACCTTTTCCTTTACCTGGACAGTTCAGAGGACATAAAGCACCTGTTAGCTCAGCTCTTGTTTATTTAGCTATGTAAGGCAATTGTCATATTTCAGCAATAAGCATCCTTCAGTAGGCTTCCTGCCATCTTCTCTTGCCCATGACCTAAATAGAAGCTACAAGGTCTGCTGGGGTTTGCTGCCACAACTCATTGCTTGTGACATGACTAACCTTATTAAAAAAAAAATCTGACACTGGACAAGACTCTGGACTCTGGCATGGGACTAATTACGGTGTGAAGACCTGCAAGGGGGTTCAGTGAAGGAAGAACAGGAAGATGGAGAGAGGAGCTGGGCAATGCCAGGAGGAGAATTCATTAAATTCAGGAGAGGAAGTTTTGTCCAATCAGCTGTCCCCACCTTATTTTTAAAAGGATGGACAATTACAGGACCTTCACGCCCTGCTGGGTATGTGTTAAGAATTCCAAAGTTTGCAGGGAAGAAAATCATAACCTACAATGGACTCCCATTGAATGTTGCTGCTGCTGTCTTTCATTGCTGTCATAGTGTGGCTTGTTTTGAATATTATTATGGTAAGGAATTTATTGCTGTCTGGCGCTCATTGGTTCTGATAGGTGAGAATGGGTTTTTTATGTCACTCTTTGGCTTTGTTATTATTGTGTTTTTCTGATGTACATTATTTTTATGATATTACTATGTTGTTGTAATCTATTGTTTCTGCTCGGACCAAAAGGGTGGGGCATAAATGCAAGTAATAAATAAGCAAACAAACAAATAAATACATTTTCTCAAATCTGTGCCTTGTAGGTTTGTTCACACATGGATTTACATCAACTTATGATGTCAGCAGCTATGTGTATGTGAGCCACTTGCAATTCTACACCCCAGAGAAAACATAAAAGAAATATACTTTTCCAGTGGAGTCATTTCCCATTCAGCTGAGAATCACTAAATAATGTGAAGTACAGTGATGAAATCATTCACGAACTAGTTTTATATGTAACTGAGGGTGAATGTTTTCCCTTGGGAAAATATAATACAAAACATGAACCTTTTTTTTTAACCCTGCACAGTTGCAGTTAAAAACAACAACTGTTCTTACAGCCTAGTACGGAAAGTCAGTTCAAAACCCGAGTACTGCATGAGGGAATGAGCGCCGGTCTCTGTCCAGCTCCTGCCAACCTAGCAGTTCGAAAGCAAGAAATTGCAAGTAGATAAATAGGGACCACTTCGGTGGGAAGGTAAACAACATTCCGTGAACTTTGGTGTCTAGGCATGCCTGCCACATGTCCATGGAAACGTCTGCAAACACAGACAATGCTGGCTCTTCAGGTATAAACAGAGATGAGCACTGAACTCTAGAGTCGGATACAACTGGCTTTTGAGCAAGAGTGACCTTAACCTACAGTGATGGCTAACCTTGGCAATCCAGGTGTTCTTGTACTTCAATTACCAGGAACCCAAGTCAGCACTCCTGCTGATCAGGACCTCTGGGAATTGAACTTCTAGAACACCTGGAGTCCCAAGGTTAGCCATTACTGGACAATGCAGGAAGAAAAATAAGTACAGTAGATGCTTTCATTAGAGGTACTCCAAGCCGACATCATATATGAAGCAACTGCCTAACAGAGCACTGGGCCACCTAGACATTAGTACTGGCTACTCTGTCTGGCAATAGCAGTCCATGGTCTCCATGCGAAGGTCTTCTCGGTGTTGTCACCTGAGATCTTTGAAATGAAAGACAGTAGGAATGTCATAGTTGTAGCTTTCAAAGAACAGCCGCGATAATCTGGGCAAGGATATCAGACAAGACACATAACAGAACTAAAATTTAAAAAAGCTGTGGCACCTTAAAGACTAACTACTCTATTTTAATGTGAGCTTCTGTGGATCAAGTCCACTTCCTCAGACATAAGAGCAAGACTATATGACTCTCATACATATATGTGGCCCCATGACCATGTGGAGATACAGTACAAACAATGGGGAAAAAACCAATTATGGTTTGTTGCGTTTTTGTCTCTAGGTTTGTTTTTTACTTTTATTTTTTTATCCAATACAAATTTCCTGTGAAGTCTTTCCATCTGGAAATCTTTTGTTCTGCTAATGACATCTTACCAAGCACAGGCGAAGACACTCTTCCACTTGCACTATTAAAAACTCTGCTTGACTAAGGTGTATATTCTAGAATCCAAAAGGGAGACTTTGAGAAACAGAGTAAACCATCTTTCCCCAGTCAATTGTCGTAATAATCAATAAATTTCCCTGACTAATGTCTGATGTAACATGGAAACACATTCCTGTTGGTTCTTGGATTCTCACTCTGCCTTGTCTTGCCTACTATTTTCTTACATCAACATGTTATTTCCTTCTCTGTGATAAGCTGGTGACATATTAATCACAAGTCCTATTTCTAATCTTTCCAGCAAATATGAAGAAAAAGTAGCAGCTTTTCTTTTCTAATGAGTAAAAGGAAGGGGTAAATGTTGAAGATGTTCTCATTTAAAAATAAATGTGCAGATGGAAATATACTAAGTGGCAAAACACCATTATGTTACAAACAGAATGTAAGTAGTAAGTAAATGGTACCGGTAAAACATGAAACCTTGCCCTTCTTTTTAATACTCTCAGTTTCTGGAGATATGAACTCCTCAAGTCCCTTGTTTCTGAGCTTGTTTTTCAGCTTTGAATTGCATATAAAGCTGGCTCTCTCACACACACATGTGTTCATCACACAATGACATTGACCTCAAGGGATGTGTGTGAATAAGTTCCTTCCAATAAACAGCACAGATGGAGCTTCCGCATCACTGCAAAATCCATACTTTTTGGTGGAGACAGCAACACGTTCAAGGTATGAGAAATCAAAGCAATAAACATGGACATATGAATCAGCCCTAAATCTGTCTTGTACCCTCCACCATTATTTTATTCTTGTTTAAAAAATAGTAATCACACTTACAGTATATACCACACCATAGCGCTTAGTGCACTCTCTGGATGGTTCACAAGGCATTTTGGCCCCAACATGCTGGGTCCTCATTTTACCGATCTCAGAAGGATGCAAGTCTGAGTCAACCTTGATCCCCATCAGGATTGAACTCACGACATAGTGAAAAGTAGGGACATCACCTTGCAGACAAAAGTTTGCATAGTCAAAGCAATGGTATGGTGGCAATGTATGATTGTGAGAGCTGAACAATAAGGAAAACTGAGTGCAGAAGAATAGATGCCTTTGAGATGTGGTGTTGGAGGAGAGTTTTGAGAGTCTCCTGGACAGCGAGGAGAACAAACAGGTCAATCTTACAAGAAATCAACCCTGACTGCTCCTTAGAAGGTCAAATTGTAAAGATAAAGCTAAAGTAACAACATAAACGGGGGGGGGGGGGCAGAGGAAACACAGCTAGTAGGTTAATTTAATATTTATTCTTTCTCAAAATGACTTACCAGTGTTTCTGGCCAAGGAGGCACTCAAGGAAGCAGTGGAGGCTGGTCATTTAGAAAAGGTAGGATGCTGCCCCATTTCAAGCTACCCTCAGGCACGTACCTTCTCATCTTTGTAGGCACCTGAATTAGAAAGGCTCGCCATTATCACATTTTGACACACATTTGCTGTCTTGTTCAAAGCTTGTTCAAAACAGTGACAAGATAAAAGAGAGTGAGGTTCCCAGTGCTGCTGAAGGAGGACAGCAAAACAAAAACACTCAGACTCAAAGTGGCAGATAGTTGACCCAAAAGACAGACTTTCTATTCATATCCATGAAGCACACACACAAAGTAAACTAACAATGCGGCTTCATTTTGGCAGTCTAGGTTTTGATTGGGACGCAAAAGGAGTAGAAGTGGGAAAGGCTTTGGGTGATACACTAATGGGTGAATCAATTCCAACACATTTCATTTAGCAAACCAATGAAGTTTTTTAATGAGTTCCTCAACAGCACTGTTATAATCACTCAAAAATATCTGGAATTCATGGAGTCTGTGGAATGGATGTGGAATGTAAGTACAGTCAAACCTCGCATAAAGAGTGCCTCGCTTAAAGAGTAACTCACTTAAAGAGCAGAATTTTCTCTGAATGTTCACTTCGCTTAACAAATAAAACCAGCCAAAAACCCACTTAACAAATAAATCGGGGTTCACAATCCCCCCCACAATTGGTCATTTAAAATGGTGTTTTGCTTAAAGAGCAGACTCGCTTAAAGAGCAATCCTGTGGAACGCATTATGCTCTTTAAGCGAGGTACAACTGCAGGTCAATCGCAGTTAAAACTGAAGCATCCAACATAAATCCATTTCCAGGGGGCAGATCATGGCCTGAGCAGGAGTCACTCAGGGGATATATGGAGGCCAAGCATCTCCATCCCTCACAAACCTGACCTTGGGCCCTGATCTGAAACATGCTCAAAACAAGCAGCTTGTTTTGACCAGCTCAGGATGGCTTAGCTCTGAATCCATTTCAAAGGCACGATTCATTCTCCGAACATAAGAAACTCAAAGACTGTGTTTTTCTCAACCAGGCCTTCCCCTCACGATCCTCAATCTGTCCTCCACATTGGGGACTAGAGAGAAGGCATTTCAAGGTCAGAGGTCATAATTTCCTGACTGCCTCGAACCATTCTCTTTCTGGCAACTAAATCTTGTGTGGCTCATACTGACAAGCAATCTAGAGAAGGTGGACCACATAATCTCCTCCTTCTCAAGGCTTTAAATATGGCTTTAAACGATTTAAGACAATCTTACAGGGTTACAAGGGGATGGAGATTTTCACCCTCTGGAACCTACATGAGCCACAGAGACTATCAGATGCGTTGAAAACCAACAAAAGAGGAAATGGAAGTGGTTTCCACTGGAAGCCCATATTCTCTTTTTTGGGGGAAATATTTTTGGTTATACAGTGGAGAGGAGCCCCTTGACCTACTTTAACTGTGAATCACTACTTCTGGAACAGCAGCCAACCTTCTTCCATGGAAAAAAAAGGAGGTGGAGGGTGGAGGAGACTTTGAGGGTTTCATGATAAAACTGGTGTTGAAAGTAATTGCTGCTCATACTCCAGCTTCTTCCAGCAAGTAGAGCAAATTAAGTGAATTTTGGGACATTTCATTTCTGTCTTTGAATGTTCACCTCTGCTGCAACAGTTTCTATTTCTTACTGACTACCTGTCAGGTGTTCTGCTAAGCTGTCCGGTGCCTGAGCTTGATTTAAACCTTCTCATTAGAGGAGACACGCTCATGTCTGCCTTACCACTTGGTCTGGGAACTGGCAAGTTACAGCTGGTGTATTATTAGGCAGACATATCAAGATAGGCTAGAAATCATATGAATCATATGACTTTGGAAATAGTTAGGGCACATCTCAAAGCCCCTCCCGCCTCCCCTGCCAACTCTCTTGCTTCAAGAAGAGAAGCAGACAGAACGAAAAATATGCCTGTAGCTTGATTTGCAGTCTCAAGTAGCTTGCTGACCTCCTTCTGCTTTAGTGGCAAATTCAATGTTTCGCTACTTTCATTTGACAGTATTTGCTGAGGGCTGCCTATATTTTACAGTCTGGTGCACTACCTTTGCTGCTATTGTAAAATGAGAGCATCAGCTATGGCGCAAAGATACAAGACCACAATCACAGTGGCCACAGCAGCCATGGGAAAAATTTAGGAGATGTATTTCAAAACTATACAAAAGGCCAGAAAAATTGCACACTCTGGTAGCTATGAAACTGAGGTGCAACATCCATGTGAAGAACAACACACACACACACACACACACACACACACACACACACACAGAGAGAGAGAGAGTATTAAAAATAGATATACAGTATGTATATCTGGCAACATCCATGTGAAGAACAACACACACACACACACACACACACACACACACAGAGAGAGAGAGTATTAAAAATAGATATACAGTATGTAATTTGCTAAAAGATGGACAAATCCAAGCTGTCGTTTTTACATACAGGAAAGCAAGAAACTAAAGCTTGCAGAGGACAAGGCTAAACTATATTACATGGGAAGATGTGGAATTTGGAGAGATGGAACTCAGGAAAGCCACAGAGTGACAGATTAATGAACAAGGGGTAAAACAAAATACATTACAGCAGAGAGGCAGCAACAGAAGGAAGAGAAAAGGGTGACCTGAGGAGCCAAAGGGAAGTGCTGGATTGTTCATTTCATCAGTAAAGATTTCTGCCTTGTAACAGAAATCTTTACCCATCAAAAGGGGTCACCAGCCATTTTAAGCACAGCAGCTTTTTGGCAATACAGTACATGATAAAGCGTGTCATTCCCTCTGTTCCACTTATAACAGAGTATTGTTATCTATCTCCTGAAAGGATAAAATCAGGAATTCAGGAAAGATAAATGGCTAAGAGAGCTCAAGTAAAACAATTCTCTTCCTAGTAATAATAATTGCATGTCAGAAATCATTCTGGGTTGAAAGGATTTTTGCAGAAGAAACTCTGCTCAGGGAATGCCCAAATGAGGCTCCTTTTATGTCCCCAAGAGCTGGGGCAGAAAAGGTCGCTCAATCTGTCATGCAGTACCTGGGTCTCGAACTGCTGGCTTGGCTGCCTTCCAGCTAACAAGGTGAGCGTCTTAACCACTGAGCCACTGCAGCCCTTTCTCTTCCTAGTAGTCTTGTTTGACTATCACATAGCATGATAAGGTTAGTTCTGAGACCTCTGCATCTGAAGATGGCCAGCCAAGAACCCTAGTTCAGGAAAGCATAATAGATAAGACCATTTTCTATTAACAGCCCTCTCCTCCCACCCCCTCTTTGGTTACTATGCAAATATTAACCATTTTACTATAGAGCTTAGTGGCTATGGCGCTGAGCTGGAGACTGGAAGGTCCTGTTTCGAAACCTGGGAGCTGCACATGGGGACATGAAAGGAGCCTCATTCGTGCGTCCCCTAAAAATCCTTTCAACCCAAAGTAATCTCTGACACATCGTCGTCGTTGTTGTTGTTGAGTTTACAGCAGGCAATCTCATCATGCTTTGCATTTGTTTTGCATTCTCACATGGAGATGGGAAGGGCCAGAATTTAACAGACATGGTCATTGCCTGTTTTGAATCTAAACAGCCAATCAGTAAGCAAAATAAGCTGCTGTATGCTGAGCTCTATGTGTGGGTGATGTTGTAGCTCAGCCTATCTCTTTTGTCTGAATAGTTCAATTGCTCAGCCTAGTTCAGTCTCATTCTGACTCAAAATGTGTTAGTCTCAGAAAGTTAGTAACCCAGTACCCTCTTATAACCATCATTTGAATGAACATTTTCTTCCTGTTTATTTCTTTGCAACTAAAATGAAATGAACTGCTGTATTATATTTCAAAGTATTCGGCCTTAATCCTTGGCTACATGTTAGCTGCATGACCTACAAAGATTACCCAACAGTTACTCCATTAACTTTACTGTGGGAGCCTGGTTTACAGATCTTATATATTATTTTGACTTGATTTGATTGATCTGATTTGTTTTATATACTGCCCTATTACCAATGGACAAACCCAAACTACAGTAAAACACTGAATAACGCTAAAACTTGGTTCCACAAGTCTTGGTGTTATCCGATTTTTAGTGTTATCCGATCCATGTTAAAATCCTATGGGATGGATCGGATAATGTTAAAGCTCCATAGAGATACATTGTAACCGTACAGGTTTTAGCAGTTGTTATCCGATCCATCCCATAGGACCTTAACGTTATTCGATCCAATTCTTCTCCCCAGATTACTTAACGTTATGCGATTTTAGCGTTATCTGATCCAATCGTTATCCGGTGTTTTACTGTAGTTCACAATCAATATAACTATACATAATCATAGGTACAGAAAAACACAATAGGAATTAATATCTTTAAAACAAACAGAAATGACCAAAATCCTATTGCTGATGTGGACATAAATAGTGTAAATATTGGCATAGAATTGTTGCAGGTTATGGAGGCAGCATAGATGTTATCTGTTGTATGTTGAATTGCATAGCCCGGTAAACAACAGCTAATCTCGACACTGACTTTTCAGCCAAAATTGCACCAAAGGTTATGTCATTTAGGCTATGCAGCCAACCAGATGTGCACTAACAATTTCAAACCCTGCCATTTAAAATGCACAATCTTAAAACCAGTAGGAAATGTGTATAGTTCTTATTGTTGCACTTGCCCCCATTCAGTTAAAAGCTTGCCTGTTAGCAAACAGACAAAAAGGAGGGGGACACACCGGCCTCTTGGAAGAAGTCATTCTACAGCTTCAGATCAGCCCGTGAAAAGGTCCAGGTTACCGATCTTTTTCTTTCTCAAACTGTTTTAACTGTCATCACCAAGCAAAACTGGGAGAGCAGCGGGACCAAGAGAATTACTTGCCCTTAAGATATTGAAAACAGGAAAGGATCATGTGTGGAGATCAGATACTTCAAATAGCTCAGTCCCAAAAGGCATTGAGTTTTATAGATGATGAACAAAAACACTGTGGATTTGGCTTGGGAAGGGATTGGCACCCAGTGAAGGACATAAGGATATCTGGACTTGCTCTGTGGTGCTAATCCATTTCCCAACAGGTCTCACTTCCCATTCCTTCCTCCTGTCCACATAGTGTAATGTATGCATGAGGAGCTGCAAGTGGACTGAGAAAGGCAAGCTGTCTTACTCTTTCAGAATGCCCTCTATCTGTGCTGGCCTTTCTGCTAAGGAGGGTGAAGCCTTTCCCTCAGGCAGGTGCCATGAAAGGATAGGAAATTGTTGTTTAATTTATGACTGTGAATGTCTTCTCCCTACCAGAAATGGAGAAAGGTGCATGAGGAATTTTCTGCCTGCGGTGGCAAAATAACTGAGCTGGCATTAGGTGCTCTGCAATTGAAGTGGAAAGGGTGAATTGGGGTATAATTTGCTATTCACATATAAGCAGTGAAATGCTATTGGCTGCTTGTTCTTATTGAAAATGAAACCTCACTTTTTTCACTCTGGGTCTGTCATGTCCTACCTTTGCTAGGTGACATATTTTAATAGATAGTAAAAACTCTTGTCTCAGGTTATCAATCTTTTCTCCCCCAAACTGTTTTAACTGTGTTTGTTTATTCATTAATAGAAGATGTCGGCAGCAGTATATTTTGTGTTGTTTAGAAGCACATTCAACTACTTCCAGTAAGATATACAGTGCAGTCTTTTATACATTTACTCAGGAGTAAGCCACACAGTATTCATTCGAGACTACTCCCAGAAGTAGATGGGGCAGCAACATTCTTCACCTGGGACATGGGAGAGCAATGCCTACCTTTCCACCTGCCATTTTGCAAAAAAACAGAGCTGAGGACATAATGTAGAGCAGGTGTTCTCAACCTTTTCAAGATGAGGGCCAAGTCATGCTCCCTTAGACAGTTTTGGGAGCCAGACAGCTATTTTGCTCTGCCTGCCACACATGGAACTTCTGGGTGTGGCGGAGATGGTGGCAGCGGCACATGAAATGGTGTCATGGGCCACATCCGACCCCCAGGCAATAGTTTGAGAACCCCTGATGTAGAGACATCTCCACTTTAGCATAGAATTGCTTTCTTTAAAAACACACAAAATCACAGTGCAGCCAGAAGTTAAATATAGCTGAGTTCAATTTATTTAGTACAGTAATACCTCGGATAACGTTTACCTCGGATAACGCTAAAATCGTATAACGTTAAGTAATCTGGGGAGGAGAAGTTGATCAAATAACGTTAAGGTCCTATGGGATGGATCGGATAACAACCGCTAAAGCCTGTGCGGTTACAATGTATCTCTATGGAGCTTTAACGTTATCCGATCCATCCCATAGGATTTTAACATGGATCGGATAACACTAAAAAATTGGATAACACCAAGACTTGTGGAACCAAGTCTTAGTGTTATCCGAGGTATTACTGTATTAAGATTTATATACCATCCAAATAGGATATACAGAAAGAGCCCCCTTAAAGACTGCAAATACTTTTTGCATTTTTGAGCCACAATCACATGTACCCTGGGCAACTTTCTTTTGCCAGATAATCTTTCTCACAACAGAGCAAGTCAAAGGAACTGAGGAATAAATCCACCAATGAATCCACCAAAAATTTCTTTGTCAAGACCAACTTTAACAATGATCTCCATAAATATTGAGGAACTTTCTAATAATAAGAGTACTCTACTAGCAGACATATGTAATAAAAACAAATGTGACATAGTTCTGGTCCAGGAAACACATCTGTGATAAAATGAGGCCCCAAGTCCTTCACATATCCAAAATGGAGTTTATTATGTTTTAGTCTATAGTAGAGATGTGGCTTCTTGTGCTAGTAAAAGGCCACTTGTTTGTTTTAACTCCCTGGAACCTGGATGGAAACAGACTGGGAGGCGCCTGGCCTCATCAATAGGACCAGAATTGTTTACGCCAACTCTGGGATTTGATTGGATGTCTGCTAATTACCTCATACCTGGAGAGAATTAAGCAAAAGGTTTGATAGAGGGAGTGGCAGAGAGAGGGTGATTCTGAAGCAGAGAAGATGTAGACCCTAGAAGGAGGGGGGAAATGGGCGAATGCTACAAGCCCTTTCTCCCTGGATATTCGCCATGAGGACATGGCTCAGAGAAGAAACAAGTTCGAAAATGGTGGTTGACAAGGAAACATCGTCATGAGGGAGATAGGCCATCCAACCAGGCCTTATCTCTTGAAGTCTTAATTATGGTAACTTAGAACAGATAGATTCTTTTTATTTAGGGGAGGACATGTCTTAAAGCATCCTTTCTCTAAAGCGAAATTTTGATTAGGTTATTTTTCTATGCTGAGATCTGTAACCTGATTCATCAAGAACCATGCTACAACTTCAATAAACATATTTTCTTCAATCAACACGTGTTCATTGGAAATGGGATGCAGGGGTAACAAGACAGTAAGTCCACTGGCCTCTTTTTGAATGCTACCTTACCTCTCATAAAAGTAACTTGGCTGGGCTCTGTATACAGAGAAGTCCCAGGTTTTGGTCAGCCAGGCGTGGCTGAGAACAAATGGTGAACATACATTCCTTGCCGTGAGCTTTGAGTGAGTTCTAGAGGGGATTTCGGAATAATCCACCTTGGATTGAACGTCTGAGAGGTCCCAGAGCAAGTGAGGAAGAGTGTGCATTCATCATAACATCTGGGGACAGCAAGTTACAGACCCAGGTGGCTAGAGTAGAATTAGTGATTGAGAGACCACATGAGTAGTATGGTAGTACAATTTTTGTTAGACCTGGTCTCAGTATTATGCCAACTACATTGAACGAAATGAATAACATTGAAATTCTCATAATCTGAACTGCGCAATTCTCTGTTACCTCTGTCTATAAGCTAACAGGAGTAATGTTACTTTTAATGGACAGGGCAATTATGTATATGACAAATGAATTTTGTTATTGGAGATTTTAATTGATATAGTAAGGCTTGGGAATATAACCAGACCAATGATGATGGTGCATGCACAACTTGTATCTTGGGCAGATACCAATGTCTTTCAACTTGTCCATGATCCAAAACTGTCTGCATAGTTTAACAGTGGTAGATGAAGGAGGGGATATAACATGGACAACATCTTTGTTAACAAGAAGATATCAGCACAGTGCATGAAAGTCATTGATGATTCGATTCCGTGCACTCACCAGAGGCCCATCGTGTGTATAGCAAATGCTGCAGTGAAACCCCAGGAGGTTCCTTTTCACAGATGTTTTAATTTTAATAAAGTTAAATGGATGAATTTCCTAGAGCAGTTGGATAAAAGTGTGGAGACGATCCCTCTCCATCCAGATAAATATGATGAATTTGTCCATCTTATGAAAGTAACATCTAGGAAAAATATTTCAAGGGGATGCCACGCTCAGTACATCTAGGGCCTGACTGACATCAAACCTCTGCTGGATAGATATCAGGCACTTTACAACCAGAATCCTTTTCAGGAAGATATGGAGCACATACACACATGTGAAGCAAGTTGACATCACTGTTAATAAAGCAATGCGTATAGTGACAGGATGCCTTTAACCTACCAACTTCTTGTTGGTATCATTCCACCTAAGATAAGGAGAGAAGTAGCAGCAGACGCTGAGAGAACTAAGCAAGAGAATGACTCTCAACATCCTCTGAACAGTCATGTGCCTCAAGTCCAGAGGCACAGATCCAGGAAGAACATTATGGCAAGAACAAACATTGTTGAGGGTACACAAGAGCAAAGCCAAATTAGAAGATGCCATAAGGAGCTCAACCTGACAAGGAATAATATTAAAAGAAGATATAGCTGAGAAACTCAACCTCTCCAATGTCACCTGGAGGACTCTGAATAGGCTGAGGGTTGGAGTCTCTAAATGCAAAACCAACATGCTCAAGTGAGGGCTGCTGGTAGTCAACAACACACTGTGTGAATGTGGAGAGAAACAGAATCCGGCTCATTTACTGGTCTGCCAATTACTACTGGAAACATGCACCAATGAGGACTTAATTTTGGCCAATGACAAAGCCAAGAAAATGACTTCATTTTGGCAGTTCAAAGTCTGATCTGGACACAAAAGAAGAACCACTGCGCTACAGTGGCTCTGTGTGCATTTAGGCTTCAAGTGTGCTCACTTTAAAGAAAGATAAAATAATAATATAACTACCAGACTAAAACAAACAACCTTTAATGCCAAGCCTAGATGAATGCAGAGGGTGTCAGGTTACCCTGGATCCCAAACCCAAAGCCACTACCAGCTCGTTGTAGATTAGCATGACCATATATTAACCATGAAATAGCTCACTCTTTTGAGTCTTATTTTATCTGTAGTATCATGGAATTGGCCTCTACTGCACCTGAAGCAACTGGCAAGCTTACAGTTATCTATCCCTCTTTTATTAGGCCAGCATTCCTATGACATTCTCCTGCTTGTGTCTTCTTTGCTCCCTGCCATCCCCTTCTGTGCTGAGGCAACAGATGACAAAAGGGGTTCTGAATTTAGGCCAGCCATTCCCTGCAGCAAATGCTTCCATTTGTCAGCCTAGTTCCCTGCAGGGCCGCAATTGCTCTTATGCAACTCCCTTCCAGCCGCAGGGCAGTCCCAAAGGAGACTCACAGCGCTCTAGGCTGGCCAACCCAATCCCATGCGCAGAAAGGACTGCAGTGAACTGTCCCAAACCTGACCTGTGCTTCTTGCAACCCTGGGGCTATTTTCCAATGGATAGGATGCAATTGATTTCAAAGCCTCAGCTTTCTTGCAACCTTTTCTTGACCCTGCCACTTTTCTTCCAACCTCTGAGACATCTCCACTGGCCTATGGGTGTCCTATCGGTTTTAAGGACATGTGGAGACACCTCCACCCCATTGCTCTCCCATCCCAGTCGTTCGCTTTAGCAATCTTCACTGAATGGAGACCTTTGATTTCACACTCAGGCTGATATATGATTCTGTTTGAAGATCATGAAAGGCTTAGAAACATCTGTCTGGAAAAGAACAGCTAACGACCCACCAGAGAGCATTTTTATGGGGTCTGTGTGTTTGCAAGTCTGTGTGTAAAGAGCTATGCCTGCATATGCAGGGCCACATGCACTCTTAAGGCAGGATGCACTGGCCAACATCACAGATTGTGAGGCATGGGGCAAAGGATGCTCCTTCCAGGGAAAGGAGCAGAGAGGGAAGGAAATCAATGCTGCCCTCTGGAAGTTGTTAGAGCGTAGCTTTTGTCAGCCCGAAGTAGCAAAACAAAAGATGAGACATACTGGGAGCTAAAGGTCTGCCCTTTCCTCACCCAGCTTTAGATCTAGACAGAGTACTGACCTTTACCACTGATCCTACAAATGCAAGATCTGGAATGCAGAGAACTGCCCACTTCTGCTGCTCAGGAAAGAAGAACTGGGCATGTTTGGCAATAGCAGCCATCTTCACAGGGAGTGGTTGAGAGAAGCCTACAGGACAGTGATGGCAAACCTTTTAGAGACTGAATGCCCAAGGAGGTGGTGGTGGCGGCGCGTGAGTGGGCATTGCGTGTGCCCGCTTGAGGCACACCGGTGACATCAAATGGTTGGAGAAAATGACAAAATATTGTGATTTCCAAACTGAAGTCAAGCATTTATGGAGAAAGAAATCTGTTGTTGTACCCATACTGATTGGAACTCTTGAAGCAATACCTAAACGACTCCCTAGATATGTGGAAATTTTGGACTTATTTTACTTGAACATCCTAACTCTCCCAAAAACGACTCTACTAGGAACTGCATATAAACTCTTAGGTCCTAGAGTTGTTAATTTTATAATTTTATACCAGTCCTTGACTGTGACTCAAGTGGTTGGCAACTATAGTAGTAGTAGTGATGATGATGATGATGATGATGATGATGATGATGATGATGATGATGATGATGATGATGATGATGATGATGATGATGATGATGATGATGATACAAAAACCTTTCCCCCTACCTTGATAGAAAAAGAAATTAAATTGCTAACATTTTGATATCCTGTCACATGAATTGCTTTCATCACGTTGCCTAATAACATGGCTGGCTGTGACAAGTGCCAATTCTATTTAATAGTTGTCAAAACCAGCTCTTAGAAAGTGACATTTGTAAAGCAAGTTGTAATTTCACTTGTCACAAAACAATTTGTTAAAGTGACTGTTGCAATGTTTGTGATTTGTTATGTTACCTCTTAATTCTGTTTGTTAATTTTCTTTGGAAGAACAAAAACTATAAACCCTTATGATAAGAATGAAATGTTCTGCTCAGATTGCCTCTAAAAATGTCCTTTAAAAATAAAATTTAAAGGTACCTAGAAATGTTACTCATTACACCCTCTGAAGTTCTGTTGCTGCTATCAGTGATGCTACTTTTGACATAATAACTATGTTCCATTAATTCAGGGGTGCCCAAACTTTCCAGGCCCTGGGCCGGTCACATGGTTCAGGGGGCTGGTCACTATGGCTCAGAGGCCAGATTCAGCCCCCGACGCCAATTCAGCTGGCCTGTGAAGCCCTTGTCGCTCCCAGAAGCGGAAGTAAAATGCATTTCCGGGAGCGACAAGGGCTTTGTGGGCCAGATGAATTGGCATCAGGGTCCGGATCTAGCCCCTGGGCCATAGTTTGGGCACCCCTGCTTTAATTCTTCTTTTTCCCTCTCCCCTCCAACTTTCTCACTTGCTTTCTTAACCTGTCAGCCGCTCTAGCTCCATTCAGGACTCCATTTCCCTTCCTGCTGTCAGACCTTCCACCCCTGTCTTTCTGCTACACTGGGTAATGCTAATTGCCACTCGAAAGAGGGCATCAGTCACATTGGCAAGGGAAGGAAATTATCTTTTTATTCCCTGGGTCGCAGAGTTTCTTCAAGCTGGCACTGGAAATAGCCAGGAATAAGGGCATAGGGTATTTTTTTTTCTGGTCACAGCTGTTTTTAGTGGAATTAGGAGTAGCAGCAAGAGAAAGCCATTCTGGATACAAACAGAACAAGATATCAATGCAAGGGCTGTCTCTTTTTCTTCTCCACCAAGGGGGAATTAAGCCCAAGTAAGATGGATGGAAATCTATGACACGCAAGAAGGACCATGTTTCTTAAAAGCCTAACCAGGAGAGGCTTATTCTGTGAGATGCTTCCATATTGCAACTAGCATGTGACTATGAAAGCAGACAGTAATATATTAAAGGTCTCCCTTGCTCGCAAGCCAGTCATATCCAATTCTAGGGTGAGGTGCTCATCTCTGTTTGTAGCCAAAGAGCCAGTGCTGTCTGCATTTGCAGATGTTTCCATGGTCATGTAGCAGGCATGACTAGACACCGGAGCACACGGAACACTGTCACCTTTCCTGCCAAAGCAGTACCTATTAATCCCCTTGCAATCTCTTGCTTTCAAACAGCTAGGTTGGCAGGAGCTGGGACAGACAATGGGTGCTCACTCCATCATGCAGCGCTTGGGTCTCATACTGTTGACATGCTGAGCTTCAGGTCACCAAGTTCAGCATCTAAACCACTAAGACACCATTATTGATAATTCACCAATGTAGGTTTGTAATTAACAATGGTGGGAAATTGGTCTCTCTGACTGATTTCTCTGGCTTTGATCCCCACCCCACCCCGATCTCTCAATGTAGAGCACTAAAAGATCTTGAAGGACATCATTGTAATTTCCCATAAAATCCGATCTGTACAGATGGGACTTCTAGATTAACCTGAATGGAAAAACCACCAAAAGATGCCCTTTCTTTCACTCTGGGATATTTTGTGTGTGTATATAACTATTTCCTCAAATTGTTGGGCTTTTAATAGATTTTCTTTATCGGAAAAGCCCCCTTTTTCCTCTTGCTCCCTGTTGTCTCTCCAAAGTGAACCTCTTTGATATTCCCAGTTATCCTGCTCTTTCTCTTCCTTTCCCTTCTCAATCCAAGCTCACCAGAACCATTGGCCAGGGAGCCCTAGTGACAAAAAATGCAGGAAATGTTCCTGGACTGGGAAAGTCTGATTCTCATTATTTTCCATTAACGACAAGACTTAAAAGTCAATGTAAATCAGCCTGGAGCCCTCCCCTCTCTAATCCATATGTTTTTCCATTCATCAATGGGGCCTCTACTTTTTTTGGCCACTGAATGCATTTGCATTGGTACTAATGGTGGGGTTACTTGAGCCAGTATGGAAGAGGTTGTAAGTCTTTCGATCTGAAGCTATTTCAGCCAGCTACACCAACAGTGAGAGAGGAAGGGCTTCAGAGAAACTGACTGCCCTTCGAATTCTCTCCTCCCAAAACTTGTGCCTAGATCAGCTTTCATTTTTTAATTCTATCCATCCTTCCTTCTTTTCATCAATGTAGTGTGAGTCCAGCAAGGCAAGTGAAGGTTGTCGTGTGAGTGAAGATTTAGCAATACCAATTAGACTTATATACCACCCCATAGTGTTTAGTGCACTCTCTGGGCGGTTCACAGGTTAATTAGGATTTTGCCCCAAACATGCTAGGTACTCATTTTACTGACCATGGAAGGCTGAGTCAACCTTGAGTCCTGATCAAACTCACAACCTTCTGCTGTAGAACAGCTATTTAACCACTGCACCACCAGGGCTCTTAACAGACTTAACAGAGAGCAAGGACAAACTTTTAAGGCAGCTCTGCCCTGACTGTCCATATTTGCAGGAGACAGGGTTACAAATGAGCTAACCTAAAATTTCCTCTCAGCTCTCGCTCTCTCTCTGTCTCTGCTGAATTGCCACTACTATTTTTACCTTAAGAAACTGGAAACAAGGCTAAAGTTACAACATCCTCCTGCCTCTCTGCTAATCCTTCCCCCTCCATTTATATTGTCACTTAGTTGTCCTAGTGCTAGGGTAGCAAGCCAAAGAAAGAAAGAAAGAAAGAAAGAAGAAAGAAGAAAGAAAGAAAGAAAGAAGAAAGAAAGAAAGAAAGAAAGAAAGAAAGAAAGAAAGAAAGAAAGAAAGAAAGAAAGAAAGAAAGAAAGAAAGAAAGAAGAAAAGAAAAGAAAGAAAGAAAGAAAGAAAGAAAGAAAGAAAGAAAGAAAGAAAGAAAGAGAAAGAAAGAAAGAAAGAAAGAAAGAAAGAAAGAAAGAAAGAAAGAAAGAAGAAAGAAAGAAAGAAGAAGAAAGAAAGAAAGAAAGAAAGAAAGAAAGAAAGAAAGAAAGAAAGAAAGAAAAGAAAGAAAGAAAGAAAGAAAGAAAGAAAGAAAGAAAGAAAGAAAGAAAGAAGAAAGAAAGAAAGAAAGAAAGAAAGAGAAAGAAAGAAAGAAAGAAAGAAGAAAGAAAGAAAGAAAGAAAGAAAGAAAGAAAGAAAGAAAGAAAGAAGAAAGAAAGAAAGAAAGAAAGAAAGAAGAAAGAAAGAAAGAAAGAAAGAAAGAAAGAAAGAAAGAAAGAAAGAAAGAAAGAAAGAAAGAAAAGTAGGTAGGTAGGTAGGTAAACAAACTGCAAACAAGTCTGATTTACTCCTTTCTTTCTGTTGACTCCTGTGTGGTGAGCTGTAATAAATTAACCTTGAGAAACCCTGAGAGACACCTTGAAGGACTCCTTTAGGGTGCCATATACAGTTGCAGAGGGCCACTTCTCATCTTTTTTCTACTTTTCCATTGCGCTTCCCAGTTATATACAACAAACTCATGCTCTTTTCCCCTCCTTGCTGCCACTACTTTCCAGGGGTGCAATCCTTACTGCTTTTTTGGACTAGAACCAGAATCATGAATGGGGAGGTCCAAAATAAATGAACCCAACAAGCCCGTTCCTTTTGGCCTTATCGAAGGGACCAGTACACAAAAGAACAGTACAGTATACAAAAAAATAAATAAATCTGAAAACAAATCAGTATTCCCCAACCAAGAACTCAACCCAAATACAATCTAACCCCCCCCCCCCGTACTCCTCTCTAGTGATCTGGATTCAAGACTTGATTTCACTCACACTGATCATTTGTTTCAGTCTTCTTTGCACCCTTAACAGTGATCCCCACTGTTCACACAACAACGTTTGAAACTATTATTAGCAATGTCAAAGTGGGAAATTTATCTTACCTTCTTGCCAGCACATACAGTTTTGTCATTCAGTTGCACAGTCGATTCCAACCTTTTGCGACCCTATGGACATACAGTAGAATTTATTTTAAAAAAATTCTGCACTATCCTTATTTGCCCCATGCAAAATTTGCTTCTGTGGTTCCTACTAATGTGTTGAACCATGTTGACCTATGCTGTTTATTGATGTGTCTCCTTGTGAGTGTGTTTCTATTGGTCTCTCTAACCTCAGTAGCTCAGTGCTGCTCCCACCTGTTCAGGTAATAGTAACCCTTCTCCCATTTCATTCTTCCTTTTTAAAATTCCCCAAATTTACTTGTTTGTTTGTCTGTCTGTCTGACTGACTTATATCATGCCTAGTTGGTGCAAACACTACGCTGGGCGGCTCACAATATTAAGTAAACAGAAAACACAGGGAAAAACAAATAACATCCTCCAACACTAAAGAATAAACACATATAACAACAATAGAATATCTACGTAGATGGAATCCATAAATAAATTACAATACTTTATAAATTTCATTCTCTCACACAGCTCAAATATCTAAATCTAAATAAAAACAAATAAAAAAACAAGTCAAATTTAAACCAAATCAATTGCGAGGAACACTGCAGATGTATAATCAATTTGCTAACGAGGGAAATGCTTGATGGAAAAGAACGATTTTAACTGTTTCTGAAGGCCCATTTGTGTGGAATCAGATCTAATTTCCACTGGCAACTCATTCCATAACAAGGGAGCAATGGCAGAAAAAGATCTAGTCACAGCCTTTTTAACTTCTTTAGGTGTGACAATAGGTAATTTAAGAGCCTGAGTGCTCCCGGTACAATTTCTTATGACGAGGTGCTCCTGCAACTAATATGGTCCTAAACCCTTAAGATGCTGAACTTCATGACAGGAAGGTCAGCAGTTCAAGACTTAAGTGCTGCATGATGGAGTAAGCTCCTGTCTCTGTCTCAACTCCTGCCAACCTAGCAGCTTGAAAGCAAGAAGTTGCAAGGAGATAAATAGGCACTGCTTAGGTGGGAAAGGTAACAGCATTCCATGCACTCCAGCATTTAGTCATGCCTGAGACATGTCCATGGAAACCTCTGCAGATGCAGACAGTGCTGGCTCTTTGTCTAGAAACAGAGATGAGCACTGAACCCTAGAGTCAGATATGATTGGCTTTTGAGCAAGGGCGACCTTTACTAAAATCTTAAGGGCTTTATATGTTAACATCAGAATCTTAAACCTGGCACAAAACACAATGGGCAACCAATGCAAGCTAGCTAGGACCAGAGTGATATGGTCAAAATGATCAATGCCAGTAACCAGTCTACCCACTGAAGTCTCCATACCAGCCTCAAGGACAATGCCACGTAGAGAGCATTACAATAATCGATCATAGAGATTACCAGTGCATAGGTAAGCAGAATCAGGAATTTCCTGCCTAGGAGTGGGCAAAGCCTGGCAATGCACATAAATGATTGGAAGCAGACTTGACCACAAGCAATATTTGATGCTCCATAGACAGCGCTAGATCAAGTAGCATGCCCAGATTGTGTACCCTCTCCCTAAAAGGAAGCATCATGCCCCACAGAGTGAGGGAGACTTCCCCAACCTGAGACCAATTATCTCCATCAGAATAACCTCTGTCTTAGCCATATCCAGATTCAGGTTCAGCTTGTTTTTCTCCATCCATTCCATGACTACCTCTAGGCATCTCTCCAGGATCCAAACAGCATCCACCGCAGAGATGAAGAAGAAAAGATAGAGTTGCATATCATCAGCATACTGATGAGAGCAAACTCCAAATCTCCTGATGACTTCACCCAGTGGCCTTACATAGATATTATGTTGTGTGAATGAGTGGTCTGCAGTGTAAGAGAGTGGGGCTTTAATACTCAAATTTCTTGGGGTATACAGAAAGAGCCTCCTCAAAGATTTGTGGTATTTGTGGGCTGGTGACTGTGCTGGATGGGAGCTCGATCTTGACTGTAATGGTCACCTAATGTAATGAAAAGCATAGCCTTTGGGTTGCTTCTCAGGAAGAAAATAGTCAACCAACAGTACATGATATGGCTCTCTTAATCGAACAAGTAACTGGGGTTCCAATTTCTTCTCAGAAACTGATATACAGTGGTACCTTGCTTAAAGAGCATAATGCGTTCCACAGGATTGCTCTTAAAGCGAGTTTGCTCTTTAAGCGAAACACCATTGTAAATGACCAATCATGGGGGGTACTGCAAACCCCAATTTATTTGTTAAGTGAGTTTTTGGTTGGTTTTATTTGTTAAGCGAAGCGAACATTGAGAGAAAATTCTGTTCTTTAAGCGAGTTTCTCTTCAAGCGAAACACTCTTTATGCGAGGTTTGACTGTATTGGGGAAATCCCATGTTTGGAGTGAAAAAATGGTTGTAAAGTCATGCTGAAAAGGAAAAGTCCAGATGAAGAGGTTGAGCTGAAGAAATTAAAAGATTTAGAGACATCAGTGGAGCAAGTAGCCAAGAAAACAGAGGAAATTCATAAAGAGCTTGGTGATATTTAGAAAGGTTGTCTGGCAAAGTATCTTCAAACCAAGGCTTCTTGCCAGCTGGACAAGCAGATACAAGGAACTGCTGAACAGCTTATGAAAATTCTGGAACAGATAGATGCCATTATTCTCCCAGAAAACTTCAGTGACTGTAAACAGGAAAAGAAAGGGCTGGTAAAGAAGGTACTGTACAAGCTTTCTTTGCACAGTGTGATACAGTGGAAGGAAGTATTGGTCAAGAAATGGATAAACTACAGTCGAAGAACATGGTCCTAGCAGAATGAGGCAGGTTTTAAAGTACATTGGGAAAATAATTACTCTAGGAGCAAGATGAAATGTTTGCTCTTGATTTCTGCAACACCTGTTTATTTATTTATTTAGACAAACTTTTATGCCGCCCTCCTCAAAAAGACCCAGTGTTCAGAATTTTATTTTAAGCAAAATCCAGTAGGGCTGTTGCATGTTGATAGTTGCTTGCTGACTGCCATGTGTTCTGCTCAAATATAAAACCCTTATATTTTTTTAAAAAATAAAGTCTGCAGTTTTTCTTGGATAAAATCATAACATGTCATTGTACAATCATACATGTTTCAGTTAACTAGATGTTGTTTTACTTTATAAATCATTAAAAGCAATAACTGAAGAAGATGAAGAAGAAGAGGAGGACATTGCCAGTGTGCTAGCTCTGCTCAGGAGGTGGCAAAGAAGTGAGACAGGCATTTGCTCTCTAGCACTAAAGCCCATTAAATCTGTGGTATTTTTGAACCACAATTGTTGCTGGCAATCTTTCTCCCACTAGGTCAGGCAAAAAGAACTTCAGAATGAACTCACAAAAAGATGCCTTCATTTTGGCAGTTTCACATTTGGCCTAGATGTGGAAGAAGAACTCAGATTCCTTGAATCCTAGTTTGCTTTTTTAAAAAAATCATTTTATTCCTCAGTATGTATTTGAAAAGCTTCCTTCTTCCGTTATCTATTACCCATTCTTTGACAGTGGCATGTTACTTTTTTTTACCCTTTTAGTCTTTTGAAACACAGGCTCATAAAAAATAAGCAAACAATTCCCTCCAAGGATCCCACAAAAATATGTTATAGGATGTTTTAAGAACAACGAGAAATCATTGTTCATAGCAACCACAATTTAATCACACATACACTCCAAAATACCTGTGTGATCATGCCACAGAAGTGAAGTCTTGGGCTGTGTGATATATTTATTGGATAACTAAAAAGTTAGCAATAGCAATTGTATTTATCCTTAGCGCTTACTGCACTATCTGGGGTATTCACAAGGTAATTAGCATTTTGCCCCCAATATGCTGGGTATGTATTTTACCAACCTTGGAATGATGGGCAGCTGAGTCAACTGTGATCCCCGTCAGGACTGACCTCATAATATTTTGTCAGCAACATAGCAGTTTAACCACTGCACCACCAGCTTACACTCCTCATCTCCACAAAGGCTACCTTCCAAGTTCTCCAGGATTCTTCATGAGGCAAAGCCAGGTGATATAAAACTTAAGTTTGAAGCAGAAAGTCCAAAAACTGGGACAGGCATGGTGCTCGTGGCTTATACAGGAGTTTCAGATTCTAGATGAGTCTAGAGATGACAAAGACACCATTTAATGGGTACTCTGCTTCCCTGGAGATGAAGGCTAGTCTTGCTTTCCCACAGATCTGCCAGTTGCCTTGGGTGAGGCTACAGATCTCTGGGGTCAACCTGGAGCAAAAAAAATAATATGTGGGGCTTGATTCAGTTTTAACAAGATAGAAGACTGGGTTTAGGTATGATGCTAGGTTTAAAAGCTGGAACTTAATTGAATGGCCTTAGCAGACAGTACATTATTTAATTTAATGAGATTAGCAGCCAGTACATTTTTTCAGCAAAAAAGTCATTATTTTTTCATTATCACAAAATTAATGCATTTGTGTCAGTGTGCTTATAGAAAGAAAGGCGTAGGGTTTGCTGCTCAAATTCAGAACTCATATGATGCAGATGTATGGTAGAAAAAGCCTGTTCTTTAGAGCACTAAGGAAGCTGAACAATCCCAGGAAAACACTGAAACATCTCCATCTATGATAGGAGTTCTCAACCTTTTAAATCTGGGGGTCAGGTCACACTCCCTCAGATAGCTTCAGGGGCTGGACGGCCATTTTGTCCTTCCTCCACCACATGGTGCTTCCGGGTGTGGTGGATGTGGTGGTGGACCACATGAAATGGTGCCGTGGGCCACAGGTTGAGAATCTGATCTATGAGTATGGTCATATTGATTCTTAAACATGGTCTCTCCATGTCCAGCAAGCAATAATAGATCCAGAAATTGTCTTTATATTATATTTCAGTAGTGGACTCCTTTTTCTTTTTTGTCATGATCAACAGCTGTGACCTGTATGTTGACTTTTCTGGTCATGTTTCATCAATTGTTTTAGACAACTAGTGAACATTATGGAGGATCCCTTATGGGTGGGGATGGGGGATTTTAAGGACATCCTTGATCCAACCATAGCTAGGAGAACACACACCTGGGGAAGGCATGTTCCTTGATGAAATTTAGTCAGATGGATACCTCATGTATTTTATACCCACAGAACAGAGACTATATCTTTGTCTCTTCTACATATCATCCCCCCCCCCCAAAAAAAAATTTAGACTTTCTTGTTTCAACATTTCTGATGCCTCAGGATATAACAGGCATCACAAATGTGGTAGGCATGTCAGAAAATGTCCCCATCTCATTAACCTTTCTGTTTCCAGAGTATAGTAGAGTAGCTAGGTTTTGGCATTTTAACGTTTCTTTTCTTAATGATGGGCTCTTCAAAACTCAGATTATGGTAGAATTGTTGGATTATTTAATACCAACAAGGGACTAGCATGTACCTGTGCTTTTTGTTGTTGTTCAGTTGCACAGTCAATTCCGACCCTTTGCGACCCTATGGACCACTGCCCGCCAGGCACTTCTGTCCTCCACCATCCTTCTCAACTTGCTCAGTTCTGGGAAGTCTGTAAAGCCTTTACAAAAAGGAGCCTTATTGCATATGTCTGCCACAAGAATAGGCTTAGAACAGTGAAATACGTAACTCTGGAAAATAAACTGAAATATTTTTTTTCCAAATTTTTATTTATAGGCTTTATAAAGAAAACAGACAAACCATAACAAAAGATAAAGGAAAAGAATATACATAGTCAAAAAACTCGTACATACATTATCAACTCTTTTACATACTCTTCAATGAATACAATACACTTGCTAAATATAAAAACAAAAATTCAAATAATATAAGTAAATATTCATAATCATTGCTTTAACTAATTTTCTAACACTTTTGTATCACTACTCTATTACAATTCTATTTGTTTTTAATTTCCTTATTACTTCTTCAATTTCTCTTTCCGAAATCTTTTCTTCCATTCTATTTTTGTGTTCTTCCGATATTGGTGTTATATTTTGCTTTTCAAAATAATCTCTAAGCTTTTCTAAATTTACTTCCTTTTCTGAATACAATTCCTTATAAAAGTTTTCTATTATTTCCAATTTTTCAATTTGCTTATTACACCTTTTTCCATTTTTATCTATCAAAATCCCTATCTGACCTTTACATTTCTTCTCTCTTGCTGCTTTTGCTAATACTGTAATTTGGAATTTTTATTGCTGTAGTCAAAATATTCCCTTTTCAAAAATATCAAATCCTTCTTAACTCTTTCTATATCTTTTCCGTCTAATTCTTTCTTAACCTTTTGTATCTCCACCAGAACTTTCTGATCTTTAGTCCTTGCGTGTTCCGAAATATTTGTTAAACCAGAACATCTTCTAGACCTCACCTCTACCAGGAATTGCATAAAGTCAACTATGACTGTGCATACCACCTCACGTAACAAAAGAGCAAAATTATGTTCCTTCGATCAAGGGTGAGAAGAATATGATCTATACTGCCTGAACAATTTTATAAGCTTCTTCTTTCATGTCTAGGCTAGACTTTAAACTGCCAAAATGAAGCCACTCTTTTGGTGAATTCATTCCACAGTTCCTTTCGCTTGACCTAGTGTGAGAAAGATTAGCCAGTACAACAAGGTTGCCATTGCCTGGGGCATGCCCAATTGTGGTTCAAAAATACCATAATCTTTAAGGAGGCTCTTTCTGTGTACCCCATATGTTTTGCTAAGAACTGTATAGTAAAACAGAGCATCACAAGAACAGAAGTTACAAGGACCTTCTTCTACCTTGATCTTCCATGTCTGGACTTTATGCAGCAACACTCCTTGCTGATCCTTTGGGTATGGATGGAATTAAAACAGTGAACACGAAAAGATATAAAACTTTTTCAGATCTTTTGATTCCAACCTCTCAACTGTAGGTTAGAAATTACACTCTTGGAAATGCTAAGTGAATCAATGCAGGAAAAGAAGCCCACAATGTCTGAAACCCTGTTCCCTGGCATAGTAAGTAAAACAAGAGTTGGGCCCATTGGATCAGTGGAATTTACAAATGATTTGATTCACGACATTCTCGTTAGTTTAGTGAGTATTCTGTAGTCATGACTTACTACATAATGCAACATAATTTTAGCCAGTATTTGTTTATAAATATTTGTTGTTCCTCAGTACATTCAGGAATGAATGGAGCAAGGCATTGGATAGATGAATTTTGCCTAACCACTGGAATACAGTAAAACCTCGGATAATGCTGAAACTTGGTTCGGGATGCATCAGATAACATTAAAACTCCATAGAGATACATCTTAACCAGCACAGTTTTTAGCGAATGTTATCTGATGTATCCCATAGGATTTAATGTTATGCGATGCAATTTTTTTCCAGATTGCTTAACATGATGCGGTTTTAGCCTCTGATGCAAACATTATCCGAGGTATTACTGTACTTCCTTAACTTCTATATTTACTGTATTTGAGCTATGATCTATTCAGCAAAAAAATCACGTTGGGGCTGTAGTGGACAAATATCACAAACCCTTTTTAGTAAAAGTAAAAAAGTTGGAATACCTTATCTGACAATCACCAGCTGAAGCCAGGCAGAAGCCAAACTTTTCACAGACTATGGACACTTGACTTATCTTTGAGCCAGCAAAATCTTGCTGAGATAATGGAGGTTTGGATCAGGCATAACTCAGCTTCTTCCACATACAACTCCTTCTATACAGTAATACCTCATATAACATTAGTATCGAATAACACGAAAATCGCATAACATCAAGGAATCTGGGGGGAAGAATTGCATCAGATAACATTAAGATCCTATGGGATGCTTCAGATAACAACCGCGAAAGCCTGTGTGGTTACAATGTATCTCTATGGATCCCATAGAGGATCAGATAACACGAAAAATCATATAACACGAAGACTTGTGGAACCAGGTTTTAGTGTTATATGAGGTTTTACTGTACTCCTCTTTTGGCATTTCTACTGGCAAATCAAGCTACCAGCAGATCTCCAAGATCAGCCAGAAGACAGGAATTCTGTCAGCACAACAATATTTCTAGTGGTGAAAAGGTCTCCTGTCTATTTTTAACCTTCTATAACTGGCAAACCTTGGAGTTATGATTGCATTGTTAATGAATTCACAGCATCACCTTATGTGCACAGCCACAGAGATTACCAAGCTTGTAAGAAGTCATTTAAATGAGATTCTCCCATTTAATATCTTTATGGTAACTGGATACAGTAATATTTGGTTTAAAGCTGACAAAAGGCAATTAATTCATTATTACTGGATCTTGAGTATGCTGACTTTACAAGAAGACAGTTATTATACAAGGACGGTATGTATATAGAGGTTTTACTCTAATTCTGCCTCTTCTTCAAAGAACATCTGTTCCAGGTTAATCTCCAGTTTTGGAGTTACCTTTCCTCCCATCTTTTAGCTGACTTCATGTATGCAAGGACATATGCATGTGTGTAGAGACTGTGCAAGCTGCATAAGAGGATCCATTTATTTATTTAATTACATTTATACCCCACCCTTATCTGAGGACTCAGGGCGGCTTACAATTTAAAACAATTAAAAACACATTAATTACAATAAGAATTAAAATTAAAGTTAAAAGATTAAAAGTTTAAAAAGTTAAAAACAACAGGGAGAGAGATGGGGTATTCAAAGGAGCCAGCCGGCTGAACTGATCATCTGGCCCACACCCCACACATGTCCCACCAGCCAGGTCTTCACCCTCTTCCTAAAGGGCAGCAGCTCTGCCTGGAGACGCAACTCATTTGGCAGGAGGTTCCATAGAGCCGGAGTGGACACAGAAAAGGCCCTCCTTCTCTTGCTAGAGAGATGAGCCTCTCTAGCTGATGGTACAACCAGAGAGCATCTCCAGTCTGCTCTGGTGGAACGGACAGATGTTCTTGGGGTGATGAGGTCTCTTAAGTATCCTGGCCCACTACCGTGTAGGGCTTTAAAGGTGATAACCAGCACCTTGAATTGCACCTGGATACATACTGGGAGCCAGTGCAGCAGCCGCAGCAGTGGTGAGGCACGAGCACAACGCCCGCACCCCATCACAACCCAAGCAGCTGCATTCTGGACTAGCTGAAGCTTCTGAATGGTCGCCAAGGGCAGCCCCATGTAGAGTGCATTACAATAATAAAGTCTGGAGGTGACCAAAGCGCATGTGATCATGAGCAAGGAGTCCCGATCTAGGAGCAGGCATAACTGGCGCACAACACGAAGTTGTGCAAAAGCCCTCCTAGCCACGACTGCCACCTGCTCTTCGAGCAGTAGTTGTGAGTCCAGAAGGACCCCCAGATTATGCACTGGGTCTGTTTGGGGCAAAACTGCCCCATCCAAAACCAAAGATGGTAGCTCCCGAGATAATACCGGGCCCCTGACCCACAGCCACTCAGTCTTGCCAGGATTCAGTTGTAACCCGTTGTCCCCCATCCAGACTCTCACAGCCTCCAGGCACCTGGAAAGGACTTCCATTGCATCGCCAGGGTCCCCACGGGCCAAGATATACAACTGGGTGTCATCTGCATATCCCATGGGAACGGATGATCTCACCCAGCGATTTCATGTAGATGTTAAATAGGAGAGGTGAGATCACCGAGCCCTGAGGCACCCCATATTAGAGCAGCCTAGGGCTGGATTTCTCACTCTCCAACCACACCGACTGGGCCCAGTCCTTCAGAAATAAGGAAAACCAGGACCACACAGTGCCCTGGGTCCCCAATCAAGGATACATCATTTTATCAAAGCAGTTTGGTGCTCTGATAGGCTTTCAGAACTGTGTCATTGCATGTTTTGGAGGCATAGCACTGCTGCAAGATGGACTATCTCACCGGAAGAGCAGGAAGGCAGAGATGCAACACAGCCCTTTGACAACAGAATGTCAGTGTAACAGCTGTGCAGATTGTAGAGACTGGTTGCATGGCAAAAACTTTCTTTGGGTCCTCCCTCAGCCATCAGTGGTATCAGCTCCAAACATCCAGCTTTCTGTCAGAACATCTGGACGAATGATTTAATAGTACATATGGAAATTATTACACTCCGTCGGGTGCAGTATTCTTCCTTCCTTATTTAAGCATTGATATACTGCCCTCCAGCCCTCAGAAGGACTGTCAAGGCAGTCCAGAACAATAAGAACATAATCCTGATCCAAAAGGATTGGGGGGGGGGGGGAGAGAGAGACATTAGACAAGCAAACAAAAGAAGTGAGCTAGAAAAAACATAATATACAGGTAAAAGCTATTACTGTACAATCAAATCCTAGTAACAACCAGTTCTAGATTTGAAAAGTATGGTCACCTGAAGGTTCTCAGTATTTGGTCAGTGTGTTAGATCAAAGAGCAAGAGTTACACTGTGAAACAGCACACCCACTTTGCTTCAGAATAATAACTATTTGTTTATAGACCTTCTGTTATGCCAGTTTCCTTTACAGCAAATTGGTGGTCAGGGGGAGGCAGGGAATTAGGAGGAGTAGGTAATGTCTAAGATGATAGTAGCCATACCAAGAGTCCACATTAAGATAGGTGGAAGAACCTTGCAAATAGGACTTTACACATCATCCTTGCAGGAGGATGCAGGGACTGAGGGGTAGTGAATTCCACAGAATAGTTGGGGTAGAAATAGCAGGTTTTGATAACAAACATTGAACCCCTGTGGTGACTTGACAATTGTATCATTGGTTGAGAAACACTTTGGTGGATAGATAATTAAATGGGTGGATGGATGGACACTAAGGTCTACAAACACCATTGAACGTTTGTGACTCCTCTGTAGCTGCTACTCTGCTACTGTGCTCCACAAGGCAGCTTCTGGCAGTGTCAATGTCAGGCTAATTGGACTCAGTCTTCTACAAACAGCTAGATACCAGTTGACATTTGCCTAGCAAGCAAATTGATATATGAGCAATTTGTCCCAGCAGCCTTCCAAGCTGCCAAGTGGATTCCCCTCAGTGCACCCACTTCCTACTCACCAGTAACAAGGTTTGTGTGTTAATCAGAGAGCTTTAATCACATCGCTTGACACAGTTGTTAGGAGGGAATTACAAAGCTAGTTGCTTTCTCAAAGATGTTCCAATCCCTTCTGTTCCCTTAAGAATTGCTTTGATATTCCATTAGTTGACAGAACATGCCCTGGAAAAAAGGAGCTGGACGTTTTGTTGTTAAAGGAATCCCATGGCTCGCAAAGCATGCGTTTTACTCTCTTCGCATTATTTCTAGAATCAGTGCAGTTATTGACAGGTGCTTTTCTTGCTTAATAGCTAGCAAGACAGGCACTTTCTTGAGCTGCAAAAATGACATCTGCAGACGCCTGCTGACTATACTGCTCTTACGGCAAATCCTACATCCGCTGGCCTTGACAGGCTTCCCCAGGCAGGTGTCACACATGCTTTGCAAAACTCAGTTTCAAATCTCTGCATGTTCAGCTCAGTGAATTCTAGGTGGATTTGGAAAGGCATCAGCATAAGTGCTGTGACATTTCCTGCTAGTCTGTCATAATGCTGTAGCACTGGGATTCATCCCAACCCTTTCTAGCCATAGAGTTACTGTTCTTCTCAATATAACCTGGAACTATCTGAGTAGATTGCTGTGGCTCATTCATTTACACCAGCTTGGGGAGAGTGCAGTCCTCCAGTGTTGCTATGGTGCAGCCCTTGGATATTTCTCATGACTGGTTATGCTGGTTAGAGTGAGTGGCTATAGCAGGTCAACAATATCTGGAAGGTGAGTGCATTTAGGAATGGAGTCTTGGTTTACTGCTTGCTTCAGGGCAGAGGAACTTGTAAGCTTTAGTGCAGTGGTGGTAAACCTTGGCACTCCAGGTGTTCTTGGACTTCAATTACCAGAAGCCCAAGTCAGCACTTCTGCTGATAAAGGCTCCTGGGAACTGAAGTTCAAGAACACCTGGAGTGCCAAGGTTCACCATCACTGCCTTAGTGTTATTAAACTACAGATATCTCCGCATCCCTCCCCACTGGCTGTGATGGCCAAGGCATATGGGAGATGCAGCCCAACAAGATTAAAAGGACCAGATTGAGAGAGAGAGACTGGATAATGTCACTGCTTAAACAATCCCTCTATCATATGCTGTTTCCAAGCCATCTGTCTTCCTGATTCCTGGGCACCTGCATCACACGCTTCATATCTCTCTGTGTCCACTTTCTCTCTTGAGCTGCTGTGTTGGCTGTGAACAAAGATAAGGGACAACAGTGGAGCTGCAGACCCATTACAACAGCTGCCCTGTTCCTATTCCATATGTGACATAGAAACCCAGCTGTTGCAGCATAGGAAAGATAGGGCAGAAAGAGCATTTGAAAAGAACAAATAAATATTTTTTGAAAACCACTGAAGCCAAGAATCCACCTCAGAATTAAAGAAACAGGAACTTTGGAACATGAGTTACATACAGCTACAGTAATAATAATTTTGTGTCAGAAATTATTCTGGATTGAAAGGATTTTTGCGGAAGAAGCTCCACTCAGGGAATGACCAAATGAGGCGCCTTTCATGTCCCCAAGAGCTGGGACAGAGACAAGTGCTCAATCTGTCATTCATTACCCAGGTCTTGAATTGCCGACTTGCCAGCCTTCCAGCTAACAAGCCTAGCTTCTTAACCACTGAGCCCTTTTAGCTACAGTGGATCAATAACAATGGCTACAAGGAACTAGCCTTGTTACAAAACTAGCTGCATTCCTGACTTCATTCTCTCTCTTCAGGGATTTAATTTTTTTTAAAAATCACCAGGCACTTCCTTCCATTGTAGGTCACTTAAGGATTTCTTCATATAAACTGCCTACTGAAGAAGTCAGGGATGTAAGCATTGCCCTGCTTCCTCTGGTTAAGGTGGATCCAAGCCCAGCTGAGAGACAGTTCTTCGAGCAGATGAGCAAACTCTTCTCGTACCTCACTGGCTTTTATGGATGGATCTATTAGCTTCACAATAGATAAGAATATACTTCCACAAACTTCTTTTATTGCAGTGTGGGAGAGTTCATGGTCTCAACAGGGAGATGCTTCCCCTCCAAATGTGGGGGTGAGGCAAACCCCCCAGGCTTGAATCATGAGTCAAACACCTGCTGACTAAAAAATAATAATCAGTAATTCTAATAATCTGCTTGGCCAGAAAGTTTCTGCTGATTTCTGCTCTTATTGAAAAAGGGATGACTGAGAAACCTGTCAGTCATAAAATCTATGGATCATGAACAGCCATTAAGGAACCACTGTATTTTTATGTTATCTACAACATAGGGAACCTAATCCTGAATAAAAATGTTAATAGTCTTTGCGTGGCCTTATTTTTCCCAATGCAGCAAATGCATTTCAAAATCTCAAAATATTTTTTTTAAAGTGGGGGACAAAGAGACAATAATGTAGAAGGAGATGCCTATAGGCAAGAGAAGCTCTACAAGTCAGTGTTAGCTGAAAAATAAAGGTGCAAAGAATCTCTTTTCCTCTGGGGATCTAGGGAATCTCTCAATCTGGCAAACAACTTTCTTCCTTTTTGCTCAATGATTCCCCACATGTATTTCCTCCCGGGGGTACCCAAAGCTTCATGTACTTCTGCTTCTGTCCCTGCTATCATTTCCAGTTTTCCTGGGAAATGTGGAGTGACTGCCCAAAGCTCATAAAGCAGCCGTTGCCTGTTTATTAAGAAAATAATAAATAAACTGCATATTGGAATACACAGAAAGAGCCTTCTTGAAGATTGTGGTAGTTTTGAACCACAGTTGACCATACCCAGTGCAATGGCCACCTTGTGCTGACTAATCATTCTCATGCTAGTAAAGGTAAAGGTTTCCCTTGCTTGAAAGCCAGTCGTATCCGACTCTAGGGGTCAGTGCTCATCTCTGTTTCTAAGCCGAAGAGCCAGCGCTGTCTGCTTCTGCAGACGTTTCCATGGTCATGTTGCAGGCATGACTAGACACCGGAGCGCATGGAACGCTGTTACCTTCCCACCGAAGTGGTCCCTATTTATCTACTTGCAATTTCTTGCTTTTGAACTTCTAGGTTGGCAGGATTCTCATGCTAGGCCTGCTGAAAGGAACTGCAGAATGACTTCACCAAAAGTTTTACAGATGGGATTATCTCCTTTCTTGCTTGCCTTCTGGTAACACTTGCCTACCCAGAAACAGCAGCAAAAGCTTCCTGACTGAGCCTAGCCAGTGTTTCTTTATTTTGAAGTGAAAGCCTTTCCCAGACAGCAGCTTTTGTCACCAGGCTGGCAAATCATGCAGAGATTCTTTTTTCTTCTGGACTTCAGTTGCTGAATTGGTAGGTTGGAGACAGTCCCACCTTCTTCCATCTGTTCTGTCCCCCAAACCTGCTTTTGTCTGTGCCTTTCTTCCTATGCACGTCACAGACCTGGATGGGGAGAAGGGACTCCACTGGGAGAACCTGCAGTTGAATTGCCTTCCATGTCATTACTAATTTACAGGTAATAGGCAAACTTTTAGGTAGTAACTTGACTTGTATGGATTCTATTCTGAGGTCTCCTTCTATTGCAAGTATAAAGATGGATTGATCTTGTACTATCTGAAAAATACATTTATACTGCCATGTACAGTAAAGTATCAGGCCTGCAATGGGATATGAGTTTTTGGATCAAAACCTTCGTGTTAGCATTTCTTCAGCAACATTATAGAAGTGTGAAACATGCCATTCAAAATCAAAGGGGAAACTGGGTAATTGCAGCTCTTCATTATTTCAAACACGGGACCCTGTTCAGAGAGAGAGAGAGAGAGAGCTGATTTACTTCAACTCTTTTTTTCCAAGGCTGCAACAGGGGAGCAGGTTGAGTACCAGGCTAGGAAAAATTTTGCCAGTCAAAATGTCTGCTGAGGAAAGTTGTTTCTTTCAGACAGTAACTTCCAATGGTCATGGTAGACTGAGGATTCTGGGAATGATACTCCAAATTAGCTTTCCCATTCTTTTAGGGAATAGAAGGGGGTACACAGAAAGATTCCTCCTTGAAGATTGTGGTATTTTTGAACCACAGTTGAGCATCCTCTGGGCAATGGCCAATTTGTGCCAGCTAATCTTTCTCACACTAGGTTGAGCGAACCAAACTGCAGAATGAACTGCCAAAAGGTGGCTTCATTTTAGCAGTTTTATGTATGGCCTAGAAGTGATGGAGGAGGGGGGGGAGAAGAAGCAGGAGGAGGAGGAGGAGGAGGAAGAGATGGAGAAGGAGAAAAGGAGGAAGAGGAGGAAGGAATAGGAGCAGAGTACACTAGCTGTATTTTAGCCTCTGGCCAGATGGGAAAATGTGGCTAGAAGTTCCAGTGTGTACCAAAATCTGACAACAAAGAATCTTGTGGCCTCTTATACACCAACATAGTTGGAATTCAGTTCCATAGACGGTAGGTCACTTCCTTTGCTACAGAAGGGCTGCAGCCCATAAAAGCTTATGCTAAATAAAGGCTTTCTAGTCTTTAAGATACTATGGCACGCCGTACATTTTGCTGCCACAAACATGTCTACTTTACCTAGCTAGAAAAGCCTGTCAAGCTCCAGACAGCCTAGCTCCCTGATGGCTAGCCTTGGAAATCCAGGTGTTCTTGGACTTCAATTACCAGAAGCCCAAGTCAGCACTCCTGCTGATCAGGGAATTGAAGTTCAAGAGCAGCTGGAGTGCTGAGGTTCACCATCACTGGACTAGCTAATGTGTCTTCCTCCTCCTCCTCTTCCTTTGGTTTTTCTCCTCCAGAATATCCTTTGGTCAGGACAGCTACGGGATATAGAAGCCTTTACCAGCCCTGCACCTTCCAGCTATGTTGAGCTATATGCCCATGGTATTGCAACATAGGAATGGTGGCACATCTGAAGGACACCAAGATAAGGATGTCTGCCACATCCAACAGCATGCTTGCTTTTGACAAATGTGCGGCTGGACCAGTCCTTGGATATCCTTTGGATGCCTGGTAAGAAGTTTAATATAAAATGGCTCGGATGCATAGTCACATCACCGGGCTGGAGCTGGTGAAGAACATGAGCTGTTTTGATTACAGTGTTTTGCTTGGCCATTTAATGGATTATTTGCTATACTTTGCTGTTGCTATCTGCACTTCCACACCAAAGCACATGGAATGAGTTATTACATTTAACTGTCTTTAAAAAAAAAAAAAACCCATCCTTAGTCCAAGAGATTTAGCTATCCCTTGACATGGTAGTACAACGTTGTTTCTGGCTTTTGCATTGTATGGGATTTATGTTTTGCCTTCTCTAATCCCGCAGGACCAAGAGAAGGCAGAGTTCTTCCATCACCCTAATGGCACCTCTCATAATTACCTCATTCACTATTAATTGAGATTTAAAAAGACATACATCAATTTCTTTTTAATTAATTTGCTCTGAAAATAAAACTCAATAGATCCCGAAAGAAAGACACAGCCCACGAAGATTGTGGCGGGTCTCAGTCCCAAGAGAGTGATGGCAAATTGCTTCCCTTGCAAGAGCTCTGACAATAACAATTTAAATACCTAAAATAAAATAAAAAGGAGAAAAAGGTTAGAACAACGGAGAAATGGCAGTCGTCCCCAGGTGCTCGCTACAGTGTCTTCCACCTCATTAGCTTTGTTTACAGGCAAGCATCAAACCTGGCCAGGAAGACCATCAATGGCAGAAAGCACACACAAACACTTGAAAAGACAAACTGAGATTGGGGGTGAGGGACAGATGGAAATGGGGTTGACAAGATCTCACCCATTGGCAGAGCTGGGTTGAAAACTGACCAGCAATGTGACAACAAAATCACATCACAGGCACATGCACATACAGAGGCAGAGAATTGTGCCACTTTGACAGTAGGTTTTAAGACTGACCAAGGGTAAGCAAGGCATATCCTCCCCTTGGCAACCAAGGGCATTGCTTCCCTCCCACCTTTCATTCAATGGATATGTGCACAATGTGCTATCAAGTTGTACAGTAATACCTCATATAACATTAGTATCGAATAACACGAAAATCGCATAACATTAAGGAATCTGGGGGGAAGAATTGCATCGGATAACATTAAGATCCTATGGGATGCTTCAGATAACAACCGCTAAAGCCTGTGTGGTTACAATGTATCTCTATGGCTCCCATAGGATTTTAACATGCATCGGATAACACTAAAAATCATATAACATCAAGACTTGTGGAACCAGGTTTTAGTGTTATATGAGGTTTGACTGTATTAGGTTTATAGTGACCCTGATAGGACTTTCAAAGTGAGATGTTTAAGGAGGGGCTTTGCAAGGACCAATCTCCCCCTGCCCCCCCCCCTGAGTTTCCCTGACTGAAAGGAGATTTGAGCCAGGTCTCCTGAGTCCTAGCTTGCAACTCTATCTACTGTGTCTCACTGACTCCCAACACCAGAAAGTTAGGGAGAATCAATGGGACTACAACAGTGTTTCCCAAACTTTGGTTTTTGGACTTAAATTAACAGAAGCCTAAGTCAATTCCCCAAAGCACTGATCAGTCAATGTACTGACTTAGGCTTCTGGGAATTGAAGTCACCCTGTGGGAAACACTGGACTACAAGGTATTGCATGGGTATCCAAACTATGGCCTGTGGGCTGGATCCGGCCCCGAATGCCAATTCATCTGGCCCATGCCACCCTTGCCCCTCCCAGAAGCGGAAGTAAAACATGCCCACACATGCACAGAACATTACCATAAATGCACCCACTGCTGTCCTAAACACATTTACGAAAATGCACCCACAGCTGTCATAAACGCATTTACAATAGCCGTGGGTGCATTTACGGCAGGGTTCTGTGCATGCGCAGGAGCAATTTATTTCCACTTCCACTGTGAGGAACCACGTGACTGACACACTGAACCACATGATCAGCCTACAGCCCAAAACGTTTGTGCACCCCTGATATATTGTATGGCCCTCTTGCTGAACAATACTTTTGTAATTTGCAACTTAGCTTCCTTTGTCCTGCAGTCCTTCCTGGGTTTTTGTTTTCAAGAAGGACCAGCTTAGAAAGACAGACTATTGGTAAGGTCTAGTTTTGCCCTTGGAGCAGAGGTGCCCAAACCTTTTGGGCTGTGGGCCGGTCACTATGGCCTGAGGTCTGGATCCAGCCCCAGACACCAATTCATCCAGCCATACGGACATGTTTTACTCCTGCTTCTGGGAGCAATGAGAGCTTTGTGGGCCAGATGAATTGGTGTCGGGGGACGAATCCAGCCCTCAGGCCATAGTATGGGCACCCTGCCTTAGAGCAACCAGAGATGCTCCTGTATGAGCACAATAGCAGAGGAAAGGGAATTCTAGCAGGTGCTGAGATACATTTTCTTCTCCCTTGCGTGGCAAACAGGCTCAAAAGAAAGTACAGGTATCTTCTCATTTTCAAAATAAAGTATGTCGTTCAGTCGCACAGTCAATTCCGACCCCTTGCGACCCCATGGACCACCGTCCACCAGGCACTTCTGTCCTCCACCATCCTCCTCAAAATAAAGTAGCTCAATGAATTACTGAAAAAATGTGTATAAGGCCAAGGAAGCCCATCTTTTGTATCTTATCTTCTCTCCTTCCTCATTCTAAGAAAAGCCAACTGATCTTAGTCTACAAAATTTTCTGGCAAGTCAGGAAGTCTTTTAAATGAGTCTTCTCAACCCCCATGGTGAGGAATGTTCCTTGAATATGGCTAGCAAGTTGCAACAGGTTAATAAGGTGGCCCTTCATTCCTCACAACAATGGTGATGCTTCATTCAGAGGGAAGCATGGCAATCAGCTCATCCTGGCATGCAGATGCAGTGGCTGATGGGAAAAGAGAAGCACCTTTGAGTTTCTTCCTATCAATTCTGAAGTGCACAAGGGCTCTGATAAAAGACCAATGGGGATTCAGGGTAGCAACCTCCCTATTCCTGGCAGTATATTTAACCATTTCCCCCCATTTAAAAAAAAAATTGGCAAGGATGTTTCAGTGGCTTCATGGTTAAGAGACTGAACTTGATGACTGGAATGTTGGCACGTCAGCAGTTCGAGACCTGAGTACTGAACGACAGAGTGAGCTTCTGTCTCTGTCCCAGCTCCTGCCAACCTAGCAGTTCGAAAGCAAGAAATTTCAAATAGATAAATAGGTACCACTTTTGGTGGGAAGGTAAACAGGGTTCCGTGTCTAGTCATGCCTGCCATATGTCCACGGAAACGTCTGCAGACGCAGACATCGCTACTTCTTTGGCGGAGATCAGCACTGAGCCCTAGAGTCAGATACTGCATCTCTTGCTTTCAAAGCAAAGGGGCGACCTGTTGTTTGGGCAGAGTGCCGAGGCTGGCTAGTGGTTTCTATTTCTCCTGTATTTGGTGGAGCCCCACTAACCAAGAGGAAAAAGAGAAAAGGATATTATGCCCTTGTTCCATCTGTACACAGACAAGCAGATCTGCTCAATATTTCTCTGCACGAGATCTGTGAAATTCAGCAGCATCCTTGTGAGAATCCCACATCTGGCAGAAATGAGGGGATGGCAATATCTTTCTTTGTTATTGTTGTTCTGAAAAGTTTCTGTGCCTTTCCACTGCACAGCAGGGAGCAATTCAGGTACTTCTTCATGACAGCTCCCACACTTGGGGAATGAGGGAGAAATACATCTCCTAAATTCCTCCTTTTCCTTTAGGAGTTTCCATCAAGGAAGGAAATCGCAACCCTATGGAATAATGAGCAATTGTGATACAGAGCAATAAGATTGCAATTCTCATCTGCGAGCCATGGGTGATAATCATTTTTCCTTATGCTGAACAATTGTAAAGCTGTGTGGAAAGAAATGGATTGCTTTCTATCACAGTGGAGAGCCAAGACTGCCATGTGTGGAGAAAGGTCATATCTGTGGCTATATCTAAGGAGCCAGAAGTAAAGGGAATGCCAGGCTTCCTGTAGCTTTTACAGGCGAAAATTCTCTCTCCTACCTGGCCTTCAGCACCTATTGAAATTCTCCCTTCTACACCACTATCCACAATGCAGAACCACACAAGAGTTCTCTTCTGTATGTGTCCTTTTTAGGTATGTACAAACATTCAGCTATTGCTGGAACAGGAAGCATTAATAATCCACATCCAACTTTTGGAATCACAGACTGCAGCTAAGAGTGTGCTATAGCTTGTCAGATAGGGCAGGAGCAGGGGTGGGATGTCAAAAATTTGACTACCCCACCGTGATGACATCTCAGTGTGGGCGGAGCTAACATCATGACATCATGATGTCATGGGTGGGACCAAATAAAATAAAATAAAAATAAGCACACACACACGCACCTCAACCCACCCACCCACAACACAAACCCATAAATAAATTAAATAAATTAAATAAAAATTACATTAAAATACACCCACCCACCCCAAACATAAATCAACCCACCCACCCCAAACACAAACCCGTCACTTACCTGTTAGTATAAGTGCCTGAGCAGCACCATGTTGCAAAATGGATATGGTCATCATACCGGTTCTCTAGGATAATATGCATTAATGTAAATGTAAAACAGCTGTAAGGGTTCTCCAACTGGAACAGCAGTTGGAACAGCACAGGTGTAGCTTATTGATGAGGTAACTCCAATACTTTGCTTAAAAACCCCAAGCCAGCCCTCCAGGCCTTTTTAGGAACTGTGGTAGTACGTCAATCTAGGTAAAGGTATTAAATACACATTAAAATACACACAGACACACCACATCCAAAGGTGAGTCACTTACCCTGGGCAGCAGGCTATAGGGAGCTTCAGGCTAGCAGCTTCACACATGCGTTGGTCACCTCCAGACTTGATTATTGTAACACGCTCTACATGGGGCTGCCCCTGACGACCATCCGGAGGCTCCAGCTGGTCCAGAATGCGGCGGCCCGGGTAGTGGTGGGTAGTGGTGGGGCGTGGGAAAAGTTGTGACTGGCAGGATCAATACAGGAATTGGATGGATTATGTGCAAGTTGTCCAAAATTGGGATGAAGAATAAATGTTGGAGAGCAGGAGTGTGTGTGTGTCGGGGGGGGGGGGGTTGTGTGCTTGCCCAGATGTTGTTGGATTACAATTCCCATCAGCACTAGCTAGCATGGTGAGGAATCCTAGGAGTCACAGTCTTATGGGCAACTCATTGAACAAATAAATAATAAATAAATAAATTATCTGTCCTTCCCAATACCCTTTAAAATCTAGCCTCTAATTGACCATCCCAATATGAAACCTGAGGGACTATTTATGTTTATGGGAAACTGCTGTAAGCGGCTTTGAGCCCATGGGATAGAATGGGATATAAATCATCTGACTAACTAATTAAATGAAATGTGTTCGCTGAATACTCAATGCCACCAAGAGTAATCCATTCAATGTAAGCTGACTGCATTTGAGAATGTTGTTGCTCTAACTTCCACAGCCCATTTCCCTTGACATTTCACAGGCCTAGGAGGCTGGCAGAGGAATCTGAAAGTGCACCCGAAAGGAAAATGTTGGAGAACAAAGAAATATTTCTCCGCTGGTCTTTATGCAAATGTACCTATGTGTGGACAAATACACGCACAGTGATCTCTCCTAAGCAGGTACCTCAAAACTGTAAGCAGAGATGTATCCATCAGGGAAACACCACCATTCTGCTTCCTCCTATATCCCCATAGCTGCATAATGTAACCTGTTTCACCCCCAGCAGCTGGTTCCTCTTAACAGTATAGGATCTTTTTGCTAAACACAGATTGTGGTCAAGGATGTCCAAGAATCAAGCCTGTTGGGAGGGAAATTTACTGGGGATTTTGGACATGGGGAGAAACACAGCCAATCCTAGAGCAGACAGCATTAGGCAACATCTTCAGGTGGCAGCAGCTCAGAGGCATCAATGGCAATGGTGTATACCAGGGATTCTCAACCTGTGGGCTGGATGTGGCCCACAGCACCATTTTATGTGGCCCACCATCACCACCTCCACTACACCAGGAAGTGCCATGTGGTGGAGGAAGGGCAAAATGGCCATCAGGCCCCCAAAGCTATCTGAGGGAGCATGACCTGGGCCCCCAGCTTTAAAAAGTTTAGAACTAGAGTATACCATGTTGTTTGCCCCATTTCCCTAAATTGGCCTGTTGCCCTTGGGTGTGGTTGCAGGTCCAATTTGCAGTATTCAACTGGAAGGCCAATTGGCTTTCGACTATGGAGTAGGGGAGGAGCATCTTCTCATCCTTCAGAGCAGAGGGCAAAACATCATGGGCCAGTTCCGCAAGAGATATCCATCTGCTGTACTTATTCCACCACAAATTCTGTGCCATCAGTGATGCATCTCCAGGAAAGACCCCAATGGGATGAACTGAACAGGAACAACCAGCCATCAGGCAGCAAACTGGCTCACATTGTTTAAAGCAAGCTGGAATCTGACTCTTCTCTATCATTTCAACCAGCTATGCAGAAACCCAATTAAGAGCCTTAACATCTGAGGCTCATTTGCATTTGGACTGGAACTGAAATGAGAGCGAAGTGCCATTCTTTGGGCTAATGGCATTTGCTTGGCCAAAGAACATGGGCAGCAATATATGTATATACATATTTCAGAGTCAGTTCTCTGTCCTGTTTGTGGGTCATTACAGCCTTTTGTCCTCCATCCCTACGACTGTTATGACATCTAATTATAGTTGAGCGAGCTGGAATGTCTGAAATATATGAACCCGACCTTCCAAAATTACAGGCATTATTATACTGTGTAGAATTGTAGCATTGTGGCACATAGACATTAGTGAAAGAAACAGCAAGGCACAAGAACCTTAATTTTACCGGGCCTAGATTCCCCGCAGGACTCTTAGAAGCTCAGAGCTGAGCAAACTCCATCCGAATCAATAATAAAGTTTAGAAACAGCAGGCCATCTTACTTGCCATCCATGTGGTGCTGAAGAGTTCTTCTTCCAAGAGCAAATGACCTTCTTTGATTTCCCAAACCTCACATCTCTGTTGTGCCTGCACGAAAGATAGTGCTTTAATCACACAGAATGGCTGTGACAAGGAACAACATGGTGATAACTTGCTGAGCCACGGCAGCCAAACCTTGTGGCTTGGAGTCAGATCTCTGGCATAGCAAATTGCTCCAGAAGTGCTACCACTCCAATGTCGCTTCGCTCTCTATGGCTTCATAATCATCTGATGGTGGTTCATTACTATCAAGTAAAGATGTTTGGAGCCAAAGGTCAAAGTCAATACATTCCACAAAGTTGCATAACTGCAGCTTCATTCCAGATTTGCTAGTATCATTCTGAAAATATAGTCTATCAGCTTAAGACAAAGGCTGGAACTCATGAACTAAAAGCATGGAAATTCACTTTGTAAAAGGGATTTAGGGATTGGAGTGGCTTCCCGCTGGAGAAAGTGGGCAAAGTTTTCAGCTGCTGTATAACAGGGTGGGCGACGTAGATGCATGTGTATCAAATTCTGAATGGCGAAGAGCGAGACTGAATAGAGCATTATTTTCTGCTTTCCTGTCTGTAATGTAGCTTAGGATCATATAAACAAATTCAACAGAACTAGGCTCAGGATGTAGAAAACACTGGATGGTATGTGAAGTTCTGTTCCACAAGGCTGCCAACTGAAGAAAACAGCAGCCCGGTTTCTAAAAACAACAGGGAAACCTTTTCAAGCAAATGAAGATTTAAAAGCGCCAGCAACCTGTGTAATTAAAGACACAGCTATGGCTGCCAACTGAGGGCCGCTGGCTTGCACTGTTAGCTCATCCATCTCATCTAACGTTGTTCCTACATTGAACAGCAGCATTTCCTGAAAATGGCAGGGATTGAAACTGGGACCTTTTCAATCTGAAGCATGTGGTTTATCATGAGGAAGCAGCCTTCATGATAATCCACTGAAATCTTGCCCCTCTTGTTTCTCCTCCTCCTCTCTATTGCTACTCTTGTGTTAAATGGTGCACACCAATGAAGCAGAGGTCTCCTTCCCACCCACTCCCGGTTGTAACCGTAGTGCCTGGAGTTTGTCCATGGCTTCACTCTGTTTGCAGAGTCTGGGCAATCAGCTTGAAAGCCCTTTCCTTGTACAAGCCACAAAAGTAATTGAGAGCATAATGTCACCTAGATGCTTGGACTGTTTTGCTACCCACCCACCCAATGCACCCTTAGATGGCATTCTTCACCTTAATTACCAGTTTGCTGGCTGGAAGAACAGGCACACCACACAGCTGAGGTCCTGGGAGGCTACATGAACATCTAATGAATAGGCTGGCAAAGAGAAAAGCAGAGTCAGCCGGGCTGTTCAGAATGCACCAGAGGAAGCCACTGGGGGCCAGGGCAGATTCATTCCAAGAATAGCCAGCTGAGTGGGAGTGATAAGGAATCCATTGAGTCTCAGTAGACTTTTCTTCTGTGTTTGAAGCTATTCTAGACAGATGCTGCTGTATTCAGTACTAAGGAAGGAAGAGCAACCCAGCGGTCTTTGATGTGTTTACAAATCATGACAAACCACAACATGTCTCACAACCTCTTACTTGTGGGGTGCAAATTCATATCAGACCCGCTTCTCCCCGGGTCTTTCCACCTCGCCCGGGGATGGAACAAGCTGCTGCAGCTGTGGCCGGTGAGGCGTTCCCCCCCCCCTCTGGGACCTCTTTCCACCTCGGCCCGGAGGCCGATAAAAGACTGGCAGGGGGGGGCGACGAGAGGACGCTCCCGCTTCTCCCCGGGTCTTTCCACCTCGCTCGGGGATGGAACAAGCTGCCGCAGCTGTGGCCGGTGAGGCGTTTCCCCCCCCCGCCCTCCCTCCGGGACCTCTTTCCATCTCGGCCCGGAGGCCGATAAAAGACTGGCGGCGGGGGTGAGGAGAACTGATTAGGAACAGCTATTCCCCGACAGCTGATTAGGAACAGCTATTGGCGGGCGTACGTTATACTTGTGAAAGTTGATGATATTTGTATTTGTATTTGTGACTTGATATTTGTATTTATGACACTGAATCATATTTGTAATGCTGATTGGAATATTATCTTGCTATTATACTGTTACATTTTTTATATATTGTATGTTTCTGCCTTTATTGTTGGACTCTATTGATCGACTGTATATTAATTATGTTGTACACCGCCCTGAGTTGGTCACACCAAGTAGGGCGGTATAGAAATCCAATAAATAAATAAATAAATAAATAAATAATAAAATAAAACAAGGTCTGGTTTGTTAAAAAGCCACAAATCACAACCTGAGCTCATCATCCATTTCCATACAAGTTGTGTTTGGGTTGTACCATAGCTTGTCATAAAATCCAAACATGGAACCATGGTTTGTTTTCCTTGCTCGGTGGTAGTGAACTTTGGCCCTCCAGGGGTTCTTGGACTTCAGTTACCAGAAGCCCAAGTCAGCACTCCTGCTGATCAGGACTTCTGGGAATTAAAGTTCAAGAACACCTGGAGTGCCAAGGTCCGCCATCACGGCCCTAGCTGCTCATCTAGAAGCAGGAACTTAAAAGAAAGAAACAAACAAACGAGAAATGAGAATAACAAGCCAAGGTTTGTTTAGTTGTTTGCTACATAATCTGTGTCTTAAATAAAAGACCCAAGTTAAGAGAAACTGTAGTTTCTTGTGATTAGAGAGCCTTTTAGGATGAGGATGATGAAACAAGCATTTGATGTAGATAGAAACTTTTATATGTCTGGCCAGGTAATCCTGCTATGGTAATAAGAGACCATACTGCCAGCAACTCAACGCCGAGTGTTAGGCAGCGGTTAACTAAACTGATGACCCTGAGGACTAACTGCCTTGGGTGCCAAAGTCCACAGGGAAGGGTGATGGTCCCCAAGTGGATTAAATCCCACTTGAATCCAGGGCCACAGCCAGGATTCTAGAGGGGGCGTCAGAAGGGGCAGCAATATCACACACACACACACACACATAACATTGGCATCGCGGGGTGGGGTGGGGGTTCAGGCTATTAGCTCAGGAGGGTTTTCACCCCTTCCTTGCCCCCCCCCTGGCTACAGCCCTGCCTGAATCCATCTTGATGAAGGGCAGCAGCTTCATCAATACTGGCCTGGGGCCGATGAGGACTTTGTGTACCAAAAAGGCTCAGGAGCAGAAACTGACTCGTGGAACTGGATCAGTGGTACGATGAGCGTCATGCTGCGATGTGGAAGGTAGATGAAAGGTCACTGCATTATATTCTCAGGACAGTCTTCCTGATTGCCATGAGGATAACCAATATTTATATATGGCATAACAAGAAGAAACTTTTTTGTTGGTCTGCAAATCCCATTTTTATTTATTTATTCAGGTTGGTATAGCAGAATACAACATCCTTAAAATATAAAGTAAAAACATTAAAAGAATGAATTCTACAAAATTTTAAAACATGTGGTACAAATATTAGGCAATTAGTGAAATAGATTATTTATTAGCAGTTGGTAAAGGGTTTAGGCCACTATTAATAACTCATTCTTGAATTGCCTTGCTTAAAAATCAAGTTGCCCCCCTGTGGGGTGTGTGCCCCACATTGGGAACCATGGGTTTGGGCCTAGGGCTGGATGTCTAAGCAGTGGTGGGCTCAACAATTTTTTACTACCACACTGTGGGTGTGGCTAGGGGAAAGCCCTGCATTGCACCCAAATTAGGACTACTGTACTTTATATCAAAACTTGGATGGGTGGAGCCAGCCAGAATTTCTGCTACTGGTTCTGGCAAACTGGTGTGAACCTGCTGATGCCCATTGTGTCTAAGTAATCTAGCCATTGAAGAATAGTGCTCTCAAAATGATTGCACACTAATATGAACAGGTCTGGATTTGAAATTGCCCATTCTTGGTTCCAAGCTGTCTTAATGTCAAAGTCTTCTCTGACTAGTTGCTGTCTATGGTTCCACAGCATGTGCTGAAATTTAAGTCTAAATTTATTTTATTTATTTATTTAAATTTGTTTATCGCCCTCCTCCCCGAAGGGACCCAGGGCGATTCCCAACACAATCAGCATGACAACAATTTAAAACCAATTCAGAAATTAAACGTTTTAAAAGTTTTAAAAGAAGCTTAAAAACTTAGCATTAAAAACCAGGCATTATAGTTAGGCATTATAGCTAGGAGGCACTGGGTGTCAAACCAGCCAGCCAGCTGGGGAAATTGATCGATCCATTCCCCAGACCTGACCTGCCAGCCAGGTTTTCAATCCTTTCCTGAAGGACAGCAGCTCCGTTTGCAGGCGTAGTTCTATTGGGAGGAGGTTCCATAGGGCTGGAGCAGATACAGAGAAGGCCCTCCTTCTAGTGCCAGTGAGGTGCACCTCTCTGGCCGATGGCACAACCAGATAGCCTCTCCGGTCCGCTCTGGTGGGACAGACAGATGTCCTTGGGATGATGCGGTCTCTTAAGTATCCTGGTCCACTACCATGTAGGGCTTTAAAGGCAATAACCAGCACCTTGAATTGCACCCGGAGGCAAACTGGAAGCCAGTGCAGTTCCCTCAGCAGCGGCGAGGCACGGGCATAATGCCTGCACCCCAACACCACTCGTGCAGCCGCGTTCTGGACCAGCTGTAGCCTCCGAATGGTCACCAAGGGCAGCTCCATGTAGAGCGCATTACAATAATCAAGTCTGGAGGTGACTAAGGCATGTAAATATTTATTTGTGGCTGTCCTTGTGTATAGGTAATAGTCAGTTTGCATCACATTTCTGCCACTCCCTTTGTACAGCTAATTGTCTTCTAAAGTGTGGAGGTGGTATATTAGATCACACTGGAACAGTGGTGGGCTGCAAAAAAATTTACTACCACACTGTCAGGGGAAAGCCTGTGTTGCCCCCAAATTAGGACTACTTTATATCAAAACTTGGATGGGTGGAGCCAGCCAGAATTTCTGCTACCAGTTTTGGCAAACTGGTGCGAACCTGCTGATGCCCACCACTGCACTGGAAGCCACTCAAGTGATGCCATTTTAATGGTTCCTGGTATTAGCCTTATTGTGTGGATAAGCTGGATGTCCCAGATGCAAATCCCATCATCCTTCTGCATCAGCTATAATAATTGTATAGTTAGGTCAAAGTCTCACTTATGGTGACTTTCTCCAGGATTTTCTAGGTAGAGGCTACTCAGAAGTGGTTTGCCATTCTCTTCTTCTCCAGACACTCTGGGACTGTGCAGCTTGCCCAAGGCCACATAGGGTGGCTTTACTCCCAGAAGGCACAGTGGGGAAATCAAACTTCTAACCTTTGGTTCCACAGCCAGAGATCTAACTCATTGAGCTACCCAACCAGCTCACCATCGGGTATACTGGCTGGATTTCACATGCATTGCAGTTGAACATCTGGAGGGCCACACATTCCCCATCTCTTTTGCAACCAAATGCAAGGTATCAGTTATTCTATTCCCTAATTCTAAATCAAAGTTTGCAAAAGGAGATACTGTACAAGTCTAACCAAGCAAGATCACGGGACTGAGACAGGATTGTTTTCTGAGTTGTAACCTGACAAATATTGAAGAAGTTACAAAACGTGGCTCTGGCAGAAAAATGATCACATTTATGCCAAGCACTGTTTTCACTTTTTGCTATTAAATAAATGGCCTGTTAAATTTGCACTTAACTTTAAAACCTTCTTGACTTTTTACAGCCATCTCATCCAGTTAATAGGACAGATGTCAATAGCATTTACACTGGGCACACTGTTGGATCTGGTCTGTGCTATGTTTCAGGGGAGTGATTCTGCACACAAGCCCCCTCTTACTCACTACAGTTTCTCTGGTGAAGTGAAAGTGAAGATAAATAGGTGTTTAGGGTTTCAGCAAAAACCTTCTAAAATGCTACCAAATGTGGAAACAGCCTTCCTGCTGCCAACCGGCACACTAAACTTGAATTTGCCTGAGGAAAGACTCCAGTGGATAGAGTTTTAAGTGTTTGGAGAGAAGAGAGAAATGAGCCAAACACTAGCTCATGAGCATTCAAACTTGTGACTCTTTAGAAATGAGCCCATATGCTGCAGATTCCATCAGCCCTCATCCTTGGTGACTGCAGAGAGGATTTGCAGAAAGGCCCACGTGTTCCACACTCCTGCTGTTAAAGCTGGAGCTTCATGTATCCAAGGAGATTTTCCTGTCCTTTCCCCCTAAACCAACCAGATAAAGATCCAGTGAATCCTCCATTATCTCAGCAAAACCAGGAATAAAGAACAACTGGCTATCTAAATTGAGAAAGGAAAGAATGGTTACGTGAAATGAATTATAGAATAACACGGCCATTGTCTCGATGCAGGAATCCAAATCAAAGTATATCTGACAGACGGTGTACAATCTTCTCTTGAATGCTTCCAGCATTGGAGCACTGACCACCTCTGGGGATAACTGGTTCCATTGCAGTATTGCCCTAACAGCTAGGAGGTTTTTCCTGATATTCAGCCTATCTCTGGCTGTCGATAACGTGAGCCCATTATTATGTGTCCTGCACTCTGGGATAATCGAGAACAGGTCCTGAACCTTCCTTTGTATGACTACCTTTCAAGTATTTGAAAAGTGCTGTCATATCTCCCCCTCAGTCTTCTTTTCTCAAATGTAGCATTCCTTGCTTTGTACTTCCTTGGCTTTGGTGCAAGGAAATGTTTTCCTGTAACATGCGAAAACCATTACACCAATTTTGATCAGGAAATGGGAAAGGAAATGAGTAAGAAGAATGAGACTTGTAGAACATATTACAGAAAGTAACAGACGGGCAATTACAATACAACACTGAGAACAGGAACAAGTAATAGACTTTATTGATCCCATGAGTATTGGAAATTAACTCACACTTCTTTTTCTTTACAAAGCTTCATAGATGCTGCTTACTTCTCTATAAAAAGAGGTTATAATATAAACCTCTAAAAATGAACTAAGAAGTGATCTGCATATTTATCCAGCTCTATAAAGCTTTTCATAAATGATAGTTTTATCACATATATAGTAAGAAACTGTAGACATTCCTGTAGGGTCTACATACTCAATAAATATTTTCCAAGAGCAACATCTCTGACCCAAAGTAGAAGACAAAAGGGGGGAACTGGAGTCAGGGATCAGCTCTGAAAAATAATATTTTAAAAAGTGTTATGCTGGTCCTTTGGAAAGTGAGGTGGAAGAAATAAGCAGGTCTTCTTCAACTTAGTGTTGTGTGGGTAGAAGGCATGACACATTATTCTAGCCGATACAAGCAACATGTGCCTCTTGCAACATCCAAAACTCCAAACCCTCCTGTACCCACAACATTCAAAAGCACAGAAGTGGTGTGTGTGTGGGGAATGCAGTTTCTAATGATGGCCTCAATCCTCCTTCAGTTCAGTCCAAGGCTCCATTGCTTATCCTTGTTCACCTCCAGCCCCTTGGCCATTCTGGACTCTTCCAAGCGGAGCGGGAATCAAGCAGAGCATCCCATTCTTCTTTATGACACATTTTAGCTTCTTTTCACAAAGCATCACAGATCCTTCCAGTTCCAAAGCAATGAGAGAGGTGGTGGCGGCGGCTGTGCAAGAAACAAGTGGAGCAACAGAATGATGGATGGACTCATCTGGAGGATGGCCCTGGGGCTCAACTACGGCCACCTCAACAGATGGCACAAACTCACTCAGTTGGATTGGATTTGCCTTTGCAGGCAGAGTTTGCTAATGACACTCTGCAGATCCTGCCCTATAATAAAATCACTGGCCAGCAGAAACAGTTTAAGAATCCCTCGTGGCGCAGTGGTTACACTGCTGTATTGCAACCAAAAGGTTGTGAGTTCAATCCTGATGAGAAATCAAGACTTCCATCCTTTTCCTTTGGTAAAATGAGTACCCAGCATGTTGGGGTCAAAATGCTTATTAACTTGTGAATTCCTCAGGGAGTGCAAACAAGAGCTATGGGGCAGTATAAAAGTGTGATTGCTTTGCTTTAACACACACAAACACGTATTATCACCAGCACAACCTAGCCTCCTTCCTTGCACCACAGATGTGCATCACAGCTGAGCTGCTCCCCCTTCAACACCTGGCAGCAGAGACGTGTTTGTTCTCAAACAAGATTCCAGATGTAAGGCCTTTTCACTCCCTTGACACCACCGAACCTTTTTGCCTCTTTGGTGAGTGAAGGGTAGATTCTAGCAACTGCTGGCAATGATGTGGATATCTGCAGGGCTGTGTTATGGTTCAAGACATCTTGAACATGCTTGAGCTGGGATATTCATTGGGATAGGAAACTCACCACCAGGATTTAGTGCAGGGGTTCCTAATCTATGCCCCTTGGAGCAAATCAGGCACCCAATGCCAATTCATACCGCCCACGCTATCCTCGCCTCTCCCAGACATGGAGATAAAATGCACTCGTGCATGCGCAAAATGCTGTCGGCGGTGTTTTGTGCATGTGCGGGCACATGTTACTTCTGCTTCTGGGTGGGAGGAAACATGTTACTGGCCCACTCAATCACATAACCAGCCCGCAGCCAGAAAAGGTTGGGAACCCCTGATTTAGTGTCATCCGGATATCGCATACTGCGCAATGATTCAAGACGCTAGCAAAGAAAGAAACTACAGGTTGTATTGAGGAAGGAGGTAGGATGGCAGATCAGGAGAAGTGGAAAAGAGGGGGATCACCAAAGCTTGGAATAACAGATGGGCTGTGGGATGGGATTGGAGAAGAGGCCTAGGCTGTGCAAGTGGGGGTGGAAGATGGGAGTGAAACAGGGGCAACAGATCAGAATCAAGAGCCATCAGCTCAGGTTAACGTGGAGGAAATGAGAAAAGGCTTTGAGCAACAGGTGGACTGTGGGATGGGATCAGAGGGTATTAGCCGGTCTGATAGGAAAGACGCTACGGATGTTGTCATAGGTGAGGGTTAGGTAGCATTGCAAAACCTGATCTGAAGATCTCAGGGCTGAGATAAACAGAGGACCTCAGAGGCTGACTGTGGCTGCAGAGTTTATACTGATGACAGAGGCAGATAATTCCCCAGCACTCTGTAGACAAACCTGTGCCCAAACGTCTGTTAAGATCAGGCAAGGCACATATATACATAGCCAATTCAACATCTTTTTCTCTGATGTGCCTGCAGACAGATGCTCAAAACTGCCCACAGACCATTCTGGGCACTATCATATCAAACTGTGGGGATGGAAATGGCATTAACCCTGAGGGCTGAGAGTGGGCTGACTGATCTACCAAACTAGAGAGATAAAGCTTCCCAGAAGCATGGAGATCAGCTCTAGCCTCCTACAAAACAAGGCAGCAGATTGTCGGCTTCCACAAGTTACACACCCACCCGATACACCAAGTCCTCTTTCCAATCCATCTGCTCGGACCATCAGGAGCTGGGGATTCAGCATCTGTTCCCAAGGGAAGTGTGAAAGTGAGAGCAACAATCGTTCAGATAGAAGGGAGGGGAAAAGTAACAAACCAGGAGCCCAAGGAACTTGGTTTAGCTTAAAAAGATCAAGGGAAAAAGGCAGGGGGAAGGCAGGGGTGTTGGGAGGGGAAAAAAGAACATGCAACCAGGATCATGTTGCTCAACTAATTTGAAGTTCTTAATGAATTTCCCCACTCAGACTCCCAATTTCTTGCCTTAGTTTCAATTAGTTCTACAGCCTGGTTTCTCACTGTAGAATGAAGCACAGATGCTAAGAGGCATGCTTGCTATTAGCAAACTGCACGCATGGGTACACATACATTTACACAAATTGCCAGTGAAGATTTATTTACAGTGTTTGACTTAGAAATTAAGACCAGGCTTCTACTGCTTTCTCCTACTCATGCGATGTTGCACAAGTGGCTGGACAGTTAATCTACCCAGGGCTTCTCTACAACTTCCGCCTCTAACAAAAGAGAAGGAGAGGGAACTGTGCGGGTAGACTATTATGTTCCACCCACGTGTAACAGGATAATGGCACTAAAGTTAACTGATTATTAAAAGTACTACAGATGGAAGGACCAGAAGCAATTGCCTTCGTGCTCTGAAAGTAATCATATCAATTGGGGTGGGGTAGGGACCAACCAGGAACTGAAGTTTCCATGGCCACGATATGTCCTCTTCATTTTTACACTCAAAAAGCAGGAGTCAGGATTTCGTCATGCATGTATAGAATAGTCTCGCAAAATATTTAACGTTGACTCTGTGAAATATCAGTAGCATAAATGTGCATCCCCACAGAGCTGTGACGGGTCACAGTTCTCAGCTGGGGGCCAAATTAGAAATGACATCAGTTGGGTAAACAGCAGCGAAGAGGGAAACCTAAGGAGACCTGGGAAAGAAGAGGGGCATGAAAGGGAATTTAACACACTTAGCATTAGGATACCCAAGAAAAACAGCTTCTCCCAGCCATTCGTTTGGATTTTAAGGGAAATCCCCATGAGTTCCACTGAAACCTTCCATTGAGGGCAAAAAGCATTTTAAGAGAAGAAATGGAACCGTAGCTCAAAGAGACATAAAGAGAGGCATTAGAGGGGCATTTGTCACAGTTTGGTCTGCTTTAGGAATGGGCTAGATCACTCACTTTCCCAGGGATCAGACGATGTACTTTCTACAGTGAACCAGAAGGTCCCAAAGGAATTCTATCCAAACCTCTTGGAGGCTCCTGGTTGTTGGGTTCTTTTTGGTGCAGGTACGGTTGCTTTTCTGTTTGCTTATTTCCAGCACATGCAATTATTAGGAATGAACCAAAGTGGAGCTTGTGGCTTTAAATTTCTCTTCTGCTTTCAGTTGCCCGATATTGTAGAAGCAGCTCAAGGTAGCTTAGACCAGGGGTTCCCAAACTTTTCACACCGCGGGTCTGACCATACCCCAGATGAGCGAGTCTGACCACCCTTCCCCAGAAGCGGGTGCATTTACAGCAGCTGTAAATGTGCCCACTTCTGTGTTTACAACAGGCGTGGGTGCATTTACGCATGCATGTGCGGGTGCGTTTTACGGATGACGCGGGCCACATGGAACAGCGTCGTGGGCCAGGTCCAGCCTGTGGGCCACAGGTTGGGAACCCCTGGCTTAGACGCTTCATGATATTGGGAAATCAAGCACTCCTCTTCCCTGAAGGGTTGAGGAAGTAAAGGTTTTCTAAAAACTTTATCAGGACAGTGCGGGGGGGGGGGGCTACACCTTTTTTCCAAATAAACCTGAAAAATGAAAACTTCCTCTCGGAAATGGAAGATGGAAAAGGGGCAAAAAGGTCCTCCCATTTTTTCTTTTTCTAAAGCAGTGTTTCCCAAATGCTGGTTTTTGGACTCCAATTCCCAGAAGCCTAAGTCATTTCCCCAAAGCACTGATCAGCCAATGTACTGACTGAGGCTTCTGAGAATTGAAGTCCACTAGTGGGCTGTGTACCCCTTGTTGGGAACCACTGGTCTAAAGGAAGTAGACCTGTGGAGGGCTCCAAAAATTTTCTACCACTGTGGGCGTGGTATGGTGGGCGTGGCCAGGGAGAAAGCCCTGCATTGCACCCAAATTAGGACTACTTTATTTCCAAACTTGGATGGGCAGAGGGGCCAGCCAGAATTTCTGCTACTGGTTCTGGCGAACTGGTGCGAACCTGCTGATGCCCACCACTGAAGTAGACCCAATAGGGTGACTTAAGATGTATATGCCAGGGAGCCTCGGTGGTGAAGTGGTTAAACTGCTGTGATGCAGCCCAGAAGTTGTGAGTTCGATCCTGATGAGTATCCAGATTGAGACAGCCTTCCACCCTTTCAAGGTCAGTAAAACAAGCACCCAGCATGTTGAGGGCAAAATGCTAATTACCTGTAAACTGCCCAGAAAATACACTAAGCGCTATGGGCCGGCATATAAATGTAATTGCTATCTAAATTCAAGGATTGCACCAAATGGAATACTAGATCTCTACCTGAGTTATTTAGCCCAGGGATTCTCAATCTGCAGCCCATGGGGCGGATGCAGCGCCCACCACCTACACCATACCCAGAAGTGCCATGTGGAGGAAGGGGAAATGGCCATCCAGCCCCCGAAGCTGTCTGAGGGAGCGTGACCTGCCCCCGGCTTTAAAAGGTTGAGGACTCCTGATTTAGCACCATCCAACTTTTTCCAATTGAGCCGTGTGACAAACTGTTGCGCGTTTTACTTCCGCTTCCAGGAGCAATGAGGGCTTTATGGGCCGGATGAACTGGTGTCGGGGGCTGCATCCGGCCCCTGGGCTGTAGTTTGGGCACCCCTGCCTTAAGCTGTCCATTATGAGTGCCACCACCACTTTATATTCAGATCTTTTTTCTTTTGTTTAAATTGGTATTTAGAGGGTTTCCCCTGCGTGTTCCTATCCATTTTTGCCCTTCCCCAAGCTCTTGCTTTATTTCCTGCCATTTCCCTTCCCAGTTTGAAGCTTGTCTTTATTTTTCTAAATGACTCCAGCGCTTGCATCCGAAGGCAGCTTGTGGTGGCTTTATGCCATAATGTTCCCCTAATGTTTCAGTAGGGAAAACACAGAGACACATACACAGACAGGAAATAAAGATGCTGGTATTTTTCACATGGCACAGGAATGGCAGCGTTTAGAAGAATCTTCCAACAGCCTCATCTTGCTACACCTTCTTACTGTTAAAGAAACCTTACTCTAATACCACTGAAGGCATTGGTTGTTAATCTGAATTTAGGTCCTATGACATCTCATCTCTCCTTCATTGTTTCCACAGCTCCTGAAGGAATATTTATTTATTACCTTTCTATACCGCGGCTCAAGTCACTAAGACGCTGACTGGGAGGCGGAAGGTCAGCAGTTCGATTCCCGAGTACTGCAGGACGGAATGAGCTGCCGTCTCTGTCCCAGCTCCTGCTAACCTAGCAGTTCGAAAGCAAGAAATTGCAAGTAGATAAATAGGGACCACTTTGGTGGGAAGGCAACAGCGTTCCATGCGCTCCGGTGTCTAGTCATGACCATGGAAACATGACCATGGAAACGTCTGCAGAAGCAGACAGTGCTGGCTCTTTGGCTTAGAAACAGAAATGGGCACTGACCCCTAGAGTCAGATATGACTGGCTTTCGAGCAAGGGAAACCTTTTATACCGCCTATTTGGGTGGCATCTCTCTCTGGGTGGTCCTAGAAGGACCGATCATCTCCCCATTGCTGTTTAGCATCTATGTGAAGCCATTGGGGAAGATAATTCAGAGATTCAGAGTTCACCGTCATCAGTACACTGATGATACACAGCTCTATCTCTCCTTTCCATCTTCTACAGTGGATGCATTTTGGGTCCTAGAGATAACAAGTTGAAACTGAATCCTATAAGACAGAGAATTTGTTGTTGGGTGGCCCACCAGATAAATTGGGTTGGGGGGAGGGGGGATTTTCCTGGTCCACATGGGTGTTATACTTCCTCTAAAGGGCCAGGTTCATAACTTGGGTGTCGTATTGGACCATCTCTCTCTCTCTTTATGGAGAAACAAATATTGACTGTGACCAGGTGTTTTCTTCCATCACTGGCAATTGCCCAGTTGTGCTCCTACCTGGATGAGAAGTTGTTTGCATTGGTCAGTAGATCATGCATTAGTAATATCAAAATCTGATTACTGCAACGTTCTCTATGAAGCTAGTATGGAAGCTTCAGCAGGACAAGAATGTGGTGGCTTGATTACTTGAACCCTGGTAAATCACATCATGTCTCTGAATAAAGTGGAACAAGCGAAGAGGGCAGAACAAAGTGGTACAGATGTCCCAACTGGAAAAGTCCTACGAGTTGTACTTACCCTCCTAGATCCCAAACCAGGTGCCTTCCAGGTATATGAGGCTACTGCTTCCCCAGAAAGAATAGGCTCTGACCGTGCCAGAGAGAGATGGAAAAAGATATAGCCTAGGAAATGCCAAGTAGAGGGAAGGCTACCTAAACTTTTCTCAGAGTTCATCACAGCTGAAGTTGACATTGTAATGGAGGTACCTATTGTTGTTTTCAAGCCATTCTCATCCAACTCAGCCTGGCCTCTCACTGAGGAAGACCACTTCCCTGCCACCCAATCAGGGTAGTGTTGTCCTGGGAAGGAAACAGCACAACCAGAGGGCTTGAAGGTCAGTCAGGTTTCTGCATGCCCACCTCCACGTTGCCCTACAGTTGTCACAATCACGATGCGTTGTGCCTTGTCTGGACTGAGAGATGTTTCGACTCCTCTTTGAGGTCACACTAACTTTCAGTGTCTCTGTCTCCACTTATCCTGAGGAGAGAAAGAAGCACAAACAAAGGGGGGAAACCCTCTAAGATTGCCAGTGAAGCAGAGGAATTCTTTGAAAAACTCATCAACAGCCTTGCTGTAAGCCAATTAAGTAGCCTATTTGAGTATAATTTTCCATGTTGCAAGAAACATATTATCTGGAGATTATTTATTGACAGTAGCAGATTTTGCGGCAGGCTTTTGTGCTTGTGGGAGGATGCTGTGGTGCAAAGAGAAGAAAGGCAGCATCAATTACTATTTATTAGTCAATGACACTGGATTCAAGAGGACTTCCTTCTCAGTAATGCTGAAGACTTGGCTTGCCTTCATCCCCACCTTACTCTCCACTTCTCAGAAGGAAAAACCAGCCTTGACACCAACCCAGCTTGTGGTAGTCTATGCACCTTACTCTCCACAGAGCAGAAGTGGAGGTTGTTGTGGAGGTGGGAAATCCATTCATCTCAGCCTTTGCAGAAAAGAACCCCATTAGAATAACCAAAGGGTAACCCAGATGGAGGGCAAAAGAAGAAGCGGGCAGCCAAAAATGAGATGGCTAGATGATATTGTAGGTGCAATGGGCACAGAGCTGAGCGAGTTGAGGAGGATGGTGGAAGACAGAGGTGCCTGGCAGGCAATAGTCCATGGGGTCGCAAAGGGTTGGAATCGACTGTGCGACTGAACAACAATAAAAACCCAGGCAGGGGAGAAGGTAGTTCTTGTTCAGAAAAGGGCTTCCACAGCAAAAGTAATACTGTAGTTGATTTGCCTCCAAGGAAGAAAACTCAGTGGGTGGCACAGTGGGGAGAGCTGAGGAACTGGCAGACACCCCTCAGCTTCGCCACTAAAGCTTCCAGCTAAAGGTGAAGACTGAGATTCCTGCTTTGACTGGGATGTACAAAAAGAAGCACAGAACAGCACTCAAGGGTGGAGTGGTGGGAGGGATCTGGGAAGAATAAGATTCCCAGCGTATTAATTCCTGAATCAAATGTGTATAAACACCCTTCAAATTGAGGAAAGATCAACAAAAGCCAGCCATTGTGACCAGTTCATACAATTCTCATGGCCCTAATAAACACATATGCCAGGAGGAGCACATGTGTGCATACTTGAGGCTGAAGCAAAGGCATTGGGACTAATGTTGAGAATCCTTGCTCAAGGCACAATTAAATCATCAGGAAACGGCACATAGGAAAAACAGACAGAAAGAGACATCTGTCTAAACCAGTTTTTCCCACTGGTTTTTGGACTTCAGTTCCCAGAAGCCTAAGTCAATTCCCCAAAGCACTAATCAGCCAATGTACGGACTTAGGTTTCTGGGAATTGGAGTCTCCCTGTGGGGCATGGGCCCCATGTTGGAAACCACTGATGTAAACCCACAACAATTTCATTGCTGCCTCAAGTAGAAGAGTCATTGAGGGTGCCAAGGAGGGAGGGGTCAGACCTGGGTTAAAAGCACAAGAAGGGACAAGAGGGTGGAGTGGTTGGTTGGTTAAGAAAGCCTTGTCCTACCACTGTGATGGTGAACCTTGGCACTCCAGATGTTCTTGGACTTCAATTCCCAGAAGCCCAAGCCCCTGTAAATCCACACGAATGGGTTTACTGCGATTCATCCGGTCGTCGCTCCCGGAAGCAGAAGTAAAACGCACCCATACAAAGTGACGAGGGCGGCGCGGGCCAGATGAATTGGAGTAAACCCATTCGTGTGGATTCACAGGGACTTGGGCTTCTGGGAATCGAAATCCAAGAACATCTGGAGTGCCAAGGTCAACCAAACCCAGCAGTGGGCCCAGGTGTGTTCACTATACAGTAATACCTCGGATAACGTTTACCTTGGATAACGCTAAAATCGCATAACGTTAAGTAATCTGGGGAGGAGAATTGGATCGAATAACGTTAAGGACCTATGGGATGGATCAGATAACAACCGCTAAAGCTTGTGTGGTTACAATGTATCTCTATGGAGCTTTAACGTTATCTGATCCATCCCATAGGATTTTAACATGTATCGGATAACACTAAAAATCGGATAACACTAAGACTTGTGGAACCAAGTCTTAGCGTTATCTGAGGTATTACTATATTAGCTTTGGAATGGTGAGACTCGGTTAGAATGATCCAAACAAGCCTCACTGTTCCAAAGTGACCAAAGCTAGAAGATTGCTGATGTAGCTACACCCACTGTATGCCCTGGAGTCTATGCATTTATTAGGGGGCAAAAGTCCTAATCAATAAATATTTTTAAAAAGAAAGTAAGTTATTTACTAAGCATAAAGGAACTAAACAGGAGATGGTATGTGAAATCAAATTCCTCAAAAGAAGAAAAACCTTCCACACATTAGCTGCCAAAGTGGAGATGCTTGGTGTTTTCAGCTATGCCAGGGAGTAATGTTTCATCCACACCTCCAATATTATCCCACATTTAGGAGGGGGGTGGTGGTGTTCCTAATACCCTTCTGGTTTGCCTGACACTTGAGTTCACTTGAAATACCAGCTCCTCAGTATCAGAGCTGGTTTTTCTGACACTCTGTTCCAAGGGATCTGGTCTGAAAGCAACCTTCACATTACTGAATGAGTGTCTCTTCAAAACAGCTGAACATGCTGGCCTTTAATCTTGAGGCTAGGCTCGCTTAATATGGATGGAGGTGGCCACAGGGTAACAAGACCTTCTTGGAGGCTCTGCTGTAGGATGCTACTCTAGAATTTTAACGAGGAAAGGGAATTTTAAAAGGACAGTGAGGAGATGGCAGCTCAATATATTAGAAGGAGATGGCAGCCCAATATATTGTAGTGCCTGAAGTGAAACAACAAATCTTGAACTATCTCAATGATGCTGTAAAGCAGGGATTGTCAACCTGTGGCCTGTGGGCTGGATGTGGCCCCCAGTGCCATTTCATGTGGCCCCCCACTGCCTCCACCACACCTGGAAGTGCCATGTGGTAGAGGAAGGGCAAAATAGCTATCCAGCTCCCCAAAGCTGTCTGAGGGAGCGTGACCTGGCCCTTGGCTGAAAAAGGTTGAGAATTCCTGCTTTAAAGCATCTCATGTCACCATTCAGGAGTCAGTTCGTGTCTTTACTTCTCTCCTTCCAGGTATGACCTCCTGAAGCCCTGTCATTAGGCAGAACAAGGCAGCAGCCTCAACTGGCAGATGGTGAAGAGCATCAGTGGCAGCTCCACAGCTGTTTTGATCATTTTAAAAAATACATTAAAGGACACAGACGTAGATGCCTGCCTTTCTTAAACTAGCCTGTTCCCCTGATATATGACAGAAGAATCTGTACCACGATGGTGTTGGGAGTACGGCTAAACTGCTAAGCCAATTGGCTTCTATACTAAGACTGGGGAGAAGGCACCCTCTTGTCTTTTGCGTTAGGCAGCAAGATGTCTTGAGCTGTGCAGTTTCGGTCCTGACTGCATGTCATAGCACAATGGTTGGCTTCTAGGAACAAAATACCATGGGAGTTCCTGGACTGACTCTGGATTTACCAAAGCAGAGATGCCCGAGTGGAACCAACGCCACAACAACCAGAGCTTCTGCAACGCTGGTGCGGACCTCGTAGCACCAATATTTCTGCACTGTCAAAATGGCTACTGGCGTGGCCGCTCAAAGAAGGCAAATCCTTGGTGACCTTCCCAAGGAGACCACATGGCCTGGAGAGAACACATGGCACAACGCATGGGGCTTGGCCGGAAATAGCTGTTCCCGGGGGGCCAGGAGGGCCCTGGTGTTCTTTCCTCTTGCCACATTACCCTGGCTTGTCCCTTTAATGCCATTATCGAAGAGCATTAAAAAGCAGGTTGCCTGAGGAGAATACATGGACATCCAGCCACCCACCCACACATACGCCTACCTCTCTGGCTTAGGTAACACAGTGAAGGTGGCCTCCAAATGTCTTCGGATGTATTCTCTGGACCTGATGTCTGCCTGGAATCAGAGGAGAGAGAGAGAGAGAATAAGGTCATTTTAGTCAGTCTCTTTAGGTTGACTGGTGCCTGGGGCTATGTCACAGGAAATGGTAGGTGGGTGGTTTGGGGTAAAAACTGAGGTGCTCTGGCAACACATAAAGTAGGCATGGTCTTCCAGATTTTATCAGACGGCAACTCCAATCAGCTCCAGTCAGCATAGCTGAGGAAAAAGGACAATGGGAGATGTAGCCAGAAATAGGAAATTCTATTTTTCTTCAGACTACAACTCCCAGAATACCCCAAGCATAATGAGTGTTCTGGGAGCTGTACTTTAAAAAAAATATCTCTACCTCTGTATGCAGTCTATGCCATTCCATGAGATTTAAAGTAAAAGGAGGAACAATCTACCATATCCCAGCTATTTTCACATTTAGGCCAGCCAGCCAGATCCAGTGTGGTGCAAGTTGTCTGTGTGTTGTATAGGGATGCAGGAGATGTGGGTCTGAATCCCAAGGTGGCTCTTCTTCTTCTTCCTCCTCTTCTTCCTCTTCTTCTTCCGTGTCTAAGTCAGATGTGATATTGCCAAAATGAAGCCACCTTTGGGGAGTTCATTGTGTAGTTCCTTTCGCCTGACCTAGTGTGAGAAAGATTAGCCAGAACAAGATGACCGTTGCCTGAGGTATGCTTGATTGTGATTCAAAAATAACACAATCTTCCAGGAGGATCTTTCTGTGTACCCCAAGATGGCTGTGATGCTCATGAAGAATCCTTTGGCTACTCAATTCTCTTTTAGCTTAACCTCCTTCGCAAGGTTGTTGTGAGGCTAGAGTAGGGAAGAAAGAAACAGCGTATTCTGCCATGAGCTCACTGGGGGGAAGGTGAGAAAAAGAAAAACAAGCCGACCCAGTATGTCCCAAACTTTGGTTTTTGGACTTCAATTCCCAGAAGCCTAAATCAGTACATTGGCTGATCAGTGCTTAGGGGAATTGACTTAAGCTTCTGGGATTTGAAGTCCAAAAACCAAAGGCTGGAAAACACTAAAACAGACTGAGGATTACATCTCACGGCTATTTTCCGGATTGATGAGAAAGTAAATGCATTTCACTCACTAGCTCCTATCTTTGAGTTTTCTACTAATTCATAAAAATACAGGAGCTCTCCTGCTTCACGCTGGAGCCTTGCGGGGGTCTGCATCCTGTGTCTAAAAGTGGCCAATCAGATGCCTACTGGAATGATGTTGAGATGTTTTTTTTTTGGTATTGACATTGTTTGCTTTTGATATGTATATGTTGTATTTATGAACTCGCTGTTTTTTGTGTCTGTGAACCGCTCTGAGTCGGCCCCAACCGAGTAGGGCGGTATAAAAACTGGAAAAATAAATAAATAAATAAATAAATAAGTCCATAAGAAAGATACAAAGGCAAGACCATCCTCTTATTTATTTATTTATTTATTTATTTATTTATTACTCATATTTACTATCCCGCCCCAATCGGATAGACCCAACTCTGGGCGGCTTACAACATAGATTAAAATCACAGGTTAAGTCTAGTATAATAGTGATATTTAAAACCTTAAAAATTCATAAGAAAAATTAAAACAGCGCAACAGATAAAAACAAGAGCAGGAAGGGGTGGCTATCCCTTAAATCAGCCAACCTGCTTGGGATCCCACGTTCCTGGGTCCCCACACTTGCTCCGCCAGCCAGGTCTTTAAGCCTGACTGGTGGAGCTCTTGACCTGAACCAAATATTTCAATACAGTGATACCTCGCTTAAAGAGCATAATGCGTTCCACAGGATTGCTCTTTAAGCAAGTTTGCTCTTTAAGCAAAACTCCATTGTAAGTGACCAATTGTGGGCGGGGGGGGGGGATTGCGAACCCTGATTTATTTGTTAAGCGAGTTTTTGGTTGGTTTTATTTGTTAAGCGAAGCGAACATTCAGAGAAAATTCTGCTCTTTAAGCGAGTTACTCTTTAAGCGAGGGGCTCTTTACGTGAGGTCTGACTGTTTTTAAACAGCAATCCACATCCTCTAAAAGCTAACTAGGATGATTAACAACATTTTGCAGAATGAAACGGCAAGATCAAGTAAATGAACAGGGTTTTTTGGTACACAGGGAGCGGCCTGATCCTAGATTGCATTATGGATCAAACTACATATAGTTAGCACGCAGATCTTTTTATTTTTAATTTAAAAGTACACAGAAAAGCCCCAATCTGGATGGGAACCTTTGTATGGAGTAGAAGTGAGCTTTACATTTTTGTCTATCACTGTGATCCCAGGCAGATGTGCGGGCCCAGCAACTGCAATTTACACTGATAGAAAATAGCTCATTTTTTTCAGCGGATTCGTTTTAAACAATATTAGTTGCAAGTGCAAATGCAAGTGGATGAAGAAAAATGGGGTGGGGGAGAGAGCTTATAAGCACCATTTCCACCGCCACCCCCCAACAATGGTCTCAATCTCCTGTGGGTATTTTTGAGTTACAAAGGAAAACAAGGAGCAGCTAAGTAATGTGATTTAAATACTATGTCATTTAACAGTGGGTGTCCAGCCAGCCTACTTGCCCAAAACTATAAGCTCTCAGGCAGAAGCCCCCCCCCCCCCAAGTAAAGCAGCTCCCTTTTTAACTGAAAATACCAGGGAAGACACCTAGGAAATTTCTGCACACAAACCATGTTCTCACTCTCCGAATGGCTTCTTGGTTCTAGAAGTAGCACGTTATGACCACCCTTGGGCAGCTTCTCTTCTACACTCCTTCTGCAGAAGAAAGAGATTTCCCTAAATAAATAGAATCGCCATGAAGACAATGGGATCTCGGCTGGTCTCTCCTTGCCCACCCGTCGGTCTCTCACTACTGATTCATAAAGCAGGAGTCCTTCAGGGCAAACCGTGCAAAAGCGTTGTGGGCTACAGTGAGCTGATAAAATGATTGCTGCTGCTCGGAGAAAAACATATGCCATAGATGTCCTTTGGGTGTATCTTTCAGCAGCAGGTTAGGGACTGCAGTGGCTCAAATGGGTAAGACGCTGACTGGGAGGCAGAAGGTCAGCAGTTTGATTCCCGAGTACTGCAGGACGGAATGAGCTCCCGTCTTTGTCCCAGCTCCTGCCAACCTAGCAGTTCGAAAGCAAGAAATTACAAGTAGATAAGTAGGGACCACTTTGGTGGGAAGGTAATAGCATTCCATGTCTAGTCATGCCTGCCACATGACCACAGAAACATCTGCAGAAGCAGACAGCGCTGGCTCTTCGGCTTTGAAACAGAGATGAACACTGAACCCTAGAGTCGGATACAACTGGCTTTCGAGCAACGGAAACCTTTACTTTTACTTCAGAAGGAGGTTACCTGACAGAAGGAACCCTGGACTTCGGTACAAGCCCAAACTGAGTGGTGGGTTCAGGATCTGTCTGACTTGAATCCCCTGCTGTGGAATTCTGTGTTGTTGTTTTTAATGAAGCGGTGGCAGCGTTCACGCCATTCTGAACCTATCCTGCCTGGGTTCAGAAGAGACGTCCCTCTCACTCGGCATGAAACAAAACCTGTCCAAGAAAAGGAAAGCAAGCAGCCCTCCAGATGTTGTCAGGTGCCAACTCCCTCTTGCCCCAGCTGACATGAGCCAATGGACAGGTAGGAAGGGACTTGTAATCCACCATTCATCAGAAAGGCCACGTTTTGCCTGTCTCTGCTTCAGACCCTGAAATGTAAAACCGTGGCCTGAGCCAGGACTTTAAGAGGTGCCTGTTGCGACTCGTGTGCTGCATCCAGACAGAAGGCATGCAAGGGATGATAATCCCTCGCCTGCACATGAGCAGCAAAGCCAACCCCCCTCCGCCCCCAATTGGCTTGATGTAAAACTGGCTCATACTGTGAAGTTAGGAATGTTACCTTTTTTTTTTTTGGCAGAGGTGCCCAGGATTCCCAGGCAGCCACAGTCAAAGGGATTCTCAGCACTTCCACCCAAAAAGTAACACTCGCAAGCTGCACACATTTTGGATGGGAAAACCAAGCATGTCTTTTGTTCGGACTGCTTCCACTCCTGCACAAGTTTCCACAAGCTATCAGTTCCCTGTGTGTTTTTTTTTTAAAAAAAACTCCCCTGACAAATAATTCTGACAAAACAGGGGGTTGATCATGAGGAATTTCATGACCAGAAGATTTAAATCCTGGTAGGCTCAACCAGTTTCATAATCAGGGAATTTTGAAGCAATCCAGGAGGTTTCAGTGAAATCTAGAATGCTCCACACTCACACTCAGTTGGCCAAGCATTACTTGAAAGAGGAGCTATACTCATTTCACTTTCGTGGGGAGGATGGAGGAGCAAGTAGGCGGCGGGGGGGGGGGGAATGTGGATTTAAAAAAATCTCAGAAGTAACTCAAGCTGATGCATCATTAAGCATCCCCTTAGACTGCAAAAAAAAAAATCTTGCCACTTCTCACCTCTAAACACTGTGCTAAGAGACAGCTTAACCCAGCTTATTAAACCAAGAGGCTAATCAATAAGATGGATCATGTTGCTTTAGTAATCCCTACAGATCACATCTATTTTGGGCATTGACCAGCAGTGGCATTAGGAGCTAGAGGATGTGCTGGGAAATATTTTGGGAAGAGACTGGGGTATATCGGGCTGGACATAGCAGAAAGGTAGGTAAAATTTTGAGACTTGAGGGTCCATTTGCCACAGCGTCCCTCCCACCCCAAGGGCTGACAGGCCTTTTATATATATATATAGCAATAGCAACCACACTTATATACCGGCCCACAGCGCTTAGTGCACTCTGTGGGTGGTTCACAAGTTGATTAGCATTTTGTCCCCAACATGATGGTCCCCATCAGGATCAAACGCACAATGTTTTGGCTGCAGTACAGCACTTTTAACCTCTGCACCACCAAGGCTCTTAAAATGTCTTTAAATTTCTGTCCTGGTAAGTGACTAATAAAGCTTGCCTTCACGCTCCTTAAAAATAAATAAATAAATAAATAAATAAATAAATAAATAAATTAATAATAATAATAATAATAATAATAATAATAATAATAATAATAATAATAATAATAATAATAATAATAATAATAATAATAATAATAATAATAATAATAAACAGCAGACTTTCCTCTTAGGTAGCAAGCAGAATGGCAGTAAATTGAGCCTGCCAATTGTAAGGAGCTATGAAATTTATTTATTTATTTGTTTACTCCAATTTTTATACCGCCCTACTCGGTTGGGCCGACTCAGGGCGGTTCACAAGCACAGAGTAAACAGCAAGTTTATAAACACAACATGTAAATATAAAAAGAGAGAAAAAAATCAGTATCAACACCATAAAACAACTCAACATCATTACATCATAAAAAATTCAATAGGTATCAATTTCAAACAACAATCAAAAATGACAAAATTCATCAAATTTACGCAAAGATTTGAACATTATCAAAAAGGGCATAGCATATCAAAGGAACAGAAAGGCACAAGAAGAACAGGTGATTTTCCCCTCAGCTTGGTTTGGAAGGAGCTTCACCAGGGACCCCCTTTACGCATGCATGGATGCCGCTGGATCACCAAATCCTTTGGTGATTCACAACTGGAAGCACACAGTGTTTCCTCTTAAAAAAAATATCATGAGGTGATGTGAGGCAGCATGGATAACCACTCTCTGTCAGGCTGAATTTGTTTCTCCCTCCCTCCCCCCCCCCCCTTTGCTGGTAATGCAGCCACGAAAGGATGAAAATGCATGTATGTATGAGCCATAAATCAAGACAGAAGTCCTCCCCTACACAAACTGCAATGTCAGTATTGAGTTATTATCTGCCTCAGTAGCCCTGTGCTTGGAAATGCTACTTCCTGAACTAGCATGGCTAGAACATTGCAAGGAAAAGCTAATTTTATCAAGGCCAAACCAGTGTGGAAGGGTAGAAGAATCTGAGAGAAACTGCAAACTGAACAGCTAGGAATAGTTCTTTCCTAAGATGCCTGTCAAAGCTCCTAGTAGCTACTCACTGGCTGTAGAAAGCCCAATCCTTGTCCCTCCCAGGCTACTTTTGTTTTGCTTTTATTCTGTAATTGGGTAAATTGAGATTGTCACAATGAATCAAAAAACAACAGCCCCACACTCTAAACCACGGGTGCCCAAACTTTGGGGGCCATGGGCCAGTCGTATGGTTCAGCAGGCCAGTCACGTGGTTTCTCAGAGAAGCAGAAGTAAAACATGCCCATTTATGCACAAAATGCTGCTGTAAATTCACCCGCGGCTGTCGTAAATGCGTTTACAACAGCTGCGGGTGCATTTTTGACAGCGTTTTGCGCATGTGGGGTGGATTTTACTTCCACTTCCAGGAGCTGAGAGAGTGGTGTGGGCTGGATTATTTGGAACTGTGGCCCGGATCCGGCCCACAGGCTGTAGTTTGGGCACCCCTGCCCTAAACTCTTCCTCCAGAAATATTTGCCTGGCATCACCCAAGATCTGAATCCTTAGAAATGAGGAACAGAAAAGGATTCAGAGTACTAAAGTAGACAGCGTATGGCACACAGAGGTAGGATGCTATAGGGAGTCTATGCAGATTCTTACCCTCAACCTAAGAATTAGTTCATCTGAGTGACACTGACGTGAGTACATAAACAGCTGGATTTTGTTGTTCAGTTGCACAGTCGACTCCGACCCTCTGCGACCCCATGGACTACTGACCGCCAGACACTCCTGTCCTCCACCATCCCCCTCAACTCGCTCAGCTCTGTGCCCATTGTCTCTACAATACCATCTAGCCATCTCATCTTGGGCCGTCCCCTTTGTCTTTTGCCCTCAACCTTTCCAAGCATCAAGGCTTTCTCAAGTGAATCCTCTCTTCTCATTTGATGTCCAAAGTACTTTAGCTTCATCTTTATTATTTGACCTTCTAAGGAGCAGTCAGGGTTGATTTCTTCTAAGATTGACCTATTTGTTCTCCTCGCTGTCCAGGGGACTCTCAAAACTCTCCTCCAACACCACATCTCAAAGGCGTCTATTCTTCTGCGCTCAGCTTTCCTAATGGTCCAGCTCTCACAACCATACATTGCCACAGGGAATACCATTGCTTTCACTATGCGAATTTTTGTTTTCAATGTGATGTCTCTACTTTTCACTATGTTCCCCAGGTTTCTCATCGCTTGCCTCCCAAGAATCAGTCGCCTTTTTATTTCATGGGTGCAATCACCATCTGCAGTGAGCTTAGATCCTAAGAAAGTAAAATCTGTCACTGCTTCTACTTCTTCCCCATCTATTTTCCAGGGACTGATAGGGCCTGTTGCCATTATCTTGGTTTTCTTGATATTGAGTCTCAAGCCAGCTTTTTCACTTTCTTCTTTCAACCTAATCAGGAGCTTCTTTAGGTCCTCCTCACTTAATGCCATTAGGGTGGTATCATCTGCATATCTCAAATTGTTGATGTTTCTTCCAGCAATTTTGATCCCAATTTATGATTCCTCCATCCCTGCATTGCGCATTATGTGTTCTGTGTATAAGTTGAATAAGCAGGGTGACAAAATGCAGCCTTGTCTTACTCCTTTTCCTATTCCAAACCACTCTGTCATTCCATTTTCTGTCCTAACTGTTGCCTCTTGATTCATGTACAGATTTCTCATGAGGCCTATAAGGTGTTCCGGTATTCCCATTTCTTTAATTACTTGCCACATTTTGTTGTGGTCTACACAGTCAAAAGCCTTAGTGTAATCAATGAAACAGAAGGACAGGTTTCACTTACCAGTAACTGTCGTTCTCCGAGTATGTTGTTTGGGGATTCACACTGATGGGGTTCTGCGCCTGCGCTGAATCCGGAGCGGAGCTGGAAAGCTGATTGGATAAAGAGTTTTGAATGTGGGACCGCCCACCATGCCCAACCCCTTTAGGCGCCATTTCGCGCTCTCCCCTCAGTTTGATATTAAAGCTGCCCGCTAAGCCTAAGGCCATCTCAGGCCGGCAGCCCTGAGGGGAGGCAGGGTTGGGTTGTGTGAATCCCCAAACAACATACTCGGAGAACGACAGTTACTGGTAAGTGAAACCTGTCCTTCTCCTTCGTGTTGTTTGGGGATGCACACTGATGGGTGACTAACAAGCTCACTTACTTGGATGGTGGGCAGCCGGCGTCCTGAGATGTAGGAGAGCGCGATGGCATCATGGATGGGCGGTCATCAGCGAAGAGGATCGGAGACCAGCCGTCAGGATGGACCTGCCCCGTCTGACATCAGGGGCGGACCTTGTATCAACCCGGTAGTGGGTGATGAAGGTGGAGGACCTGGACCAAGTGGCAGCCTTGCAGATATCCTCCATCGGGATGCCCTCTAGGAATGCAGTGGAGGAAGCCAGTGTCCTGGTGGAGTGAGCCCGGACATGAGGCGGAGGTGGCAGGGATGACATCTGATAGGCCAGGTAAATGGTACCTGAGATCCATTTAGATAGTCTCTGGGCAGACAGAGGCTGTCCCTTAGTCTTGCCACCATAAGCCACAAACAGTTGTTTTGCTCTCCTGAAGGACGCAGTCCTCTGGGTGTAAAACAGCAAAGCCCTCCTGACATCCAACGAGTGCCACACTCTCTCTTGTGGAGACGAGGGATTCAGGAAGAATGCTGGAAGCGTGATGGCTTGGGCCAGGTGAAATTCAGTCAGGACCTTGGGCAGGAATGTCAGATCTGGGTGCAACACTGCCCTGTCAGGGTAGAACTTGAGAAAAGGAGGGTCAGACCGAAGGGCTGCCAGCTCCCCTGCCCGTCGGGCAGAAGTGATAGCTACAAGGAAAGCAGTCTTGTAGGAGACAAACTTAATGTCCACCGAAGCCATGGGTTCAAAGGGTGCCTTCGTGAGTGCGGTGAGCACTGTAGTGAGGGACCACTGAGGGGGTGGTATCTTCACTGGAGGATAGGCGTTGCGTAGCCCTTGAAGGAACCTTTTAACAGTTTTGTCTCTGAAGGCGGAGGACAATACTGAAGAAGGTGGGGCCTTGGCGACCACAGCAGCTAGGTGGACCTTCAATGATGAATGTGCGGATCCCAACTCGGCTAGGTGCAGGAGGTAGGACATGACATCCTGCAGGGATGCGGAGTCCACGGTGCGGTCGCTGGATGCTAGGAAGTCAGTGAAGCGACGGTACTTGGCATCGTAGGACTTCCGTGTGGAAGGTTTCCTGGACAGATTAAGGATCCGTGCTATGTTGGGCGGATAAGCCAGGCCGTCAGGTGTAGGCTCGGCAGATCCGAGTGAAGGATCCGACCGTCTTCCATGCGGAGGAGATTCGGATCGGTGGGTAGGCGGAGACGATCGCAAGCCAGGGTTTGGAGTAGTGGGAACCACGGCTGGCGCGGCCAGGACGGGGCAACCAGGATCGTCCAGGCGTTCTCCGCACGGATCCGTATCAGGACCCGTTGAATGAGAGGGATCGGTGGAAACATGTACAGCAGTTCCTGGTGCCACGGCACCATGAAGGCATCGCCCTCCGATCCGTGGCCGATCCCTGCTCGGGAGCAGTAACGGCGGCACTTGGAGTTGGTCTGTGACGCGAAGACGTCTAGGGTCGGTGTGCCCCACCGTCGGCACAGGCGGTCGAACACCGATTCGTCCAGTTCCCACTCGTGCATTGCCGTCCCTTTGCGGCTCAGGGAGTCTGCATCGGAGTTCAGGGTGCCCTGGATGTGGACACCTATGGGGAACACATGTACCTTCAGGCACCACTCCCACATCTGGACGGTCAGGTAGAGGAGGGAGAGAGACTTGGTCCCTCCTTGCCGGTTGAGATAGGCTAGTGTCGTGGTGTTGTCCGAGGCGATCTGCACCACACTGCCCGCGATCGACGGTCTGAAGGACCTCATCGCCTTCCACACCGCTAGCAGCTCGAGGAAGTTGATATGGTGGTCGGCTTCCTCGGGCGTCCATATGCCGTGAATCCGTAGTCCGCGGCAGCACGCACCCCATCCGTGGGTGCTCGCGTCGGTGGTGACTTGGATGGACGGTGCGGGAAGGGTGAAGAGTCTCCCCGCGGTCACATTCTGGTCCATTGTCCACCAGTTTAACTGGTCTCGGAGTTCAGGAGTCGGTGTGAGCCACTTCCCGAGGTTGTCGTGGGTGCCGTTGAAGGAGGAGAGGAACCACGACTGGAGGGAGCGCATCTTGAGTTTGGCGTGCGAGACCACCGCCGTGGTCGACGCCATGAGTCCTAGCAAACGGAGGGCGTCCCTCGCACGGACCCGACGTCTGCCCTGGATCCGTGCCACCACTGTGCGGATGTCGAGCAGACGTTTGGTTGGGGCGTAGGCTCTTAGAGCCAGAGAGTCCAGGACGGCTCCGATGTATTCTATTCGTTGAGTGGGGGTCAACTGGGATTTCTTGAAGTTGACCCGCAGACCGAGGCTCTGCATAAGGGCGAGGCAATGTGCAACGTCGTCCTTGGCTTTTTGTTGGGTCGGGGAGCAGATCAACCAATCGTCTATGTACGGGAACACTTGGACGCCTTGCAGTCGCAGATGAGCAGCCACCGGTGCCATGCACTTCGTGAATACCCTCGGAGCGGTGGAGAGGCCGAAGGGTAGGCATGTGTACTGGTAGATGTTGCCGCCCACCTGGAATCGGAGGAAACGACGATGTTCCCTCCTGATGGACACGTGAAAATAGGCGTCCTTCAGGTCGATGACGGTGAACCAGTCCCCGTGGTTGATCAGCGGGAGGATGGAGTGAAGGGTTACCATCCGGAACTTCCTCGCGTCGATATGCTTGTTGAGGAGACGGAGGTCCAGGATGGGACGTGCCCCCCCGTCTTTTTTGTCCACAAGGAAGTATCGGGAGAAGAACCCTTCGTGAGACTCCGACGCTGCGACCGGCTCTATGGCGCCCTTCTCTAGGAGAGCTGTTAGTTCCTCCTGGAGCGGTGGGGATGGATCGGTGATGCGGATCCGTCCGACAGTAGGGCATCTCTCGAACTCGATCGCGTAGCCAGAGTCTAAGATGGTTAAAACCCATCGGTCTGTGGTGATGGCAGACCACGCCGATAGGTAGTCGGAAAGGGGGCGGTAGGGTAGAGTCTCGGTCACGGAAGAGTCAAACACGTTGTTTGCCCTTCCGTTCCGTACGCTTGCCAGTCTGAGGCCGTTGCTGGTAGCGTGGACGGTTGGGTTGTTGGCGCTGCCGGTAGGGCTGGTACCGGGAGTAGTCCCCTTGTCTCTGTGGCGGGCGAGGTTGATAGGATGGGCCCGCCTGAGACGTCGACGGCTGGTCCTGATGGTAACGGCCGGACCCACGGTGTGGAGGGCGGAGCTGTTTTATCGTGGCGTAGTCCCCTTTCAGCTCTCCCAAGGAGGTGTCGGTCTCCTTGGCGAAGAGGCCCTCGCCATCGAAGGGAAGCTCCTCCACGAGCCGCTTGACATCGTCCTGCAGGTTAGCCGAACGGAGCCAGGCGTGGCGACGGAGCTGGATGGCGGAGGCCAAGTTTTTTGCCTCCGACTCGGTGACGTGGCGGCCGGTGCGGATTTGCTGGAGGGCGAGGTGGTTGCCCTCCATGCAGAGTTTTTCAAAGTCCGCTTGTCGATCAGGTGGCAGCAGGGACTTGAACGACTCCGCTTGCTCCCAGAGTCGACACTGGTAGCCTCCCATGGCCGTCGCGTAGTTGGACGCACGGAAGGACAAGGAGGCATTGGCGTAGAACCTCCTGCCCAGTGCGTCCAGCTTCTTCCCTTCCTGGGTCGACGGGATGGGAGTGCTGCTGATCGGCGTCCGGTGTTGGGAGCCCTTGACCACTCGGGAGTTCGGTGCCGGGTGAATGTGCAGAAAGTTGGAATCGTCCAGCAGTCTGTACATAGAGTCCACTCTGTTGGATACGGAGTGCGAAGAAACCGGCTTCTTCCACACCTCCTTGGCCGCTTTAGCAATCTTAGGGAGCAGTCCGAGGCGGACGGGGACCAACTCCTTGCGGTCGGCCAAGCCGCAGACGACATCCTCACAGTCGTCCAGGGGAGCCTCCGCCCGAATCCCAAGGGTGGATCCGAGGCGAGTGATCAGTCCGGTGTAGGTCTTCAAATCCTCCGGCTGGGATCCGTGGACGGCGCCGATGTTGTCGTCCGGGGACTTGTCGACCGCAACCGGCGGTGGCTGATGCTGCTCCTCCTCCTGATCCGACGAGTCGGAGTCTCCTGACCGCTCCGAGACGCTGGGCGGTGGCAGGTAGACCTCGGGGTCCGAGTCCGACCAGTACGGCCTGGCGGATCTCGGATCGCTCCCCGGCAAAGGCAGCTGGTACGGAGGGAGAGAGGCCTCCGACCGCGCCTGTTCCACCCTCTGCCGCTTCGGTGCGGGGCCCTCCTCACGGAGCGGTGGTGCCTCCGTGGCTGGTGGTGAGGGCAGAGGGCGCTCCCACGGTGTCGTCTGCGGGCCGTAGAGCTCGGTGTGCAGTTTCCGCACCATCGCCTCGATGTACGGGGCGATGAGGCTCAACTGGGGCGGCGGTTCGGTAGCCGGACCAGGAACCACGGAAGGACTGCGGAGGGAGGAAGACCTGTGCGGTGGTACAGGTGGAGGAGTCTCCGGCGGCGGTGGAGGGCTGTGGGCCCTCTCCGGCGTGGCGTCCCGGGCCTCGGTCGACATCCTACCCGGCGTAGGTGGAGCTGCGACCGGGGCGGATGCTAGGGAGCGTGGCGGCGAAAGGTGAGCCGGTGCCGGGGTCGGAGGAAGAGAAGACGAAGAGCTGCGGCGCTTCTTTTTCTCTTTTTTGTCTTTCTTCTTCTCCTGCTCCTTCTTCCGCCTGAACAGTTCAGAGGCCGAGGGCCTGGAAGAAGAAGCGGAGGTTGAAGGAGCAGACGTGGAAGCGGCCTGCTCTGGAGCTGGGGGAGCCGGTGGTGCCAGTGCGGCCTCCATGAGGTAGGCTTGAAGGCGGTACTGGCGGTTCTTGATGGCGGCCTTCGAGAAGCCGCGACAGACTTCGCAGGTCTGGACCTGGTGACTCTCCCCGAGGCAGCGAAGACAACGCACGTGCCCGTCCGAGCTAGGGAACTTTCTCTTGCAGGACGGACACTGCTTGAACGCTGCCGCTGAGGCCATCCACCGAAGTAGATGGCCGAAGAGAAAAAATTATCCCGGCCGGGAGGCCCCGACACGAGATGTTGGTCTTTTTTTTTTTTTTTTTTTTAAACGGCGGCTGAGGGCGAGCCCCAGCCACACGAGGACCAAGGGAACAAGTCCCCTAGTCCGAGAAAAATTGTAAGGTAGGAAAAATTGGAAGATTCTGAGACAATCTCAGCAAAGTACTCACAGCTTTTTTTCCAGGCTCCTGCTTGCGCAGCGGAAAAAAGCAAACTGAGGGGAGAGCGCGAAATGGCGCCTAAAGGGGTTGGGCATGGTGGGCGGTCCCACATTCAAAACTCTTTATCCAATCAGCTTTCCAGCTCCGCTCCGGATTCAGCGCAGGCGCAGAACCCCATCAGTGTGCATCCCCAAACAACACGAAGGAGAAGTATACTTGTTTCTGATATTCCTTTGTATTTTCCATGATCCATCTTATGTTGGCGATGTGATCTCTAGTCCCCCTGCCTCTTCTGAAACCCGCCTGCACTTCTGGTAATTCTCTCTCCACATACTGTTGCAGTCTATCCTGTATTATCGACCCATATATAGTTTGGGGTAGTTAGGTTCCAGGTGTAGAGCATCTCCTGTGAGAGTGCTAGGGGGGAAAGGGAGCTGCTCTGCCTAACTTCTCCCAGCCAGCGTCCTGCAAGTTCTTTTGACAAACTTGATGCCAAAAGCTCCTGATGCATTGCTCAGAATCCTGCGCTATGGCAAGAGAAAGAATGGTCCGGTGCTGCCACCTACTGAGCAACAGCTCGACTGGCAGCTCCGCAGCCTCTTGCAGCATCCTAAAAAGACTCCGATCAGCAGCACCGCTGCAGTCGGTGCAGCAATTTGAGGCACCAGGGCTCCTGCACCGATGAGCCAGTAAGCCAGCTCTGTTGTCTCTTGGTTGAATAGCTGCTGATCATGAATTTCCATGCACTGACAAGTGGGAATAAGAGGAGTAGGAGTCTCAGTTTGGCAAGGGCAGGCAATTCACAGCACGTTCCTGTTTGTCAGGAGACCAGGAAATGTAGCCTTTACTCCTGACCAGGGTGAGTAGCCACAGCTAACTGTGAGAGATTAAACCAGAGCCAGGACAGGAACGGGAGCTCATCATCATCATAATCATCATAATTATTATTTATTATTATTATTATTATTTATTATTTCAATTTCTATACCGCCCTACTTGGTAGGACCAACTCAGGGCGGTTCACAACACATGTAAAGTTACAAGTTCATAAACACAACATGTCAATAAATCATAAATAATCAATATCATGTCCACAGAAACGCCCGCAGACGCAGATAGCGCTGGCTCTTCAGCTATGAAACAGAGATGAGCACTGAACCCTAGAGTCAGATACGACTAGCTTTCGAGCAAGAGAGGCCTTTACCTTTACTAGGGACGTTTTGTATGCAATTTTCCTCCAAAGAGCTCAACGTGACACACAAGGCTTTCCTCCTTACCGTATCAGTTGGCCACTAACCCTATGAGGGAAATCAGGCTAAGTGAGAATTCGTGGCCAAAGGTTCCCAGTGAATCTCATGGCTTGAGAGGGATGTGAGTCTGGACTGTACCACAGCTGCACTTTGTCACTACTATACCACACTGGCTTTCTTCGGGGGGGGGGAGGGGAGGGCTGGAGCCTTGAGGGAAGCCTGGGCTTCTGGGAACCGAATTCTAAGAACATCTGGAGGACTAGGCCAAGGTTTCTCAGCCTTGGGCCTCCAAGTGTACTTAGATCATTTCCCAGAAGCCCAGGTTCTCCTCAAAGTTGTAGGTTCCCCACCCCTGTCTAGACCCTAATTGGGTTCTCCTCTAAAGACTGTGGAAGCCTTTCATGAGCTGGACACTGTCCAGGTCAATGTCTTCAGCACAGGCAAAATGAAGGCCCTTTCTTGCTCATTGTATCCCTTCCTTGTGAAATCCATTACCACTGAGATATAGCAAAGCTCAAGAAAGAAGGGGAAAGGGTTAGGCCAGCGTTTCCCAAATGCTGGTGTTTGGACTTCAATTCCCAGAAACTTAAGTCAATTCCCCAAAGCACTGATCAGTCAATATACTGGCTTAGGCTTCTGGGAACTGAAGTCCAAACACCAGCATTTGGGAAACACTGGGTTAGGCCAGGGATCTCCAAACTTGGTTTTCCAGATGTTCTTGGACTTACATTACCAGAAGCCCAAGTCAGCACAGTTGCTGATCAGTGCTTCTGGGAATTGAAGTCCAAGAACATCTGGAGAGCCAAGTTTGCAGACCCCTGGGTTAGGTAAATGCACAGAAGCAAATTTAACACTGGCTATTAGCCCAGACATGTAAACAGAAGCCTCCAGAGATGGAGGTGATGTAACTTCAGAACACTATATTCTGAGAACAAAGGATGAAGGTTGTGATCTTCAAGTAGCCTTGCTTGTCACTTCCCAGAGGCATCCAGGCTGAACACTACTGGGAATATTATTGCGGGCTGGATGGAGCTCAGAGGGACATGAATTCCTTCTGATTTGGTGGTCCCCCAGGGTCCTCTTTAGAATTGAATGGGGATCCAGGGCAGCTTCTACCTAATTCTGAAAAAAGACAGGAGCTGCTCTCACCTGGCGGATGGGCTCAGGTATCCGGTACTTGCAGCAGGAGCGGACCAGGCGCACAGCTGACGGAAGGCTCATCTTGTGGCCCACAGAGATGTAGACAGGTTTGGTGCTCTTGGCACAGCTGCGCAAGGCCTGTCCAGGTAAGAAACAAAGATAAGGTAAGTTATGGGACTACACGGCAAACAGGAAGAAGCAGGCACACATTTAAGCAACGGTGTAGTGGTGCCAAGACTTTTTGATGAGGTGGAATTATGAGGTCCCTGTTTCCTCCAAGTTTAGCTGCTGTCCTCAGAGAAGCTGGGAGTGAGGTTGGGGAGTTTTGCTGTGAACTATTTCTCTCATAAGGCAATATTTTTTTTTGAGATATTTTAGTCTGGATGGGGAATGAATTGCTTTTGAACCGGCAACTGACAAAAGATTGGATGTGCTGCTTAGAACTGGCATACAGAGTTTTTCCACAGCTCTTCTGGTGTGTGTGTGTGTGTGTGTGTGTGTTTACTGGGGACTCTGTGTGTGTGTGTGGTTGTTTTTTTTAAAACTGGGGACTGTGTGTGTGTGTGTTTACTGTGTGTGTGTGTTTACTGTGTGTGTGTGTTTACTGTGTGTGTGTGTGTGTGTTTACTGGGGACTGTGTGTGTGTTTTTTTTTTAACTGGGGACTGTGTGTGTGTGTTTACTGGGGACTGTGTGTGTGTGTTTTTTTTTACTGGGGACTGTGTGTGTGTGTTTACTGGGGACTGTGTGTGTGTGCTTTTTTTTTTTACTGGGGACTGTGTGTGTGTGTACTGGGGACTCTGTGTGTGTGGTTTTTTTTTTAAACTGGGGACTATGTGTGTGTTTTTACTGGGGACTGTGTGTGTGTATGTGTTTACTGGGGACTGTGTGTGTGTTTACTGGGGACTCTGTGTGTGTGTGTGTTGTGTTTTTTTTAACTGGGGACTGTGTGTGTGTTTACTGGGGACTCTGTGTGTGTGTGTGTGTGTTTACTGGGGACTGTCATGGTGACCAGCTTCACTTCAAAGTCAAACACTGACTAAAAATGAGAGGCTGATGGCTTTTCTTGCGCTACTCTCTACAGCAGGGATTCCCAACCTACAGCCCACAGGCCGGACCTGGCCCGCAGCACCATTTCATCCAGCCTGCTGCTGACGCACCCAAAAGTGGAAGCAGATGTGTTTACATTAGCCATAAAGCATGTGTAAATGTTCCCCCGGCTGTCATAAATGTAGAAGTGGGCATATTTGTGGCTGTCATAAATGTGCCCACTTCCGCTTCCAGGGGCGTAGTCAGGCCCGCTCAGCTGTTTGGGGGGGCGTGGTCAGGCCCACAGGGTAAAAAGGTTTGGAACCCCTGGTCTACAAGATAGCAATATCACATGTCTGTGTATGCGCACGCACCCACACCCACACACTTGTCATTTACTCAAGAGGTTAAAATGTCACTGATCTGTGCTCTCCAAACTCATTAGTTCCAGTGTTCTGCAATTATGGTCTTAGGAGAAGGGAAGGCATGCTTAGGTAAGCACCAGAGAGGAGGCTTCATTTTAAAGTGGAAAGAACAAAACCAAAGGAGGGACCCATCCTTTTCTAGGTACTCATGACAACATACTAGGAAAGGGGTGCCCAAACATTTTGGGCTGCAGGCCAGTCATGTGGTTCAGGGAGCCAGTCACTATGCCCTGGGGGATGGATCCAGCCCCCAATGCCAATTCATCTAGCCCAAAAAGCCCTCATCACTTCCAGGAGCGACGAGGGCTTTGCAGGCTGGATGAATTGGCATCGGCGGCTGAATCTGATCCCCGGGCCGTAGCTTGGGCACCCCTATACTAGGAGGAGAAGGTGCCCAAGCATTGCTGGGGGTCATTAGTAGTTGCTTCTACAAGGACACCCTCAGATGGTGTGCTTTCCGTGAGTTACAGATGGGAAAGTTAGCTGAAACTAGGTACTTCAGGGCCAACAAGGGTCTAACAAGCATAATGCAATCATCAGGAAGAGAGTTATTTTACTTCATTGACGTAACAAGGAACGTTTTCCAATTATTATCTTACTCTCCCACTCCAAGTTATCAAAAGTAAGAGAAGACTGAATGAGCATTGAAACAAAATGTTAACGTTCATGTCAAAGCTGTGGATCATGACAAAAACTGAGACACAGGAGTTCAGTACTAAAATATGAATACAGTTTCTGTACCTATTATCACTTTCTGGACATGGAGAGGCCATCTTTAAGAATCAATATGGCCATACTCATAGATGGAAGAGACATTTCACAGCCCTCCTGGCATTGTTCAGCTTCCTTAGTGCTTCAAAGAACAGGCTTTTTCTATCACACATCTGCATCAAAAGAGCCTCAAAGAAGATTGTGGTATTTTTTGAACCATGATCGGGCGTGCCCTGGTGAACGGCAACCTTGTGTTGCCGGCTAATCTTTCCCACACTTGGTTGGGTGAAAAGAACTACAGAAAGAAATCAAGAGGTACCTTCAATTTGGCAGTTTCACGCCTGGCCTAGATACAGAAGAAGTTCCTAAATTTGATCTGCAAACCCTACTCCTTTCTTTCTATTATCACACAGACATATATGTATTAATTTTGTGATACTGTAATGAAAATATAATGACATTTTTGTTGAAAAAAGTACTGACAGCTAATCTCATTAAATTAAATAATGTACTGGCTGCTAAGGTTATTCAATTACGTTCCAGCTTTTAAAAGTAGCATTATGCAATAAAACAAGGGTGCCCAAACTACGGCCCGGGGAGGCCAGATGCGGCCCCTGAGGGCAATTCATCTGACCCGTGAAGCCCTCGTCGCTCCAGGAAGTGGAAGTAAAACGCCCCCGTACAGGCGCGTTTTATTTCTGCTTCTGGGAACAACAAGGGCTTTATGGGCTGGATGAATTGGTCTCAGGGGCCACATCCAGCCCCCGGGCCTTACTGACTGGCTCCCTGAACCATGTGATCAGCCCGTGGCCCAAAATGTTTGGGCATCTCTGCAATAAAACCTCGTGTAAAGAGCGCCTCGCTTAGAGACTAACTTGCTTAAAGAACAGAATTTTCTCTGAATGGTCGCCTCGCTTAACAACTAAAACCAACAAAAAACTCAATTAACAACTAAATCGTGGTTCGCAATCCCCCCCTCCCCCCAGAAGTCACAATTGGTCACTTACAATGGTGTTTCACTTAAAGAGCAAACTTGCTTATAGAGCAATCCTGTGGAACTCATTATGCTCTTTAAGCGAGGTACCACTGTACCTACATCCATTTTTCTGTCTTGTTGAATCTGAGACATGCCCCACATTTTTTGCTCCAGGCTAACCCCATCATTACAATAGCATTACTGCACTTTTTCGGTGATTATGTTTCACAATGATTAGTGTTTCAACATTATGGTGTTCCAGAACCCTTCGGTTACAGAGATCTGATGAAACAAGAGGTTATAATTACATACTCTTGTCCCCGTGAGCATTGTAAACTGACAGCCAAAACAAAAGTTGTAATACTGGAAACTTGCCAAAGTTCTCTGCTCTAACCCTCTGGAGCAACAGAAGCACCAAAATAATACAAATTCCCTTTGAATTCCCCCCCCACACACACACACACACACAAATGATGCTACAACTTGCAAGTTGCAGATAGTCAAGGAAGAACAGATAAGAGTTCAGTAATAACTCGGATAACATTAAGACTTGGTTCCACAAGTCTTAACGTTATCCGATTTTTAGCCTTATCCGATAAATGCACCAGATAATGTTAAAATCCTATTCAGGCGGATCAGATAACGTTAACTCCATAGAGATAAGCAACAGAGGCTTCAAGGGAAAGTCAAGGGAACATGCTGGAAACTTAAAGAACTTTAAGAAATAAATGTCTAGAGGGTAAATACATTACAAAAACATGCCAGACCACCCTGACTTTAGGGGAACAAAGCCATACAGCATTTTAAAATTTTTGAAAATTTTATAAAGTGCTGTTTTAAAAGATCTGAACAGAAGCTAGGAAAATGTTTTCCTTTAGAATCAGCCCACCTACCATTGCTGTAATAAAGGAAGTTCCCTCAGGGCTTTGCAGGGTGTGAAAAGCTTAATTGCTTTGTAGGTGAAAGGTTTCAGTCTGCTTGTTTTCCATTGACAATGCATGAGGCTTGCGGAGCTACAATCTTGGTTTCAGGCTGTTTAGAATTTAAAGGGGAAACTTCATAAAGATAATTGGGTCAAATTGTGTCTTTGCAATTATTTTTCTGCAAAGTGTTCTGGGTTATACTGGGGAAAGGGTCCTAAGCCTTTGCTTTGCTAACCTAGTCAGACTGTTTTTGCAAGCCTTTGTTATTCAAATATGGAAAGCTTGAGAGCAGGCAGCCGCTCCCTTTCTCCCAAGAGAAACTGGTGAGTCACAGCCACACCTCAGGGAATTTGAGGCAAAGGTTATCTGATGGATCGGATAACGTTAACATAATGGTTAACATAATGTTATCAGATCCAAATGTTTGACTCAAATTCCCCAACGTTATGTGATTTTAGCATTATCCGATCCAATCATTATCCGGTGTTTTACTGTATAAAGAATAATCAGGAAAGGTAGTTGAGGCTCTGATCCTCGATTTCAGCACACTATCATTGCAATAACACCTTGTATGTCTCAGTGAGTAGCCAGATTTTCCAGAAACTAACAATACAATCATAATGGCTTTTTAGCCATTGCTTTAAGTCAGCTGGGCTGGGCAAACTATTAGAATAATGTTAGGCATATCAGAAAAAAACAAAACAAAAAAAACGCTGCAGCATTTTAAAGACTTCACTGCTATATTTTTAATGTGAGCTTTCGTGGATCAAGTCCACTTCATCAGACACTGTCATCAGTCCACTCTCTGATGAAGTGGACTTGATGCACGAAAGCTCACATTAAAAATATAGCAGTGAACTCTTTAAAGTCCTGCAGTGTTTTTGTTTTCTAATATGCCTGAAACATAGACTAACACAGCTATTATTCCCCAGAATAATTTTGTGTCTATGTTATTAAATATGCTTAAGGCTTAAGACAACTTAAAGCAACAGTGCTCTACACTGTTAAGAACTTTAATATTTTAAGAAATGCTTTTTACTTCAGATAGGTAAAGGTCACCCTTGCTCGAAAGCCAGTTGTATCCGACTCTAGGGTTCAGTGCTCATCTCTGTTTACAGTTGAAGAGTCAATGCTGTCTGTGTTTTCAGATGTCTCCGTGGACATGTGGCAGACATGCCTAGGCACCAAAGTGCACGGAATGCTGTTAACCCCCTCAACAAAGTGGTGCCTGTTTATCTACTTGCAATTTCTTGCTTTCAAACCTCTAGGTTGGCAGGAACTGTGACAGAGACGGGTGCTCATTCCATCATGCAGTACTCGGGTCTTGAACTGCTAACCTTCCACCTCCCAGTCAGCATCTTAACCACTTGAGCCACTGCAGTCCCCATTTACTTCATACAGTCTTACTTTTAAGAACTTTGATATTTTAAGAACTGTATTTTCTGCTTTTCCAGTGTGTCTCTGGCCTTAGGTTGGGAACCCCTGCCATAAGCTATAATATGATATTAAGGCTTTTCACTGTTTCATAACTGTGAAGTGTTGGTGTGCCTAGGGAACATAGAAGCAATGCAGATAAATAAAACTTGGGGGGTGAAAAACCTAGACCTTGGCAGCCAGATGAATTTTGAGATCATTGGGAATGACTGTCTTATTTCATTCTGGGTATAACTCTATCCCCTCAATTCCTCGATTGACCAGACTATTAGGGGTGTGTCCCTGCTGGTTGCAACTCGCTTTCCATTCATGGGGATAAATGACAGCTGAGACAAACACAGGCTTCTGACTTTTCCCTAGAGGTCTATAAAGTTCTTTAGCACTCATGGGGCAATGATCAGACATCAGAATCTCTGACCTGAAAAGCAAACAATTATTATTGTTAATTATACGATGCACCTCAACAAGCAGAATTCCAGCTACTATTACCAAGGTGAGTTCCTAAAGAGATATAGAATGGTGCTTTCCAGATTCATTTAGACCCAATGAGGGTCTAAATCCCTAGCAATCTGATAACCTTGGCAGCAGCTCATTAATTCCTACTCTTCCACTCTAGTACTTACCATACCCAAGATTTTCCCTGAACTACTCGGCAGAGGGAAAGCATCTCCTTCTTGCAGGTCTTGGATCTGGTTGACAAAGGAGATTGGTTACAGCAAAAATGAATCTGGGTGGATAACCATGCTTGAATCAACTCAAGGTCACTTGCTTTACCTCCCGTCTGAAAAAAGGCTTGGAATTGCACAGCTCCAAAAAAATAATAATTTCATTTTCCTACTGTCACTTCAGGCCTATGTTTCTATATTACAGACTTGTGAATAAGGAGTCTGTAAATGAAGTGGCCTAGATCCAGTTCACTTGTATGGGTATCACTCCATGTAAGAAGGAATGCCTTCCCATTTGCAGCTATGTTTTAATATATGTAACACACAAACACATTCCAAAAAGACAAAATCAGCCATGGTTCCTGGATACTTGGTGGGAACTGTAGGTTGGTTACTACCTTACTTAATAAACAGCACTCATTTAAATTGGATCAGGCAGCTGGGGCAGGGGCACTGGCTTTGTGATTCTAATGCAAGCAAACCATTCCCCAGGCCTGCCCCCTGCCAAGAGTGGGGCAGGCCACAGCTTCCCAACCCCCCTATAGTAGGAGTCAGAGTATGAAATCAGATCTTTGATCCTGGACTTACTTGTTCCTTGTGTAACTCATTACTGGCCAGACCATCCACCTGCAGGAGATTTTTTGCTACACCAATGCTGGGCAGATCTGTCAGCAGGCCAAGGTGACAAGCCATGCCAAACCCTGGACAAGAAGACAGAGAACAAGGACAAGAAGAAAAAGAACAGGAAGAAGGCAGTTCTTGGTTTCAGAAGAGGCAATCCAGCGCCTGGTCACAAGGGCATCCTAGCAGCTGCTAAAGGAAATACGAAGTATGCTGGCTCAGGTATCTAAGCAAGAGGCAGAGCTGGGGCCAGGGATTCGTATCACAAGGCACCCGTTAAGACCCAACACCCTGTAAGTGGTTCACTGTTGGCGCTCTTGCTGCTGCTCCTTCAGCCTTCTCCCAAATGCTGCCTGCATACCTGCTCTCTCCAAGGCGGGAGGCGATGAACAGCTGCCTCATTTGTCTTGTGTCTCTGCTCTCAAGTGGGAGCATAACCAGGACCAAAAGGGGAAGGTAAATAAGTAAAGAGTTGCAAAAAGGAAGTGTGTCTGCTCAGAAAGGGCCGCCCGCCAAGGGGCATTTTGCCCAACAGTCCCACCTAACGTTTTTGAAAGGCAATATGGGTTTCCAAATGGGGGTGTTCTTGACAACAGCTCTCAGAAACCCTCTTCCCTTGTAGCCCCCCTGGGAATTGTAATCCAAAACCTTCTGCATATCAAAGAGGAAACAAAACACAACAAAAAGACAAAACAAAAATAACATTGTGGGCCCTTTAAAGACTGCTGTATTTTAATGTGAGCTTTAATGGACCAAGTCCACTTCGTCAGACATAAGAGTGAGACTTCATGGCACCAATTTATACATATCAGGCACAGAGGTATAGAATGGTTAGCATAATAGGTAAGTATACAAATCTATTTTTTTTTTACAACTGGTAATCATAATTTCGTGTCAGAAATTCTTCTGGGTAGAAAGGATTTTTGCTGGAGAAACTCTGCTCAGGGGACACCCAAATGAGGCTCCTTTCATGTCCCCAATATCTTTTCCAACCAAAGTGCCCCCTATTTATCTACTTGCAATTTCTTCCTTTCGAACTGCTACGGTAGGTTGGCAGGAACTGGGACAGAGACAGGTACTTGGGTCTCAAACTGCTGACTTGGCAGCCTTCCAGCTAACAAGGCAAGCTTCTTAACCATTGAGTCACCACAGCCATAACTGTTCTTCAGATTAGTTGTGAAGCTTTTGCCTTGTTGAATTGCAAATGGTTATGGATGCTAGACAAACATTGTGACATTATACATTTGCTAATGAGTTTACCCTTCAGGCCTAGCATCTATTGTGTGAGTGGCCTAAGCCAAGAACCAAGACATGAAGTCTCACTCTTATGTCCTACGAAGTGGACTTAATCCACGAAAGCTAACATTACGTTTCCCAAAGCTAGAGGTTGTAATTTTCCTAGGCCGGGAAATCCTGTCTTCTCTGTGTCACAAGACTGCTTGTCACGAGATAGCTTGTTTTCACTTCAATGTTCCTATTTCTTATCTGTAGTTAGCCTTATTGTGGCTACCTCAGAGACACTGTCTCCACATGTCCCCATGTTTTGAGAAACTTTCTGTTTCAGTAAGAGCGTACCCTGATTGGTCAGAAGGTACCCCACATAGTAGAAGAATCTCCATTTTGGAGAGTTCCAGTTAGTTCGCTTTTTGGATGTCTATGGCTTAACATCTATGCCTGGGGGATATTTTCCCTTTTCTTTTCCATCATGATTACACAGGCTTTTATTCTGCCTTTGGACTGTCTGTGGACTGACTAATGTTACTGAACCTTATTTACGCTTTTCTGGAGTATCCTTTAAGAAACCTGATCAATAAACCTACGTTTGCTTCAACAACGTCTCTTCATTGGACTAAAGGGTAAGAGAAGCAATGCATTCACACACAAGCCTCTGAATACGCTACCTGTTCAAACCTCCTTGTGGAAGAGAAGCAGCTAAGGGCTGTTCAGCTGCATTGCCGTCCAGCTCGCCCTCTGGGGGCTTTGGTTAAGGAGGAGCAGAGCAGAGGGGGCCGGCTGGTTCAGTGACAACAGTCTTCAAAGTGCCACAGTGTTTTTTGTCTTTTTGTTTTGTTTACTCTCTGAAATGCTTGAAGCACAGACTAACATGGCTGCCATTTCAGAAATTTCAAAACTTCTGGGGACCCAGTTTTGGAACCCTTTGAGATAAGAAGTTATGTAGTGGTTTTCCAAGCTGTCATTCCTAGAGCTCCTAGCAGGATTTTAAGTCAAGCCATGATGTAATGAAAAGATCATGGTTACTGGACAACAGACTGTCCAGGAGTCTTACCTCTGTGATGGAGAATGCCATTTCCATCTACAAGAAGCACCTAGAAAAACCACAAAGAAGCACATCAGTCATTAGATACACATTGTAGCAGACCTCCATGATGACAGAATATTTGTGCCTGTATTCTCTTGTATGTCTGCAGTCACACAGAGAAGGAGATGAAAAACTGTTCTCCCTTTCCCCACTGCCAGAAGAGAGGAGAGTGATATGAGGGACACAGGAGGCCATTAAGCCAGTTCTTGAACCTGACAGAGAAGGAATGATCCATTTGCATTTCTTTAAGATGAAGTCTATGCCAAAGGGAAAAGCCAGACTTCTTGTTCACAAGATCAAACTGTCTTCCAGTTGCAAATAGCCTTATCTATTTTAGGGGGGGGGGGGGATCACCATTGTGATACATCCTCCCGGAGACTCTCTCTCTCTCTTAAGTGTGAAGTACAAGTTCTCCATCCTTGGCTGAGCTTTGGACTCTCACTCCCAGAATATATCAGAGAATAAACCAAAACTAAAAACGCTGTAGCACTTTAAAGACTAACTGTTATATTTCAATGTGAATTTTTGTGGATCAAGTCACTTCATCAGACACGGGAGTGAGGCTTCATGGCATAGATTTATACACATCAGGTACAGAGGTACACAGTGATTGGTTAGCATAACAGATAAGCATACAAATCAACGTGGCTTCATACAATTGATAATGGCAGATGATCTCTGCTACAGCAGTTTTGTTTATTCTCTGATATGCCTGAAACTTAGGCACCATAATAAGAAGTAGAGACATCGCCCTGCCAACAAAAGTCCACATAGTCAAAGCAATGGTATTTCCACTAGTAATGTATGGCTGTGAGAGCAGGACCATAAGGAAGGCTGAGTGCAGAAGAATAGATGCCTTTGAATTGTGGTTCTGGAAGAGAATCTTGAAAGTCCTCTGCACTGCAAGGAGATCAAATCAGTCAATCCTGAAGGAAATCAACCCTGATTGCTCATTGGAAGGACAAATACTGAAGCTGAAGCTCAAGCACTTTGGCCATCAAATGAGAAGAGAGGACTCACTTGAGAAGGCCTTGATGCTAAGAAAGATAGAAGGCAAAATAAGAAGGGGTCGGCAAAGGATGAGGTGGCTGGATGGTATTGTTGACAAGGTGGGCATAGATCTGGCTGGGCTGCGGAGAATGGCAAATGACAGAGGAGCCTGGCATGCGGTGGTCCATGGGGTCGCAAAGGGTCAGGCTCGACTGTGCGATTGAACAACAAAAATGCCTGAAACACAGACTAACACATCTACTATTCTAAAAAATTCAGTTCCAGAAAAGTTAAGAAATATGTGCTGCTTCTGAGCTCTGGATCCCTTAGATACTGGACCAACTGCTGACCCTCTTATGTTCTTCTGTAAAGGGGAAATCCCACACCTGAGGCTTATGATGGGGGTGCTGTTCCTCCAGTCGCCGCAGGGCTTCCACCAGAAAAGGGACTTCTCTGAAGGCCAGGAAACCTGCCACATAAGGGGTATCCACTGCCACCATGCAGCAGTCTTCATACAGCACCTGACATGGAGGGAAGATGTAAAACAGATGGTGGTTTTTACAGACTATACCTTCTATCCCAGGCAGAGGGAGCTATATTTGCAAAGCCACGGCTATGCCTCAGGAAGCAACATATTTTCCCTTTGTTTGCGAAGATGCTCTGTGAGAACTTCCCCAGACAGCAAGTCTTAAGGTAGAAAAGAAGCTGAATTCATGCCAGCTCAAATTGTCCCATCAACCTTGACATTCTGTAAATAGTTTTGGGGATTTTTTTTTTGGCTGGGACAACCACCTTCCCAAGGTTGGACATGTTTTTGTTGCCCAAATATAACATACAACGGGTCATATTTTCTGTTTTTCAGCAACTACAGCGGTATGAGAAACCCACAATTCTTCCAATTTCTGAAACCCTTCAGCTCTGATTTCTCTGACTGCCATATAAAAGTTACATTCATTGGCAATATGTTACATAAAAAACAAATGCCTCCAGACATAGCAAGGTCTGCCAGTTCGCTCTGTTCAGAAAGTATTCAGGAATCCAATAGAGAGGGAAAAGGCTGGGGATGATAGTGGTTTAGCTTTAAGAATAGTTGGGAATGTTGTTGTGACTGTTGTTGCCATCACTAGTCATGGCAAGTGTCATGTGCCATCAAGCTAATTCCAGTTGACGGCAATCCTAGTGGGATACTTCAGAAGTGGCTTTTACCATGGCCACACCTAGTGAGTTTCCATGGCCGGACAAGCATTCAAAGCTTGGTCTCCTGAACTGTAGACTGATACCCTATTCCTTACTCTACATCTACTCTCATTAGTCTAGATTGAGTCATACCTTTTTTGAATCACACACAGAAAAATAATGCAAAAGATCTCCTAGATCTTTAAGACTTCAATTCCTGCTAAGCCCCAGGACCACTGAAGTCCTAATCAACTGGATTGCCAAGGTCTGAGAACAACTGATCTGGGCAGCAAGTTAAGCTTGTTATAGCAAATTAGGTAGGACCAAAAGAACTCAGCACTCCACAGACTTTAGAATCAGAAAACAGGTTTATTTCTGATCAGAAATGATTCCCAGCCAGTGTAACCACTTCAAACTGAGAATGTCTACCATTGAAAGACAGAGCATTTTTATACAGTTTTTCCTTCATTCTTGTTTACCCAAATACATCTTGACCTGATTTCTGTGACATGTTAGTGTCAGGTTATTCAAATTATTATTCAAACTTTCATCATAACATTTGTTTACTCATTGCAGGGGTCTCAAAGGAAACTTAAGCAACATCTATTATTTGCAATCAGGGAACATATATTTCTTGTGGCCCAAGTCCAGGTAGTCTTCACCATTTCTGGTCATGGGTTATTCGTGTAACATTTGTGTAACATTTCTGTACCTCTAACATACATAATTTCAAAATTGTCCATGCAGGGACTTTGCTATTATATACTTAAGCAATATTAAAGATCATGTCAACCTCTAATTTCCTTTGGGTATTTTCTACATTTAGTTATAAGCAAACATTACTCATTTAATCATCAAGACCTTTGGAGGTCCACGTAAGCATTGCAGTTGCTCTTTGTAAGCAGTTTTCTAAAAATGCCACGTAGCCTTAGTTTCTTTAGCAGCAAGCAGCGTTTTGATTTCCATTTTATTCACATTTTATTTCTATTATTATTATGCCTTATCAAGCTGTTGATGTGTTTGGCTCATATGTTCCTTTTGATGCTAACCCATCACTGCTCAAAGATTTCATGTTTTTGCCCTCAATGCTTTCCCAGAGAAAATGCCCTCCATTCTGCGGCTGTTACCTCGAGGCCAGGGTAGCTAAGCACCACCAGGGAAGCACAGGCACATGAATCATCTCCTTTGACGTAAGACACATCCACTCCTCCAACTCTTTCCAGTCCTGCAAAGGAGAGGCTCTTCTGCCATTCCTGTGTGTCTTTTTCAATCACATTGGGCTTCATGTCAGCTTGCTCACTACAGAACAGAACAGAATCAGGTAGAATCACTTCTAATCCCCAAAGGCTAAAGGCTAGAGAGAAACTGCAGGGCTCCCCCCCCCCCCCACTATTAGGGGCAGTGGGATAGACAGAAGCAAACTTGCTCAAAATATAAACATTCCTCTCACCACTGCCCATAGTGAGCAGGTTTCTTCCAGGGCCGTAACCAGGGGTTAGCAGTTTGCCCACCCACAAACTCCTGGCTGCTTATGTATATGACATACTGTATAGTACAGTATATATATGACATTGTTGCCCATCCTGAGAAAATATTCGCCCACCCACATCTAGAATCCTGGCTACGGACCTGGTTTCTTCACAAACCTCCACAGTCTGTTATACCTAGACATGAGCCTGGGTCAATGTTTGTACATCTGAGCCAACAGTAAAAATATTACACTCCTGTACGGCATTTAAGTTTTTCTTTTTTTTTTTTAAAAAAAAATTAATTTTATTGTAAGTTTAAAAAACAAATATAAGAATTCAGATATTTGAGTCAATAAAAATTCTAAACCATTATACTGTACTCTTTTAACATATAAGACAAATATAGACTCTTCGATAAGTAGAAAACCCATACAACATTTTGATAAAAAATCTTAACTTTTTCTTTCAAAATCCCAAGTTCTCTCTCCAGACTAATATATATCAGATTTTGGAAGGCCAGAAAGCTTACAAATTAAATCATGCTGTTTTTTTCACTAGTTGTTTCCTTTCCATAAATACAAGAACGTATCTTTCAAAATGAAGTCAGAATATTGTAAAAGGATACACGTTGAGGGTGGGGAAGGGAGGAACGATCATTTGTTTTATGTCCCCCCCCCCCCAATTTTATTCAAGGTACAGTAATACCTCGGATAACGCTAAAATCGCATAACGTTAAGTAATCTGGGGAGGAGAATTGGATCAAATAACGTTAAGGTCCTATGGGATGGATCGGATAACAACCGCTAAAGCCTGTGCGGTTACAATGTATCTTTATGGAGCTTTAACGTTATCTGATCCATCCCATAGGATTTTAACATGCATCGGATAACACTAAAAATCGGATAACACCAGGACTTGTGGAACCAAGTCTTAGCATTACCCGAGGTATTACTGTATAATAAAATATACAACAGAACAAATCATTTGGAGAAAAACCACATTGCTTTTCAACAAAAAGCCGTTCTTCCCACTGTGGATCCCTGAGTTTTTCAAACCTTCTTTTCAAACTTCATTTATTCTGATCAAACTTTGGAGATGCCACTCATTCCACAAGCCTGCTGTTGTTTTTAGATAACCTGAATAGCTTGTGCCACATCTATACAATGGTCCAAGAACAGCAATGTTGAATTTTTGGTAAAAATGTGGGATGAAAAGCAAGTTACAAAGTATAGCCTGAGACATGAGCAGAGCAATTCTGTCTTCATTTCCCTTGTGGCAAAATCCACTGAAGTTAACGGTACTTACTTCTGCAGGGACACATGTGTAGATTTGTGCTACAGAAGCAGACTGTCTATAGTGTAGGAAATTTAAGTTGGTACTGAAACCCTAAGCAGGCTTGGGGCCCAATACACAACCAGCCCTGCTAGGAAGGTACAGCACTGCCTTCAGGCAGCAGATTGTTAACTTAGTCAATGTGTTTAATGATAAGAGCCCTGGCAGTACCGGTTAAATGGCTGTACTGCAGCCAAAATGTTGTGAGTTCAGTCCTGACAGGGATCAAGGTTGACTCAGCCTTCCAGCCTTCTGAGGTCAGTAAAATGAATACTTGTGAGAGTGTACTAAATTCTAGGTAAAGGTAAAGGCCACCCTTGCTCGAAAGCCAGTCATATCCAGTTCTAAGGTCTAGTGCTTATTTATTTATTTAGATTTATTATCCCGCCCCAATCAGGCGAACCCGACCGTAGGCGGCTCACAAAAAATAAAAAGACTACACAAATGAGTGCAAACCAAACCAAACAATCCCACCACGCCCCCACAAACCAAGTAACCAAATCCCAAGGTTCAAAATCAACTTCAAAAAAATTAAACTACAAATTTACAAAAAAAAAACAAAACCCAACCTCAAAGATTTAAAAGTTTAAAAGGTTAAAAAAAGTTTAAAACAGCGAGAAGGGTGGCTGTCCCATCAGATCAGCCACCCAACATGGGATCCCGTATTACTTGAGCTCCACACCTGCCCTGCCAGCCAGGTTTTTAGGCCCTTCCGAAAGGGCAGGAGCTCTGTCTGTAGGCGTAACTCAGTTGGCAGGAGGTTCCAAAGGGCCGGGGCGGACACGGAGAAGGCCCTCCTTCTGGTGCTAGAGAGATGTGCCTCTCTAGCTGATGGAATGATAAGAGAGCCTCTCCTATCTGCGCTGGTGGGATGGACAGATGTTCTTGGGGTGATGCGGCCTCTTAAGTATCCTGGCCCACTACCATGTAGGGCTTTAGAGGGAATGACCAGCACCTTGAATTGCACCGGTGCAGCTCCCGAAGCAGTGGTGAGGCATGAGCATAACGCCCGCAACCCATCACTACCCGAGCAGCTGCATTCTGTGCCAGCTGCAGCCTCCGAATGGTCACCAAGGGCAACCCCATGTAGAGCGCATTACAGTAATCAAGTCTGGAGGTGACCAAAGCGTGTGTGATCATGAACAAGGAGTCCCGATCTAAGAGCGGGCGTAACTAGCATATTACACGAAGTTGTGTAGCTGAAGAGCCATCGTCTGTGTTTGCAGACGTTTCCGTGGTCATGTGGCAAGCATGACTAGACACCGAAGTGCACTGAACAGTTTACCTTTCCTCCGAAGTGGTACCTGTTTATCTACTTGCAATTTCTTGCTTTCGAACTGCTAGGTTGGCAGAAGCTAGGACAGCGGCGTCATGCAGTACTCAGGTTTTGAACTGCTGACCTTCTGCCTCCCGGTCAGTGTCTTAACCACTTAAAAGTGTCATTGCTATTGCTAATGTGCTGCCACAAATTATGTTACAGTATTCTTGCATCTTTACTGCCAAAGATCAGGAGATGAGTTTGTGGGATCTTCTGCCTCCTATGCCCAAAATATTAAATGACATTGAGTACTATGTACTTTGACATGGATTGGGGGGGAACGGAGATTCTACCCTTCATTTCTATGCAAGACAATGTCTTGGGTCTACCCTTCCTCATTTATTTCTTTAGTTCTCCTTTGCTTTTGAATCCCACCTCTCCTCTAGCAAGCCTATATAGCTGTCCTTCCCCCTAACCTCTTCCTATTTAACTACTATGAGATAGGTCAAGCTGTGGCTAGCTCCCGTCTTAGTCCCAGCTCCTGCCAACCTAGCAATTCGAAAGCAAGAAATTGCAAGTAGATAAATAGGTACCACTTCGATGGGAAGGTAACAGCATTCCATGCACTAGTCATGCCTGCCACATGATCATGGAAGTGTCTGCAGAAGCAGACAGCGCTGGCTCTTCGGCTGTGAAACAGAGATGAACACTATACCCTAGAGTCGGATACGACTGGCTTTCGAGCAAGGGAAACCTTTACCTTTACTAAACATGGGTAGGATCGCTTGGCTACTGCAACACCACCTTTCTTGAGGCAAGAGGAGCCTGGGGCTGAATTGTGTAGCTTGAAAACAAAGCAAGACCATTTGGAAATGACAACAACAACAATAATTTTTTGTGTCAGAAATTATTCTGGGTTGGAAGGATTGTTGTGGAAGAAACTCCACTCAGGGAATGCCCGAATGAGGCTCCTTTCATGTCCCCAAGAGCTGGGACAGGCGGGCGCTCAATCCGTCAAGCGGCACCCGGGTCTCGAACTGCCTTCCAAGTAACAAGGCGAGCTTCTTAACCACTGAGCCACCTTAGCCCCGACAATGCTGGGGAAGACGGGAAGTAGGAGAAAAAAAGGAAGACCAAACAGGAGATGGACTGACTTCCTTGCCTAAACTAAAGGTAGCGTTGCGTTTACAAGAACTGAGCAGGGCTGTTTTGGGGGAAGGCATTTTGCAGATCGCTCTGAGCAGTGGTGGGATGTCAAAAATTTTACTACCCCACCGTGATGTCATCACAGTGTGGGCGGAGCTAACATCATGGTGTCATGACACCATGGGCAGAGCCAATGTCATGACATCATGATGTTGTGGGTGGGGCCAAATAAATAATAATAATAATAATTTAAAAATAAAATAAAAATAAGCACATATACCCCCTCCAAGACTTTGCTTAAAAACCTGCTGGCCAACCAGGCCTTTTTAGGAACTGTGGTAGTATGTCAATATAGGTAAAGGTATTAGATACACATAAAAACACACAGACACACCACATCCAAAGGTGAGTAACTTACCCTGGGGAGCTTCAGGCTATAGGGAGCTTCAAGCTAGCAGCTTCTCTTCCTCCTCCCTGCTTGGGAGGACAGCAAGGAGGCCGTGCATAAGCGCCAAGCACTGTAGGCGTGCATGCACACCAAGTGCTTGGCACTCATGTGCAGTGGGGGAACTAGTGAAAAGGTAAGCCCCGAAGGTGGTTCCCCCCAAAAGCTGCTACCGGTTCTCCGGGACACTGGGAAAAGTTACTACTGGTTCTGGTGAGCTGGTGAGAACCTGTTACATCCCATCACTGGCTCGGAGACAACTGGAGGGCAAGTGACAGGCACAACAAAACAACAAACTCCCCATTCTTAAGCGGCAACAGCCCCGTGGGAAGCAAGCTTGCGGTGTAAGAAAAAGCAGAGCCGAGGACATTCAGAACAGTGATGGGATGTAACAGGTTCTCACCAGTTCTCCAGAACCGGTAGTAACTTTTCCCAGTGTCCCCGGAGAACCGGTAGCAGCTTTTGGGGGGGAACCACTTTCAGGGCTTACCTTTTCACTGATTCCCCCACTGTGCATGCACGCCAAGCACTTGGTGTGCATGCATACCTACAGTGCTTGGCGCGTATGCATGGCCTCCTTGCTGTCCTTGTGTTGTGGGTGGGTGAGTGAGTTGAGGTGTGTGTCAGTGGTGGGATGTCAAAAGATTTACTACCCCACCGTGATGTCATCACAGTGTGGGCGGAGCTAACATCATGATGCCATGTCATGGGCAGGGCCAAAGAAAAAAAAATACAAAATAATAAAAATAGGGAGCTTCAGGCTATAGGGAGCTTCAGGCTAGCAGCTTCTCTTCCTCCTCCCCGTTTGGGAGGACAGCAAGGAGGCTGTGCATATGTGCCAAGCACTAGGTATGCATGCACACCAAGTGCTTGGTATGCATGCGCAGTGGGGGAACCAGTGAAAAGGTAAGGCCCGAAGGTGGTTCCCCCCAAAAGCTGCTACAGGTTCTCTGGGACACTGGGAAAAGTTACTACCGGTTCTGGAGAACTGGTGAGAACCTGTTACATCCCATCACTGGTGTGTGTGCATGTGATTATTATTATTATTATTATTATTATTATTATTATTATTATTATTATTATTATTATTATTATTATTTCTTTGGCTCCGCCCATAATGTCATGACATCATGATGTTGGCTCCACTCACACTGTGATGACATCACGGTGGGGTAGTAAAAATTTTGACAGCCCACCACTGATTCAGAACTTGATCGGGAGTGTCAGATGAAAAAAAAAAATGCCACGTGTTTGTGTTTTTGTTTGTTTACTCTCTGATCTGTCAGATCATGAAAAGGCACCCGGAAGTTGAGGTTGCACCAGGAGTGCACCCGTGGAACATAGCCTGCAGTGAGGGTGGCAAGCGCGCACGATCCCATTGGAGCCGGGGTTGCCAAAAAGGGGAACCACCGATGCGCGCCCCGCCTGTGCTTATCATCTCCACCCTCGTTTCAAAGGGGAGTTAATTCCCGACCACCACTCAAGACCAAGCCCCGCGTCGCTCCCGAATCAGCCCCGTCAGAAAGGAAGGGAAAAGGCAAGCCCAAGGGTCTCCCAGAAGCCGGTCCCGCGGTTTTCCCCCAGCCACCCACCCGTGTCTCCCCCACTCCCGCCCGAGGCTCCGAATTGAGCATTACCGCTCCCAGTTGCGCCACGTTTCCTCCTCCGGGCGCGCTTCTGTGTCCGTCTCTGTCCGGTCCGCCATTGCCCCCAAGTAGGAGACATTTCCTACTTCCTGTGTCGCGCATGTCTCCCGTTCCCGCCCAACAATGCTATACTATGGTCGCCCTTGCTCGAAAGCCACTCGAATCCGACTCTAGTGTTCAGTGCTCATCTCTGTTTATAACCAGAGCCGGCGCTCTCTGTGTCTGCAGACATTTCCGTGGACATGTCACATGTGGCACAGTGGTGGGATGTCAAAAATTTTACTACCCCACCATGACCTCATCACACTGTGGGCGGAGCTAATGTCATGACATCATGACACCATGGGAGGATACAAAGAATAAAATAAAATAAGCACGCACACACACATATACACACCCCATAATAACCCACCCACCCACAACACAAGGACAGCAAGGAGGACAGCAAGGAGGCCGTGCATACGTGCCAAGCACTGTAGGCATGCATGCACACCAAGTGCTTGGCGCGCATAAACAGTGGGGGAACCAGTGAAAAGGTAAGCCCAGAAGGTGGTTCCCCCCAAAAGCTCCTACCGGTTCTCCAGGACACTGGGAAAGGTTACTACCGGTTCTGGCAAAGTGGTGAGAACCTGTTACATCCCATCACTGATGTGGCAGGCATGCCTAGAAGACACCAAAGTACACGGAATGCTGGTTACCTTTCCACCGAAGTGGTCTCTATTTGTTGAGTCGCACAGTCGCTTTCGAGTCCCTATGGACCACCGCACGGAAGGCAGCCCTATCCTCCACCCCCCTCCTCAGCACACACACACCCAGCTTAGTGCCCATTGCGTCAACGTTGTGCCATCTAATTCTCTGTCGCCCCCTTCTTCTTTTGCCCTCGACATTTCCCAGTATCAAGGCTTCTATTTATCTACGGTACTTGCAATTTCTTCTGAACTGCTAGGTTGGCAGGAGCTGGGACAGAGACGGGAGCTCACTCCATCATGCAGTACCCGGGAAGTGAACTCCAAACTTCCAGTCAGCAAGTTCAGCATCTTAACCACTAGTAGTTGAATTGGGGATTTTTAGTGAATCAGTTCCAGTGGTGGGATGTCAAAAATTTTACTACCCCCACCTTGACATCATCACAGTGTGGGCAGAGCTAATGTCATGTCATGACATGGGCGGAGTCAAAGAAAATAAAAAAATAAAAAAATAAGCATGCGCGCGCACGCACACACCTCAACCGGGTCACCCACCCACCCACAACACAAGTACAGCAAGGAGGACAGCAAGGAGACCGTGCATACGCGCCAAGCACTGTAGGCATGCATGCACACCAAGTGAAAAGATAAGCCCCAAAGGTGGTTCCCCCCAAAAGCTGCTACCGGTTCTCCGGGACACTGGGAAAAGTTACTACTGGTTCTGGCAAACTGGTGAGAACCTGTTACATCCCATAGAGATGAGACAGGACAGCAATTCCAGGTCATACAGATTCAAAGGTCTTTTATTTGCGCAATGGTTAACAGAGAGTATAGCTACTCAAATTCTGAGGATTAAAAAACAAGAGTTTATAATTATATACCCAGTAGTAAACAGGAAATGCATGGCACCTCGACCATGCGGTGGTCTTATAATCTTGACACCTTGGTACTGGTCCCAGGGACAAAGGAATTCAAACTACACACTAACATTGGCTAGTGACCAAAACTTCACACTTATCTATCCTCTACCATTGGGTAAACTTATAAGCCCTCTATTCTAATGAGGAAAGGGTTTATTGCCTCAGCCTGAACAACAGGCAGGCAAGTTTTAACTGAATCATGTCACGCCACTTTGTAGGTTATTGGGAGGGCAAAGATGGGGTCTCTTTGGTTTTATATTTTTCTATTTTCCAGCACATTGCAGCTTACTGAAAAAAAGATTTATAGGTAAGAGATATCAACTACAGAAAGATGGCACAAAAACATTGGGAAAACCATTAACAAGGCAATGCCATAACCCTAATTAATCATACCAACAATTTTCATATAAAGATGTTCGATCCAAAGAAACTTGACAGCATCAGTCTTTGATAGTAACTTTATTTTTAAGACAAAAATGCATTTTTAATACATTTGCAAAACTGGCCACAGTTTCTATGTTAACATTCCAGGAGACCAATACTACCCCTTTTTTGTGACCAAAACAAATTACAATGCCAGATGTAGTAACATTAGAGTAAAATAATCAAACATTATTTTATAAGTAGTACGACTGGCTCACTAACGTATCCTTCATATTCTGGGAGTGTAGTGAGACTGGGAGTAGATTGTGATCTTTTTAAATGGAAAAACAAGCAAACAGAAACAGAAAGAAAAAGCATTTTCCTGGCCCTTTAAAGACAATGCAAGTCTATGTTGAATGGTTTGTATAATTATACTTGTTATTTAGCAACAACTAGGAGTTGTAGACTCAGCATTGTATTTGCCCTGAGAGAGAAGTTACATACAATTTATTTTAGTAAACAATTTAAGATGTCATGGCATATCTCTATGATTTCTAAACTGGAACAAAATAGTGTGTCCCTTCAGTTACTGCGTCATATGCACACTGGTTTAAGTGGATGTCCTACTTCCATCTTTAAATCATACTGTTCACCTCCACAGCCCCTTCACAAGCTTTTAAATGTAGTACTGTCATTAGACTAACATAATGCTTTTGAGTGAAATATTGTTTGAGAGGACTGCTATTTGATTCTATAAATCTCAACACGTGTTACTGCCTCCATTTTGTTCAATGAATCTAATGCATAACATTTATCCCTTAAATATATGATTAAGAAAATGTGTTTGAACTGGCATTCCAAGTATGTTGAACTTAATAGGAGTTTTTGCATACTGAGTTGTGAGCGCAACTGCAAATCTACCATCAGTGAATCATTTACAGCACCAAACACATTCTATGCTGGTGTCAACCAGTAGAATGTAAGATTTGAAGTTGAAATCAAGAAAATGAGTTTGTAAGTCAATTCCCCAATCTTTTCAAGGCACTAATGAGCATGATCTACAACATGGGAATATTCGTTTGAGTACCAACTAAAGAGCATGGGGGTGGTGAGTGGGTGTAGGGAGGCACTTTGGAGCAGTATTGATGTGTTTTCTGCCTTAAAGGAAACAGCCTGGACAATGACATCAGTCTAGCACACCCAACAAATTATGTTTGAAGGCGGCCACCTATATAGATTGCTTTACTGAATACTAACATACTTTGTTCAGCTGCACTGGTCCAGTGAAACAGTTAAAACAAAATACTTTCCCTGATAACAAAGGAAGGCAGCATTGGTTGGAAATCTATTATACCTGATAGAAGGAGAAGCAGCTCTATTCTTTCGCAAAGTTCAAAGAGAGAAAAGACATGTCCATAAGATAACACATAACATCTCTAGTTCTAAACTATAGCAATTACGATTACTTAAGCATCTGGGGCAGTGAAGCAGGTTTTTAAAATACCTCTAACTTGCATTTTCTAGAAGTATCTTTTTGAGAAGTATCAAAATACCCGTCATCATCTAAGGCAGAAGTATTGATTGTGCATCATGATTTATTCTTCAAACAGTACAGTGATAAGATCTCCATGATCTAATAGTCCTTTTGTTGCCATAATTTGTTTTTATCAGTGCAAGAAAAAGCTAATATTTTGCTCTTCAATAATTCTTTTTAATGAGCCAAAGAGGTGAAGGTCAGTCTCTGGCAACCACTTTGCTCCGTTAAGTTAGCCTCCGATCCCATTTAAGAGTAGCAGCCACTCTCCAAGCAGCAACACAATGGGCAAGCTGGATCTCTTCTGGGAAGGTATCCTCTAATTCTTCAAGTGCAGTGCTATTTTTCCTTTCCAGATATGAAATAAGGGTATATTTAAGGCTGGAAAATAAACAAAGAACAAATACCATCAGCTATAATTTTATACATGTTGGAAAATAGGGAGTGTTTTATCTCCAGAACAAAGTGATATTTAAGAGAAGAACAAAGTAGGTCAATATGCAAGGTGTTAAGTAAAGTAAAAAACCCTACTTACGAATGCCCCTACTTACGAATAATTCAACTTACGAATTGGTTCTGCACTGAAATCCATGCCTCGAGTTATGAACATGCCCGCCTCTGTGTTGCCTCCAGTGAAGCAAAAGACACCATTTCCCCTATGGGTTTATATTTTATATACATGTAGCCTTTCAGAGCTCAGTAGGTGGCAGTAGAGTGCTTAGAGAGGAGTTCTTTGTCTGGAGTTTCAGCGCCAAAATGGCTGCTGGTTGCAGTTTCTAGCTGTATTTTTCTGAGTTTTCTGTCCCATTTTCAAAGCTTCTTTAAGGTAAGGAACAGCGTTTTTGCTTATACAGTAATACCTCGGATAACGCTGAGACTTGGTTCCACAAGTCTTGGTGTTATCCGATTTTTAGTGTTATCCGATGCATGTTAAAATCCTATGGGATGGATCGGATAACGTTAAAGCTCCATAGAGATACATTGTAACTGCACAGGCTTTAGTGGTTGTTATCCGATACATCCCATAGGACCTTAACGTTATTCAATCCAATTATCCTCCCCAGATTACTTAACGTTATACGATTTTAGCGTTATCCGAGGTATTACTGTATATGCTTTTCTTTCAATGCTGCTGTTGTTTTTGGGTGGTTTAATTGATTGTTGGAGGGTGGGGCTTTTCTGAATGGAGATGCCTCGAGTTACAAACAAATTCAATTTACAAACAATGCCCTGGAACTGAGTTTATTCATAACTCGAGGTTTTACTGTACTCTAATACAACCCCAGCATGCAATTAATACTAACATACTAACCAGACTTAAAGGAAATTGTTAGCATTGTTTGTCTCTAAGTCACCAATTATAAAAGTTCTTGTCTTCCCTATGGATGATAATAGAAGCCATCTTTACTACCTTCTTTCTAAACTAACTCACTTGTATTACCTGCCTTCATTAATGACCTGATGCAACTTTACCAAGACTTTTGAGCACATGTGAGTAAATGGTATTTTTTCTTTCTCTTAAGCATCTAGTCCAAGTGTGTTTATTAGCTGGGCTAAAAAGGGGAAGAACTGGGGAGACTTGCACTCAAACACACAAAGGCCTAAAACTTGCCCTGCTTTCCTGTGTAGCTGCTACAAATAACTTAACCCAAGGGACCTAGATTGGGCTTTAGGGGTTCTTACCTCCACTCGGGGTTGAAATTATCCCCAGGCTGGACATACTTCAGCTTCAGAATGATCATTTCGTGTAATTCTTGGAGGAAGGATTCCAATCCAGCTTGGATGAGGAAAGCATTGAGGAGCATGGTGTGTTCTGCAGTGAGTTCATCTTTGTAAGCTGCACTGACATCTACAAAGGGATCCTGGCAAGTACATAAGGAAGACCAGACATACAGCAGCAGTTAAGAGGGAAGAACAAAACACAGTTGTCAGAAGCCTCATGACACCCCACCCTTTTACCACTTCCTACCCTCTTCAGAAGCAGCAGCTGTTCAGATTTATGGCTACAAAGGAGTTGCCACAGCGCAGAGGTGTGCTTCAGGTGACATCGGCTCAAAATCTGAAAGAAAATAAATGTGGCTTTTTAAAGAATAGATTATTGCTGTAATCTAAGTTCTGAACTGTAGCTATAAAAACCATTTTTGTTGTTCAGTCGCACAGTCGATTCCGACCCTTTGTGACCCCATGGACCACTGTCCGCCAGGCACCTCTGTCCTCCTCCATCCTCCTCAACTCGCTCAGCTATTTCAAAAGCTTGAGGACTGGAACTGTATTTGTCTTGGGAGAAGGGAATTAGGGAACACTTTCAGGGGCCAATCCAGCAGGTCAGGCAATGCAAGGAAGCAACTTCCCTGCCCCAAAGCTTGGCCACATTATTTATCCATCTCCCTCCTTAGCACACCTTTCATTTTAATGTGCAGAGAGTCACAGGGGGCAGCTCTGTGCCTCCTTCTGGACTCAGAGAAGGATGTGGAGCTCTTCCTCCAAGTCATGCTGGGAATACCCTCTGGATGTCTTCATGCTAACGCTGGGAGAGGACCCATCTCCAGGATGCAGGTTCTCCTCCCTTGCTTGGACAAAGTATGAGCATTTCACATAGATGTGTTTTTGAGATCATGACCAACATCCTGCTTGGCATATACATGTGTAGAGAGACTAACTGCAGAAGCTGCTGTGGTGATCTGATGAGGTGTCAGCTGCACTTAACTGGGCATGTTATTTAACACTTTTTTTGCGGTAGGAGTTCCACATATAGAAATACTGAACAGAATTCTAGCCACTGAAACAGACTAAATGAAAACTAACAGCAAATAGAATGTTGTATTTAATGTTTTTAAAATATTTTTCTTTTTATTTAAATATTATGTGTTAACACAGTATCTGACACTATTTACCTATATTTATATGGAGGACAAATGCAGAAGGAAACATTCAAAGACTGGCAGCCTCTCTAACTATACTGATCTGAGACCTTCTACAAGCATAGCCTACTGTGTTTGCACAATACCCAACCATGCTATAGGGGAGCTACAACTCAAGCACATGGATTGTACATGGCTCTCCGTTCAGAATGGTCTTCCAGCAACATTTCAAGGGTCCTGAATTTCATTTCCTGGCTTGCACAATGCCTCTTTAACAGTACGATGTCTTGGTCCTCCTGCAATTATTTATATTGTCTAGGCAATGTGTTTTGGGATTGGACTAGTTCTCAAAACACAAATCTGCAGGCATCTAGATTCCACCTCCCTAGAGAAAGTATTTGGGTTTGTTTACCTTCCAACGCCTAATTTTCTGGCTACTCAGCTTTTACTTTATGGTTTTCATTAAAAATAACTGCTGTGGAGCTTCCTGGAATGACTGTTTTTCAGAAAGTGTCCTCTACAGAGCCAAAAGGTCAGCAAGACTACATCGTCTGGATTCTCTGTGCTCAGAAGGCCTACCCTTGGCTGGCTGGTAGTACAACAGCTGGGGTGACTGACCAAGCACAGAGGACACTGGGAAGTATAATCTCACTGCCCATTAGGCTCTATAGAGGATATCTCCTAAAGAACTACAACTTCCAGGAAGAACTGGAGCTGGAAGGAAGAAAGTGAGAGGACGTAATTTCAGCATCAAAGTTAAAACATCCTCCCTGAGAAAGGGTGTGTGTGCATCAAAATCTAGACATCTGCAGATGTGTGTCTTGGAATTAAGTTACAAGAATTCTGCTTGGGGAAGTTTTGAAGAATTATGATGGATGGAGTCCAAAAACACAAAATAGCACATCCCTTAATGTGACTTTAGGTAAACTGAAGAAGTAGGCAGCAGCCTTGTTGGGGGAAAAACACAAGTAGAATACCTCAAATGAGTGAACAACAGTATATAATAACACCAGAGTTGAACAGCAATTTAGAGACTTGGCAGCACTCCAAGGTCAAGAGGAAAGACTATTTTTGCAATACTCACCCGAGGAGTGGCAAGAAATTTGCTATAGTGAAAAAAATGAAGAAGTAGTCCCTTGGGTTGAGATAAGCTTTAGTCTGATTCTTTCATAAAACCCTCATCCTTTGTACTCACCTTGAGTATATGAGCATTTGTCTGGCTGCCCATTTTTAGGATATCTTCAACATATTCAGTCAAAGTCATCTCAGGATCCCCTCCAGACATTGCTAAGAAACCTAACGTTATTTCAGTGACGTACAGAGCTTCACAGATGTCACTGTAGGACTGCAATTCCCCACTGATCATATTCATCATGGAATTTGGAAGGGAGCTCTGTGATTCAAGAAGAAGAAAAATACATTCATCACCATGGGCTTTTGCTTGAAAGAAGCAGCACTTACGCCAAACCTTTAGGATATGAGAACAGCTAAAGAAAAATAAAACAATTAGCATAACTTATTCACATGATGCAAAGTCCCTCTTCACAGCCTTTGTGTGTGTGTGCAATGAGGTAAAGCATGTGTCAGCTCTTGACAGCTTTGGACAAAAACATTCACTTAGTGGAGTGCAAACATCTGCAAATAAAAATCCATGGAGTGCCATAGGGCTGTTACAAAGTAAACACAGAATGTGGCTAATCAGAGTGCAAAGAGCTGGGGTAAACCTAATTTTAACAAGATTTGAATGAGAGGAATTTAGCTATTCCTTTCTGTCCCCATCAAAGAGGCTCACCTGATCCAGCTTGTTCTTGATATCATTGAAGATATGCTCATAGTTTCGATCGTGCCGGTATACCAGAGTGGGGATGCCCTGTTAAGGAAGAGAAAGAGCAATTATGCCCAGTGAGTGGACATCCCCAGGCCTACTGGGTCTCACAAGCACCAGCTGGGTCTCACAAGCACCACAAAAGCCAATCAGAAGCAGCAGGTTCCGATGATCACAGAAACAACTGAGTCGGAAGGGGCCTATGGGGCCATTGAGTCCAACCCCCTGCTTAATGCAAACATCCAAATCAAAGCAGGTCTTACTGATGGTTGCCCAATTTTCTCTTGAATGCCTCCAGCTCTGGAGCGTTCATCAACTTCTGCAGTAATTGATTCCATTGTTGTACTGCTCTAACAATTAAAATACTTTTCTTGATATTCAGCCTATATCTAGCTTCCTGTAGTTCCCTGCACTCTGGGATGACTGAGAACAGATCATAACCCCTCCTTCTCAGTCTCCTTTTATACACACCGTCAGTGTGATCAAGGGTTTTCCCTGTAGGAATCGGTTGATGATCTGCTGCTGGATTTTGTCCATATCCAATTCTTGAAGGGCCTCCCTTCCTTTCTCCACACTGTACTGGCAGTTTGATAGAATCAGTGGGATCAGGTCCCTCTCCACTTCGTATGTGATCACATGGAGATCGGCCACTTCTGTAGGGCTGACAGAGTACCTGTTTAGAATGGGAAGGCGAGAGAATGAAAATGACAAATCCTACTTCACTGCCATTTGGCAGCTGCAGAAAGAAGTGTGGGTGGTTGGGTAGGGTCCAGCAGATGCTAGAGACAGACATACCTGTTGGCATCGGTTGTGTATTTTAATGTGGCGTACACAAAGTCATTGTGTAGGCTGATGAGGTAACTGGCCAAGGCTGTGGAGCACAGGCCAAGCCCTCGCCGGCGAGGTAGAAGGACCTCAAACTCAGTCTCTAGAGTGAGGTCATCATCACAATAGCCTTTGGGCAGTTTGATTTCTCCTGCAAAGGGGCAAAAAAACAAAAACATTGTGAGCAGCAGATCCTGCCTGACTAGTAGCTTATGACATAATTTCCACTTGTTGCCTAACTAGCAGACTATTTTCAGAAAGTCAAAAAAGGAAGAAAAATGCTGTATGTTGCATATGAAAGAATGCATCATATTATACTATGTCACCTAATCCTCTACATCAAAAGGATTGTGTTCCATAAAGAAGGAACACTGATCAAAATAACCTTTCTAGTTCATGGGAAATAAGCCTAGACTAGAGAATGTTTCTTCCAGCATTACAAAACGACATCTATGTGTGTGGGGGTGGTGGTGGTGGGGGAGTGGAGGAGCGGAAATCTAGACTAACAAAACTAATTGAAAAAAGTGAACCTTCTGACAGTTGGTACCAGAAAACCTCACAATCTTGCCATTCCAGTTAAGAAACTGAAGTGGCTACTCACCGCTACCAGAATGGGCTTTCTCAGCAACCTTGTGACTGAAAGGGAGTCATTTAGAGCTAAGTAATCTATTGTTGCTAATGGCTGTGTGAAGCTGTATTGTTGTGCTTGCTTGTCTGTTACCTTGCTTGACCACACCCATCTCCCTTTCACCCCCTGAATTCGGTGCATAAAAACCATGCCTGTAAAATTCACTCTTTGTTTGAAGAAGTGGACTTGACCCACAAAAGCTAACAATAAAAATAAAGCAGTTAGCCTTTGAAGTGCTACAGTGTTTTTTATTTTATTTTTATTTTATTTTGTTTTCTGATATACTCACCACTAGTTTCCAAAGATGATCTCAGTTTGTTCCACACATCCAGAAATATGTTCACTCTTTTCACCACGAGATGCTTCAGGCCTCCTGTAAAAATTAAACAGTTTTGTTACACACTGACCAGAATCCTGTTGAGATTTACTCTGGAGTAAGTAAAATGGTATAAACCAGGGCTTACACAATCTGTAATTAATTAGAGAGATGCTGGTCACATCTATGATGGCATGCAGTAACTTATGTAATATCTCTTAGTCCAAAATAAAATCCCAGTAGGATTCCAGCCATATTGCAAAGTTCAATTACTCTTCCTAAACAAACAGCAAATTTAGCAAGTTCTGGTTTGAAGAGCCGTAGAAGAGCTGCAAGAGTGAACTAGTACTTGGAAGCAACTAGTACCAAACAAAAGCTATGCTACCGTAGTTATTTGTTCCTTATCCCAACATCTTAACCAGTTACTACATTTTGATTGTAATAGGATAAGGAATAAAGTTGCACATATTTCCATGCATCTGTAAATTTTAACTACCATTTAATTTTAACGTTTTCATCCATGGTTTTGTAAATTTTATATTTGTGGTGCTTTTATTTGTGTAAGCCGCCCGGAGTTACCTAGGCGAGAGGGCAGCGATACAAATGTGATTAAATGAAATCAATAAATACATAAATAAACAGCTCTGGGATGTGAGGTCCTACCAAATAGTTTATGTGTGGCCTCATGCGGCTTGTGTGGCTACACAATGAAAAATGAAAACAATGAAAAACATCTAAACACTTTGAAAAAAGTAAGTCAAATGTTTTGGTTACTTTTGAGAAACAAGAAGTTTCATTTAAAAACTACATCTATATTAACTGGCTAATTTTGGCAGCTGCTTTGCTGTTTCAGACAAAAAACCCTGTATAGATAACCATCCTGCTTTTCTTATTAGCCAGTCACAGACTTCTGGGAAGTAGGGCAGAAAAGCTTTCAGCCCCCCAATGAACTATCAGATTCAGCACTTCTAGTAAATTCAAGCACTACCCAAATTACAACACAATTTGCAAACATAAAAACAGAAATACTTAGTAAAACTGCACATTTCCTAATAAAAACACACATTTGAGTGCCTGCAAGGAGGTCTTAGTCTAGTACAGGAACTGGCAAATCTTAGTTTTAGAGAGGGTCAAATTCAAGCCTGTGAATCAGCCCTAGAAGGAAGGGAGGGAGGGGAAAATGGAAGAAGGAAGAAAGGAAGGTTTCTCAGTTCCCAGATTGCCCCAGAGGGGTTGCATGTGGCCATGAGCTACCTTTTACCCTCTCCTGATCTTGTATGTAAATGGTACTAATGAAGATGCCATGTGAATCTCTCTTGAAAGGTTTTGTCTGTAGCCAGTCATTTCGTCACTGTATATAGCAATTTTTGTAAATTATCAGAGAGCAAACCAAACATGCTTGATGCGTATAAATGAATGCCATGAAATCTCGCTCTTATGTCTGATGAAGTAGACTTGATCCACGAAAGTCAACATTAAAATACAGTCAAACCTCGCATAAAGAGTACCTCGCTTAAATACTAACTGGCTTAAAGAGCAGAATTTTCTCTGAATGTTCACTTCGCTTAACAAATAAATCCAACCAAAAACTCTTTTAAAAAATAAATCGGTGTTCTCACTCCCCAACACCACCACAAGTCCCAATTGGTCACTTACAATGGTGTTTCGTTTAAAGAGCAAACTCGCTTAAAGAGCAATCCTGTGGGACGCACTGTGCTCTTTAAGCGAGGTACAACTGTATACTGAAAAATTTATATGGGAAAATTTGCTTAGTGAATTTTTTTCATTATACTGCAGAAGTTTTTCCACAAAAAAATAGGTTATACAAGTTTTTCCATAGGAATCTTCATTATACCCCGGGGGGGGGGGGGATTGTATAACAAAAAAAATCGCATAGCGAATATCCTCGTAGAACGAATTATTTTCATTATACGAGGTTCCACTGTATTATTCTATTTCAAAGCAATCCATTTGATATTATTTGGTACTTAGAATACCTATTAAAGCATTTAGTTTCCTGAGGTTGACACACATTCTGATCAAAGGGCAGAGAAGTTTGTTTTATAAAATAGCAGTCTCACCTTGGGGAAAGCTGTTAACAAAATCTTTGATTGTGTTGTGTTCCACTTCTGATATATTCTGGAACTTCTTTACCAAGTCTTTCTGCAGAGCCAAAATATCTGGCAAAAACTTCACTAGTCTTAGTTCAGCTTCCTGGAAATGAAGTAGGACAAATCAGAAAGGCCCGAGATATTGCACTTGAGTCAAAGCAATGAAAACTTCTGTGGCTTAAGCTTTTGTGGGCAAACAAGAAACAATTCATACATGGACAAACTTCATCTTCTGGAAGCTCATTGGGGTGTCACATAGATCATGTTTTCCTGAATAATCAATTTTATCAAAATTTGGGCATCTTGGACAGAGTTTCTAATAAAGGGGCTTATAAAGGCAAATGAGAGGATCCTGTTCTGCTGACACTGCCCTCCTGGGGAATCTCTTGGGTTTGGCAGTTGTTCTTTTGTTGTTGTTCAGTCACACAGTCAATTCTGACCCTTTGCAGCTCCATGGACCATGGCCCTCCAGGCACCCGTCCTCCACCATCCTCCTCAACCTGCCCAGCTCTGTGCCCACTGCATCTACAATACCATATAGCCATCTCATTTTTAGCCTCCCCCTTCTTTTGCCCTCCACCTTTCCCAGCATCAAGGATTTCTCAAGTGAATCCACTCTTCTCATTTGATGTCCAAAGTACTTTAGCTTCAGCTTTACTATGTGATCTTCTAAGGAGCAGTCAGGGTTGATTTCTTCTAAGATTGACCTATTTGTTCTCCTCGCTGTCCAGGAGACTCTTAAGACACTCCTCTAAGACCACATCTCAAAGGCATCCATTCTTCTGTGCTCAGCTTTCCTAATGGTCCATGTCTTGACACTGAGGCCAAGAGAGGTATTGGTGAATCTTCATGTGGGCGTTCTAAAGGCTGAAGCTGGGGCAGAGTCAAACCAGCTAACAGTGTCCACATTGAAGCTACTGGTTTCCTTTGCCTTCTGCAGCTGACTTAGCTGGCGGAGGAGAGCTGTTTCCACTTTAAAACCTCCCTTGCTATCACCTCAGCAGCAGCACAATAGAATGGCTCCTGGTCCTCTGCTGTGTCTCCCCCCATATCTCCTCTTCTGTTGTGTCCAACAATGTTTCCTCTACCTCACTTTGCCCCCTTTTATCCCAGCACAGTCAGAACCACCACCACCACCACCCCAACTGCTCTTTATCAGGCAGCTGTCCCTTCTCCAACTGTGGCAGAACATCTCTCCTGGCTTGGGAAGACTTGTTCTTCTCTGGTCTCCTTGCATAGCAGGACTTGACAGCTTACTGCCAATGCACTCAGCCACTCCTCACACTAGTATATCTCAGGAGAAGGTCACAGATGAAGATCTAGGCATGCTTACCTTTTGCAGAAACTTCCACAAGACAGGTACTGTATCTTTGCTGCCCTTTTGCTGGACAACATGGCCCAGGTATTCAACTGAAATCCTTTTCCTGCAACTCCACATTTTGGTACAATGTACTAGGCTGTTTTGAGGCAGCCTGGGGAGAAATAATGCAGGGTCCCCATATACAATTTTCACAATTGGGTTGGAAGAGATTCGTTCATCCTCACTGATTTGTTGATTCAATTCCAGGAGAATTTTATCCAAATGCTGCTCAGGAAAAAACAAAAACAGGGTGTATATGTAAGTCACAGTAAGAATGCCCCCAACCTTTAATACAAACAAACACACCCTTTAAGGCAGGGATTCTCAACCTGGGGCCCATAGGCCAGATGCAGTCCACAACATCATTTCATGTGCCCCCCCCCCCGCCTCCACCACACCCGGAAGTGCCATGTGGTAGAGGAAAGGCAAAATGGCTGTCTGGCCCCCAAAGCTGTCAGAGGGAGCATGATCTGGCCCCTGGCTGTATAAGGCTTTCTCTGGGAACTACACGGTTTTATCTCTGCCAATGGGTAGTGACAGAGACATTTAAATATCCTGGAGAATTCAGAACATTTTTAGCTTTCAAATCCTGGAAAAGCCTATTTCCTAAGAGATATAGTTTAAAAAAAGTTAGAATATATGCAGATACAGTAATACCTTGGATAACATTTACCTCAGATAACGCTAAAATCACATCACGTTAAGAAATCTGGGGGGGGGGGAGAATTGCATCGAATAACGTTAAGATCCTATGGGATGCATAACAACCGCTAAAGCCTGTGTGGTTACAATGTATCTCTATGGAGCTTTAACGTTATCCAATGCATCCCATAGGATTTTAAAAATCGGATAACACCAAGACTTGTGGAAACAAGTTTTAGCGTTATCCAAGGTTTTACTGTATTTGTGTGGGGCATCAAGGGGAATTATTTCTGAAGAAGAAACAAGATTTCATTGTGTAGGGAACCCACCTGGAATGTCATTGTGCACAGAAGACGACTTCCAAGATTCTACTCTACTATCAAATAGATATGACTAAAAAGGAAGTAAACGTGAACTGTCCCAGTGTTTCCCATTAAATTATTTCCAATAATCTGGACCAATGGTTTAGGCAGCTTTGGTGGTCACGAGGATTGCAAAAGCAGGTTCAGCCTCAAGAGTCTTATTCTCAGCTACCAGCTTAACTATGTTTCATAGGTTGGAAAATGGAAGGGAAAATACCCAAAACAGGAGTTATTATTTCTTTGAAGGGAAAGGAGATACGGGAAAAAAATTAGAAGCTTCAATATGAAGAAAGGTTGGTCAGAAGCACTATCCCAATGGTGGTGGTGGGGACACAAAAGTTTTTATTTATGTTATAATTTTATGTGAGGTGTGTTACTTTGTCCTATTGTTTCATTTCGTTTTTCTATGTATAAAAATAAAAAATGATCATAGGCATCATTTAGTAACATAAAAATGCAGTGGATGTACTTTGGTGCCATATCACAGTAGAGTGGGAAATAAGGTCAATATACTATCCATGGTCCCAACCTTTAATGACTGTGATGCCAGCAGAAATATAATGGATTTTGTGTTCACCGCTGATTTTATCATGAAGAATTAACTTTCTTATGACCTGCTAATTTCTAAGCCTTCATCCTTGTAAGTATTAAGAACTTTAATGGGAAGACTTCAAATAAGGCTCAGAAAGAACATTCTGTTCCCACAGTGGTCATCATAAGGTATTCATCATAGAAAAAATATACTAGAAGATATACTCAGTGAGAGCCTTGTCCTCAATGAATTTGTCTCAGATGCCAAGGATAACATCGAGAAAGCATTCAACAGGAGCAAATAGAGAAGTACTAATATTAATACTGTGCCATCAAGTCAATTCTGACTTATAGTAATGTTTTCCAGGGTTTTCTATGTATAAGTGTACTCAGAAGTACTGTACTTTATTATCTATTTTCCTCACATTAAGCCTGCATGCTCTTTAATGTCTTCATTTCTTTCTTTGATGAGTATGACATTCAGATTTTTATACTGTAACTTGCCATGTAACTAACATGCCAAATTATTCCTTCTCACAGCACTGGGCAAATGTTATTGTCACCTTTGAAACATAGGTTCCAAAACACATGACAGCACACAAACAACTACAAAGTCAAGTATTCCATTTAACTGCAAAACACTATACCACTTTATACTTCTTACTTGGTTTAGGAATGGAGCAGAGAAACTCAATGGGCTACTTAGCATTCTATTCAGAAAACACAGTTTTTCGTTTACCTTTAGCTGAGGAAGAATAATGGTCTCGGTAACAATTTTTTCCCATTGATTTCTGTATTTTTGTGTGGAAAGTTTACCATCAAAGCTCACTGGCCCTGCAAAAGAATTATTATTGCATGTAGCACCCTGTACAAGTTTCTATTTGCCCTTTGAACCAGGGCCGTGACCAGGGTGGGCTTTGCCCAGCCCGAGATAGTAGTCTGCCCACCCTCAAATTCCCAGCAGCTTATATATATGACACACATATATGACATTGTTCCCACAATGAAGATGTGGTAGTAACAGCCAGGATTCGTTTTTACAATTTGCATGCTTGTGGGATTGAAGCCAGTGACAGAAATTTCCAACTCCATCTCACTGTATTAGAGTTCAAAAAGAAGGAAATATGGTCTTCAGTGGCGTAGTGGGGTGTGTGTGTGTGCCCCAGGTGGCACTTTTGGGGGGTGGCAGAATGTCACTTGGGCGTATAAGTGTACTTGGGACTTTAATTCCCAGAAGCCCTAGAGGCCTCTGTAGGGACAAGTGTCGTTGTCTTGGGCCCTGCCCAGGGGACGGCAAATTTGGCTTACACCCCGGGCGGCTGAAACCCACGTCCTGGGCCCCGGGCGACTGAAACCCACGCTACACCACTAATGGTCCTTTCCTTTAACTACTAGTACAGAACTTGCTTTTTACAGATTTGCTCATTAATGCAATTTGTAAGGTGAGAAACAATTCTAAGGCCTCCACAGTTCAAAAAATAATAATTGTGTGGACTGCATATTTTGCTTGTAATGATGAATAGGCACAGTCTACATATTTAAAATAACCTTTCATTTCTTTTATAATCACAATTAATACTGTAACTCAGTAGCCAAAATCCTGTTTGCATAGTTATGCAGTGCAAACCATATGACATCATCATCTTATGTCAGTATTATTTAATTAAAGCTTCTGTGATAAAATGAGTCCCCAAGTTCTTCACACTTTGGTTGTTTTCACACTTTGGGGCCCAGGGTGGGAAAAAGATAGACAGAGAGGCGCCCATTGTAAACAAGGCAACCAGAGTGGTTTACCCAACTCTGGAATCTGATTGGAAGTAGCCTGATTACACAGGTTCACTTCATACCTGGCGAAGGTCTGGCAAGGAGCCAGAGAGTGAGTTCGAAAATGGTTGTCATCTAGGAAACATCGACAATACAGAGATGGCTTTCCAACTAGGCCTATCTATGGAAATCTTAATTATGGTAACTTAGAATAGCTAGACAGATTCTTTTTTTTATTAAGAGGAATAATTGTCTGAAACATCCCTTTCTCTAAAACTTAAAATTAGAAAATAATTTTTATGCTGAGATCTGTAACCTGATTCATCAGAAACATGCTACCAATTTAAATAAAAATATTTTCTTCAATCAACGCGTGTTCATTGAAGATGGGATATTGGCAGTGATGGGATGTCCCCGGTTCCAGACGGTTCCCTGGAACCGGTAGGACCAATCCCGGAGGGTTCTCCGGGAGGGGAGTCCACTTTTGAGGTGTCCGGTTCCGGATGCCTCACCGAAAGAATTTTTTTAAAAAAAATCAGAGCTAAAATGGCTCCAATTGACTGCGCATGCGCAGAAACTCAATCTGGCGCATTGCGCATGCGTCAGATTGAGTTTCTGCGCATGCGCAGTCAATTGGAGCCATTTTAGCTCCGATTTTTTTTAAAAATTGTTCTATAGCTTTTAGGGCGGCGGCGGCGGCACCAGCCCTCTGAGGAGGGCACCTCCCCCGCGGCATGTTCAGGGCTGCCTGGGCCATCCGCTGCCGACAAGCCTCATGCTCTGGGGACGCCCGGCACGGCGCACCGCTGCCGCCACCTCCTCCGCCGGGCGCCTGTGGGCCGGGTGCCTGAAGCCGCCGTCCACAGCCGCCGCCCCCCGCCGCCGGAGCTGCCGCTGCCTGCATCCCTGTGGCCTCCTCCTTGTGCTGGTCCCTTTTTAGCCCAGCTGCGGTGCCTGGAGGAGGAGGAAGCTGCAGGCGGCGGCGGTGCGGCATGGGGACGGCCCAGGGAGGCTCGGCAGCCGCGGCTGGAGCCACCGCCAGAGCCACTGCTGCCCGCCGCCCCGGCCATGGCCGGAGCCGGGCTAAAAAGGTACCGGCCCGAGGAGGACGCCACAGGGGTGCAGGCAGCTCCGGCGGCGGCGGCTGTGGACGGCGGCTGCAGCCAGTGGCTCCTGTGGCCGCAGTCGGGGTGCCGGGTCCCAAGAAAGGTAAGCGAGGGGTTTTTATTTGGGGTGGGTGGGTAATTTATTTGTGTTTTGGGTGGGTGGTTGTTTTTATTTTATTTATTTATTTATTTATTTATTTATTTATTTGTGTCTGGGTGCGTGGGCTGAGAGGGAGGGGTGTGTGTGTGTGTATGTTTATTTTTATTTTTTATTTATTTTTATTTTGGCCCCGCCCACAACATCATGACGTCGGCTTCGGCCATGACGTCATGACGTCATGACATTGGCCACGCCCATGACGTCCGTGACGTCATGACGTGGTAGTAGAATTTTTGTCATCCCATCACTGGATATTGGGTTAAAAGACAGTAAGTCTCTCTTTGTTTGCCTCTTGAAAATGCTACCAAAACCTCTCATAGTAAATTGGGCTTGTCTCTGTAAAGAGAGAGAGAGCCAGGTGTTTGGACAGCCTGGATTGGCTGGAGAATGGTGTACATGTTTTTTCTTGTGTGAGCTTGGGTTAGTTCTAGAGGGGATTTTTGTTGAATAATCCGCCTTGGATTGAACGCTGAGAGGGCCCAGAGCAAGTGAGGAAGAACGTGCGTTCATTATAGCTTCCTATCTCCTGACTCACTCTTAAGATTCTGAAGGCTTTGGGAGCCTTGGGATGGGTGCAGGAGCTTTTAATAGTAAAAAATTAATGCTGAATCACCCAAAGCAGGACTGAACAGGATATTAGTACATATTCTGGCCCAAAACTAAAAAAATATATCAATGATATAGCAAGTCTAGCCTGCAGCTCCAGCGGTGGCTTAGTTAAGACGCTGAGCTGGAGACTGGAAGGTTGGGTTTCGATACCCAAGAGGTGCACTTGGGGACATGAAAGGAGCCTCATTCGGGCGTCCCCTAAAAATCTTTTCAAACCAGAGTAATCTCTGACATGAAATTATTATTATTTGGGAAACCTGAGTGTTACATATCCTAGCAAAAATGCTTAAATGAAAGTAGTGTGGTTAACAAATGTGACTAACAGACATCCCATTTACTTAAGAGATAAGTGTTACTGATTCATATACTGTACAGTAAAACCTCGGTTAACATAATTAATGCGTTCCCTGGGATGTTTCTTACAGTGAAAATTACTTAAACAGAATTTCCCATAGAAATGCATTGTGTGCAATTTCCCAGAGGAATGCATTGAAAACCAGAATACAGTCAAATCTTGCTTAACGAATGCCTTGCGTTGCGAACAACTTGCATAATGAGCGGGTATTTCAAAAAATGTTCCGACTTGCATAATGAAAATTTTCGCTATGTGAAATGGATTTTCCCTATGGAAAAACTCGCATAACGAAAATTTCCATGGGAAAAACTCGCATAACGAAATTTTTTTGCTATGCGAGTTTTCCCATAAAAGGTTTGACTGTATGTTAACCAAAATGCAGTTTCCCATAGGAATACATTGAAAACTAATCAATCTGTTCCAAAAAATATTCTTAAACAGAGCCACTATTTTATTTGGATTTCCTTTTGTTATGCGATGTTTATGTTAACCAAGACATTTGTTAACCGAAGGTCCACTGTACTATAAATGGGTTCAACGCAAGTCTTTCTGAGCACTCCTTTTCTGAGTGCTCACCCTCGGGCCCCATCACTGCCTGAGGGAAGAGGACCAGGGTTAGCTGCGGCCATTCAGGCGGTGGAGGAAGCTCCTGCCCACCTAACTCTGGGCTTCACCTGCCCGGAGAAGGATAAAAGACCACAGCTGGCCAGCAGGACGACGCTCCCACCCATTCACCCTCAGGCTCCATCACCGCCTGAGGGAAGAGGACCAGGTGCGGCTGCCGCAGCCCAGGACCAGGAGGACGCTCCTTCCCCATTGTTGGTCTGATGCTGCCACCCGCATCACTGGACTCTCTTCCCTCAGCCAGGCTGGCCTTGAGGGAATGAAGAACAGCTGAGTGGTGTGGCCGACCAGAAGAATTACCTTGTATTGCTTTAAAATACATATAGTAATATATATAGTTTTTGAAATGTGTATTGCTCTGGAGATATGTATTGCTTTTGAAGTATATATTGTTCCTGAAATGTTTTTTGGTATGCTAATGTGATTTTGTAACTGAAATTGGTGATATCCTATCTCTTTGTTAGCTGCCCAGAGTTGCATTGCAGCTGTTTGCTTGGTTATGCTTTTGGTTATTGGCAGGACGCTCTAGTCCTTGTAGTTTGTTCTATATTTTGCAAGTGCCGGGGAAGAAAAAGCCAAGGCAGGTTGAGGACTTTGCCGCCCCTCCCCCTGAGCCCACACCAATGGCGGCCGGGGGGGGGGGGAGCCAGGGCAAGTTGAGGACTTCGCCGCCTCTCATCCAGAGCCCACACCAACATATTGTATTGCAATGTACAGTAAAACACTGGATAACGATTGGATTGGATAACGCTAAAATCGCATAACGTTAAGTAATCTGGGGAGGAGAATTGGATCGAATAATGTTAAGTTCCTATGGGATGGATCGGATAACAACCGCTAAAGCCTGTGCGGTTACAATGCATCTCTATGGAGCTTTAACGTTATCCGATCCATCCCATAGGATTTTAACATGGATCGGATAACACTAAAAATCGGATAACACCAAGACTTGTGGAACCAAGTTTTAGCGTTATCTGGTGTTTTACTGCAATGTATTGTTTGTAAGCCGCCCTAAGTCGCTACGACAAGTGGGCAGCAATATAAATTTAAACTAATAAATAAATAATAATACAAGTTGAAATATAATAATAAAAATTATTATTATTACTGACCATTAGTGGCACCACAGTTTTAGGCATATAATGCCCTTGCTGTGAGCTATAAGAAAACACAAGCAAAAACATTTAACAAGCTCATCTCCTTACATTGGCCTGCGGGATCCTTGAGAAGACTACACAGAATGAGATGGATGACATTCATGGTTTCATCAGCACTCTTCCCAAGAGTATTCACCAGTTGATCCAAATCCTTCTGAAGGTGCTGCAAGAGAAAGCTCACTGGATCCTGAACCTGCGGCTTTATGATCTGTAGAAGGGACTTTTGAACAACAGAATGCAAGATTCAGAATGGGCAATATTCAGTTCTAGTAAAATACAGTAAAACCCCTAATTACGTAAAGTCTGTTCCGTAGACTTTCATGTCAATCGGGCTTTTACTTAACTTGAAGCAAACCCATAGGAAATATTTTTTACTTAACTCAAAGCAAACTCATAGGAAAATGATATTTATGTAAATCGAAGCCACCACATAGGAAAAATGAATTTTTAAGTAACTTGAAGCAACCCCATATGAAAAACGAATTCTTTACACAACTCGAAGCAAACCCATAGGAAATTGTGTTATGTAAATTGGGACATTTATGTAAATCAGGACATGGTTTTTGTGCAAAAATCATTATGTAAGTTGAATTTTGTGTAACTCGAGGCATATGTAAGTCGGGGTTTTACTGTAGTGACAAAAAGTTCGGTCCGTCATAAAAATATTTTTTGGGAAAATCTGTTAAGTAGCCCTCATTTATCTTAAGATAAAGATAAACATATAATTCACTGAAACTTTTTCTTGCTGTGCTGTCGGGAGGAGATTGTATTACATGCAATGTAGTGGTTTTTGGGGTTTTTTAAATGTTGTAAACTGCTCAGAGTGGGAATTCCCTCCCAGATAGGTAGTATAAAAATATATGCATGTATGCATAAATAAATAAGCAAACATTGCCTATTCATCCATCCATCCATCGAGAGGGCAGAATAACTCTGATTTGGAGTGTTCACTGCAATGACCATTACCATTTAAAAGCTTTTCAGCTTGTAGAAAATATTAGTAAATTCACACAGCGTTGTTTGTCATTCTACTTTCCCATCAGTTTTGGTGTACAAATTATCTTTAATATACAGTCAAACCTCGCATAACAAGTGTTTCGCTTAGCGAAAAACTCGCATAACGAGCAAGTTTTTTGCTAAGCAGTCTGACTCGCATAACGAAAATTTTCATTATGCGAGTTGGACTTTCCCTATGGAAAAACTCACATAATGAGCGTTTCTATGGGAAAAACTCACATAGTGAATTTTTTCGCTATGCAAGTTTTCCCCCTTGAAATGCTCGTTATGCGAGTTTTTCCATAGGAATTTTGTTTGTTTCGCATAATGAGCAACCTCGCATAGCGAGCAACCTTGGATAATGAATTAAATTCGTTATGCGAGCTATTGCTGTAATTGTATTATTGAAATATATGATAAATATTTCAGCATTAAAAAAAAGATTTAAGTTATCATTCTGCTTACGCACAGTTAGAGAAAAGTTCCAAAGGAGCTATATTATCACCTCCTTGTTGTTATGTAACTAAGGCAAAGGTTCCTCTAGGTCAGTGGTGGCGAACCTATGGCATGCATGCCAGAGGTGGCACTCGGAGCCCTCTCTGTGAAGCTGTACAATTTTGTAAAAAGGAAATACCTGGGGATCTTTTGTTGCTCCCAGAAGCAAAGCCAAATGAGTGAGCAAGCGAATCAAAATTAGGACAGCTGGAGACATATTTCTCTCAGATCCTATGATGGCTTCTCTTTTCCCAGGATCTCCAAGCACATGTCCAGTTTGTGTCCTGTCCTTTATATCGTTTTTGCTGCACAGAAAACACATCATGAGCATGTACATTTCCTAAAATAAACAGGTTTTCTACACTTAAAATACTTGCTTCTCATACACTGCCACCCATTAACTTTACTCTTGTACAAGAAAATTCACTTCGTCTCCAGCGTCTAGGCCAGACATTTATTCTGCAGTTCCCTTCACCTGACCTAGTGTGAGAAAGATTAGCCAGCAACACAAGGTTACTGTTACAAGGACACGCCTGATTGTAGTTCAAAAATACCACAACCTTCAAGGAGGCTCTTTATGTGTACCCCAGAAAATTCACTAAAAATAATAAAGAGAAAAGAAAAATGGATATACAGTATAGTCAAACCTCGCATAAAGAATGCCTCGCTTAAAGAGTAACTCGCTTAAAGAGCAGAATTTTCACTGAATGTTTACTTCTCTTAACTAATAAAACCAACCAAAAGCTCGCTTAACAAATACATCTGGGTTCACAATCCCCCCCCCACCAGAAGTCACAATTGGTCACTTAAAATGGTGTTTCGCTTAAAGAGCAAACTCATGGAACACATTATGCTCTTTAAGCAAGGTACCACTGTATCATCTTTTCTATTGCAATGATTCATAGTGTTTGATCCTCCATATATTTTGGACTTCAACTCCCAGAGGCTCCCACCAGCACGATAAATTCCTACACATCTGGAATTAAGAACAGCTGGGGTAGTTACTAAAATTAAAATATTGTTAGGTGTCTTCACACCAGAATGAAATAAACATATGGCAGTAATACTACAATATGATTATCAGATCACAACAGACTCCTAGCATGAAGTTACTCTTACTAGGAAACATTTTTGTCTCTAGCCTCGTAAGAATGCCTTTCCATTATGCACATCTCTTCACCACCATCACAACAGATTTATCTCAACTGGAGTCTCCATATGCTGGACACTTGGCAACCCAAGGGCAGGAGGTAGCATATCGGTATCCTTGAGCTCCTGCCCATCTTCAAAACTCTTTGTGAATTTATGGGCCTTCTTTGTGGCAAAACAGACCAAATAATATCAGATAAACTTTATTTATTTATTCCAATTTGTACTGCCGCCCAACTCCGAAGACAGCCAAACAGAAGAAAGGCAATTCTACTTTGCCTTATATTTAATCTCTGCGGTATACATACATTAGTATAAGCTCTCCTGCTATTACCAGGATCTTAGCATTCTTTATGTCTCTTGCTCCTGTTTCCCTTTTTAGAATAAAATGATCTTCAGAGATGAAAATGACAACAACAATAACAAAAATGTAGAATGCAAACTATATGTATACCAGAACCACGATGGCCAAGCTTCTTGCAATGTATTGTTCTTAACTGTGAACTTAGTTGTTTTTAATGGCGTTTGCGTATTTACTTGCTGTTAATGGTTTAGCTTTAGCTTATTTTTATTCTTTTAAGAAATGTGTAAGCCACCTTGACCACTGGTTGTGTGTGTGTATGCGTGTGTGTGTGTGTGTGAGAGAGAGAGAGAGAGAGGGAGGGAGGGAGGGAGGGAGAAATTGCTGGGTATGATTATAACAAATAAAATAAACCTGTGCAGTATGCTAGGGGGATGGATGGATGGATGGATAAATAGATGGATAAAATACCTACTCTTTTCTATTAAAACCTGACAGTGGCCGGTGGTCCTCGCCTCCTATTGGAATACCACAGTCAACACATAGAGCAAGTTCCATAGGCTTGCCACACTGAAAAGCAAAGAACAACAACTGGAGGTCAGGAAAAGAAATAAAGCCTTCGTTGTCCTGCTTATCTTCAAGCCCAATTTTCAGGAAACCAGGTCATTTCTCTTGCATAACTTTTTCAGTGACTGTATATAAAAAGGCAACGTTCCTCATGAAATTGGCCTGAACAGCAGATTTAAAAAAGATATAGTACTGAATGAGAACAAAGCACTGAACAAAACATAGTGGTGGGTTTAAATAAATAGTGTGTGTTAGAATAGATATATGATCAAGAAAAGTTCTTACTCACCTCTCCAATAGTGCACGGGTGACCATTTGGACATGCTAATATGAATAAGGAAAAGGGGGGAAATCAGTGCAACAAAACTGCTAGCAAAATAAAGAACATCCAGAATTAAATTCAGCACCTTTTGGGGTCCCTGTCAGGGATACCATGTTCTGGTGTGGGTAGGACTGTTCCATTTTGGTTCGCTTCTGGCATGTGTGATCACTGTGCTCAAATCCAAGGGAATGGCTTAAGGGTTCACTTTGCTTAAGCCACATCACATCACAGTACTGAAAAATTGATAGCTTCTTCTCACTGTGTACTGTCTGGCAATATTGCCACCCGTTAATTAGGTTGCTTCCATGCCTGGGCATGTCAGATCAGGCACATATTTGTACAGTAATACCCCAGATAACGTTTGGACCAGATGACGCTAGAATCGGATAACGATCATTTTAGCGTTATCCGAGCCAATCGTCTGGGGGGTGGGGGTGGATTGGCTAAGCCGAAACGAGCTGTGGCTAGGGATTGCCAGCCGCAACTCAGTTCGGCTTGGGTGACAATCCCCCCCACACACAGCTCTTCTCACCACCTAACACGACCCTTAGCAATCGCTAAGGGTCGTGTCGGGTGGCGAGACAAGGAGCGCGATCGGGAACCTTCCCTCGCCACCCGACAAGAGCCTTAGTGCTTGCTAAGGCTCTTGTCGGGTGGCGAGGGAAGGCTGCGCGCTCATGCGCCACAAGGGATCAACTCCGCGGCGTTTATCCCTTGTGGCGTGTGAGGGGGAACATTCCCTCGTCACCCGACAAGAGCCTTAGTGCTTGCTAAGGCTCTTGTCAGGTGGTGAGAAAAGGTTTGCCCCTGAAGTCAAGCTGTCAAGTCAGTTTCACTTCAAGTCAAGTCAGTTTCACTTCAGTGACAAACTCCGTGGTTTGTCCCTGACGTCAGGGCTTTTTTTTTTTTTAGCGTTGTTCGATGCATGCATCGGACAACGCTAAAAACCGGATAACGACATGAGTGGAACCAAGTCATAACGTTATCCGGTGTATTACTGTATTTGTATTTCGACTTATATGCTGCCCCACTCGCACAGCAACTCTGGGCCGCTTACAGAAGAAACAGTTACAGAGCACGTTCCATAGTTGCATGACATATCTTGTCATGCAACCAGCAGCTTGTTAATTAGTAGCAATTTGTTGGTAAAACTTACATGACAAGAGTACCAGTAAATCTACAATAGCCTCTGGCCATTCTATTTATTGCTGAAAGTGCCCAAATATTTTTAAATTTATCACAGTCTGTGACTTGATTCCATGATAGATATAAGATTTTATCTGTAAGACACCACCACTCCCCTTTTTAAATTATTATTATTACAACACAGATTCAAAAGCACTTTTACTACTACTTCCCGTTTCTTAGAAGTAACATTATTATTAGTTTCTTTTACAAAAGGATCTAAAAGAATACTACAGGGTTGGTTGGTTGATTCAAAGAAGATTCAAAAAGAGCAAAACCAATTTTCTCTTATATCTTGGAACATTTCCATTTTTAAGAAGCCACCAGTATATCTTTCTCTACCTCAGACATTAGTATGGGCATAGTACTTACTATACCAATGAAGCTGTTCCATTGCCTCCCAGTGCAGAGCCTGGGCTAGTACATCTTCTGGCATTGTTGGCAGATAAGCATTCTAGAAGGAAAGATAAATACTAAAAGTCAAAGTGCTAGTACAATAATATACAGATGCATCTTTTCTCATGTCTAGATTGATCAGACTGTATCAAGAGTTTAACTAATGCTGACCATTACATTAGAGCAGGGGTTCCCAATCTAAGGTCCATGGACCCGATCCAGCCCATGACACCATTTCATGTGGCCCCTAACCCCTCCAAGGGCATTTGAGAAACAAAATGACTACCCCTTTGAAGCTGTTGGGACAAACTGGCCACCCCCATCATGCAGGCAGGGCAAAATTGCCGTCCTCGAAGATGACTGAGAGAGCATGACCTGGCTTGAAAAGTTTGGGAAGCCCTGCATTAGAGAATCTCTTTTCTTCATTTCACTAGGATAAGAAAACATTGCAAACTAGCATGCAATGCCAATTACTCCAAATACAAAGAGGTAAAAAGGGAAATGCAAGAAAGATGAGATATTTTAAAATTTTTGATACGTTTCATTTTGTTCACTTTCATTCCAAAAGTTTCATTTACCTGCATGGTGTTGGGCATAAATGCCAGATTCCTCAGAGGTTCCAGAATCCGGTTCTGTCCAGACAGCAACACTGCTGCAGTATGAACTGCCATTTCGATCACTAAGGCCTTATGACTGGAAAGCTGGGGACTCAATGTCAGCAATGGGAGAGAATTATTCAGGAGAGAGTTTGCAAATGTCTCTAGTTCTGGAGAAGGAAGAACTTTGGAGTTGTGGACAAACTCCTTAAGAATATCATATTGCTGAAATAAGAAGAAAATTTACAAATAACAAGGTCTGTCATTCATTCAATATGCCCATTTTATTCTTATAGTAAAGTGTGAAAAAAGGATGCAAGGAAGAAGTTGTTTACTGTAGACTGTTTTCAAGTGATTTTAAAATGAAAGCTGTTGAAGCAAATTAAAGCACATATTCCCCAGTCTGCCTCAGTTGTATTTCTATTGACCAACAGCCTGAAAACAAAACCACACACACACACATACAACTGAAACAAATAAACCCCCACCCCACTAAGTAAAAGAAGATGTATACTTAAGCCAACATACAATCCAGCACTGGGACCAAGCATTTACCTTCTCTTTAGGGTAAAGATTTGGGTCCCTGCACCCATAAATGGATGTAAACTCTCTGAAGACAGCCAAGAGCCAATGAACAGCTTGTTCAGCTTTGGAACCTGTGCAGGTCTGAAATACAACATACACATAATTAAGACTGGTAAGGAAAGAACGGGCATCATCAGTAGAACCTTTAGCTACTACAGTGACGGTGAACCTTTTAGAGACCGAGTGCCCAAAATGCAAACCAAAACCCACTTATTTATTGCAAGTTGCCAACACAGCAACAGGGAAGGAAGGAAACACTCCCATTGGGCTGCTGGGTATAGGGGCGGGGTGAACCCTGTGCTGGGGGGAGGAAGGAAATGCTCCTGTTGTGTTGCTGGGCAGAGGGGCAGGGAGAACTCTGCGTTGGAGTGACTGCATGGATGCCCACAGAAATAGCTCCGAGCCCCACCTCTAGCACATGTGCCAAAGGCTTGCCACCACTGAGCTAGTAGCTGTCATGGATATTAGTGCAAATAGAACTAAAACTATGTGGAAGGGTGAAAATAAAATCACAAGACCAATTATGCAAATAGTTCCACAAAAATTGAGAACAAACTTCTTCCCATTAACTCATCAATACCTACATGCATATCTGCATGAGAAACATCGGGGATGTAAAATGAAGGGAAACAATTCAAACTATTTCATAAAAAGCCTGGATCATACCTGATCATCTGACAATTATTCTTATCTATATGGCAAGCCAAGGCATGCTATATATGCCATGTTTTTTCCTACTCACCCAACTCAATTTGGGATATAACATATGACACAATAGCAAACAAAAGGACACAGATAACGAGCAACGGGGTAATTAGAATTAGTGTTTATGATAGGAAACTTAGTATTTTGAAGCTCAGTTTCTACTTAGATAACCAATTCTCTTCGAAAAAATATCAGAACATTGCTTGATATTTTGCAAAGCTCTGGAAGATTCTGAATTGTACTATGCATGCATGTAGCGTAACCAATTAATGTGGATTCACAGGGACCATGTCGAAGATATTGGAGGATGTTTCTTTTGGAACGTGATAAGCACGTGAATTCAGCTTTGGAAACCATCATATCTACTACTGTGGACAAGAAAGCCTCAGAAAAAACGGAGTAGCCATAATTGTCAATAAAAGGGTGAGAAAAGCAGTAATGGGATATAATCTCAAAAATGATAGAATGATGTCAGTCAGAATACAAGGCAAGCCATTCAATATCACTATAATCCAAATATACGCACCAACCACTAGTGCAGATGAAGCCACAATTGACCAGTTCTATGAGGACCTAGAACACCTCATAGAACAGACACCAAGAAATGATGTACACATTATCATAGGAGACTGGAATGCCAAAGTAGGAAATCAAAAAGTAAATGGCATAACAGGCAAGTTTAGTCTTGGAATACAGAATGAAGCAGGCCAAAGACTGTTAGAGTTCTGCCAAGATAATGCACTGGTCATAGCAAACACTCTCTTCCAGCAACACAAGAGGAGACTTTACACATGGACATCACCAGATGGCCAACATCGAAACCAGATTGATTACATACTCTGCAGTCAAAGATGGAGAACTTCCATACAGTCAGCAAAAACAAGACCAGGAGCAGAATGTGGCTCAGATCACAACCTACTGATTGCAAAATTCAGGCTTAGACTAAAGAAAATAGGAAAAACAATTAGGCCAGAAAGATATGACCTAGAAAACATTCCTTGGTAATACACAGTGCAGGTGTGGAACAGATTTAATGCCTTGAACCAGATAGACAGAGTGCCAGAAGAACTATGGACAGAGATGCGGGACATCATGCAGGAGGCAGCAAGGAAAACCATACCAAAAGAAAAGAAGCATAAGAAAGCGAAGTGGTTGTCCAATGAGGCTCTTAAAATAGCAGAGGACAGAAGGAATGCAAAATGCCAAGGAGAAAAGGAAAAATACACTCACTTGAACACAGAATTTCAAAGAAAAGCAAGGAGAGATAAGGAAACCTACCTGAACGAACAGTGCAAAGAAATAGAGGAAAACAATATCAGGGGTAGGACTAGAGATCTTTTCAAAAAAATTGGGGAACTCAAGGGAACATTTAAAGCAAAAATGACCATGATAAAAGACAAAGATGGCAAGGAGTTAGCAGATGCAGAAGAGATTAAGAAAAGATGGAAAGAGTACACAGAGGAACTCTACAAAAAGGACCTCAACAACCCTGATAATCACAATGATGAGAACATTGAACATGAGCCAGACATTCTAGAGAGAGAAGTCAGAAAGGCCTTAAAAAACACTGCAAACAACAAAGCCAGCGGAGTTGATGGTATCCAAGTTGAACTTTTCAAAGCCCTAACAGATGATGGAATCAAATTATTGCATTCTATATGCCAGCAGATTTGGAAAACAAAACAATGGCCACAGGATTGGAAAAGATCTGTATACGTTCCACTCCCAAAAAAGGGTAATGCCAAAGAATGTTCAAATTATCGAACAATTGCGCTCATCCCTCACACTAGCAAGGTGATGCTCAAGATAATACAGGATAGACTGCAACAGTATGTCAAGAGAGAATTACCAGAAGTGCAGGCGGGTTTCAGAAGAGGCAGGGGGACTAGAGACCACATCGCCAACATAAGATGGATCATGGAAAAAACAAAGGAATATCAGAAACAAGTCTACTTCTGTTTCATTGATTACACTAAGGCTTTTGACTGTGTCGACCATAACAAAATGTGGCAAGTAATTAAAGAGATGGGAATACCAGAACACCTTATAGGCCTCATGAGAAATCTGTACATGAATCAAGAGGCAACAGTTAGGACAGAAAATGGAATGACGGAGTGGTTTGGAATAGGAAAAGGAGTAAGACAAGGCTGCATTTTGTCGCCCTGCTTATTCAACTTATACACAGAACACATAATGCGCAATGCAGGGATGGAGGAATCGCAATTTGGGATCAAAATTGCTGGAAGAAACATCAACAATTTGAGATATGCAGATGATACCACCCTAATGGCAGAAAGTGAGGAGGACCTAAAGAAGCTCCTGATTAGGTTGAAAGAAGAAAGTGAAAAATCTGGCTTGAGACTCAATATAAAGAAAACAAAGCTCATGGCAACAGGCCCTATCAGTCCCTGGAAAATAGATGGGGAAGAAGTAGAAGCAGTGACAGATTTTACTTTCTTAGGATCTAAGCTCACTGCAGATGGTGATTGCAGCCATGAAATAAAAAGGCGACTGATTCTTGGGAGGCAAGCAATGAGAAACCTGGGGAACATAGTGAAAAGTAGAGACATCACATTGAAAACAAAAATTCGCATAGTCAAAGCAATGGTATTCCCTGTGGCAATGTATGGTTGTGAGAGCTGGACCATTAGGAAAGCGGACCGCAGAAGAATAGACGCCTTTGAGATGTGTTGTTGGAGGAGAGTTTTGAGAGTCCCTTGGACAGCAAGGAGAACAAATAGGTCAATCTTAGAGGAAATCAAACCTGACTGCTCCTTGGAGGGTCAAATAGTAAAGATGAAGCTAAGGTACTTTGGACATCAAATGAGAAGAGAGGATTCACTTGAGAAAGCCTTGATGCTTGGAAGGGTCGAGGGCAGAAGAAGAAGGGGACGGCCCAAGATGAGATGGCTGGATGGTGTTGTAGAGGCAATGGGGGCGGAGCTGGGCGAGTTGAGGGGGATGGTGGAGGACAGGAGTGCCTGGCGGACAGCAGTCCATGGGGTCGCAGAGGGTCGGAATCGACTGCGACTGAACAACAACAAAAGCAACAAAACTAAATAGTAAGCAAGAGAACCTCTTTAAGTAAATACTGCTAATTCAGGGAGGGAATAAGTCCCAACAGAAACATATGAAATCGTACATCTGTTCATTTTCACTGCTAAAAGTATCATACACATTCCTTTCAGGGGAATAAGAAAAGGCCTATGCTAGTGATGGTGAACCTTTTAGAGACCAAGTGCCCAAACTCACCTTTGCCACAGACTCGGCAGGGTGCCATGTGCACTCCACCCTCATGTTGCATGTGAGCCGCCGGAAGCACTGGGCAGAGGGGCAGGGCAAACTCTGTGCTGGGGAGAGGGAGGAAGTGCTCCCATTGAGCTGCTGGGAAGAGGGGCAGGGCAAACTCTGTGCTGGGGAGAAGAAACGTTCCCATTGAACTGCTGAGCAAAGGGGAGGGGTGAACTCTGTGCTGGGGCAACAGCGTTCATGTCCACACAAAGGGCTCCGAGTCCCCCCTCTGGCATGCGTGCCATGGGTTTGCCACCACTGACCTATGCTGTTCAGAACAAAAGGTCTTACCTTTAGGGCTTGCAAAACATCATCTGTGTGGCCTTCTATCATTGCCTTTCCCACACCATCACGCAGTACTCTGTAGCTTTTGCCATATACCAGGAAACGATCAATCTGACTAGGCTGCTGGTTCTAAGACCACAAAATACAAAGATTGGCCATTTTTTAAAAAGTATGAATATAAAATCAATTCTAAACAATATGCCCAGAGTGGGATAACACCCAGATGGGCGGTACAGAGATTCAGTATAGAAATTAAATAAATAAAATGCATGACCTTCCCAACAAAAAACACATCCTTTGCTAAATTTTAGCCCATAAGAAGGTAGAGTTGCTCATAAAGGAAGAACAGATCCATGAGTCATTATTTCTGAGCTGTGTCATATAGTGCTGGGACATCTGTATTTTAAGTCATTTAAAGAGATAGTTAGCTTTGTTGTTCAGTTGCACAGTCTATTCCGACCCTTTGCGACCCCATGGACCACTGTCCGCCAGGCACTCCTGTCCTCCACCATCCCCCTCAACTCGCTCAGCTCTGTGCCCATTGTGTCCACAATACCATCTAGCCATCTCATCCTTAGCCACCCCTTCTTCTTTTACCTTCAACCTTTCCAAGCATCAAGGCCTCTTCAAGTGAGCCTTCTCTTCTCATTTGATGTCCAAAGTACTTTAGCTTCATCTTTACTATGTGACCTTCTAAGGAGCAGTCAGGGTTGATTTCTTCTAAGATTGACCTATTTGTTCTCTCCTCCAACACCACATCTCAAAGGCATCTATTCTTCTGCGCTCAGCTTTCCTAATGGTCCAGCTCTCACAACCATACATTGCCACCGGGAGTACCATTGCTTTGACTATACAAATTTTTGTTTGCAATTTGATGTCTCTACTTTTCACTATGCTCCCCAGGTTTCTCATCGCTTGCCTCCCAAGAATCAGTCACCTTTTTATTTCATGGCTGCAATCACCACCTGTAGTGAGCTTTTGATCCTAAGAAAGTAAAATCTGTCACTGCTTCTACTTCTTCCCCATCTTAGTTAGCTATTTCACCTATTTACTAAAATCAACCTTCAATTTTAGGGGGGGGGGGTCACTTTTATTTTTATGAATTTCTTCTTCCCTCTTGGTTTGGCACTTCTAGACCAACTATGGACTAAATATCAGCATCTAACATTTGCTAACAACAGGAAGAGATCTGCACTACCTGTTGTTGGTCAATTATTTCTGATGGAAATATCCACTGATACTGTTGTTGGCTGGAAAGTCTCTGTGTGAACTCCATCCCATACAGGTCTGTAAGCTTTCGGACAAGGTAAACTCTATGCCACTCATTTTGTGTTTGACAACAGAATTCATTCATGCTTTTCAAGTATAATTTCTTCTGTACTTCTCTATTACCATCTGGAAAATAAGGAAAATAAGACCTTGTTTCCTATCATTGTCAGCATATAGAGAAGAACTGAAACACACCACTTTGCAAAACTTTGCATTTAAATAGGAGTAACACTGTAGCAGGATAAGGAGACAATAAAAGCATATATGAAATACTTCACGTGTGCTAGATATAGATACATATTGTAATGTAATGTATTGTGGGCGGCAATATAAATTTGAACTAATAGATCTGAAGGGCAAGTCCATCATGTAATTAATTTGTTGGTAGGAATTCACTCATTTTCTTGTTCAGTTGCACAGTCGATTCCAACCCTTTGTGACCCTATGGACCACTGCCCACCAGGCACCCCTGTCCGCCACCATCTTCCTCAACCCGCCCAACTCTGTGCCCATTGCATCTACAATACCATCTAGCCAAATCATTTTTGGTCACCCCTTCTTCTTTCGCCCTCAACCTTTCCAGCATCATGGCCTTCTCAAGTGAATCCTCTCTTCTCATTTGATGTCCAAAGTACTTTAGCTTCATCTTTACTATTTGACCTTCTAAGGAGCAGTCAGGGTTAATTTCTTCTAAGATTGACCTATTTGTTCTCCTCGCTGTCCAGGAGACTCTCAAAACTCTCCTCCAACACCACATCTCAAAGGCGTCTATTCTTCTGCGCTCAGCTTTCCTAATGGTCCAGCTCTCACAACCATACATTGCCACTGGGAATACCATTGCTTTGACTATACGAATTTTTGTTTGCAAGGTGATGTCTCTACTTTTGACTATGTTCCCCAGGTTTCTCATTGCTTGCCTCCCAAGAATCAGTCGCCTTTTTATTTCATGGCTGCAATCTCCATCTGTAGTGATCTTTGATCCTCGAAAAGTAAAGCCTGTCACTGTTTCTACTTCTTCCCCATCTATTTTCCAGGGACTGATAGGGCCTGTTGTTGTATGGCTTCACTGTTATAAAGTCACCATAAACCCACTTGCCTGAAACTTCTTGAAGTTCAAAGAGAAGTTCTGCAGCCTTATCAAAGCACAACCGGAGGTGGGACAATCCCTGCAGGAATTCAATGGAGGATTCTTTAGTAGTCAGTTGGCTGCTTTTCCTCTCTTGGGAATAATTTGCCAAGAAGTGCTGATCTTCTCTCCACTGGTTTATCTGGATTTCTTTAGAGCAGGCGCCTAATTTCTCACACACAGAATCCTGCGGTTGAAAAACCAAGAGAGAGAGAAATGTATTGGCCAATCTCAATTAAACCATACCATACATTTAAAGCATTATTACTTAAACAATCTGTACATCTTGTGTAATCTCCACCATCACACATAGACATGAATTGTGTGCCAAATAAATTGCTCTACCGAGAATTAAGCCAGTCTACATAACCACATTTGCTAATTAGCTATGATTTTCTGTTTTGGGTGGGGGAAGGTGTAGAAATATTTTGGCCAAGATAAAGAGCAGAACTACTGAAGGGCAATGGGAGAAGAAGTGGTGAGAAAATAATTGCCAAAACCAAAGCTTTGTTAGGCTGGCATCTAGCTGAACAGGAAAAAGATAACAGATCTGCTGTACTTTCCCCTCCAATCTGATGGAGGAACTGGAGGAATTTGGGTTTTGAAGGACATCAAGGAAAGATATTCCTATTTACAAAGATGGGAGCTATCCTCAAGACTAGCAATCTGCTTTTTAAAACAAGGAAAACAGTGAATAATTTGCTACCATGAGAGTCTCTCCTCCAGGGGCTCCCAAACTTTTCAAGCCAGGTCATGCTCTCATAGTCAGCTTTGAGCATTGGATGCCCATTTTAACCTGCCTGCACGATGGGGGTGGCCAGTTTGTCCCAAAAGCTTCAAAGGGGATGGCCATTTTGTTTCTCAAATACCCATGGAGGGGGCCCACATGAAATGGCACCATGGGCTGGATCAGGCCCATTGGCCTTATGTTCAGAACTCCTGCTCTACTCAACAAAATGTATGCATTTGTACTAAGTGGGTAAAATATATATAACTACTTAAGCCAGATGTGGTCGATGTACAGCCCTTCAGACACTGATAGATGGCAGCTCTTGGAGTTCCTTACCACTGGGAGCTGATGGGAGCTCCATCCCAGCAACACCTGAAAAACTATATTTTGTTCACCATAACGTAAGTTGATGGTAATACAAAGGCTGAGTACAGGCCACCATTTCTGTACAACAAGGAAATCGTCCTCTCCTAGAACTATAACTTTTACAACCAAAAGTGGGCAGTGGAGAGGTTTGTCTGAAAGAGAAAAGCCTGTTCACCCCCTCCCCCTCCAAAATGATACAAAATACAGTTTCTACTACATTCAATTTTGTTACAAAACACAGGTGTATCTCTGAGGAATTAAAAACTAGAGACTAAATAGAATATTCCAGGGGAAAAAATCAAAGAGCCCGATAACCATTGCATAAGCCACTTGGGAAGTGGAAGAACAGTACATTTGTAAATGAAGATTTCTTTGAATAAATTTTAGGAATGCATCACATTCCTGACACAAAACAGTTCAGATATAATTATAAAGAAATTTCCCCCCAGAGATCTCAAGTATAACATTCCCATTTGCCAGGCTGGCTTTCAACAACTAAATAAAAGAGACAGAAAAAGCATTCTTACCTCAAAGCAGTTGACAAATAGTATGTAAAGTTCTATTTTATCTTCTTTGTCAAGGAGGCAATTTGTTTCTATTTCTGATAAATATTTCTGTAGGTAGACTTTTACTTGAACAAAGCTATGGAAACAAAGAAACTTCCTCTTACGAATGAACAAATCACAAGCTTCTGTTAACATTAATAATAATATATTTTGAAAACAAATGATGAAGATTTTAGTTTCACAAGGACCCATTTTGAAATGCAGTTAAAGGAGGAGGATTAGCAATTTCTGTTGCAAACGTGGCCATTCCATTTTTTCTAAATTTCCATTTACAGTATACGTTGGAACTGTGGTGCCTTAATGGTTAAGATGCTGAACTTGATGAATAGAAGGTTGGCAGGTCAGCAGTTCATGACAGGAGAGCTATAAGACAGCATGAGCTTCTGTCTCTGTTCCAGCTCCTGCCAACCTAGCATTTTGAAAGCAAGAAATTGCAAGTAGATAAATAGGTACCACATCAGTGGGAAGATGAACAGTGTTCCATGCACTCTTGTATCTAGTCATGAGTGCCACATGTCCACAGAAACATCTGCAGACATAGAGAGTGCTGGCTCTTTGGCTATAAACAGAGAGGAGCACTGAACCCTAGAGACGGATACGACTGGCTTTCAAGCAAGGGCGACTGTTACCTTTCCCTAAGCATATCAGGTGTATATGGAAACAGCATTATATGCCTGCATAGTGGATATGCATGGCTGTAGCGCTCATCTGATTAGCAGTTGAGCATTTGAATTTTAATGGGTTAGTAGTGAGACTGGAATGTAACAGGGAGGTGCAATCTGTGAGCAGTTTTCAGAATACAGTGGAATGTTAAGGAGAAAAAGTATGTGTAGTCAGTCAGATGTAGTAGCCTGTGGTAAGTTTATTAGGTAAATCTGTCTAAAGAGGCTAGAAGCAGTGGCACCTAAACTGTTTTTTGGCCATGCTCCACCTAAGCAGCTTTAAAATCCCGATACACTCACATTACTACTACTACTACTACTACTACTACTACTACTACTACTACTACTACTACTACTACTTGTTGTTGTTGTTGTTGTTGTTGTTGTTGTTGTTGTTGTTGTTGTTGTTGTTGTTGTTGTTGTTGTTGTTGTTGTTGTTGTTGTTGTTGTTGTTGTTGTTGTTGTTATTATTATTATTATTATTATTATTATTATTATTATTATTATTATTATTATTATTAAAAGTGAACTCCTATTCATGTGGAGGAAGCCTAAAAGGTCATTAACTTAGGTAAATAACCTATCCATCTTTTTCATTCTTGTCTTTGAGTCACACTAATGGGTTGACTAATAATCTCATATACTGGCTAATGAGAAGTCATCCCAATACTGATGAGATTATTGCACAACCAAAAGAGACATTAAGCTTTGCTCTGATGTTCGGTCTACAACGTTTGATGAATGTCATGGGCTGAGACTATATGGCTGCTTTGAAAATGTCCACTATCAACACTCTTTTAAGAAGGCTTCAGAGGGAGCAACTGCTCTGGTAGAATGTCCTCTTAAAGCAGGGGTGCCCAAACTATGGTTCGGGGCCGGGCCCCTGATGCCAATTCACCCGACCCATGCTACCCTCGTCGTTCCCAGAAGCGGAAGTAAAACACACCCATACGGGCGCATTTTATTTTCACTTCTGGGAGCAATGAGGGTGGCATGGGCCAGATGAATTGGCATTGTGGGCCAGATCCAGCCCCTGGGCCATAGTTTGGGTACCCCTGAACCATGTGACCGGCCCGTGGCCCAAAAGGTTTGGGCACCCCTATCTTAAAGGGTTTGATACAGGACAAAATAATAGCATTTGCAAGCCACTTGGATATCCTCTAAGAGGAAACATGATTACTCTGCCAACTTCCTTAATTCTAACAATTCATAACAAAGGAGTAACTTAGTAGTTTTCCAAGAAAAATGTCCTCAACAAATAGAAGACCAGTGGTCTGCAAAAATTTATGTGTAATGATTTCTATAACTCTGTAGTTTGCACCAGAAAAAAGGTAGGCAAGACCAAAGATTGGGTGATGTGGAAATCTACTACAATTTAGGAGGTGAGTTTTTTTTTAATCTGTTGTAAGAAACACCTTATTTCTAAAGAACTGTAGAAAGAGTGGATCAGAGTGCAAAGCTTCCAGGTCAACTTTACATCTGTCTAATATAATAGCAGCCAGGAATATCATTTTTTTAATGTTAACAAATATAGATGAGAAGTGGCCATTAGTTCAAACGTATGTTTCATCAGCTGACTGAGAACCAAAGGCAGAGTCCACTGAGGTAAACGTTGCTTTAATATTTGGGTAGAGGTTTCATAAGCCTCTTAGGAATTGCTTCAGGGTTTCAATTCTGAAATAGTAAATTGTGAATTCATTCCTGAATTGTGATGCCAGTGAACCTGGCTTTTGGTTTGCCACAGTAGCAAAGCTATGTGAGAAATGTGGCAATCTCCTTTCTTTCAAATGTTGAAGGAAGCCACATGTAGCTATGGGGGATGACAGTCTTCTTGCAGTGAATTAACAAACACCCTATTTATATTCACAGGATTTCCTTGTGGCAGGCTTTCTGGATTCATTCCAGGATTATCTGAATTGCTGGGAAATCCTCCATGCTGTGATCTATAGTGGGGTTTTTTTTTTTTTTGAGATCTGGGTTGTGCTGTGATGTTAAATCTAGTTCTATGGGCAGATGGTAGATTATGTTCGCCATGTTGGGGCAGTTACAGAAGATCCTGGATGAAACGGGTTATCTGGTCCCTTTTCAGTCAGGGTTAAGGCCTGAATATGGTACTGAGACTGCATTGGTCGCACTGGTGGATGATCTCTGGCGTGAATGGGATGGGGGGCCTGGCTCTTCTTGATCTCTCAGTGGCCTTCAATACCGTTGACCATGGTATCCTTCTGGGGCAGCTCCAAGGTTTGGGGATCCAGGGCACTGTGTGGTCTTGGTCTGCCTCTTTTCTGACAGGCTGGACCTAGTCGGTGTGGTTGGAGGGTGAGAGGTCCAGCCTGAGGCCCCTCCAATATGGGGTGCCTCAGGGCTCGGTTTTCTCGCCTCTCCTATTTAACATCTACATGAAGCCCCTGGGTGAGGTCATCCATTCCCACAAGGTGAAGCATCATCAGTATGCTGATGATACTCAGCTATACATCTCGGCCCGTGGGAACCCTGGTGATGCAGTCAAAGTCCTATCCAAGTGCATGGAGGCTGTAAGGGTCTGGATAGGGAACAATGGGTTACAACTGAATCCGAGCAAGACTGAGTGGCTATGGGTCAGGGGTCCCGTGTTAACTAAGAAGTTACCATCTTTGGTTCTGGATGGGACTAGTTTGCCCCAGACAGACCTGGTGTGCAACTTGGGGGTCCTCCTGGACTCACGAATCCTGATCGAAGAGCAGGTGGCAGTCATGGCTGGGAGGGCTTTTGCACAGCTTTGTGTAATACGCCAACTGCGCCCACTCCTCAACAGGGACTCCTTACTCATGATCCCACATGCTCTGGTCACCTCCAGACTGGATTATTGCAATGCACTCTACATGGGGCTGGCCTTGATGACCATTCGGAGGCTGTAGCTGGTCCAAAATGCAGCTGCCCGGGTGGTGTTGGAGTGTGGCCGTTATTGCCATGCATCACCACTGCTCCAGGAGCTGCACTGGTTACCAGTTTGTCTCCGGGTGCAATTCAAGGTCCTGGTTATTACCTTTAAAGCCTTATATGGTAGTGGGCCAGGATCATTAAGAGTAAGGCGGCCAACCGTCCCGCATTCCACGGGGCAATTCCATTTAGGGAGGGAGTAGTTCGACTTACCCTCCGTTCGAAAATCCTCCCGACCTCTCCCGTTGCGTCACAGACGCACCTGTTTCCCCTCTGCCCTGCAGGCAGTTAAAGGGAAACGGAGCCGAAAAGGCTCCAATGAACCGCGCCTGCACAGAGACCCAATCTGGCGTCAGAAATTTATGCAACAGCACAGACTAGTGGCAAGAGAATAGAATGCAGCCAGATTGGGTCTCTGCGCAGGGCAGAGGGGAAACAGGTGCGTCTGTGACGCAACGGGAGAGGTCGGGAGGATTTTCGAACGGAGGGTAAGTCGAACTACCCCCTCCCTAAATGGAATTGCCCCGTGGAATGCGGGACGGTTGGCCGCCCTAATTAAGAGACCGCATCTCCCCAAGGTTATCTGTCCATCCCAACAGAGCGGACCAGAGGGGCTCCCTAGTGGTTCCATCAGTTAGAGAGGCTCGCCTCTCTGGCACTAGACAGAGGGCCTTCTCCATGTTCACTCAGCCCTTTGGAACCACCTGCCCCTAGAGCTGCATCTCCAGGCGGAGCTACTGGCCTTTAGGAAGGGTGTGAAGACCTGGCTGGCGGGACAAGTGTGGGGTAGTGTTGGTTTACTGTCTTCTTTTTGCTGGCTTATTTAATATTTTATAGCCACCCTCTCTCTCTATTTTATGAAGGAACAACAGTTTTAAATTGTTTTTAGATTTTTAAAACTGTATTGAATATGTGGTTTTATTTATGTGTTTTTACATGACATATTTGTAATCCACCCTGAGTCGCCCTGCTTACTGTATCCACCTTCTCCTAATGTAGCTTGAAAGGGAGGAAAGAGGTAGACAAAACTGCCAGTCTATCACACCATGAAAGCTTCTCCTATGGATTTTCTTCTGAAACTTGCTCAGAAGCAGAATTTTGGACACATTGGACACTGTCATAGACACATTGTGTTGTCCTCTGTTGCGAATAGGTTTATTTGGGGATAACCCCGGCAGTAACATATGCTTTGGGATACAGTATTGTCTTCCACTCTAGCAGGCAGTCGGCTCAGTAAGCCTGTTACCTTGTTGTTCTGGCTAAAACATGAGTACATATGCCTTTGAACACACCATTCCCACAAGAAGACAGAGAGGTACACAAGAGCCAACAAGTGTGTGTCTCCTTACTTGTTTATGTAAAATACTGTCATAGAATTATCTGTGACTACCTGTAACACCCTTACCAGGAGAAGTGGAATGAAGACTTTTATGCTTTTACAATGGCTAACATTTTCTTGGTTCCACAAGTCATAACGTTTATTTATTTATTTATTTATTTATTTATTTATTTATTTATTTATTTATTTATTTATTTATATTTGTTTATCGCCCTCCTCCCCGAAGGGACCCAGGGTGATTCCCAACACAATCAGCAAAACAACAATTTAAAACCAATTTAGAAATTAAAAGTTTTAAAAGGAGCTTAAAAACTTAGCATTTAAAACCAGGCATTGTAGCTAGGAGGCACTGGGTGTCAAACCATCCAACCAGCTGGGGAAATTGATTGATCCATTCCCCAGACCTGACCTGCCAGCCAGGTTTTCAATCCTTTCCTGAAGGACAGCAGCTCTGTTTGCAGGTGTAGTTCTATTGGGAGGAGGTTCCACAGGGCCGGAGCAGATACAGAGAAGGCCCTCCTTCTAGTGCCAGAGAGGTGCGCCTCTCTGGCCGATGGCACAACCAGAGAGCCTCTCCGGTCCGCTCTGCCGGGACGGACATAATGTTATCTGGTTTTTAACATTGATCGCACAATGTTAAAAAAAATCCCTGTTCCAAAGAGGAAAGGGAACAGGGGGCTGATCTGGTTTGCTTTGCAAGCCGGGGGGGGGGGGTCTGAAAAGAAGAGACCCAAACCTCTCTAGGGTCCCTTCTTTTTAGAAACCTCCGTCTGGCTTGCTATAGAGCTTAGGCGGGGGGGGGGGGCTTCCTAACAGAGGCTTGGATCCCTTATCCCAGACTCTATTAAGAAGACCACCACTACCTCCGCCTGGGTAGCTAAGACCCTTACCAAGCCAGGTGGGGGGGAGGGTTCTAAAAAGAACGTAGGATTCCCCCACCACCACCACCTTCTTTTTAGAAACCTCCGTCTGGCTTGTTAAAGAGCATAGCAATCCAGGCCGTGGGGGGGCATCCTAACAGAGGCTTGGATCCCTTATCCAAGACTCTATTAAGAAGACCACCACCCTGCCTGGGTAGCTAAGACCCTTACCAAGCCAGGCAGGGGAAGGATCCACAGCTCCAGCCACCCTGCTGCTACGAAAGACTGCATCGGATAACGCTAGCAGATCGTTATCCGATTTTTGCGTTATCCGATGCAGTCGTTATCTGAGGTATTACTGTACTTCTCTTCTTGTTTAAGTCAACCTCTCCTAGTTATTTATTTTATGTATAGGAAGAAACTATAGACAACAACACACCCACATTTTAAACACCTGAATAATAAAAGAAATGAGGCTGGGGCAAGGAGGCTCTGGCTGGGGCAGAATAGAAGTAGCAACCCTAAAATATTTGGCTGAGGGTGTTTTTTTGTTTTTTTTTGGGGGGGGATAGTCTTCCCTACTGGCACTGAAGAGTGGTGAGTAGGTTTAAGGTATTTAAAGTTACCAAGGAGGTACCTGTGACCACTACAGGAGTATGCGTCCCTCTAATGTGAATATTAGTGGGAAAGTTATCATTTCCTTGGGAAGTAAGAGGGCTTCAGAGAGATGCACCATACTTCAACAGTAATAATATTGAAGGAGTTGCAGCATCGAATGGGCAAAATCCTGTTCATGTAGTATTCATGTTCATAACTTTAAGTTATGGCTATGTAAATATGCCAGGTGTGGCACCTGGTAAAAGGGAATTGTACATTACGATAACTGTAACTACATTAAATTACACTTTAGAGCTAAGCAAGACTTTGCCCAGCATCTCATATAAAAGTCCTTACCTGTATTTTAAAATCAACTTCAGTACCACAGAACGGATTATGGGAGTCTTGTCAACCACATCATCAAAAGGGGAGAGAGATTTTGTATGTACATTGCGGCTATTAGAACCTGAAAATAAAGTGCAACTTAGACCAGGAGAAATAATGGAGTCACTTTATTCAGTGTAAAACAATTGAAAAGAAAATAGGAACATACTTCTTAAACATTCCTTATGAACAAACAACAAATTCAACAGTTCCTGAATCACAGCTTTTTCTGGAGGTTCATTGTCTTTGAAGCACATTGTAGAGACCAAGTCCAGGAAGAAACTGTTGCAAAATTTACGGAACTGGGCATTTCTTTCTATGGCAATGCTGTGGGTGAAATGAACAAGATATTATTCATTTATTTATTTATTTATTCATCTTCTCAGTTGCAGAATTTGAATCACATACATTGTAAGAAATGATTGGAAATGTGTGGTCAAGATGAAGGTAACATGAAATTTTCAGAAATTAAGGCCAGAGGTTCAAATTCAACACCAGGATTTATCATGTGGTAAATCAAGGATAAGGTTTTACCTGAGCTCCTTGGATATGGTGACAGTATAGTCATCTGGTAAATTTGCAAAGCACATAGGGCAGAGCATCTGTCCAGGCACAAGCCACTGTTTGATACAAATTTGGCAAAATATGTGGTCACAAGGAAGGAGGACTGGATCTCTAGGATCTCCCAAACAAATTGGACATGGCCGCAGACCAAACCTGTGAGTATAATAGAAACAAATAATATAAACATTTATATGGAACTAACATTTCTTAGGCCAGTCTCCAATCCCTTTGATTTCCACAGCAAAGAAAGCAATATTTACATAAGCTTTGCATGCGCGCGCGCACACACACACATGCACACACACAATTTTGCTATACATGTAAAGTCAGATTTAATTTTATTTCTGGATGGCTTATTTCTCCCATATAAATCTGTCCACCCACTTGGGATAATTGGAATTACTGTATTCTTCCAGATCCCATTTCAATGATCTTGTGTGATTGGAACATGCTCACCAGATGTTCCAAAGGCAACTGCACACTGTTATAATTTAATATTTTGGAATAGTAGCCATGTTAGTCTGTGCCTGACAAAGAGGACTTGATCCATGAAAGCTCACGTTGAAATATAATACAGTGATACCTCGGATAACGTTTACCTTGGATAACGCTAAAATCGCATAACATTAAGTAATGGGGGGGGGAATTGCATCAAATAACGTTAAGATCCTATGGGATGCATCGGATAACAACTGCTAAAGCCTGTGTGGTTACAATGTATCTCTATGGAGCTTTAACGTTATCCGATGCATCCCATAGGATTTTAAAATGCATCAGATAACACTAAAAATCGGATAACACCAAGACTTGTGGAACCAAGTTTTAGCGTTATCCGAGGTTTTACTGTATAGCAGTTAATATTTAATATAGCAGTTAGTCTTTAAAGTGCTACAGTGCTTTTATTTTGGTTTATTACTTTTTTGTTTTTGTTTTCTAATATGCCTGAACCACAGACTAACACGGCTACTATTCCGAAAAATTGAAATATAATAGTCTTTAAAGTGTTACAGCATTTTTGTTTTGTTTATTCTGTGATGTGTTATAATTTAGGCATTATTTTCTTGTTTCACAGCTTGATTGGGATTCTGCCTTACAGTCTCTCTAGCTATCTCTTTTAGTTTGCTGTGATGCTACCCTAGTTTTCATGTTTTGATGCTTTGTTATTTGTTGCCACAAGATTAGCTTATAAAGCTAATTTTTTCCTACCTAAACTGCAAGCATCTTTGAACATCAGACATGACAAAATAGGGCACAGCTCTTCAGTCATATCCATCTTGCCTACATATGCATCCCAGGCATTGTGCCACTTTGGTTGCCCCCAGAGTTCCCATATTAGGGTCCCTGGTGGAGGCTTCTTCACTGTGACACAAACCCAGAGGATACAGCACCATCTCTGGCTTTCTCCCAGACTCTACTCCGTGGCTAGCCATAGACAGAACTCAGGAAGGGACTATGAGTATAGGAAGACAGCAGTAAGGTTTGCAGTGAAGGAGGCATGGCCTTCCCCAGAAAACAAAGTCCAGGACCTCTTCCATGGAAGGACAGCTCCGGGGAGCCTTATCCTGTAGTCTTCTACCCAACATGAATCCAGAGGTTTCTTTCCTCCCCAAGCACAGTTATCCTCTTTCTCTCCCATTGCCTGCCTCCTTTTTATGCTTCCCTCTACTTTCCCGCATGTTCTCATTCTACCTTTCTTTCGCTTTTTCTCTCCCAACAAATCAGTTTTCCTTCCTCTCTTCATACATCCCACCTCTGCCCATAGGCTCTTGTCTTCTAGGGAACGTGAGCCTCCTAGTCTACAGCCAGTTGCTTAGCAACCGGGAGGACTGCTGGCACACTGCCAGAAAGATGTCATTCCCAAACAAGGCCTCTTTCTCCTTCCTCTGCTCTGGCCCTGCCTCTCAACTGGCCTTTATGATGGCAGAGCCAGAAAATACTTGGGTCCTCTTCTCAATGCAAAATTTTGCTGATCTCCAGTCAATCCTGGTGCTGGGTGCTGGTGCTGCTGCTGCATGGGTCATGCTGATGGCAGACCTACTCTATCCCATTTTCAAAACCAAACAGAACGTTGTTGTTATGCATTTCCTGCACCATGGGACCAATGCAGTTCACAAGTCTATACAGTAATACCTCGGATAACATTAGCATCGGATAACACTAAAATCGCATAACATTAAGCAATCTGGGGGGGGGGGAGAATTGCATCGGATAACATTAAGATCCTATGGGATGCATCGGATAACAACCGCTAAAGCCTTGTGGTTACAATGTATCTCTATGGATCCCATAGGATTTTAACATGCATCGGATAACACTAAAAATCGGATAACACCAAGACTTGTGGAACCAAGTTTTAGCGTTATCCGAGGTTTTACTGTACCTCATTTCAGCTCCACATAGTATATAAATTCCAGGACCACCAAATAAGAAGAAAATGAATGCACACCCTCAAAACAGAACACATCTACCCACAAAACACTACCTGCAAAATGCTGAACTGACATCCTCTTTGCACTGGCGAATCATTTTCATCACTGCAGTGAATGTTTTGTGAGTTTTTATCGCAGAATTCCCATGAAAACACTGAAAAGAACAAAAACAGTATTATTACATTCCATTTTATAATACATGTGAGTGGGAAAAGACCCTTGAAAACAGTTGAGTAAATGGGTGGCTAGTGAAATTGTGCTGCAATGGTTAATATTTTAGTAAATATTTGTGGAAGAGCAAAAGAAACCATGGAAGTTACTGGCACCACTTGCATACCAACTTCATATTTTGTCTTGGGCCAAATCTCTTTCTAGTCATACAGATGACAAACATCTGACAACTTGTCAATTAGCCATAATTTCTCCTGCCTACATGTAACCCACAAGGCGTTTGAGGGATATTTACTTTGGGTGGAAGTACATTATATTTTCCAGTGAGGAAGCCATGCTAGTCTGTTCCAGCAAGAACTACTAATAAACGTATCACAGCACAACATTTTGGGAACTTTATAATTCATTTTATTGGATACATAAATGGCTTCTGTTATAACACTCTTTTTAGCCTCTAAGGTGCAATAGGGATAATTGTCGTGTCTGTTGATATGCTGCTCCATGAGTGAATGGGTTTTTTAAAATATGCAAAAAAAAGTCAAGGCAGTGTTCAGATTCAAAATTCAAAGTATAATAAAAAAAGAAATCAGCACAATTATGTTGTATTAAACCATTTTTTAAAAGCACAAAAACTAAATACATGTTGTATTTCCAAAAGCAGATCTGTTTCAGTTCGATCTGCCACGTCAACCTGACGTGGGAAACGTTGATCAGCCAAGTAACCAAGTAATATAATATCTGCAACATTTAACTTGAGATATACAAAAACTGATCAAAATAAGGACAGGTATCTTACCTTTCCAAGCCGCAAGGTGTAACTCTTTACCAGATCCTGCATGTCTGGAACTATTGTTTCTGTTCCAAGCAACACATGTTCCACAAAGAGGGACATGGCAAAAACCCGATTCCATTGGTTTCTATTTCAATGAGAAAATAATTATGATACATTTATCCAAACTATAAAAGGCTAATGCTACCTTAAATATATCAAAGGACCTCAGTGAAAGATATGATAAGTTTACTCAACATGTATAATACAATTTATAAGACAGATTATTGATTCATCAGTTGTGATATGCGGTTGACCTAAACAACGCCTATTTAATTAAAATCACTGCCATATGTTTAATATTTGTTCAGAAAATGTTATGCCCTTGTCTATAGATCTGAGTACTTTAGGCTCAGATCTGTATACTTTTCAAATAGTATTGTTGTTGTTGTTGTTGTTCAGTCGCACAGTCGATTCCAACCCTCTGCGACCCCATGGACCACTGTCCTCCAGGCACTCCTGTCCTCCACCATACCCCTCAACTCGCTCAGCTCTGTGCCCATTATCTCTACAATACCATCTAGCCATCTCATCTTGGGCCGTCCCCTTCTTCTTTTGCCCTCGACCCTTCCAAGCATCAAGGCTTTCTCAAGTGAATCCTCTCTTCTCATTTGATCTCCAAAGTACTTTAGCTTCATCTTTATTATTTGACCTTCTAAGGAGCAGTCAGGTTTGATTTCTTCTAAGATTGACCTATTTGTTCTCCTCGCTGTCCAGGGTACTCTCAAAACTCTCCTCCAACACCACATCTCAAATGCGTCTATTTTTCTGTGCTCCGCTTTCCTAATGGTCCAGCTCTCACAACCATACATTGCCACAGGGAATACCATTGCCCTGACTATGCGAATCTTTGTTTGCAATTTAATGTCTCTACTTTTCACTATGCTCCCCAGGTTTCTCATCACTTGCCTCCCGAGAATCAGTCGCCTTTTTATTTCATGGCTGCAATCACCATCTGCAGTGAGCTTTGATCCTAGGAAAGTAAAATCTGTAACTGCCTCTACTTCTTCCCCATCTATTTTCCAGGGACTGATAGGGCCTGTTGCCATGATCTTGGTTTTCTTGATATTTAGTCTCAAGCCAGCTTTTTCACTCTCTTCTTTTAACCTAATCAGGAGCTTCTTTAGGTCCTCCTCACTTTCCACCATTAGGGTGGTATCATCTGCATATCTCAAGTTGTTGATGTTTCTCCCAGCAATTTTGATCCCAAATTGTGATTCCTCCATTCCTGCATTGCGCATTATGTGTTCTGTGTATAAGTTGAATAAGCAGGGTGACAAAATGCAGCCTTGTCTTACTCCTTTTCCTATTCCAAACCACTCAGTCATTCCATTTTCTGTCCTAACTGTTGCCTGTTGGTTCATGTACAGATTTCTCATGAGGCCTATAAGGTGTTCCGGAATTCCCATCTCTTTAATTACTTGCCACATTTTGTTGTGGTCGATACAGTCAAAAGCCTTAGTGTAATCAATGAAACAGAAGTAGACTTGTTTCTGATATTCCTTTGTTTTTTCCATGATCCATCTTATGTTGGCGATCTGGTCTCTAGTCCCCCTGCCTCTTCTGAAACCCGCCTGCACTTTTGGTAATTCTCTCTCCACATACTGTTGCAGTCTATCCTGTATTATCTTGAGCATCACCTTGCTAGCATGAGGGATGAGCGCAATTGTTTGATATTGTTCAAATAGTATAAGACATACCAATTGCATAGTCCTGATAGCCAGAAGTTCAGGTGATCTTCAAATATTGAAATAGGTTACAAAAGAAAGTAACAACATGGGATCGTGAATCAATGCCAAAAAAAATAATAATAACCCCACACCACAAAATTAATGGTCTTAAGGATAGGTTACTTATAGTAATGGTAGTTCTTTCAGTGATCTGTGAGCTCACATATATGGGGTTCTACTGAGCCTTTGCAGAGACATTCAAGAATCTTGGATGAGTAACATCAGAGTGGCTGGAACTAATAAAGAACAAATAATCTACACAGCAAGAGAAAGGTGGAGATATGCCATGATGGTAGCCAGCTTCTGATATTCAGGAGAGAATCCTAAGACACCTAGATGTCAGGAACAGAGGGCTCAAAAGAGAAGCATACCAGAAAAAGACATATCCCTCTATTCCTTGTATTAACATTAAATAAACTTTTCTTTTAATTGTAACTACAAATAGTCTGAGTCATCTCTGCTTACGATCTTGTTCCTGCTGGGATAAAAAGGCCCTCAACAACTGAGACAGTACCCAAAGAGAGAGAGACTGTCATGTGTTATTAACCACAAAGGTGGGAGGTACAGATGGCTCTTCCATGTTTTGCAATATCGTGCTTACTTGACACCCTGGAGCAGTTGGTTGCACTGGCTTCTGCTGCTTTGTAAACAACGTTCTGTACAAATAAGTTCAACCGGCATTTGGATTTTCTTCACCTCTTGGAGCCATATTTGAGAACTACATTTGGAGATGTTTTCTTCCAATATTTCAGTACAGGCCATTGCAGCAAGCATATCCAGGACCTAGGATAACCAGTCATAAAAAGGGCTTTTACTATGGGAAAAAGAGCAAGGGAACAATTGAGTACAATTACTACTGGAAATTTGCTTACGACAGTCTGGTTTATCCTCTCTTTAATCAGAGCAAACCTGTTAGAGACCGAGTGCACAAGGGGTGTGTGTGCGCTGGCATACATCATGGGTGTCCATGCGCCCATGTGATGTCACCGGCAGGCCTCTGCAGCGTCACATGGGTGTGTGCACGCACACGCTACTCGAGTGCTTCAGGGGGCCAGTCACTTTGGCCCATGGGCAGGAACTGGCTCCTGCCACCCTTGTCGTTCCTGGAAGAAGTAAAATGCCCCCATGCCAGTGTGTTTTACTTCCGCTTCCTGGAGCAACAAGAGTGTTGGTGGCTGGATGAATTGGTGTCGGAGGCCAGATCTGGCCCATGGGATAGTTTGGCCACCCCTGTCCTAAAGAGTTAAGGAAAACATAAACACAGAGGGTCCCCCCTTTTCCTTTTTTCTTTTTCTTTTTCACTCTGTGCTGCTACTCATAAGGTCAAATGTTACATTTTCTTTCCTACCGTTCTTACCATTTGATCATGTGGAATATTGCCTCCTTTGTTAACATACGCATCAAGAGCGCCAAATACATCAGGGTTTACAGCCAGAATCCTAGAAAGGTTTTGGAGCCGACTCCTAAATTGAGAGTAACCCAAATGGATCCAGGGGAGAGGTGGCACTTCTGACTCTTTTACTGCAGTTGGGGAAACTGCCTTCATTTCTTCTATGCATGACAAGAGAGCCATTTGCAGCAACTGGAAATTTAAAATACTGTGTAAGGCTTTAAACAGTGAATAATTAATCTTAATAATCACGTATTAAGAATCTGCTTTAAGAAATCTTTGAACTGCTTTAATTTTTTTATCTAATGATTCATATTGTATTTCTTTGTCTTCTTCCATATCCGAATCTGAATCTAGGCTATCCTCATGATGATCAGCTATGGGGGCGTGGTTAAGATGGCGCAGAGCTGAGACGTATATTCAATTGCTTGCGCACAATGAGACTTTCAAATGTGGCAATAAATTAAGGAAACAATACTTTAAAAATACGAATCAATCACCTGTTGTGCTGGAGCTTATCGCGGATCCGACAAAAGGAGACAAAACTTATTTTTAAGAGTTCCGAGGTCGAGGCTGGGAAGCAGCGGAGGTGGCTGGCGAGGCGAGCGGCGAAAGTCGTCCCCTGGCCGGCTGCGCCGCTGCCGGGCGGGACCCCGAGAAAACAGGTCGGAGACGCGGAAGCAGAAGCGAGGCGACGGTGTCTGAAGGGGGCTATCGTGGAGGTTGAGCCCAGAGGGAAAAGTAAGTGGAGACGGAAGGCGGGAGAGTGGAAGAAGGACGGAGAGAGGAATGTTGGAGGGGGAAAGCAAAGAAGAAGAGGAGCGGTAATGGCGGCGGAGCTGAGAAAGTGAAAGTGAGTGCGAGAGTGAGACCGAGAGAAAGTTAAGAAGTGGATTTTGAGAAGGACGGACAGAAGTGAGGGTTTGGAGCGAAAAGGAATAGCGCAGTTTTTTGGGAGGATTAAAGCATCGGAGACTTGGGCAGAAGAAGGAGGGGGGAGAGGCCCCAGACGCCGTCGGATTACTGTTGGAGGAAAAGAACTCTTTTTTTCTCTCTCTTTGAGGTGATCGCTTTTTTCTTTTTTTTTCTTTTTTTATTATTGAGAAGTTACCCGAGAGGGAGACCAATACTATTATTTCTCTTTTCTTTTTTCTAATCTATCTTTCTTCCTTTCTACCTTTTTTTACTTCTTATTGTTTTCTCCGATCACAGAATCTTGTCAGTCGCCATTTCAATCAAGTTTTTTTTTCCGTGGAAGAGTGTGAATTATTGGCTTGTGTGAACGTCCCAGGTCCGCTCTGCACCCTTTGTTGTGGATCAAGTGGATTTTCACCCTCCCTCCGTTGTGGATTAAGTGGATTTTCTAAGAAAAGAACTTTTTTTTCTCTTCCCCTCCCTTTTTTCTCTTCCTCTCCCCCCATGGACTGAATATTTTTTGGAAAATAAAAAAGAACTCTTTGGTTGCTCTCTCCTCTTTTCGATTTTTTCTTCTCTTTCCTTTTCCTCATTCTCCCCAACCACTTCTCTGCCTCTTCCCCACTTTAAAAAACTACTCTTTTTCCCTTTCCTTTCGCCAGAAAGGAAAGGACTCCTTGTTGTTTCACACACTCTTGGGGATAGGGGGAGGAGGGCGGAGCGGGAGGGGGGGAGGACTTTGGAAGGTGTTGGAGGGACAGTTACCAGGAGGAGCTGCTTTTGTCCTGAGTATTGCAGTTAAACTGAGAGGGAAGGTGTTGGAGGGAGCGGAATAGGCAGAACAACAAAGAAATAAGTAAAATGGAGGGCTCAGAGGAGAGGAGGGAGGTGGAGGAGATAGTGAAACAGAAAAGGTCAGAGACAAGAAGGGAAAAGGAGAAAAAAGACCAGAAATATAAGACTGCAACAACAGGAGAAAATCCACAGATTGATCAATATCAAATTTTCACGGAACTGGGAAAAATGATGAAGAAAATTGAAAAGATGGACCATTCCAGAATCCAAGACAAAACAGAGACTTTAAAAATGGTTCAAACAGAGACTTTAAAAGTGGTTCAAAATGAGTTCTCAAAAGTAATGAACGCTGAACTTTCAAAAGGATTTTTAGGGGTGAGAGAGGAGTTCAAGAAGGACAGAGAAGAGATAGTTGATAATCAAAAAAAGTTGTATAACATGTTCACAGAATTTTCTAAACAATCTAATAAAAATTTTGTAAAACTGGAGGAAAGCATGAAAATAGTTCGAAAAGATGTAAGCACGATGCAAAAGGATCTGAAAAAAGTGCAAGATGATGAAAAAGAAACAAAACTTAAAGTTGAAGTACAAGAGAAAAGAGTGGATATGGTGGAAGAATTATTAAGAAAACAAAACATTGTAATTCGTAAACTGGTCCAAAAAACGCCAGATAGATTGAAAGAGAGAATTCTTGATTGGCTGAATAATTTGAAAATGGGAAAAGAATTTGTGGCAGAAGATATTGCAAATGTGCATAGAGTGCGTGGAAGGAAAGACAGAAACACACAAAGAAATGTTCTGGTGAGATTTGCAAATTTGGGAGATAAATTAAAAGTTATGGCCTTTATAAAACAATCAGGATCTGGCGTTTTACAAATTGATGGTACTGATATTGAAGTGTATAATGACATTGCTGTGGATGAGAGGGTGTGGCGATACAGAATGAAACCAGTGACCAAGATTTTACGTGAAAAAGGTATTGTATACAACTGGAGGTTTCCTCAGCAATTAAGTTTCTTTCTTGATAAAAAAAATGCATACAATTGGTGAAAAAATGGATCCGATGGAATACCTGCGTTCAATTGGTTTGATTAAAGAGGGAACACAGGAGTGGCATGGGTTGGGAAAGGCATTGAAAGAGACTGGATTGGTGGAGCAAGAGGAGGGAGAAGAGGAGGCAAGGGGTGCAGTGGGGGGGGCGAAGGATGAAGAACTGGTTATAACAGCAATGGTGATTTGACAGGAGTAAGGTATATTGAATAGTTATTTTTCTTTTCTTCTTTTTTTCTCTCTTTTTTCCTTTTTTTGTTGTTTTTTCTTTAAGCTGACAAGATAGTGCGCAAGCTCTTGTCTTTGCTTTTAAATTTAGTATAAACACAGATATACTATGCCCACTTACCAGGTTCCCCACCTCCCTTCTTTGTTTAACAAGGGCGACTTTTTGGTGAGAAAGGTAGGGAGGGAGCGAGAGTATGTTTTTGTAACTTTGTTGTTTATGTTTTGGTGTATGTATTACATGTGGGGGAAGGGGGACAACACGTCTAAGGAAGGTGAGGGGGATCATAATAAGAGAGAAATTGTTTATAAAGATGAAAGGGGTTAAGATTTTGAGCTGGAATGTGAAGGGTACTGGCTCCCAGATGAAGAGGAAGAGATTGGAGTTAGCCCTTAAGAAGGAGAAGGCTGATGTGATTTTTTTGCAAGAAACGCACCAGAAATCAGAAGACTCAAATAAATTTTATCTGGGGTGGACACAAATATATGAAAAGGCTTATGGATCTTCAAAATCGAGAGGAGTAGCAACATTTATATCCAAGAGGCTGGGATTTGATATGGATAAAATCATTTCAGACCCAGAGGGTAAATATCTAATAATAAAAGGTAATATAGAAGGAGAAGAAATAACATTGGTAAACATATATGCTCCCAATGAACATCAGAAAGAATTTTTGGACAAAATTTATCATATACAGTAATACCTCATATAACATTAGTATCGAATAACACGAAAATCGCATAACATTAAGGAATCTGGGGGGAAGAATTGCATCAGATAACATTAAGATCCTATGGGATGCTTCAGATAACAACCGCGAAAGCCTGTGTGGTTACAATGTATTTCTATGGATCCCATAGAGGATCAGATAACACTAAAAATCATATAACACGAAGACTTGTGGAACCAGGTTTTAGTGTTATATGAGGTTTTACTGTATTGGAATTAGAGAAAATTACAAGCATGATAGTAGCAGGAGATTTTAATTTGATAAGATCGGATATAGATAGTACAAATATAATGAAAGGTAGAAGTAGATATCAAAAACAAATTTTAAATAATTGGATTGAAACATTAGGCCTGAGGGATGTATGGAGAGAAATAAAAGGGTCAGAAAGAGGTTACACTTATTTTTCACAGGTTCACAATACGTACTTCAGAATAGATTATGTATTGGTTACAAATAATATGATGAAATGCTTGGAAGACGTTGACATAGGTATTTTTAAGGAGTCAGATCATGCTAGAGTGTTACTCGAATTGAAATTGGAGGGAGCAAAAAGAAAAGGTTATAATTGGAAGTATGACTCAAAAATATTTAAAGACAAAAAGATTAAAGAACAAATAACTAGAAAATTGGAGGATAACTGGGAATGGAATGACACGGGTGAAGTAAAGTATGATATAGTTTGGGATACTATGAAATCAATATTTAGGGGGGAGTGTATTAAGCTGACAAGCATTAGAAATAGGCAATGGAGAAAAAAACAGGAAAATAATGAAAAGGAAATAAAACTATTGCAGGAAGAACATATAAGGACCAACGATGGAAGAATCTTTGATAGGATACAGAAATTAAAGAAAGAAAGCGTGGGGAATGACATCGAGAAAGTAAAAAGGGATTTAATTTATTTAAAGAGAGAATATTTTGAATATAGTAATAAGAACTCAAAACTATTAGCAAAAGCTGCTAAAGAAAAAAAAAGTAAAAGGGAAATTGGAACGTTAATTGGTAAGCAAGGTAAGAGATGCTACAAAACAGAGGGAAAAATGCAGATAGTGAAAGAATTTTACCAGGAACTATATTCCAAAAAGAAAATTGATGTAGAAAAACTGAGGGCAATGTTTCAAAAGCAAAAAGGAAATAAAATAGGTGAGGAAGATAAAGACAGAATGGAAGAGAAAATAACAGAAAAAGAAATTAGAGATGTGATAGGGAAACTGAAAGAAGGTAAATCACCAGGGGAAGATGGACTATCTGCAGAATTTTATAAAGAATTTAAAGAAGTAGTAACAAAAAGATTAATGAAATTGTTTAATTATATATTAGCAGGAGGACAGATCCCAGCCTCTTGGTATAGAGCCATAATAGTATTGCTGCCAAAACCGGGAAAAGATCTAGAGAAAGTAGATGCTTACAGACCCATTTCTTTAATAAACCAAGATGCTAAGATATTTACACCAATCCTAGCCAATAGATTAAATGGGTTCATGGGTAAATATATAAACAGGGACCAAGTGGGATTTTTGAAAGGAAGACATATGGCGGACCTGACAAGGAGAGTTTTAAATTTATTAGATATTTCAAATCAAAAAAAGGAAAGGGTTGGATTTTTATCATTAGATATATTTAAAGCATTCGATTCATTACAATGGGAAACAATTAAGGAGATAATTAAAATGTATGGATTTGGTGTCAAATTCAGAGAAATGATTGAAAAACTTTACAAACAAGGTTCAGCAAGTGTCAAGGTAAACGAGGGAGTTACGGAGGATATAGAGTTGAATGCAGGGACAAGACAAGGGTGCCCATTGTCCCCAATATTATTTATAATGGCTATGGAGTTATTAGCAAATTCTATAAGAGATGACAAAGATATAGAGGAGGTTGAAAAAAACAAGATAGGATTATACGCAGACGATACATTGGTAATTGTGAAACATCCCATAAAGACATTGGAGAAAATACAAAAACATCTACAAGAGTTTGAGGAAATAACAGGATTAAGAGTAAATTGGGATAAATCGGAAATGATATTGTGTAATATAGATAAAAAAGAACAGTTGGAAATTAAGGGGAAGTATAAAATACAAATAAAAAATAGCTTGAAATATCTAGGGGTAAATATCACAGGAGAATGGGGCAATCTCAAGAAATTAAATTATGATAAACAAAAGAAAGAGATTAAAGAAAAAATACAGCAATATAAGAAGTTGACTTTATCCTGGTTTGGCAGGATTGCATTATGTAAAATGATGTTGCTACCCAGGTTGAATTTTTTGTTTGAAGCTTTGCCAATCCAGTTGGAAAAAAAAGAATTGAAGGAATTTCAATTAATGTTAAATAATTATTGTAATGGGGGACATAGAATAAGATTGTCAAAAAACCTGTGGTACTTGCCCCAAAAAGAGGGTGGTTTAGGAATGCCAAATATTGAAAATTATTATAAGGCTTTTCAGATTAAAAATGTGGTAAAGATTTTAATGAGAGAAGAAGCAATCTGGGAAGAATTAGAGTTAAAAGAAATATCACAATTGGGTAAAGCTATCTTTTTAGATACAAAGATAAAGATAAAGACATGTAAAAACAAGCTATTAAGGGATCTATTAGAGGTATGGGGGAAAGTGAAGAAGGTGTTAGCTCCAGATACATCTCTGATAATAGAAATTGAGGATATTAGACACTTTCCGATAAAATTAGATGAGAGAGTGAAAAAAGTACTGATAGAGAATGGTGTGACAAAATTGTAGAATTGGCTTTGGATGTGTGAAAAGACGGAAGAGAAGAAAAGAATTTATTCACTGATGAAGATAAATTGGTTTCAAATTTTGCAGTTACATAAATGGAATAACAAATACTTAAAGAACATTGGTTTAGAAAGGGAAAGAACAGAATTTGAAGAAATGATAGTAAAGCTTAGAAAGGGAGAAATCGGGCTTAGGGGCATGGTAAGCAAAATTTATAGGATGATAAACAAGGAGGGCAGGCCCCAGGAAGTGTTGAAGGATATTTGGGAACAAGACTTAAATATTAAAATTGATAATACAACATGGAAGAAGAAATGGAGGAGACGGATTATGAGAACGTTGTCTGTGAGAGTGAAAGAGCATAATTACAAAATGTTATGGAGGTGGTACCTGACCCCAGTTAGGCTTCATCAAATGGATAAAAAAGTAAGTGATATGTGTTGGAAGTGTAAACAAACAAGAGGAACATATGAACACATGTGGTGGAGTTGCAATGTGGTAAAAATATTTTGGAGAAAAATAGAAGAGGAAATGTCAAAAATAATGAAGATGAGGCTTGAGCTGGGTTCAGGTACGGCCTTACTGACAGATGTGGACAGTATAAATGTGGATGATGATAAAAGAGAATTGTTATCTATAATGTTAACATCAGCAAGACAATGTATAGCAAGGAACTGGAAAAATGATGTAATATTAAAGATTGAGGATTGGTATAAAGAGATGTGGGGGCTTGCCCTAAATGACAAATTAACGTGGGAGTTGAATGTGGCAAAAGGATTAGTTCAAGAAAACAAATTTTTAAAAATTTGGAATTTATTCGTGAATGCAACATTGAATGGGGAGGAAGGGAGGCCGATACCGGAACAAATGGGTTTCTGGAATTAAAAGAAGTTGATTCCCCATCATCTCCTTAGCAATGTAAATAGCACAAGGGTGGTAGTTACAATTTAAGTAATAACTGTGTTTTTATAAGACTTTATTGTACTATGTCATAATAGGCTGTTCGTTATGTAATGTAATGTATGTGATTTTCTTGTCTTTTTTATTTTGTTACCACAACTACAGATGAGACAATGTAAACTCAAATAGTTATTGCTTTAAAGATCTATTGTAGTGTGGTTTTGTTTGAAAAATTCAATAAAAAAATTAAAAATTAAAAAAAAATGATGATCAGCTATGAAGACTGTCCTGAGAATATAATGCAGTGGTCTTTTATCTGCTTTCTGCATTGCAGCATGACCCCTATACCACTGATTCAATTCTGCAAAACATTTTCTGGTCCTGAGCCCTTTTGGCACGCAAAGTCCTCCTCAGCCCAAGGCCAGTATTGATGAAGCTGATGCCCTCCATCAAGATGGATTCAAGTGGGATTTAATCTACTTGGGAACCATCATCCTTCCCTGTGGACTTTGACACCCAAGCCATTAGTCCTCAGGGTTGTCAGATTAGTTAACCACCGCCTGACACTCGACGTTGATTTCAGTCACAGTACATACAATTTGTCAGGCTTTCATTTTACAAGGTTAGCCTGTGTAGAAAAAATCTTTCAGTAGCTAATACTAGTTTATGTTCCATTATTTGCCAGATCATGAGAGTGATAATCAACTGCCAGCCACAAACATTTTTTGACAGATACCAGAGGAAAGAATGGCTAAGCATTCTATTTGTACATGCTTTCACACAAGCACCTAGGACCTGTTCATCTCACCCACTCTGGAGCAGCTGGATTGGCCTGAAAAGAGCCAGTTATGATTTGTGGGGAGGAGTGATGTGCCATTCAGCACTCTCCTCCCATCCAAGTAGGAATCTACCATTGGAACACTTCCCCTGACCATCTATCAATGGTGAGGGGAAATGAATTATTTTTTAAAAAAATTCTGTACATCACAGATTTGATCCATAAATTCAATTAAATATAATATATTATTTATATATATTGTTGATTTAGAACCTGCCAGCAGCCACCATCTCAAATGGCAATACACAAATAAAGAAAAATGTGTGATGCATTAGCAATGATCTACAGATATTTAAAAAAGTACTGTCCCTGACCATTCACAGATGATCAGGGAAAGTGTTCGATTTCCAACATGCTGAAGCCGCTTGTTAGCTGGTTCAGCATACTGGATGTTTACATCAGAAGCAGCCTCTGACAAGTGCAAGACTGCAATATAAGGAATTCCCAGCATTCACGGGTGCTGGGACCAGCATATATATAAGCATGCCGAGAAAGTTTAACTCCCTGACCGGAACTCAAAAAGCACATGTTGGAGGGCAGTTGTCCACTCTGGTGTCAAAACTGTCTGGACACCATAAAAAAGTCATCCCTTGGTGTAATACTCACAAATAATTCCTTCTCAGAAGATACACACTTTGCCAAGAGGAGGAAATCTCTAACATAACAGTGGAAAAGCTTTTCTTTCTCTCCCTTGGACAGATTGTCAATATGCTTCCCTAGTGGTGTTTGCTGGAAAATGTCTATAAATTTCTCTGCATGGCCTGCAAGATTAGAGAATAATAGAAAATTAAAACTACAGCATCACAATTCACAATATTCAAAACTGCTTTATTATTTATACCAACTGGTTAAGCTTTCCTGCAAATTATTCAGAAATGTAGGCTTTGGTGCTACATTCAAGATCAGAGGGGAAAAATATCTGATTTTTTTCAACATATTACATTTCTTAACAAGTGGCGAGTGCAGTTCTAGAAGATGCAGCAATGAGTTTAGCAACATACTTATACAGTCAAACCTCGCATAACGAGTGTTTCGCTTAGCGAAAAACTCGCATAACGAGCGTTTCGCTTAGAGAAAAACTCGCATAACGAGCAAGTTTTTTGCTAAGCGGTCTGACTCGCATAATGAATTTTTCGCTATGCGAGTTGGACTTTTCTGTATGGAAAAACTCGCATAATGAGCGTTTCTATGGGGAAAACTCGCATAGCGAAAAAAATTGCTATGGGAGTTTTCCCCATAGAAACGCTCATTATGTGAGTTTTTCCATAGGGAAAAGTCCGAATCGCATAGTGAAAAATTCGTTATGTGAGTCTGACTCACTTAGCGAATTTTTCGTATAGAGAGCAGCCTCACAGAACGAATTAAATTCGTTATGCGAGGTATAACTGTACAACAATTCATTTTAAAACAGTTCTATACTGACATTAAAAACACAAAACGAGCATCTTTATTGATGGCTCAGGGACTAACAGTCTTCTACGATGGCTCACTCTTATTCCTAAGAAATACTTATAACTAGCTTGCAAATTAGCCAAACACTATGAAATATTTGCTATGTAAAACTAGTTTTTGGATGAACAGATTACTTTCTGATATTATTAAATGATGATAGACAGGCATGAAATTTAGTACTGGAGGATAAGGTTGTTAAATAGCAAACTAATGTAGATTAAGAAGGGAGGGCCGCAGTGCCGCCCCTTCAGATCAGGTCAAAATGCACTATAAATCAGCCCAGGTTTCCAACAAAGGGCAGCAATTGCAACATTCTGTCTCCAGGCCCACCTTCACTGTCTGTGATGTATTGAGCTTGAACCCAAAGATCTTCCAAATAATCCTTTATCCTCCAGCTGAAAGGCATCTCGTTGCCAGCATCTGCTGATACCTCAAAGTAATTTTGCACCAGAATCGTTTCAGTCTGGGAACTGGGCAAGACATAAATACTTATTTCAGTAAGCTAATAGTAGCCATAAGTAGAAATATTTTTTGGGGTGGAGGAAGGGTTATAATGACTGCCTTAAATCAAGATTAAAAAGCAATGAATACACGATGACATGAATAGAGGATATAGTTTGTCTGATGGCTACCTCACAAACATTGATAAACATCTGTTGGAGAGATGAAATTGTTTATATACTGGACCAAAAATACTTGTTATTTTAAATGGTTTAGTCCAGTGGTCTGCAAATAGTGGCTCTCCAGGTGTTTTGGACTTCAATTCCCAGAAGCCCAAGTCAGCACTACTGTTGATCGAGGCTTCTGGGAATTGAAGTCCAAAACACCTGGAGAGCCACTATTTGCAGACCAAGGGTTTAGTCTATTCTTTTGAAGGTTTGCATAAATGGATTGTATCTTCTGACAGACAAACTTGCCACACTGCTTCATATCAACTGAGCATGTGAAGAATCATGCTCAAATAGAATGAAAAACTATCTAATTCAACACTATTTCAAGAAGGAACAACCATATTACTAAGGGAAGTCATTAAGAGGGCATGAATGTAGCACATTCTCCCACCTGCTTGTCTTCCCTGCAACTTACAGAGTAGTACATCAAAGTTCAGTGACTTAGTTAGAACTTGTCCACCTTCTACTTATTTTGAGTTTAGCTCCTGCTTCAAAGAATATGGTGAGCTCTTTGTGAGACAGAAAGCTTTCATTTTATTTCAGAAGGAAGACAGCCACATTAGAACTTAGGAACAAATTAGGAGAATGTTTTGCAATTTACAATGGGCCACAAGTTGCAATAATTGTATGGAAAAATTAATCAAGTATGTTGAGACATTATTCAGGTACCTAAGAAGACAAAGCTGGGGGAAATATGCAACCCTGCCCTCTCCACTGTCTCAACTATTCTCTACCCTTTGCATTTGGATGAGGATTGTCTGCAGCAGAGAGCTTTCTTTACACCAAAATATTGTGTTATTCAGAATCCCTAAAAAAAATCCGAAATCTAAATTGTCTGGAAATCGAAAATAGAAAGAGATGGCTCTTTACTTAGGACAGCTGTCTTTTCCTTATACCTATGGCAGGACTGGAAAATTATAGCAAGGACACCAACTGCTGGTGATTAAAGCCAGCAAGTAGAGTGTAAAGACTACGTCCTTTAACAGTGTCTGAATGGCCACATGGTTCTCCCAAAAAGAGCATCATGCATCCTCAAGAGAAAATAATAGCAGATGTCTTTCATAAGCCATGTGACTGAGACATATTCAATCAAAGAATCATGGTCTATCATTGGTGTATGATGCCACTACAAATCATTCATTCATGTGGATCAGCTGGTAAGCATATTTTTAACACAACTTACCTGCTCTGACCCACAACATAAGGGATATTCAGAAGTTTTAGATCACTGAAGATGAACATCCACAGACTTTTCACACAATTTTCTGTTGTTGGTCTGACCAACAGGTCCAAGTTACAGTCTCTGTCAATGACAGACACCATATAAGCAAGAAATGGAGTCACTACATTCTGAAGCCGTTTCCACAGGGTGTGTCTGAAAGCATCAAAAGGGGGAGGGGAGAGACACCAGAAAGATACATGCAAAATAAGAAAGGCAGACAATATTGTAAGAACACTGCAGGTAACCCTACGTCTATTCACAAAATTCTAAAAAACAGCAATGTGCTGGTTAAAGAAGAATGTACAAATATGCCCTTTTGAGGGAGGAGATTGCCCTGGTTTTTATGTACTATTTAAGAAGAGAAAAATGTGGAGAATAGTAAGCTACTTTCCATTCTGACAGCCGGGGGGGGGGTACTAAAACTCCCTTTTGACGCACTCTGTAAATGGCTTCAATGAGTATTTGCTGCTCTAGAGTAACACTGAATGAAGAGACTAAACATCTATAAAATATTTTCAAAATTCTAGATATACAATCTTTTAGACCAAGAAGCTTAAAGTCAAATCATAGACTGGGACAAAGCAGTGACATGGGCCTCCTGATATAAGAGGGCAGCTAGAAGTTTTTTAATGCCTCCTTTTTGAAGGAAAACTGAAAACAGCTCTGACAAAAGCAAAAGGTCTAAATGGCCTCAATGTTTTATCTGCCCCAAGTTTCCCTCTGTCTCTCTGACTCTCTCTCCATGGTATTCTTCCTTACTCAAATTTTCTCTAACCTAAAATCCAAACTTTTATAACATTCCCACAACATTTTTAATTCAAATGGTTACAATATATAATCAGTTTAAACAACTATGTCTACCTGAATGTTCCTGCTTCCTGAAGTGCAGTAAGATTTGTTGCTTCCCGGAGAACCCACTCTTTCATGGCGTATGAATTTTCCTCTTGTTTCCTCAAAAGGTTTAACAGGCGGCTTTTAGTTATCTTTAGGAAGGAGGCTGAAAAAGCATAGAAAATGTACTAATTTAAATACCTTAGTTAAATTTCAAATGCTGAATACGGAAAGACAAGATGGAGAGAAAATTTTGTATCAACTTTTACATATTTTCTGCAATGATTGCCTTTCGCATGAAAGGAGCCTCATTCGGGCATCCCCTGAGCAGTGTTTCTCCAGCAAAAATCATTTCAACCCAGAACAATTTCTGACACAAAATTATTATTATTACCCAATGATGAGTTTCTGGTTTTCTTCTGGAAAATTGTTGCTCCGATGCCCCTTTTAAATCCCCTTTAAAACTGCTGAAAACTGCTGCCTGTGAGGGGAACAGCCACGGGTGAGGTGATCCTACCCGGGGGACAAGATCACCAGAAAAATTCTACTCGGCAAAAAGGGTTTTTGCGGAGAAAAAACTGACAACAAAGGGTAGAGAGCTCTCAATGGCCTCCTGCTGCTACGGCGGAAAGAAGAGAACTGAGGAAAGAGCGTGAAATGGCGCCTAAGGGATGGCGGTACGGTGAGAGGCCATTACATTCAAACTTTTATCCAATCAGCTTGAAAGCTCCGGTCACGGCACAAAACCCCCAAAAGTGGGGATTCACAGACTATACGAAGGAGAAAATCAGTTCTCTTGTCTCGTGACTCTTGTTGGTTTGTTGAAAGCTTTTTCAATGGCCAAAGATATGTTGTCCATTAGATAACCCCTACCATATTCCTTTTGACACTTCCAAAGACCTTAGGGAAGACACATCTTGCCTTTTACTTCCTACTGTGTCCACCCAACTAAAGCTACAAAGAAATGCAAAGAGAGCTGGATGTAATCTTACAACTTTAGAAAACATTTCTAAATATTTTTGATTCCTCCGTGTTTGACAGTACAGAATTTCTATACTGCATTTTTTAAAACATCAAAGCCATTTTCAATAAAAATGATAACCATCAATGTTGGGTTCATGCCCTGTGGGTAATACTATGTGGACATATTCTAGGAAACACTTGAACTCAAACATCTCCTACTTTATAGAATTAAATGATTGAGATCATTCATACCTTTCATATCATCTTCATCAGACAGGAGACTGAGAAGAACTTCGATTCTTTTGGTGCTACGACTGGTGCTCTCATTTTGATCCCTTAGCATTCCCACAGCACTTTGCACACAGCTCCTTACAAGGATAGTGGTGTCCAAGATTTCATTCTTACCAAGCAGGTTGGGAGGAGGGGGGAGAAGTCTGTTAGTTTTCTGAACAAGTGAAGACCAAAGCAGATTTCCCTTTGAAATCAGGAATCGACATTACCAACTACAGACAAGTTGCTTACCTGAAACTATAGTGAATTCATACAAATGGGCTATTCCTGTTCATGCACAGACAACTCAGGACCTTCCAGAGCCTTCAAGAAGCTTTAAACTCTACCTGCTCCCTTGGTGTGTACAATTTCCTCAGTTCAACTGCTACTGCTGCTTAACGTGAGCAATGTGTGACAGACAGAGGGGAGGTTGGGTAGGACGTGTGAATTCACAGGTGACCACTTGAAGAACTTCAGTTACAGAAAAGCAATCAGTCCATCTTCATTGTGTTCATTGTGGACCCTGTGATTCACACAAATGGGTGTGTAACAAGCTCACGAACTGGATGATGGGCTGTCACTGAAGTATTGTTTATAGCATTGTTTGACTGAAGGTGAAATCTGCTTTTCCTCTGAAATCCAACTTGTAGTGTCTGACAAAGGTAAATGATTTAGACCAGGTGGCTTCTTTACAAATGTTAAGTCAGGTTAAGACCTTGAAAGAATGCAGAGGCTGTAGATACAGTCCTGACAGAATGGGTTAAGAAATCTGGAGGAGTCTTTTTAGCAACTTGGTATGCTAGTCCAATAGTAGTTACCAGTTGTTTAGAAATTATTTGAGAATAGATAGGTAAGTCCTTTTTAGGTCCATCATAGGGAAAATTGAAAGACATAACAATAGTTTTATTCTGTGTGACGTAGAATGTAAGAGCTTTCCCAGTCTGTAGATGGGTTCTGCTGAAAGATGGGAAGGACAAACAATTGAGTCTTATGGAAAGTTGAGACACTTCTGTGTAGAAAGAAGATGTTTGCATGGAGGACAACTTTGTTCTTGTGAAACTGAACATATGGAGGATCACAGCAAAGAGTAGTGAACTCACTCACCCTTCTGGTTGATGTGACAACTACTAAAATGCAGTTTTGAAAGTGAGCAAAGAGAATCTTATGGTAGCTAAAGGTTTGAAAGTAGGATGCATGAATGACTGTAAAACCAATGATAAAGGCAATTGTAAACATGGTCGCATATTTTTTAGAGTCCCTTGAGGAAATTTTTTAAATTTGTATTCCTGAAAAACAATTTTGCACTGGAGTCCTTTCTTCCACTTATGAGCATATTTTTCTTTGTAGATGGTTTCCCAGATTCAAGAAGGATTCTAGCCATTTTCAGACAGTCCTCCAAGCAGGGAGTTTTAGGGTGTCCACATCTAGATGTAGCATCTCCTGGTTGTGAATGGTTAAAAGTTTTGGAACCTTTTGCAGATGAATATACAGTAAAACCCCAATTTACAAATGCCCCCACTTATGAATAATTTGACTTACGAATTGGTTCTGCAATGAAATCCATGCCTCGAGTTACAAACATGCTCCAATTTATGAATTAATTCTTTTTCCCCTATGGGTTTGCTTCAGGCTACATAGTCTGATTCCCCAGAAGGCATTGCACCCATGCAGCCTTTCTGAGCCATGTAGATGGCAGTGGAGTGTTTGAAGTGATTTCTTTATCTGGAGTTTTGGCGCCAAAATGGCTGCCGGTTGCTGTTTCTTGCTGAGTTTCTGTCCATTTTCAAAGCTTCTTTAACGTAAGGAACAGCATTTTTGCTTATGCATGCTTTCCTTTCAATGCTGCTGTTGTTTTGGGATGGCTTGATTGATTTTTGGAGGGGATTTTGATTTTTGGAGGGGTGGTGGTGGGGCTTTTTCTTTATCTGAATGGAGATGGCTTGAATTATGAACAAATTCGACGTACAGACAAGGCCATGGAACTGATTTTATTCGTAACTCAAGGTTTTACTGTATTCTCCACATTCTTAGAAGTGAGGTGAGCTGTAGTTGTCAAGGCTACCATGAAGCTATGAGTAATGTGTTTCTATTTTATTGAGTGAGTCTTGCTACCATTTGGTATACTAGCTGAAGAGGTGGAAACAGTTATGGAGACTCCCTGGACCAATCTATTAGGAACGCATACTCCAGATAAGTAATTCCAATGCCGAATCTTGAGCAATACTTTCACTCTTCCTATCGATGTGTGATACAAAGAGGTCTATGAATGTGACACCCCATGCTTTGATAATTTTGTTGTAAATTCCAGGTGCAAGTTCCCACTTGTACGTCTGGCAAGTTTTCCTGCTGAGCAGATCCACAAAGCAATTGCCCACCCCTGGCAGATGGACTGCAAGTGGGAATACATGAGGAAGAGACAGAAAATATTTACAAGAATGATCACTGAGGAACGCGCTCTGAATGGTAAGTTACTAACACTGTTGTGGTAGAAAAAAGTGAGGCAACTGCCGAGTGAAATTGCAAGCGCTGAGGGAATAGGTGGAGCTTAAAGCTTATTCAAGGCTCTGGAAGGTTCCAGGTTGTCTGAACATGTACATAAATTAACCCATTTGTGTGAATCAGAGGAACTATGATGAAGCATGCCTAGCAGGCAGCATTAGAGACAAGGGTATGAGATTCCTAATATAGCCAATAACTACATCTTTTAGCTGGGTCAAAAAAATAGGTTTTGTTGTTCAGTCGCACAGTCGATTCCGACCCTCTGCGACCCCATGGACCATTGCCCGCCAGGCACTCCTGTCCTCCACCATCCCCCTCAACTCACTGAGCTCTGTGCCCATTGTCTCCACAATACCATCTAACCATCTCATCTTGGGCCGTCCCCTTCTTCTTTTGCCCTCGACCCTTCCAAGCATCAAGGCTTTCTCAAGTGAATCCTCTCTTCTCATTTGATGTCCAAAGTACTTTAGCTTCATCTTTACAATTTGACTTTCTAAGGAGCATTCTGGGTTTATTTCTTCTAAGATTGACCTATTTGTTCTCCTCGCTGTCCAGGGGACTCTCAAAACTCTCCTCCAACACCACATCTCAAAGGCATCTATTCTTCTGCGCTCAGCTTTCCTAATGGTCCAGCTCTCACAACCATACATTGCCACAGGGAGTACCATTGCTTTGACAATACGAATTTTTGTTTTCAATATGATGTCTCTACTTTTCATTATACTCCCCAAGTTTCTCATTGCTTGCCTCCCAAGAATCAATCGCCTTTTTATTTCATGGCTGCAATCCCCATCTGCAGTGAGTTTTGATCCCAAGAAAGTAAAATCTGTCACGGCTTCTACTTCTTCCCCATTTATTTTCCATGGACTGATAGGGCCTGTTGCCATTATCTTTGTTTTCTTGATATTGAGTCTCAAGCCAGCCTTTTCACTTTCTTCTTTCAACCTAATCAGGAGCTTCTTTAGGTCCTCCTCACTTTCAGCCATTAGGGTGGTATCGTCTGCATATCTCAAATTGTTGATGTTTCTCCCAGCAATTTTGATCCCAAATTGTGATTCCTCCATCCCTGCATTGCGCATTATGTGCTCTGTGTATAAGTTGAATAAGCAGGGTGACAAAATGCAGCCTTGTCTTACTCCTTTTCCTATTCCAAACCACTCTGTCATTCCGTATTCTGTCCTAACTGTTGCTTCTTGCTTCATGTACAAAATAGGTAGCAAAAAACAAATGGAATTGTCATATTGAACAGTGATGTTGTACAACTATAAACCTGTAAATGGTTGATTGGTAATGGCATTGGCTCTTGCTAAAAGTACTGTACAGAAAAAGTTAAGGAAATAATGAAAGTAGCAAAGTTGTTGAGCGTACAGACTTCTAACAATCACAGGTATGAAGAATGAGTGTACTTAGGGTAAACAGATATATGAGAGCATGTATTGGGTCAGAATGAATGGGGGAAATTGCCTTGGTAAAAGTGCAGGGAAAGAAAGCGAAGACTACCAGGAGCAGGCAGAAACAGAATGTTAGAGAAAAGAGGACATTCATTTGCATATTGGACTGGGATTGGTCGAGAGTGATTGATTGATGGGGAAGGTACTGGAGAACCCTGAGGAGGAGGAGAAGAAAATGGAGGGGTTTTGAAAATGGCTGTCATCCTGGAATCATCCAGTTCAGTAGGGGTAAGAAGGCTCCCCTAGAATAGTAAGATACACTAGTATCTCGGATAACGATGAGACTTGGTTCCACAAATCTCGTCATTATCCAGTTTTTAACGTTGTGCGATACATTGATCGCACAACATTAAAAAAAGCCCTGTTTCCCTGGAGGCTGCAGCAAGCCAGAACGTCGGGATTTGAACCCTGACGTTTTGGCTTGCTGCACTTGCTAAGGAGAGCGGGGAAGCCCAGAAACAGCTTGGATCGGGTCTTCCCACCTCCCCGGACCCAGCAGGGGGGGTGTCACGGAGCCCAAAATTGGTAAATCTTGGTGCAAATCTTCCCCCCAAATTTGTCGTCATTATGCAGGTTTAGCGTTATTCACTTCAATCGTTATCTGGGGTATTACTGTAGGTTGTTATTTTACCAGTGTGTGGGTACATTGCAGAACTGTCTTGCCTGCAATTTTTTATTAATATTTGATGAAGCTGCCTTTCATCCCCTCCTTTTTAAAATCTGACTGTTCCTGTTTGTAATTATCTCAGTGTTTTTATTATAAACCTTTTTTTTAAATCAAGGCCTTGTGTTTGTTTCCTCACACAAGGAAGCTTGTTTTTTAGTTTACCCATACCACGTGTTCTCAACATTTTCCCGCCGGGGGCTGGATTCCACCCTTAGACTACTGCTGGTGAATGGCAGGTCAGTTTGTAATACCCCCCCCCCCCGTTCTCTTAGATTCAATTTTGCGGAAGTGGACTGACCTGGCATGCATCACCAAAACTTGGCTGACACTGGAGGACGATGTTCCTCCGTCAGACATGTGTCTAGCCAGGTTCAGTATTTGGCACCAGCCTAGGGGTAGGGAAGGTGTGGTGGCACCACCATTGTAGCCAAAGAGTCATTGGGAGTCGCAAGAGCCATGGCTCCGCAAATACCAGGTTGTGAGGCCCTGCTCCTTCCACTGGGCCTTAAGGGTCAGTTGGGAATCTTGCTCATGTACTGGCCCCCTTGCAGCATAGCAGATTCCCTGCCTGAGCTCCTTGAGGCCATCACAATGCTGAAACTGGACTCATGGTTCTGGTGGACTTCAATTTGTCTTTGTAGGCCAAATTTGCCACCCCCTGGGCAGGGCTCAGAATGCCAGTGGTGGCACCTGTCCCCACAGCAGCCTCTTTGCCCTGGCTGCTAGGAAGTCCGGGGGCGGCGGCGAAATCCTATTTATTGTGAAATTTTGCCGCCCCAAAAAAGTGCCACCCGGGGCACACACACACCCCATGCCACTGGCTCCCTTGATCTTTTAACTGTTGGGTAATTTTTGTAGTACTTTTAATTAGGTTCTTATGGGTTTTAAGTTTTAGACTGTGTTGTTGATTTTAACTTTGTGAGCCATCCAGAGTCGTTTTGAGTTGGGCGGCTATATAAATTCGACAAAATAATAAATAAATAAATAAATGTGTCCCCTTGGAACCAGGGGTTAGGGGATTTTTTTTTGGGGGGGGGGCTCCTATGCTGTCACAGGTATATGGGATATTTTAAATCTGTTAATATAAGTACCAACAAAGTCTCTGAGCAAGTAGTAGTTGACTAAAACCAGTGGTTAGGCAGAAGTAGGTAAGACAGACACTTAAGACATCTTGCCTTGAGATGTTAGATTGGTGGATATGGACAGGTAGCAAACATTTTTTAAAATGGAGGGACTGCAATACAGACTAGTTAGCTATAGACACATGTATACTGAGTGGATTGGTTCAAGGAGGCTGTTGGTTCATGCTTAAATTGAAAGTAGGAAGGGACTCATGTCCTCCTGGTTATTCTGCCTTCTAAAACAACAGTAGGGAAAGGCCGCCCTTGCTCGAAAGCCAGATGTATCCGACTCTAGAGTTCAGTGCTCATCTCTGCAGACATTTCCGTGGACATGTGGCAGGCATGCCTCGACACCGGAATGCACAGAACGCTGTTTACCTTCCCACCAATGTGTTTCTATTTATCTACTTGCAATTTCTTGCTTTCAAATTGCTAGGTTGGCAGAAGCCGTGACAGAGATGGGAGCCCATTCCGTCATTCAGTACTCGGGTATCAAACTGCTAACCTGCCACCTTCCAGTCAGCATCTTAACCACTTGAGCTAATGCCGTAGGACTAAGGGACAAAAAGACAGTTCCTCAACTCTGATCATTCAAATACTGAAAAAAGGCTCTTAATTATAAATGTTTACTGCTAAGGGGAAAAATGTGATTCATTCCAAGGCCAAACTATGACGTGCTTTACTTTTTCACCAAGATTTAACAAACAGATTTGTTAAAATGGAATGGACTAGAACTCACAGCCAGCGTTCCTGGTCTATGTGCTGATGATGACTCTATCTCCATATCCTCATCCTTTTCTTCCACTGCTGTAACAATACAGAAGGTCTCTTTTAGGAATGCTGGTTGCAAATTATTAACATAAAAAGTTAATTATTAAAATTCTTACATTTAACTTTCTCTGCAGATTTCCCCATGTCTTCAGAAAATAGTTCGCTGATGGTGACACTTCTCAGTGCGGTTACATCAGAAATCATATCCCTGGAACTCCTTAGATCATCGATGTGCAGAGATTGCCACAGCCCTGACACAAATAGGATGGTGAAATGTAAGAGAGTGTAAGAACAGCATGTAGCCTTGAGTTTAAAATTCTATAAACAATACAGTTTGAAATCTATGGGTGGTTTATAGAAGAATAAAGCAAAGAGCTTATAGTAGTTTATGTTAGTAAGGTAACTACAGAGTTTGGGATGGGGGTGGTGGTGATCTAATATATAGTTCTCCTTTTCAGATACAGTGGTACCTCTCTTAAAGACCCTAATGCGTTCCACAGGACTGCTCTTTAAGTGAGTTTGCTCTTTAAGTGAAACACCATTGTAAGTGACCAATTGTGACTTCTGGCAGGGGGATTGTGAACCCCAATTTAGTTGTTAAGCGAATTTTTGTTTGGTTTTAGTTGTTAAGTGAGGCGACCATTCAGAGGAAATTCTGCTCTTTAAGCGAGTTAGTCTCTACGTGAGGTGCTCTTTATGTGGTTTTACTGTATTTCTAAAGCTATTTTAGAAAACAGAGGGGGAAATGTTGTATTTCTAGTAGCACAAAACACAAGGATCCATTTGAAAATGGGTTTTGTTAAACTAATAAGTAGTTTATGAACTTTGGCACTGGATGGGGCTTTTTTGCTCCAGACAGACCCGGTGCATAATCTGGGGGTTCTCCTGGACTAACAATTCCTGCTCGAGGAGCAGGGGGCAGTCATAGCCAGAAGAGTTTTGCTCAAGTTCGAGTGATTTGCCAGTTATGCCTGTTCCTGGGCCAGGAATCCTCACCTCCCAGTTAGATTATTACAATGTGCTCTACATGGGGCTGCCCTTGATGACCATTCGGAGGCTGTAGCTGGTGCAGAATGTGGCGGCCCACGGGGTGATGGGGTATGGTCGCTATGACCACGCCTCACTCTTGCTGCGGGAGCTGCATTGGCTATCAGTGTGTCTCCAGTTGCAACTCAAGGTGCTGTTTATTACTTTTAAAGCCCTACATGGTAGTGGATCAGGTTACTTAAGAGACCGCATCAACCCAAGGATAGCTGTTCATCCCACTAGAGTCAACCAGAGGGGCTCTCTAAGGGTACCAACTGCTAAAGAAGCTCACCTCTCTAGCACTAGACAGAGGGCCATTTCAGTGGCCACTCCCGCCCTTTGGAACCTCCCGCCGACTGACCTCTGCCTCTAATCAGAATTGTTAGCATTCAGGAAAGGCCAGAAGACCTGGCTGGCCCAGCGGGTGTGAGGTACCACGATGGGAGCAGCCCCACCCCCATATGACTACTCTAAATAACTTGCCATCAGGGGTTTTTAGTTTGACTATTTTAAGGATGTTTTAATAAGGTGTATTTTACTGTGATTGTCATTTTTGTTGACTGTAAGCCGCCCTGAGTCACCATGGCAAGTGGGCGGCGACACAAGTCTAAACAACAGCAACATTATTCATTTCAATAATATTTACACAGGTGGAGATATTTTTAGTTTTGTACATAAATTACATTACATTCTACAGTAATACCTTGGATAACATTAAGACTTGGTTCCACAAGTCTTAATGTTATCTGATTTTTAGCCTTATCTGATAAGGCTATTAGATAACGTTATCAGATAACGTTAAAATCCTATGCAGATGACTCAGATAACGTTAACTCCATAGAGGTACATTGTAAACAACACAGACTTCAAGAAAAAGTCAAGGAAACATGCTGGAACCTTAAAGAACTTGGGGAACTTGGAAGCAAGAAGGATCAGTACTGACGAGAAACCCGCCCTCACGTTTGACTTAAAGAACAAATTAACATCATTTGTGAGAGAAGAAAATTTGAACCCATCGTGCTATGTGGCTTGTAAATATGACAATCTATGGTACTTTGGAATCATAACTGAAGTGAACAAAGAAGAAGGTGATGTGACAGTTCAGTTTTTACATCCTGCAGGGCCATCCCCATCATTTTATTCGTCTAAGCGAGAGAACATTTGCGCTGTGCCTATACCTCATGTACTCTCAATTGTTGATCCTCCTGACACTTCAACTGGAAGGACCTACAGGTTTTCTGAAAAATGTATGAGGTCAATTGAAGAGAAAATGTCAAACCTCCATTAAATTTGTTACTGTAGAAGTTGAAGAATGTAAATATTGGAAATATCAAATACATTGGTATGTTTCCAGACCTTATCGTTTCTTTATGTTGTTGAGTTAGTCTAAAATTAAGTTATTGAAGAAGACAATTCTGGTTAAAATATTATGTTATCAACTGATGATAAAATAGGTAGTTGTCCAATCTTCATAATAGTCTAAACCTAGAGAATTTTAATCCCTTAAAATCCTTATTACTCAGTAAAATCGGTGGATAAAACAATTTAAAAAACTAATATATAACATAATGAAACACAACAAAGGTATCAAAACCCCATCAATTTTTTTTCTGCATTTGATAGCCCATTTAGTAAGGATCATTTTGAAAATTTTTTTTTGTGATTATCACATACCCTTTTGTGATATGGAATTTTACGCTGACCTATGTTTTGGCTTTTAAAAAATACAAAGATGTAAACGAAAATATTTTTCCAGACTTAGTAGGTTTTCTTAGAGGTTTTATGTATTTTTTTCTAGAATCCTCATTTTCTGAAGAAAAAGACTACAAACTTTCATCAAGATTGGATGGTAAATAAAAAAGTTATAAATTATTTTCAAAATGTCAGTGACCTTCATTTCGCGACATCCGTTGGTTACAATTGCCAAAAATGCAAAACTTCAAAAGCCTATAAAATGGAAACGAAGTGAGCTAGAGTGTTAAAATTTGGCATGGGTACTTATCTTTGTGGGTAGAACAAATAAGCCAAGTTTCACCAAAATCTGAGATGTTGGGTGAGAAAGTTAATTTTTTTTGGTTGAATTGATATGGAATGACCCATTGGGGGGGCCCAGGCCTTAGTTTGGGCACCACTTCTTTAGGGGAACAAAACCATACAGCATTTTGAAACTTTTTAAAACTTTATAAAGTGCTTGTTTTAAACGTAAAAGCACAACTCTACATTGCAAAAACATGACAAACACCCTGACTTTAGGGGAACAAAATGCTCCCAGGACACTCCCTCCCTCCCTCTGGGCCTGCCATCTCGCCGGAGGAGAAGACCAGCAGCTGCAGGCGGTGAGGCGATGCTCCCGCCCCCCCCTCCAAGCTCGGTCATCTCGGCCCGGAGGCCGTTAAAGGCTCATTGGCTGCGGGCAGTGAGAGGATGCTCCCGCCCTCTCTCCGGGCCCACCATCTTACTGGAGGAGAAAACCAACACCTGCAGGTGGTGAGGCGATGCTCCCACCCCACCTCTGGGCCCTGTCATCTCAGCAGGAGGCCGATAAAGGCTCATCGGCTGCGGGCGGTGAGAGGATGCTCCCACCCTCCCTCTGGGCCTGCCATCTCGCCGGAGGAGCAGACCAGCAGCTGCAGGCGGTGAGGTGACGCTCCCGCCCCCTGGCCCCGTCATCTCAGCCTGGAGGCCAATAAAGGCTCATTGGCTGCGGGCAGTGAGAGGACGCTCCTGCCCTCTCTCTGGGCCTGCCATCTCGCCGGAGCAGACCAGTAGCTGCGGGCGGTGAGGCGCTGCTCCTGCCCCCCCCTCCGGGCCCTGTCATCTTGGCCTGGAGGCCGATAAAAGCTCGTCGGCTGCGGGCAGTGAGAGGACGCTCCTGCCTTCCCTCCGGGCCTGCCATCTCGCCAGAGGAGAAGACCAGCAGCTGCGGATGGTGAGGTGACGCTCCCGCACCCTCTCCAGGCCCCGTCATCTTGGCCCAGAGGAGAAGACTGTCATTAGTTGAGAGGACATGGTATCTATGATATCTGATTATGTTGTTATGTATTACTGGACTGAATTTCTTGTTATTATATTGCTATATTGTTATATGTTACATCGTATTTTGGGATTCTATCTCTACATTGTATTGCTGGATTCTACAGTTATATTATTGCTTGATTGCATTGCCACATTGTTTGCATTATTATTGTATTCTATTGGTTGATTGTATTCTGTTTTGTACACCGCCCTGAGTTGGTTGCATCAAGTAGGGCAGTACAGAGATCCAATAAATAAATAAATAAATAAATAAATAAAACCATACAGCATTTTTAAGCTTTTGAAAACTTTATAAAGTGCTGTGTTAAAATATCTGCTCTCTCTTTTTGCTGACAAATGTTTTTTTCAATGCTGCTATGGCACACCAGAAAAACTAGGTGAGCAGAAGAAAACAAATTTTAGTTTGTGTACTGTGCTGTAGTGCACTGACCTTCCAAGATCACCAAGACATGGGGGGGGGGAGGGGACTCTTTCAATATGTCCTGACTCCATTTTAAAAGCTAAGAGGGATGGAAACAAGCCCCAAATGGATGACAACATTTATCATCATGCAGAGTGGCGATGTGGAGCCATGTGCACAGGAATCAATTTTAAAAGCTTAACAGCATGGGTGCCCAAACTTTTCAGGCCACAGGCCAGTCACATGGTTCATTGGTGCCCAAACTACAGCCCGTGGCTTGCTACCTGGTTGCATACACATACTGCAAAGCATATGTGTATTATGTTGAAAGTATATTCATAAACAAAGTTGAATAGTTCTAGATTTTGCACAGTACAGTCAAACCTCACTTAACGAGCATTTTGCTTAACAAAAAACTTGCATAACAAGCAGGTTTTTCAAAAAGCGATCTGACTCACACAATGAAAATTTTCGCTATGCGAGTCGGACTTTCCCTATAGAAAAACTTGCATAATGAGCATTTCTACGGGGAAAACTCGCATAACGCAAAATTTTCGCGATGCAAGTTTTTCCATAGAAATGCTTGCTATCCAAGTTTTTCCATAGGAATTTTCGCTATGCAAAAAAAACTCGCATAGCGAGCAGCCTTGCAGAACAAATCATTTTCTTTATGCGAGGTATGACTGTATAATTTAACTTCTCTGGTGTTTTTTTTAAAATATTTAAAACCAGCACCTGATAGTTTGCTTTTCCACCCATTTAGTACCTTTGATGAGAGGACTTAGCAATCCTTCCATAAGAACAATACAACTTATTGTATTTTTAAATATTCTAATCACCACAATAAGGTTTTAATAAATATTTAAGACACATCGTAGAATTTTTTTTTGCATGGAAGATAACTGTGCTGCTGGCCTCATTAGCTAGTACAGTACATTTGTTCTTTATCATCTTCAATGCATATATGGCTCTGAGCCAGAGCCCATATGGTATCACACTGGATTTGAAAGAGAAAACAAGATGTTTTAATCAGTTATGAAGTTCAGTGGAGTCTGGAGAGGAAGTGTTCTACAACACATTTGGGTAAGCTTGGAGCTCCTCAGAATAAACACCAAATATAGCTACAGGGAAAAAAAGGGTTGTACAGTAATAACTCGAATAACAATTGCATTGGATTGCTGAAATCGCATAACGATGTAATTTTATTTTTACTAATTTGCATCGGATAATGATCTGTTAGCGTTATCCGATGCAATCGTTCATAGCTGCAGGGTGGCTGGAAAGTCGAACGGGGGCTCCCTGTTCGGCTTCCCAGCCACCCCACAGCTGCAGAGGCAGGGGACGGCTGGAAAGCTGACCGGGGGCTCCCCCGTTGGCTTCCCCAGTCACCCCGCAGCTGTGGATTGGGTCCCTTCACTTCCCCAGAGCCGACAGGGACAGCCAGAAATGGGTGAAATGTTGTGCATCACACATTAAAAACCAGATAATGATGAGACTTGTGGAACCAAGTCTCATCATTATGTGAGGTACAGTACTAGTGTATATTAATGTTTAGATGTTTGGAAAAATGCTTTCAGCAGCATCTTCCCAGCAAACACAGGTCAATGAAATGAAATACATGTATAGGTGTAAAAGTGTTACAGATTAAGTCTAAATGAAATATGCAAGGTCCACATCCTATACTAAGATACTGTCCATGAAGAAATTGATGGTTTTTGAATTGGTCCTCTATTAAGCAGGCTTTGTTCTGTACTGAGGCAGAATTCATGTTTGTATCTTTTAATTTAAATGAAGTCACAAGAACTTACTACAGCACTGTAATTTATATACCCTCTAAAACTGATGAGAGGCTATCCTTTTACTGAACCTCTGGTTGCAGTAATGCCAAATGCTTTTTTTGTTTTGATTTAGCAGTTCTAACAACACTCCTAAATTGTTGAAAACCTCTTTTCCCTTCTGTAGCCCAATATGAAACCACACATACCCCCATGAAATCCAACATAGGTATTTCCTCCTTTAAATCGGGACAGCTTAGTGATGAAGAACACAAACACTGAGCCTTCACTCAGATCTATTTCGTTGATTTTGTTAACAGCTGAATACCTGCAGAGGAAAAGAAAAAGGGTTTACAATTTCCATGCATTGTTGGAGAAGACTGATTGCCTGCCCTTCTAACATAACCAGCTCCCACAAAGTCAACATTTTCCATTTAATGGCTTCATAGTAAGTTACACTAGAATAAGTCCATTGAATCAGTGGGGATTTAGTAAGTTAGCTCCTCTATAAGTTCCAGTGATTCAAATGGGTTTAATTGAGCTGTGATTTAGGGTGCACTTAAGCGGGTGATTTATCTTTTGGCATGGCCTTGTTCCATCTATTTTCTGAGGTACATGAAGTATTAGTACTTTCTTTTACTATCTGAACATTTTTAGATGATTGGCAGGAGCTATTGGTTTTTAGTTCAGGAAGAATCACTCCATTTTAGTTCTATTTCCAGCATGTGCGACGGCCACTATCAACCAAAGCAACACTGCTAGGTGTTTCCCCAACAACTCAGTGTTAACAAATGTAAAAATATCCAACTTCCCCTTGCTCCCTGTGGAGGGAGAAACAGAAGAAAGCAAAGAAAGTGAGGATATACCATATTTGCTGACATATAAGATGCAATGGAATATAAGACGCACCCTGTTATTACCAAAATAGCCAACTATAGGCCACTATATACAGTACAAGACACCATTTTTTCAGTGTACTTGGGGGGAGGGGGAGTAGATCTTATACGCCAGCAAATAGGGTATGTTTCTTTACATTCCAGTGCTATGTCACTTCAGTAGAAAGCCAATAAAGTGATATATAACTTACGAATATAAATACACTTAAAAATCCAGCTTCCCCCACAGACCCCTGGGAAGGAAACAAGAGAGGGAATGCAGGGATATAAGAGACAGAGAGAAAGGGAACAGACGAAATAGGGTCATGTTAAGATGTCCTTTCTGAAACTGTCAAATCCTCCCATAATCCTTGATTATTTCAAACATCAGACCATATTTTTAAGCAACTCTGCTTAGCCTCATCCAGCCTGTTTAACTGCTCTCTTACTTTAGCATAATTCATCACAAATCATGTATGCCTATTTGAGCCAATAGAACTTATGGTAGAGTTGACGCAACAAATTCCCATTTAATTTATTTGGCTTACTCTAGTGCAGGCATGCCCAAACTACGGCCCGTGGGCCGGATCCGGCCCACCAGGCCATTTCATCCGGCCCCCGACATGGTATAGGAACTCTTATAATTTTATTTTATTTAAAAAAAATTTTTTTTTGCGGACTTTTTTTTTGCGGAGGGATCACAAATCAGTGAAAGACAGTGATTTGCCTAGTTCCTTCCTTCTCCTGCTTAGTACTAGGACTTCTGCCGAATCTACTTTAGAATTGCTGAATCCCTCCGCCTAGGTATTTTGGCTGTTAAGAGTGGAGAGAGAGAGAGAGACTGAGGCCATCCGGGAGCTAAAAGTAACTGTCCACCATTTTGTCTTAGCCTTCCGCTTATTCAGGGCTGGGGGGGGGAGAATGGTTTCTTCTGGGAGAGGCAGAAAGAGGTGTGTGTGTGTTTGTGTGTGTGTGTGTGTGTGTGTGAGAGAGAGAGAGAGAGAGAGAGAGAGAGAGAGAGATGTGTGTGTGTGTGTCCAGGATTACAAGCAGTTTCTTCTGGGAGAGGGAGAAAGAGGCGTGTGGGGGGGGAGAGAAAGAGGTGTGGGGGGGAGAGAAAGAGGTGTGTGTGTGTGTGTCTCCCGACCTCCCTAGAGCTGATGCGCACTAATTTTGAACTTCCCCCACCCTCTTTTAGGCTGCAGCAAGCCAGAATGTCGGGATTCAAATCCTGACATTTTGCCTTGCTGCAGCCTCCAGGGAGGTGGGAGAACTTTGGAAACAGCTTGGATCGGGTCTGCCCACCTCCCTGGACCCGGTGGGGGGGTCAGAGACCCCAAAATTGATTTAAAAAAGTCCATTTTTTTTACCAATTTTGGGGTTTCTGACCCCCCCGCTGGGTCCAGGGAGGTGTGGGGACCCGATCCAAGCTGTTTCTGGGCTTCCCCGACGTCCTGAGCCAGTGCAGCAAGCCGGAATGTCGGGATTCGAACTCTGACATTCTGGCTTGTTGCACTGGCTCAGGATGTCGGGGAGGGGCGTGGTTTGGATGGCGTAGGGAAGAGCACAAATTTTCTCTGCTCCGTCTTCTTTCAATGAGGTTCCAATGAGACTTTAGAAATATAACTGGAAAGAAATATACAAACGGTTTCCTATTATCGAAAGAGACTGGCAGCAACATAAAAAGAGAATAACGAAGAGCGGGACACAGAAGGTTTTTGCTCCGAGCGGAGAGGAGACTGGGGCCTCGGAAGAGGTCTCGTCGTGAATCACTGTTCGTAGAGCTGATTCGAGTGTCGGAGCTGTGTTGCAAAAAATTCCAAGTACGCCTGTGGAGTCTGGGGAGATTGTCTGTGGAGATCGGAAGATCAGGCGGCTGGGGTTAGAAGCAAGCAAGCGGCCCCCCTCGTCATCACGGAAGAGCGGTTTGTAACGATTAGACTACTATGTGTATTGTGAATACACAAAAGAAGGATTAAACAAACAGTGGTGAATCTTTGAAGTGTCGAGGTGTTTGCTGAATTGGTGGAAGAGGAGAGAGCGGCTTTTTGAGGTGAATAAAGAAAAGAGGCTTCGCTCTTTGCGTTGCTCTGAAGAGTTCTTTTTGGGGTGAGAGAGGAGGAGGCTTATTAAAAAGACCTGGGACCTATTTCTGCCTCTTTTCTCATATATAGTTATTTTGGAAATAAGGAATTGGAATAAAGAACATTGACTAACTTTGCCTTTACTTGATTAAAAGTGGTAAATCGCTTTTGGAACTTAAAAAAGGGAAAAAGACACTTGGACACTTGGACTTAAAATGGCGGAGGAGATTGAGACCTATAAGAAAAATTGAAATTGAACAATATAATAACTGTACGGTTGGAATATCGTTTTATTTTTATTTAAATTGTTCTTTGTATACTTGGAAATAACCGTTGAATCATTTTCTCACCTCAGTACATATAAGGAACTGTTTGTTAAGTTTTTCCTGAGAATATATTTCGTTCCCCCCTCCTCCCCCTCACATCTCCTTATTATCGGAGTTGATTTAAAGGACTTTCGAACTTTCTTTAAAGGACTTTCGAACTCTCCTTAATAGAAATACGGTGAAATTAGGCTGTTTATAATCGTCACACTCAAGGAGCCTTGTTTAAGCGCGTTTTTGTGAGTGAAAGTGACTTACAGACATTGGACATTAGAAGTGGGAGAGAAAGAAACTTTGTATAAAATGGCGAATGAGATCGGGATTTAAAATGAACAGCAGGGAAAGAAGCACAGCAGTTTTCTCATCCTCCAGTTTTGAACAGCGACCTAATATATCAAAATAGTTTATGTTTCTTTCTTCATCTCCTATTCTCTCATCTTATTTTCATAATATATATTGGGATAGATAATTAAGACTGGAACACAATAGATTTTTACAAGAAATTGTTTGAGAGGCACCTTTAGAGAAACTAATTTGCTTCCCTCATCCCTCCCATACCTACATCCCTATATTACTGTTCTTCTTTCTCACTCCTCCCCCCTTTCTATTGGGATACCACGACAGTTAAATACGACCTCCATTTTATATTGCTTGAGTTAATTTTTAAAATTAATTAGTAGAGGAGGTGGGGGGGAGGGAGAGGAAGGAGGGGAAAAAAAGAGAGACTAGTTTTGTTATTAGTGATTAATTACTGTTAGTATTAGTATTAGCAATTATATATAGATAACACCTGAGATATTGAATTTAGCCTTTTTTTCTCTTTTGTCCTTTCTTTTCTCTTTCCTTCACTTTTTCTCAACTTGAATAAGCTAATAAGGTTGTCATTGAAGCAAATAAGAGTCCTTAGCATTATTCTTCTACTTTTTTATATAATATATATTGTATAGAGATACTGGTTAAACTGCTGATAATTAACTCGAAAAGAGAAAAGGGAAAAGGAGAGGGTAGAAGGGGGAGGGAGGAGGGAGAGTAATTAAAAAAAGAGATTAATTCGTTATTAGTGGTTAATTACTATTAGTTATTACCATTAGCAATTATATATAGATATCACCTGAGATATTGAATATAGTTTTTTTCTTTTTTTTTTCTTTTCTTTTCCCTTTCCTTCACTTTCTCTCAATTTGAATAAGTTAATAAGGTTGTTATTGAAGCAAATAAGAGTTCTTAGCATTATTTTTCTACTTTCTTATATATTATATATTGTATAGAGATATTGATAAGGCTATTGGTAAGTAGATTGTTGTAATTGTTACAGCTTGAGTTAACTATTAGAATTAATTAGTAGTGGAAGTGAGTGGAAGTAAGGGAGTAAAAAGATTAGAATTGGATATATATAGTGATTATCTGAGGAAATATATCTTTCTCTCTTTTTTTCTTTTCTCCTTCCCCCTCCTTCTTTCCCCCATCCCCCATCTTATCTTACCTTGAACATTATAATATAGAGATATTATAGATATACTAATAAGGCTATTGTTAAATTGATTGTTATAATTGTTATAGAGTAGTTAATTTGGTTAGACTGTGATTGATTGGCAACTAGAGGGGAGGGGGAGGTAACGGGAGGGAGGGAGGAGGAAGGAGAGGAGAAAAAAAAGGGGGGGATTTATGTTGTAATACATGTTATATTGAATTTTGTATTTTGGTTATCTCAACTCCAATTAGAAACTATAGATTGCCCCCCTGGTTACACGTCAGCTTTAAACCAACTCAAAGACATATATCAAACACGACGTTCATTTCTTCTGCTTGAGTTAATTAATAGCCAAAGGGAGGGAATAAAAAGACTAATTTTGTAGATGACCAGCTTTTATTACGGACACTGAGTACTGAATATATTTTCTCCCTAAAAGCATATTTCACTAAGGAAGATTGTGGTTCTTTTTTGTTTGTTTGTTTGTTTGTTTTTCTCTCCTCTTCTCCTTTTTCTCTCACCTTGGCCCCCCCCCAAAAAAGGGGGGGCAACAAGGCTATTTTTGAAGTAATCAAGGGTTTTCAAGAACATTTCTCTACCTCCTTATATATTACTTAGATATTTTAATAAGGTGATTATTTAAGTCGATTGTTACAACCATCACAAATTGTTTAACCTGCCTAATTGTTAATTGGATTTACATTTATTTCTAACTGAATAAGAAAATAAGGTAATTGTTTCAATTGGTATTAGATTACCCAATTGGTATTAGATTAGCTTGACCAATCAATTTGAGTTACATTTGGGCATTGGGATTTCCGAGAAAAGGAGATATAAAATTAATATAATATTTACTGGACAATTGTATACTGTAATATTACAAGATACAGTTAGGCCAATTGAACTTTGGGATTAACGAGAGGTATAAAATTTGAACAATTGGAAACAATAATAATAGTAATAATAATAATAATAAAATAGAAAATAATAAAAACAAGGAATCGAACTGAACTGAACTTGGTAAAATAATTTTTTTGAGATCAAATTTAATTGAATTTGACAAAACAATTGTATTGAAACTAAATTCAAAGTGTCTGATCCCACAGTTCAGTTGACCTAAAGAGAACAGAAATGGAGGAACAGAGAGGAGGAGGAAGTGGTGAAGCCTAAGACGAGAAGAGAGAAGAAAGAGCAGAAAGAGCAGAAGGATAGACAAGATACACCAACACCACCACCTGTCGTGGAAATCTCAGCAATGGAAAATGTCCAGATGTTTGTTGAATTTGGCAAGTTTATTAAGAAAGTCGATTTTTTAGACAGGACACTGGTAGATAGCATGCAAGAAATCAGGAAAGAAATACAGGCCAGCAGTGAACAGATGAGAAAAGAATTCAAATTAAGTTGCGAAGAGATGAGGAAAAGCAGGGAGGAGATGAAAAAAGATAGGGAAAATGCCAAACAAAATTACCAGTCCCTGATGATAGCGGTAACAGATGTTTCAAAGGAAGTCACAGAAAATACCACAAAGATCAACGCCATGATGTCGGACGTCTACAAACAGATGGACACTATCAAAATTGAATTGAATGGACTATACATAGCAGATCAAGCCACGAATGTTAAAATAATAGCCCAAGATAAGAGATTGGATTTATTGGAAGAGGAGAACCGAAAACAAAATATAGTGATTAGACGGATGGAAGAGAGAACACCCGATAAACTTAAAGAACGGGTTGTCAAATGGCTAAACTCTTTACAAATGGGTAAAGATTATGTATTGGAAGATATTGTAAGTGCTTTCAGGTTAGGAAGCAGAAGGGGGAAAAAATCAAGTAGAAATGTGTTGGTGAAATTTGCAAGCTGGGCTGATAAACTGAAAGTCATGGCGTTCATTAAAAAGGCCGGTTCTGAGGTTTTGAAGATGGATGGCACAGATGTGGAAGTATACAATGACATCTCTCCAATGGAGAGAGTGTGGCGATACAAGATGAAGCCAGTGGCAAGACTCCTTTTAACTAAGGGTATATTATACAACTGGAGATTTCCGCAGCAGTTGAGATTTTTTTACAAAAAGAAAATGCATGTTATCGATGAAAAAACTGATGTATTAGATTATTTTTGTCAAATTGATTTGTTTAAAATTGCTTCCAGAGAATGGATGGATCTGAGAAAAGCACTGCAAACATCGGGAGCTTTGGAGAAAGATTCAATACTGGGGGAGGAGATGGAGGGAGCGGCAGGGGGGTCAGATACATTGGGGAGTCTAGTTTTATCGGAATAAAAATATAATTGGTGAGCAGAGAAGAAGTGGCAGGAGGTTAAAAAGAGAAGATAAGAACACTCTATGCTCGGTAACGATAATCCCCCCCTCCCCTCTTTGGAGGATAGAGGCGGCTTTTCAGTAAGAAGAGTGGGGAGGGTAACTGTAGTTATAGGTAAGTCATTTTTGTTTTTCTTTTTAGGTAGTAAGATGTTAATCGGGGGGAGGGTAACTGTTTATTACTTTGTTATAACTGGCAGGGGATATAGCACTTCCGGAGAAGGTTACGATATCCAAAATAAAATAAATCAAAATAATGAAGGAGGTTAAAGTTGTATCATGGAATATAAGAGGTTCTGGAAATACAGTGAAAAGGAAGCGTTTAGAACTAGCATTGAAAAAAAGTAAACCAGACATAATATTCCTGCAAGAAACTCATCAAAAATCAGAAGACACTAATAAATTAAGACTAGGTTGGATACAGACTTATGAGAAATCATTTGGATCCTCAAAAGCGAGGGGGGTCGCAACACTTATATCAAAAAGATTGGGATTCAATGTAACAAAAAAGATTTCTGATATAGAAGGGAGGTATTTGATCATCAAAGGCAACATAGAGGAAGAAGAAATAACATTAGTAAACATATATGCCCCTAACAAAAATCAAAAAGAATTTCTAGATAAATTAGTTCAAACTTTAGTAGAAGAAAAAACAACAAATATGGTGGTGGCAGGAGATTTTAATTTAATAAGAGCAAATATAGATAGTACCAATAAAGAACAAAACAGAAAACAAGAGATGCAAGTAATGAATAATTGGATAAAACAGGTTGGTCTGAAGGACATATGGAGGGAATATAAAGGATCAGAAAGGGGATACACGTATTATTCGCAAGTACACAATTCATATTCGAGAATCGACTACATATTAGTGACTGATAATTTGATGAGAACAGTGGAAGAGATAGAAATTGATATTTTTAAAGAGTCCGACCATGCAAAAGTGATAGCAGAATTAAAAATAGGGGAAACAAAGAGACTATCTAATAGTTGGAGGTATGATCCAAGACTATATAAAGAAAAGGATTACAAGGACAAAATAATTAAAAAATGGGAAGAGAACTGGTCTTGGAATGACAATGGAGAAGTGGGGTATAACACTGTTTGGGATACAATGAAAGGAATATTCAGAGGGGAGAGTATTAAAATGGCAAGTATAATGAACAAACAGAGGGAAAACAGAAGTGAAAAACTGGAGAAAGAAATTAAGCTCCTTCAAACTGAACACGCAAAGAACAAAAAACAAGAAACATTTGACAAAATGCAAAAATTGAAATGCGAGTTAGTGGGAAATGACATAGAAAAAGTGAAAAGAGATCTAATTTACTTGAAAAGAGAATTTTTTCAATATAGTAATAAAAACTCAAAATTGCTGGCAAGGGCGGCAAAAGAGAAAAAATGTAAAAGAGAAATTACTATATTGATTGATAGTCAAGGAAAGAGATGTAATAAGTCTGGGGAGAAATTAAAGATCGCGGAGGAATTTTATCAACAATTATACTCTAAGAAGGAAATAGATATAAGAAAGTTAAAGGAGAGATTCCAAGAACAAAACAAAATTAGAATAAAAGAAGACTATAAGAACAAAATGGAGGAAGAAATATTAGAAAAAGAAATTAGAGAAACAATTAGTAAATTAAAGATGGAAAAATCTTCAGGAGAAGACGGGCTACCCGCAGAATTTTATAAAGAATTTCAGAATGCGGTGGTTCCAAAATTGGTGAAATTATACAATTATATTCTTGAAGGAGGGGATATTCCCAATTCGTGGTATAGATCTATAATTGTATTAATCCCCAAACCGGGAAAAGATCCAGAGAGAATAGAGTCCTACAGACCAATCTCTTTAATAAACCAAGACGCCAAAATCTTTACGAATATATTGAATAACAGGTTAAATAGCTTCATGGATCAATACATAAATAAGGATCAAGCAGGATTTCTAAGAGGGAGGTACATGGCGGACCTGACAAGAAGAGTATTAAATTTGATAGATATTGTAGGACAAAAAAAGGAAAAAGTGGGTTTTTTAGCAGTCGACATATTTAAGGCGTTCGATTCGCTGCAATGGGATTCAATTAAAGAACTTATTAAATTATACGGATTCGGACCCAAATTTCAAAAAATTATTGACAAACTGTATTACAAGGGAATAGCAAGGGTTAGAATCAACGATAATTACACACCAGACATATCTTTGGAGGCGGGAACACGGCAGGGATGCCCACTATCTCCGACACTATTTATAATGGCCATTGAATTATTAGCAAATACAATAAGAAATGATAGGGATATTGAAGGAATAGAGGGAAACAAAATTAACTTATATGCGGACGACACTCTGATTATAACGAAACACCCAATAAAAACCTTAGATAGAATAAAATTACACCTAAGCATGTTAGAAGACACCACTGGACTTAGAATTAATTGGGACAAATCGGAAATGATATTAATTAACAGTGATAAAGAAGACCAAGATAAAATAAAAACAAAATATAAAATACAGGTTAAAAATAATTTGAAGTATTTAGGTATAACCATCTCAAACAAATGGGAGGAATTAAAGAGATTAAATTATGACAAACAAAGGAAGATAATAGAAGAAAAGATAAAGCAATACCAAAAATTAAACTTATCGTGGTTTGGGAGAATCGCCTTATGCAAGATGATGCTAGTACCGAAGATAAATTTTTTGTTTGAAACGCTATCCATTAGAATAACAGATAAAGAGATGAAAGAGATTCAGAATAAATTAAATAGTTTTTGTAACGGGAAACGAAGAGTGAGGGTGTCGCAAAGTTTATGGTACGTGTCACAACAAGAGGGGGGATTAGGATTGCTGAATCTTAAGAATTACTATAGAGCGTTCCAGATTAAAAACGTGATTAAGATCTTAATGAGAGAAGAAACAATTTGGGAAAATATAGAGCTAAAGGAAATAAGACAACTAGGAAATTTGTTGTTTTTAGACAAAGAAATTAATATAAAAGGAATTAAAAACAAAATGCTAAGAACATTACTGGAAGAATGGAAAAAAGTAAAGCAAGAATTAGTACCGGATATCTCCCCTATTATCGAACTTCAAGACATTAAAAATTTTCCTATAAAGATCGACACAAAAATGGACATCTTAGAGGAAAATGGAGTAACATTAGTCAAGGATTGGATACAGAAATGTAAAGATAAGACAAAAAAAGAAGAGATATTTACACAGTTAGGCCTAAATTGGTTCCAACGTATTGCGATAGAGAACTGGAACAAGAAATATATACAAGAGAAATCCTTAGAAAGATCAAAAACAGAAATGGAGGAAATAATAAGTAAATTAAGAAAAGGAGAGATAGTAATTAAAGGACTGGTTAGTAAAATTTACAAAATATTAAGTAAAGGGACCAGAGCCCAAGAAATATAAAAAAATATATGGGAAGAGGAGTTGAAGGTGGAAATTTCAAACCAAGAATGGAGGAAAAAATGGAAGAGAAGAATCATGAAAAATATGTCAATAAGAGTGAAAGAGCACAATTACAAACTATTATGGAAATGGTATCTGACCCCGGTGAAGTTGCACCAGATTGACGATAAAAAAAGTAACAAATGTTGGAGGTGCAATCAAGCACTGGGCTCATACGAGCATATGTGGTGGTCATGTAAGGTGGTCAATGCATTTTGGGGAAAAATCGAAAAAGAAATAGGAAATATTATGGGAATGCGACCAAAACTGGGGCCAGATACTGTGCTACTAACAAATGTTGAAAAAATGAATGTGAATAATGATAAGAAAGAGTTGATATCAATAATGTTGTCATCAGCAAGGCATATTATTGAGAGAAATTGGAAGAAGGATGTTCAACTAAACATGGAAGATTGGTACAGAGAGATATGGGAATTAGCGTTGAATGACAAACTAACATGGGAGGTGATGGTCAGGAAAGGTGCAATTCGTGAGAATAGATTTTGGAAGATATGGCATCCCCTGATAGAACATTCATTGTATAAGGGTAAAGGGAATCAACCAGAACCAGATCAACTGAGTTTTTGGAAAAACAAATGAATAAGGATAACCGTAGTTTCTCCGGATATTGTAAATAACACAGGGTGATTTCTTTTTTTTTTTTCTTTTCTTTTCTTTTTTCTTTTATACATATATATATATATATATTTATATAGATGTACTTATACTTTCATGTCTGTTTTCATGTCTGTTTTCATATTATTATTTTTTTTGATTTTTGTGTATTGAAAAGTATAAATAAAAATTTAAAAAAAAAAAAGGATGTCGGGGAAGCCCAGAAACAGCTTGGATCGTGTCTGCCCACCTCCCTGGACCCGGCCGGGGGGGGGGGGTCAGAAACCCCAAAATTGGTAAAAAAACCATCCTTTTTTTTTTTTTTTACCAATTTTGGGGTTTCTGACAACCCCCCCCCCGGCTGGGTCCAGGGAGGTGTGGGGACCCGATCCAAGCTGTTTCTGGGCTTCCCCGACGTCCTGAGCCAGTGCAGCAAGCCAGAATGTCGGGATTCGAACTCTGACATTCTGACTTGCTGCACTGGCTCAGGACTTCGGGGAAGCCCAGAAACAGCTTGGATCGTGTCTGCCCACCTCCCTGGACCCGGCGGGGGGGAGGGTCAGAAACCCCAAAATTGGTAAAAAAACGTCCGTTTTTTTTACCAATTTTGGGGTTTCTGACCCCCCCGCCGGGTCCAGGGAGGTGTGGGGACCCGATCCAAGCTGTTTCTGGGCATCCCCGATGTCCTCAACCAGTGCAGCAAGCCAGAATGTCAGGATTCGAACCCTGACATTCTGGCTTGCTGCACTGGCTCAGGACGTCGGGGAAGCCCAGAAGCAGCTTGGATCGTGTCCCCTGCCTGCTCCAGAGAGATCAGAGAACCCGATCTACAGCTGCAGGGTGGCTGGGGAAGCTGACGGGGACTCCCTGTCGGCTTCCCTAGCCACCCGCCCTTGCCTCCGTAGCTGCAGGATGGCTGGGAAGCTGAACGGAGAACCCCGTTCAGCTTTCCACCCACCCTGCTGCTAAGAACGACTGTATCGGATAACGTTAAAAATCGCGTTATTCGATACAAGATTTTTCCAAAAATCTTGTCACGTTATACGGTTTTAGCGCTATATGATACTCACGTTATACGGGGTATTACTGTATTGGTATAAGTTGGAAGTCAAAATTGATTTACAGTATTATGGCTGTGCATTGTGTAATTCCTGATTTTAAATTGATTGGGAGACCCAATCCGCGCTAATTTTGAAGTTCTCCCACCCTCTGAGGCTGCAGGAAGCCAGGCAGGACATGATGTCAGGAAGCAGATATTTTATAAGGCTAATGACTTTTCATTGCTAATTAAAATCCAAAGTTTCCGGTAGGTGGGGTTTTAATTGGCAATGAAAAGTCATTAGCCTTAGAAAAGATCTGCTTCCTGACATCATGTCAGGAAGTGGATCTTTTCTAAGGCTAATGACTTTTCATTGCTAATTAAAATCCAAAGTTTCAGGTAGGTGGGGTTTTAATTGGCAATGAAAAGTCATTAGCCTTAGAAAAGATCTGCTTCCTGACATGATGTCAGAAGCAGATCTTTTCTAAGGCTAATGACTTTTCATTGCTAATTAAAATCCAAAGTTTCAGGTAGGTGGGGTTTTAATTGGCAATGAAAAGTCACTAACCTTAGAAAAGATCTGCTTCCTGACATCATGTCAGGAAGCAGATCTTTTCTAAGGCTAATGACTTTTCATTGCTAATTAAAATCCCACCTACCTGAAGCTTTGGAACACAACAACAGCTCCTTGGATGCCACAATGACCAAGCTGGATGTGAGTTTCTAGGATCTGTCATTTTTTTTTAAAAGGACACTTTTAAAGGACACTGCGAAGGCGGCGAAGGAGGAGCCGGTGAAAGAGGAGCCGGCGGCAAAGGCGTTAGTGGTGGCGGCGGCGGCAAGGCTGGGTGGATGTATGTACCATGGAGAGATAGTTCGGCCCTCGGAGCATCTGATAAAATGTTATCCGGCCCCCGGGCCAAAATGTTTGGGCACCCTTGCTCTAGTGTGACTTACTACACTAAGCAACAGGATTTCAACCAGCATGCCTTGTTTTTGTTCTGCTAACATATCTCAAAGGACAATATTACAATTACTACTAGAGCCACAAAGCAATACACCAAGTTTATATTTTCCCATTTTTGCCCAGAGTGCATGACAGGACATTGCAAATATCAGACTTCAGTTCTGATAATTGTTAAATCCTGCAATGTAATGTCACTCCAATTAACAAGCTGGAAATGCTTAACGTGTAACATACTTGGCTGAAGCAACAAGTTGAGCACTGAGAGATCCATTTTCAAAGTCTGTCTGGATAATTAGGATTTTACTTCCACGTGTGGCATCTAGAGAATTCCTGAAAGAAACATCAACAAATAGTTAAAAATATTTTATGCTCCTGCAAGGAAACACAGACTATAAATTCTACTTTCATCTATATAAAACAGGGCAACACCACTTCCCATAGATCTCAGAAGCTTAAATTAAATATAACAAGACTGCTAAATTTACAAATGCCATGCATTCTATTCCAAAGTTATTTTTACATACATTTTCATCTCTAGGTGTCTTAGTCTAAAGAAGACAGTAACTCACTGAATTTCTTTCAAAAACGAATGTTCGGTGTCAAACTGTTGCAAAAATAGAACTCGGAGACTGTTAACTTTTCCCCGTACTTCTGCCTCCAAAGTCTCTGTGTCTACTACTGTCAAGAGTCTGGAGAAAGTTGTGATCTAAAATAAAGAATATGGTGAAAGCTTCTGCCAAGCATAAATAAAAACATCTAAGATTGCCAACTAACTCAAAAGAGAGTGCATTTTTTTAAAAAAAATAAGTCTGTTACTTTGCAGACTATAAAAGATTACCTTCCCCTGATTCCATATATGCAATTTAAGCATACAGGCGAGTATACTCTAGATATCAACGGATATGAAAGATGTTTCAGGTGACCAAAACTGTTTACACTAACTCCAAAACAACAAAACTCCAATTCAATGTGTGAATACAAAGCATCTCTATTTGTGAAAATACATATTTCATTCTTTAATAAAATTTCACTCTTTGTTGCTTGGGCATATTTGTATGGCTTGGTAAGTATGTGAGGGGAGGGGGTGTGACAAAAGCATGGAATTTTGGTAAAAAATAGTTCCGATCGCCTGGGAGAGAAACTAGATAAGGATGGCAGTCTTGAGTCAGACATAGGGTAGGTTGGTGTGGAGAGATCAGGAAAAGAATGGTTTGGAGTCTGGGAAAGAACTCAAGAGCAACAGTGAGAAACACTGACAAGGGAGTGTCAGGATGTAGAAGTCAAGTGAAATACAGTAATACACTGAATAACTGTATCCACAAGTCATGGCGTTATCCGATTTTTAGCGTTGTCTGATGCATGCATCGAACGCTAAAAAAAGCCCTGAATTCAGGGACCCCACTGGACTCTTAGCGATAGTGCAGCCGGGAAAGAGGTGCCTTGGCCAAAATTCCCCCCGCGCCAAGGCAAGGGATTAAAGCAGAGGTGGTGGGACCCCCGCTTTGATCCCGTGCCTTGGCGTGCGACCCCATAGCGATAGTGCGCCTTCGAAAGAGGTGCCTTGGCCAAAATTCCCCCCGTGCAGGGGGTGAGGATTTCGGCCAAGGCACCCTTTTCCTGGGCGCGCTATTGCCCACCTGGGTAAGGATCGGCTTTGGCGACAATCCTCCCTCCGTGCGGGGGAGGGTTGTCACCCAAGATGAAGTGAGTTGTGGCTGGCGATCCCTATCCACAGCTCGGTTCGGCTTGGGTGACAATCCTCCTCCCATGCATGGGGGGGATTGTAGCCAAAGCCGAGCCTGTTGGGGAAATATGCTTGTGAGCGCGCATTTCCCCCACCCTACTGCACTCGCAAGAATTCTTGCGAACGCAGAAGGGTCGGGAAATGCGTGCTCACGAGTGCCCTTCCTCCCGAAAGAGGTGCCTTGGCCAAAATTCCCCCGTGCAGGGAGTGAGGATTTCGGCCAAGGCACCTCTTTCCTGGGCACGCTATTGCTCTGGGCTATTGCTCTGTCACCACCCCCGCTTTGATCCCTTGCCTTGGCGTGTGAGCCCGTAGCGATAGTGCGCCCAGGAAAGAGGTGCCTTGGCCGAAATTCCTCCCATGCAGGGAGTGAGGATTTCGGTCAAGGCACCCCTTTTCCAGGCGTGCTATCGCCCACCAGGGTAAGGATCAGCTTTGGCTACAATCCTCCCCCTGCGCGGGGGAGGGTTGTCACCCAAGACGAACCGAGTTGTGGCTGGCGATCCCTAGCCGCAGCTCAGTTCGGCTTGGGTGACAATCGTCCCCCAGTGCAGGGGGAGGATTGTAGCCAAAGCTGAGCCTGTTGGGGAAATGTGCTTGTGAGCGTGCATTTTCCCCACCCTACTGCACTCGCAAAAATTCTTCCGAGCGCAGTAGGGTCGGGGGAATTCGCGCTCACAAGCACCCTTCCTCCTGAAAGAGGTACCTTGGCCAAAATCCCCCCTGCGCAAGGGGGGAGGATTTTGGCCAAGGCACCTCTTTCCTGGGCACGCTATTGCTCTGGGGGTCGTGCATCAAGGCAAGGGATCAAAGCGGCGGTGGTGACACCCCACTTTGATCCCCCGCCTTGGTGTGCAACCCATAGCAATAGTGCACCCAGGAAAGAGGTGCCTTGGCCGAAATTCCCCACACACAGGGGGTGAGGATTTCGGCCAAGGCACCCCTTTCCCAGGCACCCTATCGCCCACATGGGTAAGGATCAGCTTTGGTGACAATCCTCCCCTGCGCGTGGGAGGGTTGTCACCCAAGACGAACCGAGTTGTAGCTGGCGATCCCTAGTCGCAGCTCGGTTCGGCATGGGTGACAATCCTCCCCCCACGCAGGGGGAGGATTGTAGCCAAAGCCGAGCCTGTTGGGGAGATGCGCTTGTGAGCGCGTGTTTCCCCCACCCTACTGCGCTAGCAAGAATTCTTGCAAGCGCAGTAGAGTCGGGGGAATGCGCACTCACGAGCGCCCTTCCTCCCAAACCTACTGCACTTGCAAGAATTCTTGCGAGCGCAGTAGGGTCGGGGGAATGCACGCTCACAAGCACCCTTCCTCCCGAAAGAGGTGCCTTAGCCAAAATTCCCCCCGCGCAGGGGGTGAGGATTTCAGCCAAGGCTCCTCTTTCCTGGGCATGCTATTGCTCTGGGGATCGCGTGCCAAGGCAAGGGATCAAAGCGGGGGTGGTGACACCCTCGCTTTTATCCCTTGCCTTGGCTTGCGACCCCGTAGCGATAGTGCACCCAGGAAAGAGGTGCCTTGGCTGAAATTCCCCCCGCGCAGGGGGTGAGGATTTCAGCCAAGGCACCCTTTCCCGGGCGCGCTCTTGCCCACCTGGGTAAAGATCGGCTTTGGTGACAATACTCCCCCCGCACGGGGGAGGGTTGTCACCCAAGGCGAACCAAGTTGCGGCTGGCGATCTTTAGCCGCAGCTGGGTTCGGCTTGAGTGACAATCCTCCCCCCGCACAGGGGGAGGATTGTAGCTAAAGTCGAGCCTGTTGGGGAAACCTTGTGGAACCAAGTTTTAGCATTATCCGATGTTTTACTGTAATCAAATATGCTGTATTTTCAGGGTACCATAATTAGCTATGAGGTGGAAAAACATACTTCAGTATAGACTGTGCGGCCAAAGGTCTTCATCCCAAGGCAAGCATGGAGGAATTCTGCAAGGCAAGCGTGGTGTTGTTGCTGAAAGTATACTGTAGCCAAGCGATCTGCCTGAAAGGAGCGCAGTCGTGAATTGTGAAGACGGATTACGGAATCTGGCGTTGCACAGTTCAACAGTACTAGTTTGGCCTGTTCTTTTACTTTCTGTATTAGCTCCAGCTGATTAAAATTCATTTTCAGCTCTTCTGTCACCTGCAGGACAACTGAAGCACAAGTGTCAGAATGGTAGCCAACAAAAACATCAGAAGGTGTATACGTTTGCTGGCCCATGAAATGTTTTTCTGCATCAACAGCTGTGAAATCATGGACCCATTTATCCAATTCCTCCACAATGCTTCTCTGCCACTTGACTAAAACAGTACTGATATTCAGATAGTGTTTTTCAAGTCTGTTGATCAATGGAATGGGGAACTGAGTGTACACTACTTCTTTCTCCTCAATGACAATTAACCGGAATTTAGGATGCACTCTGCATTTTACACGATGGGTCCCCAAACCCAAGTCAATATACTTTTGACCAGCAAACTGGACATAATACTGGTTGAGGGCATCATAGAGGCTTTCATAGAGTTTCTGCAGGTTGAGAAGGATGACCATCTGCCCAGTTTCCATACATATTTTCACTCGGTTGATGTTTCTGCAGATCTGAGTATATTCCTGGTCTTTAGGGAAACTGGAACCAAAAATAATCTCTGGTTGTTTTGAACCTTTGAAGAAGACCTGCTGGAGAATCTGGAGTGCTGCATAATTTTCTGTTAACACTAGCAGGTACCTGCATTCACTATCTTGATAGTCACTGTAAATGTTTTGTTTAATGAGTTCAATTGTACTGAAGTCATCCCAGATTATGTCTTCTTTCTCTGAAATCTTAGACATAAAAATATCCAATGCCTTAACATCATCTTTCCCACTGAAATTACGGAGAACTACCTCTGCTATTTCATGAGGAGAGGGAGTTCTTTCTGATTTTTTGGTCAAAGCATATATCATTTTTATGAGGCTGTAATAGTCACGTAGCCCAAAGAACGCCTTACTTTGAGTGTTGCAAATCTCTCCATAGGCATTTGCAAAGACAGAGAAAAAATGCTCAACTTTCTGCAGAATAACACGTTCTGAAACACAAATACCCTTGGCAGTTTCTATGAGTTCTTTTTTGTTGGGATCTCCACGAGATACAAAAATCCCTCGATTCATCTTGGCAGGATCCAGAGCCCAATTAGATATCCCAACAAAGCCCACTTTTTTGTAAGGAAGTGGGTCATCATCAACACATCCATCTTCCAGGAGTGGATGAAGGGTCTTCAGAGGCATTTTTGGAGAGTCTTCAGCCAAGCCAATTTCATCTAATACAACAACAGAGACATACTCCTTTAGGTTTTTTCCTTCTTGGAAGCGAGCACAATGTTTGAAAGTATTTATGATTCCTTCGGGGGTGGAGTGAGGGCTGCATTGAAAGGACACCAAATGGATCTGCTTCAGATCCTTATAGAGTTCAGAATATGCTGCCTGGCCTTGCATGGCATCAGCTACAATGGTCTTGGCAAGAGATTTTGAGCTGCCAGGTTTTCCAATTAGAAACAAAGGGATTTTAAGTTCAATGCAGACAACCATCATGAAAACATTTTCTTTCAGCGCTGAGTTCTTTGCTATTGTTTTTCTTAGAGGTGCACCACTGAGAAAAAGATCCTGAACCAGGTCAATTTCTTCATGAATTCCTTTTTCATTATCATATGGCTTTGGAAGGATTGTGCTGATGACTTTTCGGTAGGGCTCTTTCCTTTCCAGAGAAGCGTGGTAACAAACACCAACTGAAAGAACCAAGGACCAAACAATTTTGTCTCTTTGGATGAAACCTTCAGGAGCATGTTTTTCTGCTAAATGCTTCTTCAGATGTTTCATTAGTAGTTCACTGTGACTATGGAACCATTTGAAGACTTCCACACAACGTTCCACATCTCTGAGACTGATAAAGCTGCATTCATCATTCATTTTCCTCATATATGTCTGAGATTCAAAAAGCACATCTGTCATTATCTGAATTTCCGTTTCAGACATTTCTATGGATTTGGTAAGTCTTTGTACAATCTGCTGTATATACAATCTTTCAGTGAAGTTATTCAACTGCCCAAAATCCCACACTAATGGTATCATACTAGGGGGAAGTGCATGGACACGATACACAAGCTGCCGAAGAGGAATGGAGCCAAGCTTATCCTTTGTCTCCTCTGCTTTAACACGGTAGCCTAAGCCAGCTGATTCCAAGCGCTCAATCATTCTACTTGTATGCTTTCTATAAGGATTGCATGCAGCTATGACCTGTAAGCCTGAATTGTGGATTAAGGGTTTTCCTTCTGCTGTGTGATCACACAGGACTTCCTTGATACTGCTAATAGCTTCAGTAGTGTTGGCTTCATCGAAAAATAAGATAGTGTCAACATTATAACACTGCTTATTTTCAACAGCAACATCTTCTGCCTCCCTGACTTTGGCATAGATTGTTTCGGCTGTAGTACCTCCATGAACTTTGACTAGCTTCATATTATCAGCAGTGGCACCACGCCTATGTAGTTCACACAGAAATTTTATAAGCCTTGTTTTTCCACAGCCAGTTTCTCCCATGAAGACAACCGGGATTCCACACCTGAATCTCATTTCAATAGCAAGGATCTTCAAAATATTGTCTGTGGTGAGCTCATATGTTTCATCAGGATCAATTGGCCATTGAATTCCTAAAACCATGCAAAGGCTCTCAATTTTCTCATGTCTGGGCAGTGCATCAAAATCAATGTTGAATGGAACCTTCTGAAGAAGCAATCCTTGGTATAGCTCAGTAGTCATCACATCTCTCATTATGATACTTCCATTCAAAGGATTGATAGCATCAATACCACCACCAGCATTGGGCTGGAGATGAAAACCAATGAAAGTCATGGACACGGAGTCCTCATTGAAGAATATATATGGGTGTGGTTCAGACTCCCACTTTTTCCGAATACGAAAAGGAGCAAGATCTTCTTCTGCGACTCCTTCCATGTCAAAAACCTGCCTGCCAGGGCTCTCATCAGAAATGTTAAGTGATGGTGTTGCGAAATCTTTTGCCATTAAAATCATAAAACCAACCACAAAGTTTTTGAAGCCCTGCAAAGTGTCATGAACAAAATCAGCATTACAGAATACTGAAGTTTCACAATTTCTCAGCTGAAGATTCAGAAACCATGCAAAGTTCCTCAGTTCTGCCCAAGAAGGATCAATCACTCCACAATATATCAGGAGCAGCTGCAGGCATTCAACTGGAGTCCCTTCAACTGAGTCTTCTTCATACTGGAAAATGTCAACATTTTGTCCTATGTGGAATCTTCTTAAATACTGGAATGGTCTCTGAAAAGCTTCACTGCAGAACACCTCTTTATTGATTCCTGGGTCTGAAGCGTCATGACTTGCTTTCTCTTGTGTTTCCCTTTCTAGTATTTCTTTGGGGGATCTGCAGATTATTTTCGGGAATACATCGAGAAAGTTGTGTTTTGATCCTGCAAAAATCTAAAAAAGGAGGAGAGTGTGTGGATTACAATTATAAACTTGATTCATTTGCGCCATTTATTTTTCCTTTCTTCATAGCTCTTACCACTTTCCCACAACATTACACAATTTTTGTTACTGTAAACAAATTGCAACAAAAATTCTGTAGTTATCCAAAAGCCATGAACAAGGTGAGAGGACAGAAAGTTATTCTACTCCCCCAGCCTTCTACTTAGTACTGAAGCTTCAACTCAGTTTGAACAAGCATGAAGGCTAAGTCTGTCACCTGAAACAGCTATGGTTTCCAAGCTCCAGCAAACTGATAAAGAATGTTTCTTGTCACCAATAAAATTATCTGGATACTAAGAACTGATTTCTACAGTATTTCTTTATTACAATTTTACTTTATATATGTCTCTAACAACAACTTTAAGACTTAGTCATTTAACATAATAAAGCCCTTTACTTTTATTTTAACTGATTCACATAAATGGGGTTAAATCCTGTGCCATGCGCAGATGACTTAAAACGTTCTAGGGCTGCAAAGGAGCCACAAACTCCCACCTTCTTCATCATGCACGATTCCCACTCAACAATTCCTCAATTCTAATGCCACTGCTGGTGAAAAATAACAATGCATGAGGTACCAGGGGAGGTTGGGTGGGATGTATGAATTCACAGGAAACCACTTGAAGAAATATTTATAAGTAAACAACCTGTCTGTCCTCTTGGTGATCCCTGTGAATACACACAAATGGGTGACTAGCAAGCTAATTTACTGGCTGGAGGGAGTCACTGCATGACAGAAGATGGGACTCAACATCCAAAAGACACATCAGTTTTCTCCCTTATGTCTAACCTGTAGTGCCTAATAAAGGAGGATGGTACTGAGCCACCTTGCAAATAGTCTCTAAGGTTGCTGCATGAAACAGCACTGAAGACATCAAAATTGTTCTAGTACAATGGGCTGTCATATAATGTGGTAGGATCTGCCTGGCTAACCTGTAAGCAAAATCAAGAGTAAAGGTTTCCCTTGCTCGAAAGCCAGTCTTATCCGACTCTAGGGTTCAGTGCTCATCTCTGTTTAAAAACTGAAGAGCCAGTGCTGTCTGCTTCTGCAGATGTTTCTGTGCTCATGTGGCAGGCATGACTAGACACCAGTATCCACAAGCTATTTAGAGATCCTTTGGGAGGAGACTGTTTGTCCTTTCCTAGACTTTCCATAAATGACAAAGAGTTTGGGTTGCTGAAATATATTTTCATGATGAATTCTTTGGTTTGGTATTCTACTATTGCAGGTACAGTAATACCTCAGATAACGCTAAGCCTTGGTTCCCCAAGTCTTGGTGTTATCCGATTTTTAGTGTTATCTGATGCATGTTAAAATCCTATGGGATGGATCGGATAACGTTAAAGCTCTATAGAGATACATTGTAACTGCACAGGCTTTAGCGGTTGTTATCCCATCCATCCTATAGGACCTTAACGTTATTCAAGCCAATTCTCCCTCCTAGATTACTTAACGTTATGCGATTTTAGCGCTATCCGAGGTATTACTGTATTTCAAAGGAGAAGAGTTGAGAGAGTTTCCTTAATCTCTTGACAGGTGTTGTCTGGGTAATGCAAAATTACCAACTTAGTCTTAAAAGCCTTCATCCGCTGGAGAAGCAGAACTGGCAGACACACACACACACACACAAAAAAAAAAACCAGAGACTGGGAATATTTAAAATCCCACTACTCCCACCATGTCAGCATATATACCAGCTGTCCTACCCTGCCATAGGCCTCCCCACGTTCTTCTGGGACTCCTGTCTTGCCAAGAGCTCCCTTTGAACTCCCCATGGCCCCCGACAGAAGGGTTGGGCTGCAAAACCAGCTAAAAAAACCTTAGCTGCAACTCCGTTCTGGTCCCATCCAGAGCTACGGATGACCAATGGAGTAATTATTTAAAGTTAGGGAGATATCTTGGTAGCGTGTCCTGTGTGTGTTTGTTTTAGAGTTACCTCTTACCCACAAAAGAGACTTTCTTGAAGCAAAATGAAGTTTATTTAGTTCTTAAGCATAGTCCATTAGCTTAGTGCATAAAAAGCGTAGCTAAAGATCAATTGCATAGGATCAGACCAAAAGCAAAACATTAGGCCTAAGTAAACATTGTGAAACAAAAGGCAATATTCCCAGGCAACTTAATCCATAGATATTCAAAGCAGAACTGAGAACTCCTGTCTCCAAAATGGTGTTTGCTGACCCATGTGGTACTCTCTGGTCCAATCAGAGACCTCCTGGCTCATCTAGGAGAACTTTCCCACAACATGGAAATTGTTTACACACCTGCAGAGACTCTAGCTCTGCTTTAGCCAAAACAAGGGCCTCTGCTACTAACTAGAGATAAAGAATGGAAATTCACTGTACTGAAAAACGACCAGTGTATTTGACACAAAGAGAAGAAATGATTTTTGGGGCCTAGTAAGAAAACCAGGACTCCTCCATTTTGGGCATGTTAGGGAATAGGGTCTTCCCATGACAACAAGACTTCTTGAGATGGAGAAGGAAATGGAGGAGTATATCAAGAGTTGGAGAATTTGGAGAAGTGTTTAATGAGCTAGCAAAGGCAACAAATTTGTCCCATTTGCAAGAATACTTCTCCTGGTGGATTCTCAATTCCAGGATTCTCAAAATTGTGAGAGAACTCTCCATGTTGTGAGGTGTATTGTTTCAGCAGTTCAGTGTTGGGCCAGATGAAACTCCGTGATGACCTTGGGAAGAAACAAGAGGTCTGAATGGAGCACAACTCTATCAGGGTAAAACTTCAAGAACAGAGGATCAGACCGCAAGGCCACCAGCTCTCCCGCTCTTCTGGCAGAGGTGATAGCCACCAAAAAACCCGTCTTCCAAGAGACAAGTTTGATGTCAACCATAGCCATAGGTTCAAATGGCGGTTTCGTGAGCACATTCAGAAACTTAGTCAATGACCACCGTGGTGGTGGCACTTTGAGCGGGGGAAAGGCGTTCTTCAAACCGTGAAGGAATCTCCTGATAGTCCTGTCTCTAAAAGCAGAAGATAACACAGATCAAGGGGATGCATGAGCGACCACTGCAGCAAGATGAACTTGAAGAGAAGAATGTGACGATCCAGATTCAGCCAAGTGTAGAAGATAGGACATGATATCCTGCAGTGAAGCCCCATCAGGTGTGCGGCCATTGGATGCCAAAAAGCCTGTAAACCGCTGATATTTTGAAGGATACGACCTCTGCGTGGAAGGCTTCCTATACATTTGAAGGATCCGTGCTACTTCGGGCGGATAAGCCATGCCGTCAAGTGTAGGCTGGGCAAGTCCGAGTGAAGAATCCGACCGCTCTCCATCTGGAGGAGGTTCAGAATGGAGGTCAGTCTCATGGAGTAGGATGTGAGCGCCCGGAGCAGGAGAAACCATGGCTGACGTGGCCATGCCGAGGCAATTAGTACAGCCCACGCATTCCCCTCCTGAATGCGTATGAGAACCCGTTGGATGAGTGGGATGGGAGGAAATATGTACAGAAAGTCCTGATGCCACGGAACCATGAAGGTATCCCCCTCCAATCTGTGACTGATCCCCATGCGGGAGAAGTAGCGTTGGCTTCCAAATTGCTAATAGTTTGAGGAAGTTGATGTGGTGATGCGCCTCCAGACATGGTGAATCCGTAAATGACCGCAGCATGCACCCCAACTGTACATTCTCGCGGTCATGGTTATCTGAACTGTGGGAGGAGGAAGGCTGAAAAGCTTTCCCACGGCCACATTCTGCTCCAATGTCCATCATGTTAGCTGGTCGCACAGTTCAGGGGTCGTACGGAGCAGCTTGTTGGGGTGGTCCATGACCAAGTTGAAAGAGCTGAGGAACCAAGACTGGAGGGACCTCATCTTCAGTTTTGCATGAGAGATCACTGCGGTGGTCGAAGCCATGAGTCCTAGAAGCCTTAGAGCTTTGCGCACTCTGATTCGAAGGGAGGCCCAAACCCATGCCACCACGGAATGGATGTACTGAAGACGTTGTGCTGGAGCGTAAGCCCCGAAATCGACGGTGTCCAATATCACTCCTATGTATATAATATGTTGAGTCGGGGACAGTTGAGATTTCTTCAAATTTATCCACAGACCGAGACTCTCCATGAAGGTGAGACAGTAAGCTACATCATCCAAAGCCTTCTGCCTTGACAGGGAGCAGATCAGCCAGTCATCGATGTAGGGGAACACCTGGATCCCCTGCAGATGCAGATGGGCAGCTACTGGTGCCATGCACTTTGTGAATACCCTTGGAGCGGTGGAGAGGCACATGTACTGGAAGATGTTGCTGCCCACCTGGAAACGGAAGAACCGTTGGTGATCCTTCCTGATGGATATGTGAAAATACGCATCCTTCAGGTCAATGACCGTAAATCAATCCCCGCCATTGATGAGGGGAAGAATGGACTGGAGGGTGACCATGAGGAACTTCCGAGTGGCTATATGCTTAAGAAGGCAGAGGTCCAAGATGGGTCTGAAGCCGCCGTCCTTCTTGTCCACAATGAAGTACTTTGAGTAGAAACCGTCGTGAAAGTTGATGGGTGCGACCAGTGCTATGCCCCCTTTTTTGGAGAAGATATGACAATTCCTCCTGAAGCTGTGGAGATGGATCGGTAGAACAGATCCAGCTGACAGTAGGACATTTCTTGAATTCGAGTGCGTAGCCAGAGTCTAAGATGGTTAAGACCCACTTGTCTGTGATGATGTTGGACCACACAGTCAGAAAGTTCCACAGCGGATGGTATGGTAGGGGAACAGGGGAGCTGTTGGTCAGCATGGAGTCAAATGTGAAAAATGAGGCCCCAAGTTCTTCACATATCCAAAATGGAGTTTATTACGTTTTAGTCTATAGTAGAGATGTGGCTTCTTGTGCTAGTAAAAGGCCACTTGTTTCTTTTCACTCCCTGGGACTCGGATGGAAACAGACTGGGAGGCTCCAGGCCTCATCAATAAGACCAGAGTTGTTTATCCCAACTCTGGGATTTGATTGGATGTCTGCTAATTACCTCATACCTGGAGAGAATTAAGCAAAAGGTTTGAGGGAGTGGCAGAGAGAGAGTGATTCTGAAGCAGAGAAGATGTAGACCCTAGAGAGGGGGGGAAGGGCGAATGCTACAAGCCCTTTCTCCCTGGATATTCACCATGAGCACATGGCTTGGCCAGAAAGAGAGTTCGAAAATGTTGTTCGACAAGGAAACATCAATATGAGGGAGAAAGACCATCCAACCAGGCCTTATCTCTGGAAGTCTTAATTATGGTAACTTAGAACAGATAGATGGATTCTTTTTATTTAGGGGAGGACATGTCTTAAAGCATCCTTTCTCTAAAACGAAATTTTGATTAGGTTATTTTTCTATGCTGAAATCTGTAACCTGATTCCATCAAGAACCATGCTACAACTTCAATAAAACATATTTTCTTCAATCAACGTGTGTTCATTGGAAATGGGATGCAGGGGTAACAAACAGTAAGTCCACTGGCCTCTTTTTGAACACTACCTTACCTCTCATAAAAAGTAATTTGGCTGGGCTCTGTATGCAGAGAAGCACCAGGTTTTGATCAGCTGGACATGGCTGAGAACGAATGGTGAACATACATTCCTTGCTGTGAGCTTTGGGTGAGTTCTAGAGGTGATTGTGGAATAATCCACCTTGGATTGAACACCTGAGAGGTCCCGGAGCAATTGAGGAAGAGTGTGCATTCATCATATCAAACATGCTGTTTGTACTGGCGATCAGATCTCTTACCAGCCGCTTGTCTGTTGTTGGTAACGCGGCCGTGACGACTGCCGGTGGGGCTTGTAAAAGGTCTGCCTGGGGTAATGCTATTGCCTTTGTTGTTGGCAAGGCTGGTAGGATTGGGCCTGGTAGTAAGACTGGGTCTGTTAGGATTTGTAAGGGACATAATTCCTGTGCTGATAGGCATTAGAGGCGCCCAAGTGCAGCTTGTTAGTTGTAGTAATGTCCCTGTGCATTTCACTAAGCAAGGAGTCCATCTCCACGACGAATAGACTCTGGCCGTCGAAAGGGAGTTCCTCAATCAGTTTCTTAACCTCCTCCTGGAGGTCCGCTGAACGCAGCCAGGAGTGGCAGCGGATCTGAATCGCGGATGCGATATTCTTCGCCTCCGATTCTATAATGTGTCGAGCTGTCCGGATCTGCTGAAGGGCGAGATGGTTACCCTCCTGACAAAGGGTGTTGAATTCATCAAGAAGACTGTCAGGGAGCTTGGACATGAAAGAGTCCACCTTTCCCCAGAGCTTACAATTGTACGCTCCCATTGCGGTGGCATAGTTGGCGGCCCTGAAGGAAAGAGAGGCATTGGCATAAACTTTTCTGCCCAAAGAGTCCAATTTCTTTCCTTCTTTGGAGGAAGGGATCGGGACACTACTGACAGGCGTCCGATGCTGTGAAGCCTTAACGACCTGAGAGTTCGGTAGCGGATGAGTGTGAAGAAACTGACCATCCTCCCCCAACAGTTTCTACATTCCATCCACCTGAGTGGAGATGGAATGGGCAGAGACCAGCTTCTTCCAAACTTGCTTCACGACATTAGCAATCTTGGGGAGGAGGCCAAGGTGAACCGGAATAAGTTCTTTCTTGTCAGCCATACCACAGACGTCGACGACACATGGGTCTGGTGGAGCCTCCGCCTTGAGATGGAGAGTGGTGCCAAGGCGTGTGAAGAGCGCCGTGAATGTCCTCTGGTCCTCAGGTTGGGACCTCTGAGAGCTCCCAATTTGGTTGTCCGGCAACTACTCAGGCTCGACAGTCGGCAGCTCCTCCTCATCCGATGACTCATTGGAGCCTTCAGACCTCTCCGAGACATTGGGAGGTGGGATGAAGGCCTGAGAGTTTGAGTCAGACCAGTACGGCCTGGCTGAGCTCGGATTGGTCCCTAGAAAGGGTGGTGGAGGTGGAGGAAGGCTAACTTCCAACCAAACAGACTCCGTTCAGCACCTCTTCACCGGAACCAGGTCCTCATCACGGATCGGGTGAACATCCTGTTGAAGAACGGGCTGCGATAAGGCGGCACGGACCTGATCTGAGATCTCCTTTGCCATAGCCTGGAACAGCGGGGTTAACAGGCCCAACTGAACCGATGGATCCGGATCAGGGGATGTCACTGATCGTGGGTCCGGGAGCAAAGAGGCCCTTCTGGGAGGAGGAGGCGGAGGAGTCTCCTGACATGGAGGAATGCTTGGAGCCTTCTCAGAAGAGATGATCACGTGGACGACTGAGAAGAAATAGTGGCCATGAAGACCGCTGAGGCCAGAGACGGAGGAGGAGAAGGATGGCCCAGGCAGGGAGTCGGACGGAGAGAAGCAGAGGAGGAGCGCTGATGTTTTGTCTGCTTCTTCTCCTCCTCCTTCTTCTCCTCCTTCTGAAACAGCTCAGCGGTAGTCATCTGTGGGGCAGCCAAGGCCAAAGAAGACGAAGTCACAGGGCATCGCAAGGCCGCTTGACTGGTTGCGGTACCAAAGCCGCCGCCATGAGGTGGACTTGTAATCTGTTCTGGCGGTTCTTCAAGGTGATTATAGAGAATCCTTTGTGTACTTTTTCCATCTTTTCTTAATCTCTTCTGCATCAGCTAACTCAGGGATGCCCAAACTTTTTGGGCCATGGGCAGATCATGTGGTTTAGGGAGCCGGTCACTAAGGCCCGGGGGTTGGGTGCAGCCCCCAACGCCAATTCATCCAGCCCACGAAGCCCTAGTCACTCCTGGAAGTGGAAGTAAAATGCGCCCTTATTCCTACCCCTGATGTTGTTTTGCTCTATTTCTTTGCACTGTTCATTCAGGTAGGTTTCCTTATCTCTCCTTGCTTTTCTTTCAAATTCTGTATTCAAATGATTGTATTTTTCCTTTCTCCTTTGCCTTTTGCGTCCCTTCTTTCCTCTGCTATTTTAAGAGCCTTACCTTACCTCTCATAAAAAGTAACTTGGCTGGGCTCTGTATACAGAGAAGTCCCAGGTTTTGGTCAGCTGGGCATGGCTGAGAATGAATGGTGAACATACATTCCTTGCCATGAGTTTTGGGTGAGTTCTCGAGGAGATTTTGGAATAATCCACCTTGGATTGAACGCCTGAGAGGTCCCAGAGCAAGTGAGGGAGAGTGTGCTTTCATCATATCAGGTTTAGCCAACTTCTTTTTCTTGAGGGAACTTTTGATGTTTTAGCTGTCTTCTCACATTGCAATTTGCTAGGTTTAAAGGCCTGTGGCTCTAGTTCAGCTTCGGACCTAAAATCCAGTCATATTGTTCAATTGCCATAGATTTAGGCTTGGTTTTGTGAATGGAAGATACTGGGCTTGGAGCTGGAGAGAGAGGCTCCACTGGCTAAAGGTTCATCTGCCAGAGATAGCGCTTGGGCCGTGATTCTCTATTTTTAAGTGTGACATGGGTGGAGCTCCTGCAGATTGCAGAGATTGGACTTGATAGGTTTCTCCAAGGCAATACAGATTCCTTAAGAGGAATTTTATTACTACACTCTTCACTTCTTAAAGAGGGCTGAAGAGATCATAAAATGGAAAAACTACCAGAAGCTATCTAACAATATTAACTTTTTTTAGAACACTAAGAACAAGACTAACTACACTAATGGTAACAACTATTAATAGTAAGGAAAAATGCAGAAAAATTGGTAAGGGTGCTCTGGAATAAGAGAGGTCTGAATGCTGCAGCAGTAAGAAAGCTGGGTGATTGCTGGGCTAGAATAGTGTGCACCAAGAAAGGTAGGTGGAGTGGAACATTCCAAGTTGTGCGCATGAGCAAAATTTAACCCCATTTGTGTGCATTTACAGGGACCACGAAGATGAAAATAATGATTAAAAATAATGTATTACAGTCCTAACCTCCAGAGCTATTAGTTGTCCTGGATGTTACAGTTAAGAGGGTAGAAGCACCCTTCTGTTGCTTGAAAGGAGTTCTGCAAATACAAGGACCCCATCTGTCCTGGTTACTCAGTTTTGCCAGTGGAAGCTAGCACCAGGCCCCAAAATGGGGTCCCTTAGAAGCCACTAGATACAAGACCTCACTGATATATGATGCCTAAGGAGAGTGACACTTAACAAGGCTAGACCATACCTAGCATAGCTATGGTCTAGCACTGCCCCCAATTTTACAATGAGTGATGGATTTTTAAAGAGAGAGAAAATGTTCTGCCATCCTAATCCCACATCTTCCTGGCTCATACCTACAGAGCATAACACCGTACATCACAAAGCATCTGCAGCTTAACTAGCACCTCCCTTTGCCTAGATCAGTGGTGGCGAACCTATGGCATGTGTGCCAGAGGTGGAACTCGGTGCCTTCTCTATGGGCACCCATGCAGTTATCCCAGGACAGAGTTCACCCCTTCCCTCTGCCCATCACCCAAATGGGAGCACTTCCTCCCTCCCCCAGCATAGAGTTCACCCTGCCCCTCTGCCCAGCAGCCCAATGGGAGTGCTTCCTCAATCCCCCCAGCACAAACTTTGTCCCACCCCTCTGCCCAGCACCCCAATGGGAGTGTTCACTTCTCCCCCTGTTGCTGTGTTGGCATTTTGCAATAAATAAGTGTTTTTTGGGTTGCGGTTTGGGCACTCAGTCTCTAAAACATTCGCCACCGCTGGCCTAGATAATACTACAGACATTTAATTTTGTATACATTGCTTCATTGCTTCACCCTCCACCCTTGTAGCCATTCCTGCAAGGTGGCCAAATAATTTTGCCTTGTGACAAAACAATCTTGAACTAGAAAGAAAGCAGAGAAGGTTGATAGGAATCTCCTAAGACAACAGTAAACAACCTACAGATTCATTCCTGGATAATGAAAGTCTGCAGCACTTTCTATCCCTAATTTTCATTTCTATGTGTGGTTTTTAAAAAAAGTTTTTAAGTTAAACATTCAGGAGGCAATGGAGGCCCCAAAGATCCCTCAAAACATGAGAAAAGGGATTCCATGTCCTTAAAAGAAACAAAGGGAGTTTCTCTGCCTATATCCTTTTAAAAAGTTTGACTTTTTGGACAACGCCTGTGTAGGTACTGGAGTTATACCGAGGCTGCAGTTAAACAACCAAACCAAATTTCTGCAGTACAATTCTAAGCGTAACAAGCAATTTAATACTAGCAAATTAAAAATATATCAGAGAATACACATAGATACTCACAGATCTAGTTTGATTTTTCAGTGATGGAGATGCTTCAAGAATTTCAACAACATACAAGTGACTCTGATTCCGCAGCCAGACATTTCCATTGGTATCGGACAGGTAGTGTAAAACTAACAGCTTGAATAAAAATTCTGAAATTCCACTTTGCACCTAGGGAAATAAAGAAATGTAATAGCTTATGAAACAAGGAGAGAGAACGCTCCTCCTCAGTAATCTACGAGTTATAAAAATCTCTATTAATGAAATGAAATTGAGTATGAAGGCTAGGATGACCGAATAGCCTAAAACAGTGCTGAAGTATACTCACTGAAGATGTGATATCAAAATGAAATATCATTGGTTGCCTCTGGTATTTATGGTGCATGAATGGAAGGAGAGACTTCAGTATTTTGCCCACATCCACATGGGAATCTATTAGTCGGATAGTTATTAGTGGCACTCTCTTCTGCATCTTTGTTTCCATTTTTCTATGCAGCCTCTTTACATAAAGAGATTTTCCTATTGTTAAGAAGAAAGCCATGTTTAAATACATGGAAGAGAAAGAAAACAAAGTGGCCTAGTTTAAGACAGAAAATATAGAGTTTGGCCAATGGTTTTCAACAAGTAGAAAAACCAGTTAGTGAAGTGGGATTAATACTATGTACATTACACCACCTGCTCCCACCCACCCAGCATATTCTAGTCACAGCTGATGTTGTCTGTACTTCATTGCTAGGAGTCCCCCCTCCCTCTGCAATAATCACTACATTAGTTAAGGAAACACTAACTCTCCAACAAAATCCCTTTCCCCAAAGTGGAATACTAAAACATGCTTTCAGCTAAATCTATTTGATAGGCACCCTAGCCAGTTGTTTTAAGCAGTATATTCACTTGTTCTGCCCCTTCATCTAAACCATTCATGTACTGATATCCCCAATTTTGTATAGAAAATGTGGACTATGCAAAATAAATGAAATGTAATGATAGTGGGGTTTTTTAAAAAAATATATATTTAAAACGATGGAAAGAGGCTGACAGAAGAAGATAGACAATGCACTTGTGTTTCTTTGGTAATATTGTAACAAAACAGCATTATAGCCATTTGTTTATTTCTTGGTTAGATTTATTAAGGCCCAAAAAGAAAAATTCTTGATTATCTCGAAAGATAAATATTCCACAAGAATGGATTCAAATTTTGATTCAGAATCCCAAAGCCTCAGTTTGTCCCACAGGTCGGAGCTTTGTAAGTTAAAACCAAAACCAGGCAACAAAACAGTGTCACAAATTAAGAAACAAAATCCATAAACTGAAATGCAACAGGCTTTCAGAAGGAGGAATGAGAGAAAAAGGAATAAAGATTTCAGTAAACTATTTTCATTATCTATGCCCGGGGTTCTTAACCGTTTCACGTCGTGGGCCAAATCACTCTTCCTCAGACAACGGAGCGGGCCAGACTGGGGTTCGCGCCACCATAAACGCTGCTGTAAAATGTGTCCACGACTGTCATAACTGCACTTACGACAGTTGTGGGCACATTTACGGTTGTCATAATCACATTTACGACAGCTGCAGGTGCATTTACGGCTGTTGTACACGTATCTGCTTCCATGTCTGAGTGCAACGGCAATGCGGGCCACATGAAATGGCAGTAAGGTCTACTCTATTACCATATCAGGATAACCTGACCTGACTGTGCTTTTACTTTGCTATGGTTAAATGTTATTTGTTACTTCTGTTTCCAGAAATCAGTGGTTGTTGTTAGCTGTGGCTTGCTTGACAAAACCAAATTTGGAAACAGCATATGAAACCAGCTTAATTAAGCAAACCTGGCTGTAGGTTGCAAACCCTGGTCTATGCTGTCAGCATCTGGAGACTGGATGCCATATACAGTGAAACCTCACATAAAGAGTGCCTTGCTTAAAGAATAACTTGCTTAAAGAGCAGAATTTTCTCTGAATGGTTGCTTCGCTTAACAAATAAAACCAACCAAAAACGCGCTTAACAAATAAATTGGGATTCGCAATCCCCCCGCCAGAAGTCACAATTGGTCGTTTACAATGGTGTTTCACTTAAAGAGCAAACTCGCTTATAGAGCAATCCTGTGGAACACATTATGTTCTTTAAGCGAGGTACAATTGTACATGGTATGGTAACCTTTCAACAGCAGGCTTTAATTTAACACTACCTTCAGACATCATGCTAAAACTACAATTTAGCCTAGTGAAAACCAATTGAAACAGGTCTCAAGCCCACACATGTCTCCTTCTCTTCCTCCAGTATCACTGGAAGGAACTCAAAACCTTCTATTACCAGTTTTAACCAACAATAGTTTGGGCTGAACCCAGGAACAGTAGATAATAGTAATTCAAGTTTGCTTAAGCAAGCTTGTTTCATATGCTGTTTCAAATTTTGTTTGTGTAAAGAAGCCACAGCTAACAGCAACCACAGATTTCTGGAAACAGAAGTAACAAGTAACATTTAACCATAGCAAAGTAAGAGCACAATCTGGCCTGGTTACCTTGCTATGTAATACAGTAGATCTTACTGCCAGCAACTCAATGCTGATTGTTAGACAGTGGTTAGTTAATCTGAGCACCCTGAGGACTAATGGGGATTGGGTGGCAAAGTCTACAGGGAAGGGTAATGATCCCCAAGTGGATTAAATCTGACTTGCATCCATCTTGACGGAGGGCATCAGCTTCAACAATACTAGCCTGGGATTGATGAGGACCTTGTATGCCAAAAGGGGTCAGGACCAGAAAGTGACTTGTGGAACTGGATAACTAGTACAGATGTCACACTGTGATGCAGAAGGCGAGGACGAAGGGGGGGGGGGGGAGACCACTGCCTTATATTGTTCCTGGGACAATTGTCATGGCTGAAAGTCAAATAAACACGGCCCTCAGTACCCAGCAGCCCATCATTGGGCAGCAGGTGCTAAGAATCTGTGAGCCAGCTATAAAAGTCTGTAGTTTGAACACCAGGAGTATTTATGAAAAAGGAAAGATGTATAATGTAGTAAAGGAAATAAAAAGGTTGGATGTTGACAAAATTGGAATGAGTGCAGACAAGGTGGTCGGGAGTAGGCCAATGCTGTGTGTCAGATTACATGGTTTGTTACTCAGGAGACAATGAAAAACATCACTGGAATCGAGTTGGGGTGATCCTGATCAAAGCAATAAAGAACACAGTGCTCGGTGCAATAATACTTTCAGATAGGATTGTTATGATCAAACTTAAAGGCAAACCCTTCAACAGGAATGTCATACAAGTCTATGCACCAACTGCAGAAAAATTGGAGAAAGAGATCAAGGAGTTTTATGATCACCTCAATGCTGTGGCAAAGTATACAAAAAGAAATAAAGTTACTGTGATTACGGGAGACTGTAATGCTAAAGTTGGCCATGGTAAAGAGACTGACATAGTAGGACTATATGACCTTGGAAAAAGGAAAGAGAGGAAATCCTCTCATACAGTTCTGCAGAGAAGATCTAGTGATCACCAACACATGATTTAAGATGCCATGCAGACAACTTTACACTTGGAAGTATCCTGCTGAGAGCCCAAATAATATTGTCAGAAATCAAATAGACTTTGCTCTTATAAACAGAAGTTTTTGTAACAGCTTCTGTCAGCAAAGACCTATCCTGGAGCAGATATTTCATCAGACCATAACCTGTGAATGCTTTCTTCAGCTTGTAAGGAACCTGTGTTTAAATCTGAGTTACTTAGGTATACTTGTGTATTTCAGTTGGCTATGGAGAAGCCATGCTCTGTACTGTATTTAGAAAACTGCTTGCAAGAAGCAAGCCTTGTTCCCATGAGAAAAGAATGGGCAGCTACGTTTAATCTCCACCTGCCTGGTAAGAATGGCTAGGAACTGGTATGGATAATCTAAGCACATGCCTTTCTCATGAAACATGCAGGTCAGGCTGACCAGCACCCAATTAAACAATTCCTAATTGGATGAGTTTGGTTTTCTCGTGCTGCGCAGGGGCAGACAGAGACAGACTTGGGCATATCATGAAGACCAATATGAAGTACAGAATAGTCCAACTCATTATGCAAGGAAAGATCCTTGGGAAGAGAGGCCCTAGACATAGATGGACTTCATGGCTAAAGAACCCAAGAGACTGGTCTGGAATGTCCTTGGAAAAACTGTTCCAAGGAGTTAAGAACAGGAAGACTATTGGCATGATGATAGCCAATATTCAGAATGGATACGGCACTTAAAGAAGTAAAAGCTTTCAAACAGATCCTGGCAGCCATTGCTTGAGCAAAGGGGAGAACAGACATGCCCAAGAGGTTGATGAAGTTCAACCTTTGTCACAATCAATGATGGTTTGTTGTCAGGATATTGCTTGCAGTGATGGGATGATAAAAAATCTTATACCACTCCCTGACGTCACAGACGTCGTGGGTGTGGCCAACGTCATGACATCATGGGCGGAGACACCGTCATGACGTCATGACGTTGTGGGCGGAGCCTAAAAATAAAAAATTAATTTAAAAAATTAAAATAAAACACACACGTACACACGCACACACCCATCCACCCACCACAACACAAAACCATAAATAAATAAAAGAAAGATATAAAATAAAAATTAAATAAAAATACACCCACCCACCCAAACACCCACCCCAAACACAAACCCCTCACTTAAAAGTAAAACAATACAAAACAGTACTTACCCTTGGAAGCGACCGAGCTCCTGCAGGAGGCGGCGGCGCAGCTAGCCGGGCAGCCCAGGGCCTTCCGGCTGGAACCCTTGGCGGGCGGGCCCGGCTCCCGGCGGTGGCCGCAGGAGGAGGAGGTGCAGCTAGCCGGGCTGCCGAGGGCCTTCCGGCCGGAACCCTCAGCGGGCGGCCCTGGGCCTCGGCGCTCGGCAACGGCCACAGGAAGAGGAGGCATGCCTAGCCGGACAGCCAGGAGGCCCTGGGCTGCCCGGCTAGCCACAACTCCTCCTCCTGCGGCTGCTGCTGGGCGCCAAGGCAAAGGGGTGCTCGCTGACAGTGGCGTAGCGTGGGGGGGCGGGGGGGGGATGCCCCGGGCAGCGGCTTTCAGGGGGCGGCAAAATGTCCTCACCACTTTGGCCTCCTCCCTCTGCCTGGGCTTAGGAAGGAAGCAGGACTTCCCAGGCGGAGGGCGGCCCTTTTGCTGGTGAGCGCTGCTCGCCTCCGTCCCATTGGCTTGGGTACTCATTTAACCGGCCTCGGTCGCCAGCAACCGAGGCCGGTTAAAGGAGTACCCTAGCCAATGGGACGGAGGCGAGCAGCGCTCGCCAGCAAAAGGCTCGCCTTCCACACACCTGGGAAGTCCTGCACGCGCGCGCGCGCGCGCTGCCCACCTCCTCCCCCCCACCCCTAGCCACCCAGCCAGCTTGCCGTCAGAATGGGCGCTCGTCGGGGGGGTGGCGCCGTAGCGGGGAGCCCCTGGCTGCTGGCTGGGTGGCTGGGCGAGAGGAGGTGGGCAGCGCGCGCGTGCAGGACTTCCCAGGTGTGTGGAGGGCGAGCCTTTTGCTGGCGAGCGCTGCTCGCCTCTGTCCCATTGGCTAGGGTACTCCTTTAACCGGCCTCGGTTGCTGGCGACCGAGGCCGGTTAAAGGAGTACCCAAGCCAATGGGACGGAGGCGAGCAGCGATCACCAGCAAAAGGCTCGCCCTCCACCTGGGAAGTCCTGCACGCGCGCGCTGCCCACCTCCTCCCCCCCAGCCACCCAGCCAGCAGCCAGGGGCTCCCCGCTATGGCGCCACCCCCCCCCGACGAGCGCCCAGTCTGACGGCAAGCTGGCTGGGTGGGTGGGTCGGCACCCCCCCCCTGCCAGCCCGCCGCCAGAAGTTCGAAAAAGGTAAAGATCGCGGCTCGACTGCGGGGGTTAGCTGGGATCCCGAGGGTTTTCCCCATCGTCGCCTAACCCCCGCAGAGCTGCCCACGCGCACGCCCGAGGATTCGAAAGGGTATTCCTACCCTTTTGAATCCTCGGGCGTGCACGCGGACGGCTCGCCCTCCACACACCTGGGAAGTCCTGCACGCGCGCAGCGCGCGCGCTGCCCACCTCCTCCCCCCCACCCCTAGCCACCCAGCCAGCTTGCCGTCAGAATGGGCGCTCGTCGGGGGGGGTGGCGCCGTAGCGGGGAGCCCCTGGCTGCTGGCTGGGTGGCTGGGCGGGAGGAGGTGGGCAGCGCGCGCGTGCAGGACTTCCCAGGTGTGTGGAGGGCGAGCCTTTTGCCGGCAAGTGGCTCCAGAGGAGGCTGCAGTCAGGGGCGGTCGGGTCCAATTTTTTTAAAATTGAAGCAGAAATGGCTCCAATTTAGTGCGCATGCGTCAGATTGAGTTTCTGCGCATGCGCACTAAATTGGAGCCATTTTTGCTTCAATTTTTTTTTTAATTTTCCTGCCGGTGAGGCGTCCGATCCGGACGCCTCAAAAACGGTTAAACCCCCACGGAGAGCCCTCTGGAAATCCTTAAAACGGTTCTGTGGATCCGGTCAGAACCGGTGTCATCCCATCACTGATTGCTTGTCTTCCTCCAAAATTTGCTGGATTGAAACTCTCATTTGCCCTCACATTTGGCTACACAGTAAAACCTTGAATAAAGAGCCCCTCGCTTAGAGACGAATTTGCTTAAAGAGCAGAATTTTCTCTGAATGGTCGCCTTGCTTAACAACTAAAATCAACCAAAAACTCACTTAACAACTAAATCAGGGTTAGCAGTCCCCCCCCCCGCCAGAAGTCACAATTGGTCATTTACAATGGTGTTTCGCTTAAAGAGCAATCCCGTGGAACCCATTATGCTCTTTAAGTGAGGTACCACTGTACTAGATGGAAACTGTAGTCCAGGGATTCTCAAACTGCAGCCCATGGGCCAGATGCTACCAATGGCACCATTTCATGTCATCGTCATCCCCACCGCCTCCAACACACCAGGAATTGCCATGTGATGGAGTAAGAACAAAATGGCCATTCAGCCCCCAAAGCTTTCTGAGGGAGCGTGACCTGGGCCCCAGCTTTAAAAGGTTGAGAACTCCTGCTGTAGTCCAACAACATCTGTAAGGATGCAAGTTGGTTACCACTGATTTAAGTGTAATGCCAAACTGGGTCTAAATATTCTGAAATCAAGATAGAAGAGTCATTCAGTTAAATTCCCTTACCCATGCCAGCTCTTCTGGAGGAAACAATGCCAACACACGTTTGATCCTTGAAGATGCCAGATGAATCTTCAGATTGTATGACTCTATAATGATTCCCAAGGTAACTCTGAATTTGATCCAGGGGCTGATGAGGGATCATGTGAACTTTGTATTGACTGAAGACAGATGGGATGTAGCAGTGTTCTCTCTCACAGTCACAGAGGAGTACTAGGCAATAATTATCCTTATGTTTTAAATGAAGACTTTGGAACAGTTCCTCAGATCTGTAGCCAACATCATAGCTTAGCTCATCTGCAAACAACAAAGTGTAAATTTTCTTGCCCTTATAACCTGGCGTGAGGCACCGTCTCAAAAACAGTGCTACCTGTTCATAGCTGGTGTGTGGTGTACACAGCAGGACCTCATCATAAGAAGGTAGCATTTCTCCAGGACTATTCATGTAGACAGCCAGTGCTGAAGCTAAAATTTCGGAACGAGGACAGAGAATGAGGTTGGGTTTGCCGGTATGAAGACCTGGTGGTAATGTTCTTTTAATACACCTTCTCTCTAAATCTGCTAGTTTGTTCAGGCATACACCAAGGGTTTCAATGTCCAAGTAGCCTGGAAGGAAGGAGTTTATGTTTTCCATGTAGGACTCCCAGATATGTTCCAGATGTGCTGTCAGCTCTCCCTCCATTTCCATTTCCCCAAAAAGATTAGCAAAACTCCTCTTTGTTGTTTTAGGTTCTATTTGTCTGGAGACCTCTTTAGCCACTCCTTTGCTGCAGTCTTGTTTTATGAATGACAACATCATTAGAGCAGCCATACTGGGGCACTTTGAGCCTATCTCCCTGCACAAAAATACAAGCTGTTCAGCTGTATAGTAATTCAGATAAAAGTACTGTGATCGCTTTTCAGATACAAAACGGTTCCATCGCTCCAGAAAGTTTTCCATCTTCCGGCATATTTCTGGCAGAACTTTGGTCACTTCTCCATTTCCAAAAAGACAACAGCTAGTATTCAAATTGAAGTCTATGACAATGCAATACTCATTCTGTGGCGAGCAATATATATAAATGATCCAAGATCGGAAGAGATTATTTCCGGCAGAATAAAGGTCTATGAAGGACAATGCAAGTCTCTGGACACCAGAAAATACCTAAACATGGAACAAACAAACATAGAACAGGATGACCATCAATTTAAATGGAAGTATAACAACAGATGCAAAGCATGATCTGTCAAAATGCCTAAAGCACATCTCTGCCAGCTCCATTTGGTTTGGTACAAGAGAGTAATAGTGAAGGCTATCATGAACTATCATGAAAGCGGAAATCAAATGTGCCTTGCAATCTGTTTTGCAACAGAATGAGAAAGATTTTAAGCTGCCATTTTCACTGCTTAAACCAGGGGTGCCCAAACTACAGCCTGTGGGCCAGATCTGGCTCCCACTGCCAATTCATTTGGCCCACACCACCCTCCTCACACTCGGAAGCAGAAGTAAAATGTGCCCGTGGGCTGGAGTTTGGGCACCCCTGGTCTAAGAAAATATCCTTTTGCTACTTCCTTTGAAGATGCACCATGATTCCATAACAACAAAGGAGACCAACTGTATGACATGCTAACAAGCAGGATTCAACAGCTACCTTGCCTTGGATCTTTGTGAAGAAAAGCAATGAACAATCAGTAGAAGGCTTTTGGAAAATGCTCACTGACACCAGGGAGGCAGCAATTTTGAGCTGCCTTCTCAGCTGCCTTGGTCAGAGCTATGACAAGCACAACTGGATGGGTAGCTCAGTGGTTTAGGTATCTGGATGTAGACCCAGAGCTTTGGAGCTACAGTAAAACCTCTACATACAATTTTTTTCTGTTCTACGAGGTTATTTGTATGTCAACAAAATTGTATGTCAAAAACACAATGCATTGGCAGAAGAGGCCACTAGATGCCACTGTATTTTTGTATGTCAACTTTTTCATATTAAAAAATTGTACGTCAAAATTCTTTTTAGCCAGGATTTCTATTTGTATGTCAAATTTTTTGCAAGTCAAACCGTTTGTATATTGGGGTTCCACTGTATATTCTTCACTATGCCTCCTTGACAGAAGTTTGATTTTACATTCTATAGGATCTGTTCCAGCTCTCCAATTTTAAATTACTATTTTGTTGTTGTTCAGTTGCACAGTCGATTCCGACCCTCTGCGACCCCATGGACCACTGCGCGCCAGGCACTCCTGTTCTCCACCATCCCCCTCAACTCGCTGAGCTCTGTGACCATTGTCTCCACAATACCATCTAGCCATCTCATTTTTGGCCGCCCCCTTTTTCTTTTGCCCTCCACCTTTCCCAGCATCAAGGCCTTCTCAAGGAAATCCTCTCTTCTCATTTGATGTCCAAAGTACCTTAGCTTCATCTTTACAATTTGACTTTCTAAGGAGCATTCTGGGTTGATTTCTTCTAAGATTGACCCATTTGTTCTCCTTGCTGTCCAGGGGACTCTCAACACTCTCCTTCAACACCACATCTCAAAGGCATCTGTTCTTCTGCGCTCAGCTTTCCTAATGGTCCAGCTCTCGCAACCATACATTGCCACAGGGAATACCATTGCTTTGACAATACGAATTTTTGTTTGCAAGGTGATGTCTCTACTTTTGACTATATTCCTCAGGTTTCTCATTGCTTGCCTCCCAAGAATCAGTTGCCTTTTTATTTCATGGCTGCAATCCCCATCTGCAGTGAGTTTTGATCCCAAGAAAGTAAAATCTGTCACTGCTTCTACTTCTTCCCCATCTATTTTCCAGGGACTGATAAGGCCTGTTGCCATTATCTTGGTTTTCTTTATATTGAGTCTCAAGCCAGCTTTTTCACTTTCTTCTTTCAACCGAATCAGGAGCTTCTTTAGGTCGTCCTCACTTTCAGCCATTAGGGTGGTATCATCTGCATATCTCAAATTGTTGATGTTTCTCCCAGCAATTTTGATCCCAAATTGTGATTCCTCCATCCCTGCATTGTGCATTATGTGCTCTGTGTATAAGTTGAATAAGCAGGGTGACAATGCAGCCTGGCCTTACTCCTTTTCCTATTCCAAACCACTCTGTCATTACGTATTCTGTCCTAACTGTTGCTTCTTGCTTCATGTACAAATTTCTCATGAGGCATATAAGGTGTTCTGGGATTCCCATCTCTTTAATTACTTGCCACATTTTGTTGTGGTGTACACAATCAAAGGCCTTTGTGTAATCAATGAAACAGAAGTATACTTGTTTCTGATATTCCTTTGTTTTTTCCATGATCCATCTTATGTTGGCGATGTGGTCTCGGGTCCCCCTGCCTCTTCTGAAACCCGCCTGCACTTCTGGTAATTCTCTCTCCACATGCTGTTGCAGTCTATCCTGTATTATCTTAAGCATCACCTTGCTAGCATGTGGGATGAGCGCAATTGTTCGATAATTTGAACAGTCCTTGGCATTTCCCTTTTTGGGGATTGGAACATATACTGATCTTTTCCAATCTTGTGGCCATTGTTGTGTTTTCCAAATCTGCTGGCATATAGAATGTAATTATTTTGATTCCATCATCTTTTAGGGCTTTGAAAAGTTCAACTTGGATACCATCATCTCCGCTGGCTTTGTTGTTTGCAGTGTTTTCTAGGGCCTTTCTGGCTTCACTTTCTAGGATGTCTGGCTCATGATCAATGTTCTCATCATTGTGATTATCAGGGGTGTTGAGGTCCTTTCTGTAGAGTTCCTCTGTATACTCTTTCCATCTTTTCTTAATCTCTTCTGCATCAGCTAACTCCTTGCCATCTTTGTCCTTTATCATGGTCATTTTTGCTTTAAACGTTCCCTTGATTTTTCCATTTTTTTTTTGAAAAGGTCTCTAGTCCTACCTTTTGTGTTGTTTTCTTCTATTTCTTTGCACTGTTCACTCAGGTAGGTCTCCTTATCTCTCCTTGCTTTTTTTGGAATTCTATATTAAAGTGATTGTATTTTTCCCTTTCTCCTTTGCCTTTTGCATCCCTTCTTTCCTCTGCTATTTTAAGAGCCTCATCGGACAACCACTTAGCTTTCTTACACTTCTTTTCTTTTGGTATGGTTTTTCTTGCTGCCTCCTGCATGATGTCCCGCATCTCTGTCCATAATTCTTCTGGTACTCTGTCTATCTGGTCCAAGCCATTAAATCTGTTCCACACCTCCACTGTGTATTCCCAAGGAATATTGTCTGGGTCATATCTGTCTGGCCTAATTGTTTTTCCTATTTTCTTTAGTCTAAGCCTGAATTTTGCAATCAGTAGGTTGTGATCTGAGCCACAATCTGCCCCTGGTCTTGTTTTTGCTGACTGTATGAGGTTCTCCATCTTTTGCTGCAGAGTATGTAATCAATCTGGTTTCTATGTTGGCCATCTGGTGATGTCCATGTGTAAAGTCTCCTTTTGTGTTGCTGAAAGAGAGTGTTTGCTATGACCAGTGCATTATCTTGGCAGAACTCTATCAGTCTTTGGCATCCTTCATTCTGTGTTCCAAGACCAAACTTGCCTATTATGCCATTTACTTTTTGATTTCCTACTTTGGCATTCCAGTCTCCTATGATAATGTGTACATCATTTCTTGGTGTCTTTTCTGAGGTGTTCTAGGTCCTCATAGAATTGGTCAATTGTGGCTTCATCTACACTAGTTGTCGGTGCGTATATTTGGATTACAGTGCTATTGAATGGCTTGCCTTGTATTCTGACTGACATCATTCTATCATTTTTGAGATTATATCCCATTACTGCTTTTCTCACCCTTTTATTGACAATTATGGCTACTCCATTTTTTCTGAGGTTTTCTTGTCCACAGTAGTAGATATGATGGTTTCCAGAGCTGAATTCGCCCATCCCTGTCCATTTTAACTCGCTGATTCCCAAGATGTCGATGCTTATTCTTTCCATTTCCTTTTTTACCACTTCCAGTTTTCCTTATTATTATTATTATTATTTATTTTACCACTTCCAGTTTTCCCTGGTTCATAGATCTCACATTCCATGTCCCTATACAGTATTGTTCCTTGCAACACTTTATCTCTCCTCCCCCTTTCCTGTCCCTCCCCTTCTTCTGATCTGATGTGCTAAAACTTTATAACTCCACTTGTGGCCTTGCTTGCTGAATCCTTAGTACGGGGTTCCCAACCTTTTTATGCCACAGGCCTGAACACACACCCCAGACAGCTAAGCAGGCCAAAGTGGAAGTGGGCACATTTGCGGATGTCATAAATGCACCCACTTACATATTTAGGACAGCATAGGCATGTTTACACATGCACATTTTACAGCTGATGTAAACAGTTAACAAGTTTATTATGAAAAATGCAACCAAGGTCTCTGGACGTTGTTTTGGAGAAACTCTGCACCTGTTGATAACACAGGCAGCATTCTCAAGCCGAATTTCAAAATGGACAATTTTCCCTTTCCCAGGCCTAGTAATGGCTTCTAGGCCTATTCAAATTCATATGTCTTTCAACAGAACCAAAATTCCCCCATGATTTCCAACTCTGGTCTCTAACAATATGGAATAAAGAAAAAATTAAGAAGAAAAAAGATTTAGATTTTTTAAAAAAAGCTCTGCAGAGAGACAGAGTACATAATGATGTTGCTCTGGGAGGAGACAAAAAACAAAAACAAAACCCTGATAGGCTCAAGCTTAAATGTATCATATCATACCATGCACAGTAATGGAGTTTCCCACCTAAATGGAGTTTCCCACCTAATGGAGTTTCCCACCTAAAATACTCAGATTCAGAATCTTCTGCACAATCCCCTGCACAAAGGCAGAAGTCTCATTATGATAACCAAAATCTTATTTGCTTTTCCCAGGCAAAATATGGCCCTTTGTCCTATTGTCTTTCTCCAACTACACAAGGTATCTTTCTTTATAGTGTGTCCCTAAGCCCTGTTGTTTTCAATGGCATAACTTGCATAACTGAAAAACCAAATATTGCTTCAGCAATCCCCAAGTGAGCGGCTCGTGGAACTGTTACGCTCTATGAGTATTTAAGAGAAACATGCAAAGGTCCAAAGCAGAGCTTACCTCCGAAAACCTGTCCACTTCTGCACTTTGTTCTACCTTTCCTGACATTAGCATCAACTTGTTCATCAATTCTCGGAGCTCTTCCAAAGAATACTGCCGTACCTCTTCTTGATCACCATGACTCTCAGGGATGAACAGACACAAGACAGTATCCAGAGAAACCTTCCAACAAATAATAATACAAATGAATTTTACTTCTCTTTCAACTCTTTGTGCAGTCATACATTTTATTTGCACTATTATAGGTAGAGGACTACTTGCTGTAATGACCGTGCCATGACAGGCAATTTTCAAATTTATTGCAAACAAAATGACAGAAAGTAGTAATAAAAGCTGCTGAAAGAAAGCAAACTCTTCATAAAAAGTGCTCAGATTTACATTCATGTAAATATTACAGAAGAAAACACTGTTCAATGTCAATATTTACGAAGGTTACCTCAACATCAGAAAAAGGGCTGTTCAGAATGGTATTACCACAATGGTCCTATTCAGGTATTTAGAAAAGGATTAATTTAAATTATTATACCAGGAGAAAGCTCAAGCCTCTCTCTCTCTCTCTCTCACACACACACACCTGTCACCATCTAAAGAGAGAGTAACAGTCAGAGGGAAAAGTCTCTCCTACAGAAGGAATTTCTTTACATGACTAGAGACCCCATGAAGAAGCAGGGACTTTCCTCTTCAGCCTGACCTTCATCCTCTGGGGTTTTGGAAAGATGAGTAAAACTCTCTCCCTATTTACCAATTCAGATTAATTCATTTCTGAAGATCTAAATAGGGTTAACAAACCTCCAGAAACCAGTTTAATTGAGGTGCACCATTTATAGCAATTAAAGCAAAATGCGTTCATTACATCATTTATTTATTTATTTGTTTGTTTTATTTATAGGCCACCTATTTCCCCATGGGGGACTCATGGTGTCTTACAATATTTTTATTTTTAAAAAGGTTAAAAACACAATATTTATAAACTTTAAAAAAGAATTAAACTTGCCTAAAAATTTTAATTTGTTAAATAATTAAATGAGATTAAAAACTATAAAAACAAATAAAACATTAAAAGTCAATAAACTAGGTCTCCTGTCACTCACTCACTCACTCACTCAAACACAAACACAAACACAAACACAAACACACACACAAACACACACACACACACACACAGTTCATAAAGATCATCATTAACTGTGTAACAACAGCATTAGATTAACAACAAGCACGGGAGCAAGCAGGTTTTTTGAAAGGTTATAGTACAAGAGATCATATTTTTGCTTCAACCCAGCTATTCAAACAAAGCTGTGATACAATATTCCACTTGCAGTAGCATTTGTAGACTTCGAAAAGGCATTCAACAGTGTGGAAGTTAACACAATTCTTGGAGCCCTAAAGGAGCAATGAGTCCACCCTAGCTACATCATATTCCAAGCCGTGCAAAAGGACAATTTCACTTGTATTACCCTCTTCAGCAATCCAGTTCGAATCCCAATTTGCAAAGGGGTCAAACAAGGTGATACAATATCCCTAAGCCAGGGGTCGGAAACCTACGGCCCGCAGCACAAAATCATCAGGCCCTTGCCCTCGCTCCAACTGCTGCTGCCAATGTAATCTATCATGGGGGGGGGGGGGGGATTCTAAAATCTGGGAGCTGCCAAAGGTCTTCTCCTGGATGGGATTTAACTAAGGCATGAGGCACTGCGGCCAAATCATTGTTACACTATCACACCCTTAAATTGCTGAAACCCAAACATCTGAAAACTGGTATGCAAATTAAAGGGATCTTCAAATTGTGCATCTATGGGTTCCTGAGATTGTGCAACCCAGAATTGTGCTGTTTAATGAGTGAATTAATCAACTCTGCTAATTAGTCCTATGAATTCTTCAAACAAAAAGTAAGGGCTGTTTGATGAAGGGTCTGAGGAAGAGCAAGAGGCAAAAAAGCTGGGTGAGCCTGGAAGGAAGATGGGAGAAAATACAATGAAAAAGAAAATGGAGAGTAGAGGGAATAGGGGAGAAGAGGATAATGTAAAAAGCAGTTGTGAGGTGTGGGCATCAAAGGACTTCTAACTCATACATTATGGCACTTCGGCTAGGAATTAATGTAGTGAGTTGGTGGTATAATGTTCTTTACACCAGCTGTAGATTTGCAACATAAAGGAAACATTTATGAACAGATAAGCAAAAGAAAATTTACAAAACCCAGTACGGTATGATTTAGCATCTTTGGCGAAATATCTTACCTTCCCACCTTCAGATGGGGCTCTAATTTTGTAGATCCCTTTCCTATTAATTGTAGTTGCCAGTGATATAGATGACAGTTCCACAGAGCCATGGCTTTCTTTTATGGTTTTTAGCCATTCCAGGTGTCTTGCAGAATCACGCTGGGAGATGTACAGCAATGATACAATCTTGATTAACTTAACCACAAGCAGTTTAGCCCCATAGCTTTGCTCAAATCAAATCGTACCATACAACTAGACTAGACACTGGCATTAACCAAGCAGTTTTTTCCAGTGGAACTCAATGGAGCTGAGTTCCAGCAATAATAATAATAATAATAATAATAATAATAATAATAATAATAATAATAATAATAATAATAATAATTATTATTATTATTATTATTATTATTATTATTATTATTATTATTATTATTATTATTATTATTATTATTATTAAGTCTGCATTAGAATCTTTTTTAAGGTCTGGGTTTGATTACTGTATATACTCGAGTATTAGCCTAATCTTTCACTCCTAAAAATGAGGTCAAAAAAGTGAACTCGGCTTATACTTGGGTCACTGAATGCGATGGAAAAAAGTGGCGGCTAACAGCCTTCACCACCCACTTCTCCCGTTCTGTCGTCAGTCCATCTGAATTGGCATGGAGAAAACTCTTTTTTTGCTGCATCTTATTTTCATGTACTGTACCATATTTTGACTATTGAAACTCACTAGCAGCTGCTGCATTTGACACCCTCAGCTTATATTCAGGTCAATCTATTTTCCTGGTTTCTCGGGTAAAAATTAGGTACTTCGGCTTATATTCAGGTCAGTTTATACTCAAGTATATACGATAGTCCTCACAGATCACAGCCCCTTTCTAATGTTTGTTTGCTACTTTAATAACGCAAAATCTACTCCCAAGGAAATGTGTTCCAAGAGTTCCAACATCTTTTATGCTAGGGCGAAAAAACCCACCAATTAATTCCATATTGCCTTCAGGTGGCAATATGATTTGACATGGTGATAATCTGTCAGATAAAGTTTGATTCTGATTCATGCACTGTGCATAAGAACCTCCATGTCAAATCTTTTGCTGTTAGCCTAACAGCTAGAGAGATCCCTGCTGTTAGGTTTGCCTTTGGCCAGAGGCTAAACCTAACAGCCAGAGAGATTCGCCCTGCCCCCCTGCTGGAGAGTCCCAGATCTGCAAGCTTTGGGGCAGAGATCAATGTCAGGGAATTTGAGGCAAACATTTGCATCGCACAACATGTTGTGCGATGCAAATGTTTCCCTCAAATTCCCCGATGTTATCCAATTTTAGCCTTATCCGAGGCAATCATTATACAAGGTATTACTGTACTGTAAAGATTACCATCTTTTTAGGGAGGTTGTCATCATTTTCCAGGGCCTTCCATAGTTTTGCCAAACATTCCATGAACTCCTCAAACCCTGATTCCTGCTTTAGCTCAAATAGCAGAGAGGAGTAACCAAGCACGGCATCATGGAAACAAGCCACACGATCCACATCCATATCATTCTCTCCCGCTGAGATAGATGCCAGATCCACAAAAACCTTCAGCTCATTTATATCTGAAAGAAAATGAAGTTGACTACCCACTGGTCCTTTCATGGGAACATTACAGAACCTCTCACTAAAGCTACTTTTTTTTACCATCCTAATTGTATGACTGATTCAGTGCTTCCACTGCTTGTGTTTGCTTCCTTCACTTTAATGCATATGTGTGCAGTGAGTCCATTCCAATGAAAGGAACTGAGCAGCAAGACATTAACATAGGGGAAATTAGAGACATCATATTGCAAACAAAAATTCGCATAGTCAAACCAATGGTATTCCCTGTGGCAATGTATGGTTGTGAGAGCTGGACCATTAGGAAACCTGAGCGTAGAAGAATAGATGCCTTTGAGATGTGGTGTTGGAGGAGAGTTTTGAGAGTCGCCTGGACAGCGAGGAGAACAAATAGGTCAATCTTAGAAGAAATCAACCCTGACTGCACCTTAGAAGGTCAAATAGTAAAGATGAAGCTAAAGTACTTTGGACATCAAATGAGAAGAGAGGATTAGCTTGAGAAAGCCTTGATGCTGGGAAGGGTGGAGGGCAAAAGAAGAAGGGGGCGGCCAAAAATGAGATGGCTAGATGGTATTGTAGACACAATGGGCACAAAGCTGAGCAAGTTAAGGAGGATGGTGGAGGACAGAAGTGCCGGGCGGACAGTGGTCCATGGGGTCACAAAGGATTGGAATCGACTGTGCGACTGAACAACAAACCCAATTAGAATATCATTCTGCAGAAAGCCAACAAACAAAGAAATAAACAAGTATTTTTTCCCTACCTTCCAAAGCCTCTTTGACCCAGAGGACAAAATCTCTCCGGAGTGCAAGTTCCTCAATGCATCTACGACATGGTTCAGTAATGTTTTGCAAATTTTTAATAGCATCCATCAGTGCAGGACTTATGGAGGAGAGTTTTTCTTGCCGAAAGTTTTGAAATTCAACTGTCTGGGGTGGGGAGAAACAGGGAAAATTACCACACATTAAGGATGCACAAATCTAGCCCCCATCCTTCCATGGAATCTCTTTATTTTCTGCCTTGGACATTTAAAGGACCTACAGGAACTACTTCTGAATTTATTCATTTTTTTAGAACCTAAAGACAGTAGTTTACAAACGGTTCTTTATTTCAGATAGTAGTATGATTTTTTTAAAAAAAATTAGCAGATGTCTGGCCAAAGATGCTAAACTACGAGGCCCTTTCCATAGGCCAAAACCTATGTTTTAGACATAGTAGTGAGCAAACTCTGACGGGATTAGAGAATATGATGCCTCCCAATCTATTGGAAGGGCACAAATGCACTTCCCAATAGCAAAACATAAAGAAAGCCCGATTTAAAACAAGGCAGCAAGAGTGAAAAAAAACCATTTTGGCAGCAGATAAACACTTCAGAACAAACAACTGGTTTCAAAAAGAATGCATGCAGTCCATATATGCTGTGATTAAAATAGAAGTAACTGGTTTTAAAGAACCAGGCTAGTAAACAAACATCTTTCAGCAGTATTGTAGCAAAAATTAATGGAAAGTGTATTTTCAGGCATTATTACAGGGGGGCTCTGGGGAACAACAAAAACAGCTAAATGGTGACTCATGTAACTCAGACCATCTGTTGCAGTGGCATAGCATGGGTTTCAGCCGCCGAGACGCAGGCCAAACTCACCAACACCCCACCTAGGCTTGCCGCACACCCCATCTAGGCACTCAATTTTAGGCAAAAATGCTACCTCAGTGGGGTCCAGGGGGCACTTTTTCCTCCTCCGCCACCTTTGTCCTCCTATTCTTCAGGCTTCCTCTTCCTCATGGCCAGCTCGTGGTGCCAGGTGGTGCTGCACAGGGCCTGGGGCCATCCTTGGTCCTGGGTCGAGACCCAGAGGTTGAGGCGCAAGCCCAGCAAAGAGCCCACCATTAGCATCCCAGGCATGCAACGGCCCCACCTCCGAGCTCGGGAGCACCAGCTCATCCACCTTCAGCGGCCCCGGCACCCAGGAGGGTGGGAAGCGAGGACGGTGGTTGTTGCGGCCCAGCACCCGTAGCCAGAGCAGCGCCAGCCAGACCAAGCCCCCCCCCTCGCAAGGCCTGGCTTCCATCCCTGTTAGCCAGGGGTGCCCAAACTATGGCCTATGGGCCGGATCCAGCCAATGACACCAGAAGTAAAACTCACCCAGGTTCTGGGAGTGACAAGGGTGGAAGGGGCCAGATGAATTGGTGTCAGGGCCGGATGCATGCATCAGATAATGTTAAAATCCTATGCAGATGACTCAGATACCACAGAGATACATTGTAAACAACACAGACTTCAAGGGAAAGTCAAGGGAAACATGCTGGGACCTTAAAGAACTTTAAGAAATAATTGTCTAAAGGGTAAATACATTACAAAAACATGCCAGAGCAGCCTGATTTTAGGGGAACAAAGCCATACGGCATTTTTAAACTTTTTAAAATTTTATAAAGTGCTTGTTTAAAAGGTAAAAACACTACTCTACATAGCAAAAACATGTCAAACCACCCTGACTTCAGGGAACAAAACCACACAGCATTTTTAAACTTTTGAAAACTTTATAAAGTGCTGTTTTAAAAGATCTGCTCCCTCGTTTAGCTTCTTTTCAGAATCAGCCCCCTCCCCCCGCCTGACTTGCTCCCAAGCCTCTCTTAAGAAGCCCCCCCCCATTGCTAAGCCCCTTAGCAAGCCAGACTGAGGTTTTTCTGAACAGAAGCTAGGAAAAAGTTTTCTTCTTTTCAGAATCAGGCCCACCACCTGCCTTGCTAAGGGGCTTAGCTGAAGATCAGATGCTGTGATTGTTATTGAGATTGTGCAACCTTGGGAGAAAGAGAGCAGGCAGCGCCTCCCCCCTTCTCCCAAGGCAAACTGGTGAGTCCAAACCACACCTCAGGGAATTTGAGGCAAACATTTGCATCAGATAACGTTAACATAATGTTATCTGATGCAAATGTTTGCCTCAAATTCCCCGTTATCCGATTTTAGCCTTATCTGATGCAAACGTTATCCGAGGTATCACTGTACATGACTTTTTAGAGACCTTGATTTCTAGGTTTGCTGCTGCATAACAAAGATACAGATAAGGGAAGGAGAAAATACTTCAGATTAAGTACTCTTTGAATCTAGTTAGTTTAATCTCTTGTTAGTTTAGCCTGTTTTGTTGGAATAATATATACATGTCTAAAGCTCTGTATAAACCAGTAATTTCATAATAAAGGCAGATGCTCTGATCTGTAAAACCTAATCCCTGAGAATAATCCCTACAGAATAATTTCCTTGTGGAATTCATTTCTCTTCCTCTTTCAGGAAGATTAAAAAGATTCTGCAAGAGAAATTAAAACCATATTTACATCAGAAAACAAACTTGTCAGTAAAGAAAATTCTCCACTCTCTATAATCGTTGACATTTAGTAGTCCAGATATTAACTAGTGCACAAAGAAGGACAAGGGACTGTGGTGGTTGAAGTGGTTAAGACGCTGAACTCGCTGGCTGGAAGGTAAAAATTAAGGTGAATTCGAAACACTTTGGTATCTGAAGCATTGAACAACTTAAACCTAATTTCATGATAAAATCTAACTGCTACTGAAAGATGCATTCTTTCCATTTTAGAACAGATTGATGCCAAACATTTTCATTTTGCTGGACAGGCTTTTAAAAGAGTTATACAGTACTTACAAAGTTCAATAAATGTTGCAGAATCGTGAAATCACCAGGCAGGTTTAAACTTTTTCTAATTTTGTCGATAACCTTTGCAGAATCCACAGCTAAATACAATTCATGGTATTGCTGGATTTGCTGAACTCTTTCATCTATCCATTCTCCACAATCTTGAGTCTGCAGATGACACATTTTCTGGAAATCTTTTTTTAATTTCTCATAATGGTTAGTAAAATCTCCAAATAGAGTATCCACCTCAGCAAATGTCAGGTCACCAGATCTTAGGCTGTCATACACCCTGAGGAATTCAGAATAACAAGGCTTGAACAAGCGGAGAGGCACTTCATCCAGGTTCAAAGTGGCACTATCTTCCTCGCTGACCGAATCTTCAAATTCTCTTGCCAGCTGTTTGGCTGCCCACTCCCAGCAATACTGGAAAACATGGCTGTCTTTAAAACAATCCATACTTTTTGATATGTCCTTCAGGGATGGGCTCAGATAGTAGTAGGTCTCTATTTCACTGTCTCCATGAGAGTACTCGTGTCTCACATTCACAACCTCATCCAGAGCTTTTAAGGCCAAATTTTCACTATGCTTTTGCTCTGCTTCACTTATATCCACTGGAAAGAGAGAAAAATAAATTGAGACAAAGTGATTTTTAAACTATTTGATCTTTTACTTTTTCCTACATAATATTATATCATGGAGCACCAATCCCAACAATAATACAGTTTACATTATCACTATTTCCACATACAGTAGAACCCCGTATACTGAATGCATCATGCAGTGCAAAAAGTCGTACAATGAAGGAAATTTGAAAAAAAAAGTGCATCATACAACAAACTTTTCATTGTACGATTTTTCCCATAGAGATTTTCATTGCATGATTTTCCCCATAGGGCTTTTCGTTGTACGATGCATGCATCATATAACGAAGTGCCTAGTGGAACCAATTATTTTCGTTATATGGGGTTCTACTGTAGTTTAACTGGTTTTTACATGTCAGGAGCGTCTGCTTCTTAAATTCTCAGTATAGCTTGCAATGATTCAACACATACCCATCTTAACTGAGCAAATTAACAATAGTTGAAAAGGGAAACTATTAATCTCCATTTTGAAGTCATGTTCTTTTTTTAAATTACCTTTTACAGAATCTTGCACCTTCCTACAAAAGTCCAAGATTGATCCCAATAGCTGCCTTTGTTTCTTTACAGTCTGTGCTTCTTGCAGCCTCAGCTCAAGAACTTCTTCTAATTTCAACTTATGGTCTTTCTTTTCCCCAGATAAAAGACGATTGTGCTCTGAAAAGAAAGAGGCTAATCAGAACAATTGCTGGCTGCATAGCTCAGTGATTTATGTATCTGACTGTGGATGAGAGGTTCCAAGTTCAATTCCCCACCATCTCTCCTGTAAGAAGACCCAGCCTGAATAATCATGGGCTAGTTGCACCATCTGAAGGAGTCTCCAGAAAAAGGGAACAGCAAACCACTTCTGTGAATTCTCTCCCTAAAAACCCTGGAAAGAGTCACCATAAATCAGAATCAACTTGATATCCCAGTTATTATTTATTACTTACAAATATTAGTACAGAATCCCCTTAGCCTGCCTTTTACTAAACTTTTGTGTCTTTATGGTATTCATTGACTTCCAAAAAATGATCTGTGAAAGACAATCTCATTCCAAATGCCCATGGATTTTAGAGCTTTATCTGTCCCTGCCTGTTGACTCAAACTTTAGACTAAAAGGTAAACAGCATCCACACTCTCTTCCTTTGTTCTGTTCCACTCTTTCCTTGAGGCTGTGGATAAAGTCACTTCTGGGGAGCCTGCTCCCTTTTTGAATGCTCACTCCTTTTCAAGCTCCCATAAAATGTTTTTATTTTATCATATGTGATTTTCTATGCACAAATTGATTCCACAACTAGATCAATATGATATTTCCAGCTGGAACTGGCAGACGCAATTGTGCACTTCAATTCGCATCTCAATGCCATATCTAAACTACAAGGAAATCGGTGAGTTGGAAAAGAGAACATTAGTTGAAACCATTTGCGTATAATCAAAAGGGAGAGATAATGTACAACAATTACATCAGGGTTGTGGGCTATTTCTAGATCTCCTAGACCAGTGATGGTGAATCTTTCAGAGCTGGGATTCTGAACCTGTGACCCATGGGCCAGATACAGCCTGTAGCACCATTTCATGTGGCCCACCACCACCTCCACCATACCAGGAAGTGCCATGTGGTGGAGGAAGGGCAAAATGGCCATCTGGCCCCTAAAGCTGTCTGGGGGAGCATGACCCAGCCCCCCGGCTTAAAAGGTTGAGAACTCCTGTTTTAGAAACTGAATGCCCAAACAGAGGGGCAGGGCAAACTCTGTGCTGGGGGGAGGGAGGAAGCACTCCCATCAGGCTACTGGGCAGAAGGACATGTGAACTCTGTGATTGGATGACAGTTTGCATGCCAACAGAAAGGCCTGGGTGTGCCACATCTGGCACACGTGCCATAGATTCACCACCACTGACCTAGAACAGATTACAAAACATTCAATGAAGAGAAGTATAATAACAATGGGAGACTACAATATCTGTTGAAAGTCCAACTTGGTTAAAAAAAGTAAGATTCAACAAATTCCCTTTGTTGTTGTTCAGTTGCACAGTCGATTCCCTTTGCGACCCTATGGACAAATTCCTTACTTGCCTTCTTTTTGTTTTGTTTTCTCTTTGATATGATTGAAACACAGACTAACATGATTACTATTCCAAAAAATTCTTACTTGCCTTGTGGATCAATCTCATCTTCCAGTATGCAGAAGCAACAGTATGAAACTCAACTATTCTGGATATGTTTCTTAACAATGGGTAGAAAGTTAAGTTGTACTTACCAGTAATAACTTTCGTTCTTTGGGTATGTAGTCTGTGAATTCACACTTTTTGGTTCAGCACCTGCACGGAGCCATGACCAGAGCTTTCAAGCTGATCGGATTAAAGTTTGAATGTTACGGCCGCCCACCGTACTCCCCACCCTTAGGCGCCATTTCTCACTCTTTCCTCAGTTAATACGTAAGCTATACACAAGATAAAACATACTATCTCATCCGTGCAACGCAAGTGGTGAGGAAGGGTGGGAAAAGTGTAAATTCACAGACTACATATTCAAAGAATGAAAGTTATTACTGGTAAGTACAGTTTAACTTTCTCCTTTGTGTAGTCTGTGAATCCCTACTTTTGGGAGATTAGCAAGCTCACATTTACTTGGTAGGCAGGCAGCCGGATGAGATTAATCCAGAGATGAACACGTCAGGTAGACAGGGTGGACCCTCATGGGCATGGAGCCCGGAGCACTCTGGCAAGGATGACTCGACCAAGTCTGGTTTCTGCCGTGGCTCTGGTGTCCATCCGATAATGCTTGACAAATGTAGAAGGTCTGGACCATGTGGCCACCTTACATATGTCTTCAATTGTGGTACCTTCCAGAAAGGCAGTAGATGTGGCAACAGCTCTTGTAGAATGTACCCTGACGTGAAGAGGAGGAGGCAGAGATGCAGTCTCATAGGCAAAGTAGATGACGGAGGAGACACACTTGGAGAACCTCTGTGATGTGATGGGTTCACCTTTGGACTTCTCTCCATAAGCCACAAAGAGGTGTTGGGGTTTCTGAACTCCCTTGTTCTGCTGATGTAAAACAATAAAGTCTGTTTCACATCCACCATGTGCCATGCCCTTTCTTGATCAGTGATAGGTAGAATTTTCTTGTTCAGACATTGCAAGTTGAGGATGGGACAAAGGCCGTCAACCTTTTTCTGTACTATGAAGTGCCTCGAGTAAAAGCTGTAACTCCATTTCAAAGGGGGTACAGTCTCTATGGTCCCTCTGGAAAGCAGGGTGGATACCTCCTCTGGTAGATGGGGTGAGGGAGGAGTGCGGCTTAGTTTGCCTACCTGAGGGACCCATTCAAACTCGATGGTGTATCCAGCAGATAAGATTTTCAAGACCCACCGGTCATTTGTGATGTCAGTCCAAGCATTAAGAAATTCCGGAGGTGGACATACTGGAGCAGAGAATGAAGAGTCTCGGTTGGGAGGAAGTCAAACTCGCTGCTTGGACTTTCTTTCAGAACGCTTGCCCTGTTGTTGGTAGGGCTGGTAGTGTTGCCAATTTTGTTGCGGGTGTGGTCGGTAGAAAGTGGATCGTTGCACCTCAGGCTGCTGCTTCTGCGGTGGCTGGTAGGAAGTAGCCTTGTACTGTACGGAGAAAGGCTGGAACATCGGCTTAGAAATGGAAGGACCAGAAGACACCAAACCGAAGAACTTTGTCGTGGTCTTCATTTGCCTCAGTTCATTCAAGACCTTGTCAGTATCCTGAGCAAACAGACCCTTGCCATCAAAAGGCAAGTCCTCGATCAGCTTTTTGGTTGGCTCCTCCAGCTCAGTCAAGCGAAACCAGGCATATCTACAGAGCAAGATGGACGTAGACATGTCCTTAGCCACAGAGTCATTAATGGGGCGTGCTGTCCTCATCTACTGCTCGGCCACGTAATCGCCCTCATCACATAGGGAGTTGAACTCAGTGTGAAGGTTGCCAGGCAACTTCACAGTGAACGCCTTCGCTCGTTCCCACAGGTGGGAGTTGTAGAGTCCCATTGCAGTTGAGTAGTTGGCAGCCCGAAGGGACAGTGAAGCAGTGGCATACAGTTTCCGCCCAAGGGCGTCCAGTTTCTTACCCTCCTGGGAAGAGGGGAGAGGAAAACTGCTCACTGCTGTCTTGCTCTGGGAAGCACGGACAACCATGGAATTTGGCAGAGGATGGCCCTGCAGGAATTCCATGTCATCACCCAGCACACGGAAGAAGCAGTTGACTCTCATCGAAATCATGTGGGACGAAATGGGCTTCCTCCAAACCGCTCTTGCAGAGCTCAGCAGCATGGTGATATGGACAAATAAGATGGCTTTCCTGTCCAGTTTCGCGGTGGCCTGATCCTCTGCCGGCAATGGAGGATGGTTGGCCTGGAGACTCAGTGCCATGCCGAGGTGGGTCAGCATGGCCATGAATGTCTTTTGGTCGTCTCCACGAGACGGATCAGCAGCTCCGATATGGGTATCGGGTGTCAGATCCGCCTCGACCTACACATTCTCCTCCTCCAATGAGTAGTCGGACTCGTCTGAAGACGGTGGAGGGAGCCTCGCTTCAACATCAGATTCGCACCAGTCCAGCCTGGGCTAATCAATGGAGCAAATGTTCAATGCCCTGGAAGGTGATGGAGCAATGGCCAGGTCCTGGCCAGGGAACACCATGTTTTCCGACTCTTGCAAGCGTTGGAGAGAGAAGGAAGCAGAAGCCCCATGCAGTTGTGCAGCAGCAGCTGCCAGTTGGTCTTCAAGAGACCACACCACAGTCTCCAAGAGTAGCTTGAGAAAGTCCAGCTGGAGTGGCAGTAAAGGAAACGGTGTAGTCGAGGTGCTTGTGTGCAGCGGTGATCTGGACTGCAAAACAGTTGCCCGAGCCCATAGAGGCAGGGGAGAGATGGAGACAAAGTAGAGACAGTCCACGAGGTGGAGGCGGTGAAGGAGATAGCGAGTGCCGAAGTACATGCGGCAGAGGAGGAGAAGAGCCGGTTGTACGGACCGTCTTGGCCGGAGACCCCAAGGAGGAAAAAACTTCAGCCGCAGACAACTCCATGGACAACCAGCGTGGCAGAACTGCAGATGCGGGGGGGGGGGGAATGACGGAGGACGCGGAGAGCATGAAGGTCGAGGAATGGCAGGCAAGGAGTGGTGCCCACCCTTCTTCGGCCTTTTCTTCTTCTCCCCTTTCTTAGCCTTCTACTTCCTTGGCTCCGCCATCTTGGAGATTCCTTTGTCGCCAGACACCATCTTGGCCGCAGCAGTTTTGGTGGGAAACTGAGGAACTTGGTGAACTGAAGAAGGAGCCAACACCATTTCCATGAGGTGGTTACTCCTGTTCTGCACTTCCAGACGGGTAAATTTCTTACAGTGCACTCAGGTCTGAGTCTGGTGAGCTTCGCCAAGGCACAGCAAACACTTGTTGTGACCATCGGAAGATGGAACCTTCTTGTTGCAGTCGATGCAATGCTTGAAGGCAGCTGAGGCCATCAAAAAAGCACCAAGCTGAAATAATTGGGACCAAATGCTCACGGATGAACAATTGGTTGTGGTGCTGGCCCCCTCGTGAAAGGGAGCCAACACAAACAGAAAAAAATGGAGAATTGGTGTCCAACCCATGAAGGACGCGCACCTGAAAATTTGAAATCGCTGCTTCCCCTGCGAAGAGGAAGCAACCCTGAGGTAAAACATTGACGAAAACTGCTCCCTGCAAGGGAAACAGTCATGGTTGAGGTGATCCTGCCCACAGGACAAGATCACCAGAAAAAAATTCTCTGAGAAAGGCCTTTTCTGAGGAAAAAATAACAAAAAATTGGTAGAGCTCTCAATGGTCTCCTGCTACTACAGCGGAAAGAAGAGAACTGAGGAAAGAGTTCAAAATGGCGCCTAAGGGTGGGTGGTACGGTGGGCAGCAGTAACATTCAAACTTTGATCCAGCTTGAAAGCTCCAATCGCGGCTCCACACAGGTGCAGAACTCAAAAGTGGGGATTCACAGACTACATGAAGGAGAACTAGTCAGCAATGTGGAAACAGGGCGGATTTGAGATACTAATCACCCTATTGGGACTCCTTATATTTAAGAAAGAGAATGCTAAGCATAATATAATGTGTACTTTGAACTATAGGAAAGTCAATATCAGTAAGCATAAGGAAATATTGGGCGAGATCCCACCACTGAAAACTGTGGGCAGGAGTTTGTTATGTGGGATAATGTCACAAACAATTTCAACAAGAAAAGTAAGAAATATATAAACAAACTAGGATGGATATATAACCAACTTTCATATGGTGTAAGATTTAAAACAGTCATACACAGAAGGAAGGAGGGAAAAAATCACCAGGGAAGCATATACATGTTTAGCCAGTATTTATAAGGCTTTGTAAGTAAGAGTCTGCGGTGGATCAAGTGGTTAAGATGCTGAAGTCAGTGACTGGAAGGTTGGAGTTTGATTCCTGAGTACTGTACGATGGAGTGAGCTCCCATCTCTGTCCCAGCTCCTGCCAATCTAGCTATCCAAAAACAAGAAATTGCAAGCAGATAAATAGGTGCCACTTTGGTGGGAAGGTAAACAGTGTTCCATGTACTCTGGTGTTGAGGAATGGCTGCCACATATCCATTGAAACATCTGCAGACACACAGTTTTGGCTCTTTGGCTATAAACAGAGATGATCCCTAGATTTGGCTATGACTGGCTTTCGAGCAAGGGAAACTTATAAGGCTTTAAAACAAGGATTCGATACAACCTGTTTCATGTGACCCACTGCCCTCATTCCTGCCGCCACTATAGAAAATGCATGAAATCTCATGAGAATACACAAAACATGGCCCATTGTGTCTACAATACAGTCTAGCCATCTCATCTTTGGCCACCCCCTTCTTCTTTTGCCCTCCAGCTTTCCCCCAGCATCAAGCCTTTCTCAAGTGAATCCTCTCTTCTCATTTGATGGAAAGGATCAATTTGCAAGGAGCGATATTCCCCTTAAAGCAACTTCTGTGTCTGTTGGGAGATCGCATCACCCCAGCCCCAACTTGTAGTCCTACAGCTGCACCCCCCCCCCAAAAAAAAGTCACCTCACCACCTCCACAGCAGCGAGAACCGCGGCGGGTGAGGTAAAACGAACGGCCAAGGAGGGACCTCGCAACCAAACAACATAGGCGCTACCGACACAAGACCACCAGCAGGCACCGGGCAGCGGAAAATGACTGCATGCATAGGATAAGTAATTCATCTACACTAAAGTAGCTGACTTTAGATACTTCAGTAGAGACTTACAGTGAACTTACAGTAGAGACTTTATATATTGGACTTCATAACAAGGACACTTAGAAACTCTAGACTTATAAATACATATAACCAATGCTAATTAGCTAATTTTAGTCTGATATTGTTTAAACTGTGATAATATGCATGACAATACTATGTTTTAAACTGTGATAACATGTATGATGAGAGGATACTGGCGTAGAAACCGGCAAACCAACGTCAGGAATTTTGCCAAGAGAACCCTATGGACCAAAACAAAAGGCAAAACAAATGGGGCAATTTAGATGTAATAGGATGCTTAGCACATCAGATCAGAAGAAGGGGAGGGACAGGAAAGGGGGAGGAGAAATACAGTGTTGCAAGGAGCAATACTGTATAGGGACATGGAATGTAAGATCTATGAATCAAGGAAAACTTGAAGTGGTAAAAAAGGAAATGGAGAGAATAAGCATTGACATCTTGGGAATCAGCGAGTTAAAATGGACAGGGATGGGTGAATTCAGCTCTGGAAACCATCATATCTACTACTGTGGACAAGAAAGCCTCAGAAAAAACGGAGTAGCCATAATTGTCAAAAAAAGGGTGAGAAAAGCAGTAATGAGATATAACCTCAAAAATGATAGAATGATGTCAGTCAGAATACAAGGCAAGCCATTCAATATCATTATAATCCAAATATACGCACCAACAACTAGTGCAGATGAAGCCACAATGGACCAGTTCTATGAGGACCTAGAACACCTCATAGAACAGACACCAAGAAATGATGTACACATTATCATAGGAGACTGGAATGCCAAAGTAGGAAATCAAAAAGTAAATGGAATAACAGGCAAGTTTGGTCTAGGAACACAGAATGAAGCAGGCCAAAGACTGATAGAGTTCTGCCAAGATAATGCACTGGTCATAGCAAACACTCTCTTTCAGCAACACAAAAGGAGACTTTACACATGGACATCACCAGATGGCCAACATAGAAACCAGATTGATTACATACTCTGCAGCAAAAGATGGAGAACCTCATACAGTCAGCAAAAACAAGACCAGGAGCAGATTGTGGCTCAGATCACAACCTACTGATTGCAAAATTCAGGCTTAGACTAAAGAAAATAGGAAAAACAATCAGGCCAGACAGATATGACCTAGACAACATCCCTAGGGAATACACAGTGGAGGTGTGGAACAGATTTAATGGCTTGGACCAGATAGACAGAGAGCCAGAAGAATTATGGACAGAGATGCGGGACATCATGCAGGAGGCAGCAAGAAAAACCATACCAAAAGAATAGAAGCGTAAGAAAGCTAAGTGGTTGTCAGATGAGGCTCTTAAAATAGCAGAGGACAGAACTAATGCAAAATGCATTGGAGAAAGGAAAAAATACAGTCACTTAAATACAGAATTTCAAAGAAAAGCAAGGAGAGATAAGGAAACCTACCTGAACGAACAGTGCAAAGAGATAGAGGAAAACAATATCAGGGGTAGGACTGGAGATCTTTTCAAAAAAATTGGGGAACTCAAGGGAACATTTAAAGCAAAACTGACCATGATAAAGGACAAAGATGGCAAGGAGTTAGCAGATGCAGAAGAGATTAAGAAAAGATGGAAAGAGTACACAGAGGAACTCTACAAAAAGGACCTCAACACCCCTGATAATCACAATGATGAGAACATTGAACATGAGCCAGACATTCTAGAGAGTGAAGTCAGAAAGGCCCTAAAAAACACTGTAAACAACAAAGCCAGTGGAGTTGATGGTATCCAAGTTGAACTTTTCAAAGCCCTGCAAGATGATGGAATCAAATTACTGCATTCTATATGCCAGCAAATTTGGAAAACACAACAATGGCCACAGGATTGGAAAAGATTCCACTCCCAAAAAAGGGTAATGCCAAAGAATGTTCAAATTATCGAACAATTGCGCTCATCCCTCACGCTAGCAAGGTGATGCTCAAGATAATACAGGATATACTGCAACAGTATGTGGAGAGAGAATTACCAGAAGTGCAGGCGGGTTTCAGAAGAGGGACCACATCGCCAACATAAGATGGATCATGGAAAAAACAAAGGAATATCAGAAACAAGTCTATTTCTGTTTCATTGATTACACTAAGGCTTTTGACTTTGTTGACCACAACAAAATGTGGCAAGTAATTAAAGAGATGGGAATTCCGGAACACCTTATAGGCCTCATGAGAAATCTGTACATGAATCAAGAGGCAACAGTTAGGACAGAAAATGGAATGACGGAGTGGTTTGGAATAGGAAAAGGAGTCAGACAAGGCTGCATTTTGTCACCCTGCTTATTCAACTTATACACAGAACACATAACACAGAACACAGGAGGGGCTTTTTCCAGCACCCTTAAAACATGCTTTGGTGCGTCCCCTCCTGAAAAAGCCATCCCTCGACCCTACGGTACTTACCAACTACCGACCTGTATCCAACCTACCCTTTTTGGGTAAGGTCTTGGAGAAGGCAGTGGCGTGGCAGCTACAGGAAGTCCTGGATGAAGCGGATTATCTGGACCCTTTCCAGTCAGGATTCAGGCCCGGATATGGTACTGAAACTGCATTGGTCGCATTGGTGGATGATCTCTGGCGAGAACGGGATGGAGGTCATCCATCCGTCCTGGCTCTTCTTGACCTCTCAGCGGCTTTCGATACTGTCGACCACGGTATTCTTCTGGGAAGGCTCCAAGGATTGGGGATCCAGGGCACTGTGCTGGCCTGGTTCTCTTCATTTCTGAGGGGCCGGACCCAGTCGGTGTGGCTGGAAGGCGAGAGGTCCAGCCCTAGGCCCCTGCAATATGGGGTGCCTCAGGGCTCGGTACTCTCGCCTCTCCTATTTAACATCTACATGAAGCCACTGGGTGAGATCATCCGTTCCCACGGGGTGAGGTATCACCAATATGCAGATGACACCCAGCTGTATATCTCAGCCCGTGGAGATCCAATTGATGCAGTGGAAGTCCTATCCAGGTGCCTGGAGGCTGTCAGGGTCTGGATGGGGGACAACGGGCTACAACTGAATCCCGGCAAGACTGAGTGGCTATGGGTAAGGGGTCCTGCGCTATCTCGGGAGTTACCATCTTTGGTTCTGGATGGGGCAGTTTTGCCCCAAACAGACCTGGTGCGTAATCTGGGGGTCCTCTTGGACTCACGACTACTGCTCGAGGAGCAGGTGGCAGCCGTGGCCAGGAGGGCTTTTGCACAACTTCGTGTAATACGCCAGCTACGCCCACTCCTAGACCGGGATTCCTTGCTCATGATCACACATGCTTTGGTCACCTCCAGACTTGATTACTGTAATGCGCTCTACATGGGGCTGCCCTTGGTGACCATTCGGAGGCTGCAGCTGGTCCAGAATGCGGCTGCTCGGGTAGTGATGGGGTGCGGGTGTTATGCTCGTGCCTCACCACTGCTTCGGGAGCTGCACTGGTTGCCAGTATGTCTCCGGGTGCAATTCAAGGTGCTGGTTATTACCTTTAAAGCCCTACATGGTAGTGGGCCAGGATACTTAAGAGACCGCATCGTCCCAAGGACATCTGTCCGTCCCACCAGGGCGGATCGGAGAGGCTCTCTTATCATTCCATCGGCTAGAGAGGCGCATCTCTCTAGCACCAGAAAGAGGGCCTTCTCCGTGGCCGCCCCGGCCCTTTGGAACCTCCTGCCAACTTAGTTACGTCTACAGACAGAGCTCCTGTCCTTTCGGAAGGGCCTAAAAACCTGGCTGGCAGGGCAGGTGTGGGGCTCCAGGAATTTGGGGTCCCATGTTGGGTGGCTGATATGATGGGACAGCCACCCCTCCCTCACTCTTTTAAACTTTTAAAATCTTTTAAAACCTTTTAACCTTTTTAAATCTTTTAGATTTTTGTAAATTCAGGGTTTAATTCTTTTTTAATTGACTTTTAAGTAATTTATGAACCTTAAGGTTTTAACTTATGAATTTCTGTAAGCCGCCTAGAGTCAGGTTCGCCTGATTAGGGCGGGATAATAAATCTAAATAAATAAATAAATAAACATAATGCGCAATGCAGGGATGGAGGAATCACAATTTGGGATCAAAATTGCTGGGAGAAACATCAACAATTTGAGATATGCAGATGATACCACCCTAATGGCAGAAAGTGAGGACGACCTAAAGAAGCTCCTGATTAGGTTGAAAGAAGAAAGTGAAAAAGCTGGCTTGAGACTCAATATCAAGAAAACCAAGATCATGGCAACAGGCCCTATCAGCCCTTGGAAAATAGATGGGGAAGAAGTAGAAGCAGTGACAGACTTTACTTTCCTAGGATCAAAGCTCACTGCAGATGGTGACTGCAGCCATGAAACAAAAAGGCGACTGATTCTTGGGAGGCAAGAGATGAGAAACCTGGGGAACATAGTGAAAAGTAGAGACATCACATTGAAAACAAAAATTCGCATAGTCAAAGCAATGGTATTCCCTGTGGCAATGCATGGTTGTGAGAGCTGGACCATTAGGAAAGCTGAGCGCAGAAAAATAGAAGCCTTTGAGATGTGGTGTTGGAGAAGGGTTTTGAGAGTCCCCTGGACAGCGAGGAGAACAAATAAGTCCATCTTAGAGGAAATCAACACTGACTGCTCCCTAGAAGGTCAAATAGTAAAGATGAAGATGAAGTACTTTGGACATCAAATGAGAAGAGAGGATTCACTTGAGAAAGCCTTGATGCTTGGAACGGTCGAGGGCAAAAGAAGAAGGGGACGGCCCAAGATGAGATGGCTAGATGGTATTGTAGAGATAATGGGCACAGAGCTGAGCGAGTTGAGGGGGATGGTGGAGGACAGGAGTGCCTGGAGGACAGTGGTCCATGGGGTCGCAGAGGGTCGGAATCGACTGTGCGACTGAACAACAACAAAAAGGGCAGAAATTGAGGTCAGGCTGGAACACAATGTCCCATATGTTCTATGATTGCAGCGGAAGAGATTGCATTAGATCACTCAGCAAGTGCTCCATAATGCAATCTATTTCCCTATGGAAGCACACCGTCTGTCTACAAATCTCATTCCATCTATTTGTAAAAAGGGGAACAAGGATCTGAACTACTACCAACAAGTCAATAACCTGGAAAGGTTCTAAAATTGATCATTAATAGCCTGTGAGAATAATTGATGACTAAGATCCACCATGGATTTCTCAAAAACAAAGCAGCATCTTTACAAATGATTTTGATGATGTTGTGACAGGTGACAACAAATTAGAAATGCTAGTTAATATTTTTAAAGGCAGAATAAGGATTCAGGATGAGCTTCATAAATGGAGAACTGAATGAGAGCAAAGTTCAGCAAAGAAAAACATAAAGTTCTAGATTTAGGGAAGAAAAACCAGACATTCCAATATAGAATGCATGTCAGCTGGCTTGGCAATAGTCCAAATGAAAAGGATCCAGTGATCTTGACCACAAGCTAAACATAAGTTAAAAGTATGATGCAACAGCAATCCAGTGAGAGAGAGAAAATAAAATAAAATGCAGTACCAGGCTTCAACTGCTCATCATCCAGACCAAATCAAAGGGAAAAAAATCCCTTTTCTTCCACTGTGGCTATACATCAGATGAAATATTGCTTCTAGTTCTTGTCACCATAGTTTAAAAATTATGTTGACAAACTGGAATGCATCCAGAGAAAAGCAACTGAGGTGTAAAGTGTCTGGTTATGTGAAATACTTTAGGGCATGTTTGGCATGGAGAAAAGATTAACAGATTATACAATAGCCATCTTTAAGCAGGTGAAGGGCTATAAAATAGAAATGGAAGCTGGTTGACTCTCTTTTGAGGTTTTTAAACAGAAGCCAAATGAATATCAAGCAGGCAGGTGTTAGCTGGAGATTTCCTGGTTTGCCAGGGGTTTGGATAATGATGACACTTGGCATATCTTCTACCTTTACTATGATTCTAAAATGAGATCTGCTACAAAATCATGTACAGTACTGACCAAAATCAAGGTGCAATTTTCTACACATGTAACAATTTTAAAAAAACTTGTCAATAAACTACTTCTTGATTAATTATACAATTAAAGTATATTTTAATAAACTGAATTCCACTGTATACATACAGAAAACATGCTTACCCCATTTATAAAAAGTCAGAAATTGTTCCTTGTGCTCTGAAATCAGGTCCACATATTTGACTAGGATGTGACCTTTTTCAATTTCTTCTGAAACATTCATATAGATAGAGTCTGCAATGGTCATTAACTCCCGAGCTTCATCATTCAGACGATCCACAACGTTGCGACCTGTACCTGTCAAATAAACAAACAGTTATTTCCTGGGTCTTTTAAACTGCTTAAAAACTTTCTCCACGTTACTTGAGAACACCTCCATACATGGTCCCCATTTTGCATTCCTCAGTGTCTCTGTGTTGTAGCCATACACAGATCACTGAAATAAACGTGATCTATTGTTATTAGAGAGTGAGTTGACTTTATTGTTCTACTGTATGCTCTCTTGTTTTCTCTAAATCTGTATTGCCATGAATTTTGCCTTTTTAAATTCTTTTTTCCCCCCAAATTTTATTACATAACAAATATACAAAACGTAAAACATAAAACATCGCCCCTGCTGTACAAAGGAATTTGTAATTGTTAAACTTACTTCCTATTTTCATTTTCCCCAAAAATTTCTATTGTTGGGGTCCGGTTGTACACCATGCTGTTTTACTAATGCAAAATCTACAAACGTATTCCATATTTCCCAAAAACTTTCCTTATTTGTATATCCTTTCATTATGGTCAATTCCATAGTTAATTTCTCATTTAATGCCAGTTGCCACACCGCGCTATACCATTCATATTTATTGATTGTCTTTACTTCCTTCCAATGTTGGGCTATTAATTGTCTTGTCACAGTCAACAATGTTAACAATACAGTAATACCCTGGATAACGATTGTACCGGATAGCGCTAGAATCGGATAACGATGCAAGATTTTTGGAAAAATCTTGCTTCAGATAACACGATTTTTAGCGTTATCCGGTACAATTGTGTGTGTGTGTGTGGGGGGTTTGGATTGGGTAGAATATCTACCCAATCCACCAACACTACCCCAGCGATGGATTGCTGCTACCGAACTAGGGTCGGGCGAAAGGCAGGCGGGTGCCTGCCTTCCCCCCCCCCCGACTTTAGTTCAGTAGCAGCGATTGCTGGACGAAGCCTAGCAAACCTCCCAAACCTCCCCAACCCCAGCGCTAGCAAACCCCAAACCTCCCCAACCCCAGCGCTAGCAAACCCCAAACCTCCCGAACCCCAGCGCTAGCATTAAAAGGAGGAAAATCGTCTCTTTCCTCTGGATTTTCTTCCTTTTAATGCTAGCATGGGGGTGAGGGGTGGTTGGGGGGAACCCCTACCCACCCCCACGCTAGTATTAAAAGACTTATCTCCCTGGAGCAGACAGGGGAGTTAGAGATCCCGAAATGGGTTAAAAAATGGACTTTTTTTTTTACCCATTTCAGGATCTCTGATTCCCCCTGCCTAATCCAGCGAGATCAGAGGAGCTGATCTAAGCCGTTTCCAAAGGTTTCCTGTTTCCACTTCAAAAATAAGCTGTTTCCACTTCAAAAATAGCGCGCATCGGCTCTAGGGAGGTCGAGAGAACCGATGCGCGCTATTTTTGAAGTTCCCCCACGCTGCTGCAAGCTACAATGAGTCAAAACGTCAGGATTCAAATCCTGACATTTTGGCTTGTTACAGTTTCTAGCAGGGTGGGGTTTTGTAGCAGAAGGGTGGTTTACCTTATCTGCAGCTTATCTTATCTCCCTGGAGCAGGCAGGGAGGTTAGAGATCCTGAAATGGGTAAAAAAACAGACTTTTAAAACTCGCCGCTGGGTTTGGGGCAGGGGTTGGGGGAAAAATACCCACCCACCCCCGCAAGGGCAGTAACTGCCCTTGCTGGTGGTGGTGGGTATTCCCCCCAACCCCCCCAAACCCAATGCTAATTTAAAAGCAAGAAAATCCTGATTTTCTTGCTTTACAGCTGTGAATGAAGGAGGAGTGAGGGGAATCCCCATCACACGTGATGGGGATTACCCTCACCCCTTCTTCATTTACCTCTGTGAATGAAGAAGGGGTAAGGGAAATCCCAAGCGTGTGCGCTTAGGATTCTCCTCACCCCTTCTTCTTTCACAGTGATCCATAGAGCGCTGTGCTTGGGGAGGGGGGAAATACCCACCCCACCCCACAAGTGCAGCGTTCCATCACTGTGCTTGGGGGTGGGTGGGTATGCCCCTCCCCAAGCGCAGCAATGACTTCAGGGACAAATCGCTAGCCTAGGGTCAGTTTGACTTCAGGGACAAACTGTGGCGGTTTGTCCCTGAAGTCAGGGCTTTTTTTAAGCGTTGTTCGATGTATGCATTGGACAACGCTAAAAACCAGATAACGTTAAGACTTGAGGAACCAAGTCATAACGTTATCCATGGTATTACTGTAGTTCTTTTTTATGACTATCAATCGTGATATCTTCTGTCTCTCCCAGTAGTGCTAATTTTGGAGTTAATCTAATATATTTTTTCATAATTTTTCCTATTTCTGTTTCTATCATATCTCAAAATTTATTTATTATCTGGCATTCCCACCACATATGAATATATGAGCCGCTTTCTGTTTTACATCTCCAACATCTATCAGAGATCGTGTCATCCATTTGGTACAATTTAACCAGTGTCATATACCACCTCCACAAAAGTTTGCTGTTATGTTCCTTTTCCTTAATTGAGAACGATCTCATGATTCTTTGTTTCCACTTCCTTTTCCAACTATCTTCAGTTATTTCTATTTTTAACTCTTCTTCCCATTGATGTCTCAGTATTTTCTGTATTTCAGCTTTATTAGTAAATTCTCGATAAATTATGCTTATAATTCCCTTATTTTTCTTTAGCCCATTTCTTATTTCATATATAAGTTCTTCAATTAGTGTCCATTGCTGCTCTGTAATTCTAGAATGTCTTATTTTTTATCCCATTTGTTCATTTGAATTTTTTGAAACCAGTTTAAGTTTAACTTCTCATACATTTCTTCTTTTTTTAATTATTAATACATTTCATTTTCCAATCTTCAACCAATAATACTTTATTTTGTGATAAAAATTTCTCTCACTTCTTTTGTACATTTCAAAGGGCAGTTTCTTATATCCAGCAATTCCATTATTGGAGTTCTTTGTGAAATTTATTTATCCTTCAACGTTTTCCATTTTTGAAGATTAACTCTTAATGTATAATTATTTATTTTTGTTTTATTTATATCATTTCCCAAGTATAATTCTCTCCTCCATTTTCTATACTCTTTCCAATCAGACTCTTGACTTTCCCAATTTTCCTGAGTTACTTTTGTTATAACTCTTTTTACGTGAAAGGCATTATAATACAGTATGCCTTTATATTCGGGATACCTAATCCTCCTTCTTTTTGTTTACTATACCACAACGATTTTGAAATTCTAACTCTCTTTCCATTATTACAACATTCATTAATTATTTTTGTCAATCTTTAATTTCAGTTTTGTAAATGTTAATAGGAATATTTTGTAACAAAAAAATTATTTTTGGGATTATTTTCATTTTGCATAAACTAATTTTTCTAAACCATGGTAACCTCAATGTTTTCAGCTGTACCATCATGTTTTTTATTTCTTTGTTTGTGTTTTAATATTATGTAATTGTTTTCTTTTCTCTTTTTCTCTTTCTGTGATGTTATATGCTATTGCCTCAGTTTTACTCCAATTAACCTTTAAACCTGTTACCTCTTCAAACTGTTTCAGATGCTCTTGAATTTTATTGATCTTATTTAGGGGATCTTTTACTTCTAACAAAGTGTTGTCAGCATACATACTTATTTTCTTTCCTTCAATCCCTTCCAAATCTTGCTCTGATCTTATTGCTGTAGCTAACGTTTCCATTACTAAAATAAAAAGAGTAGGTGACAGGGGACAACCCTGTCTCATGCCTGCATCTAGCTTAACATACCTGCTATAAGAATTATTCATTTTTATTTTAGTAAAACTCTGTTGGTATAGGTGTTCCACTACATGTTTAAATTTCGGACCAAATTTCAATCTATTAATTATTTCTTTTAATGTTACCCACTGTATTGAGTCAAAGGCCTTGTATACAGTGATGGGATGACAAAAATTTTACTACCACGCCATGACGTCACGGACGTCATGGGCGTGGCCAATGTCATGACGTCATGACCGAAGCCGACGTCATGATGTCATGACGTTGTGGGCGGGGCCAAAAATAAAAATAAATAAATAAATAAAAATAAACATACACACACACACCCCTCCCTCTCAGCCCACCCACCCAGACACAAATAAATAAATAAATAAATAAAATAAAAACAACCACCCACCCAAAACACAAATAAATTACCCCTCGCTTACCTTTCTTGGGACCCGGCACCCCGACTGTGTCCACAGCCGCCGCCGCCGCCGCCGGAGCTGCCTGCACCCCTGTGGCCTCCTCCTCGGGCCGGTACCTTTTTAGCCCAGCTCCGGCCATGGCCAGGGGCAGCGGGCAGCAGTGGGTCCAGCCGCGGCTCCAGGCAGGGCTGCCGAGCCTCCCTGGGCCGTTCCCATGCCGCACCGCCGCCGGGCTAAAAAGGGACCAGCCCAAGGAGGAGGCCACAGGAACGGCAGCTCCGGCGGCGGCGGACGGCGGTTGCAGGCACCCAGCCCACAGGCCGGCGCCCGGCGGAGGAGGAGGCGTCAGCGGTGCACCGCGCCGGGTGTCCCCAGGGCATGGGGCTTGTCGGCAGCGGACGGCCCAGGCAGCCCTCAACGTGCCGCGGGGGAGGTGCCCTCCTCAGAGGGCTGGTGCCGCCGCTGCCGCCGTCCTGAAAGCTTTAAACAATTTTTTTTAAATTGGAGCTAAAATGGCTCCAATTGACTGTGCATGCGCAGAAACTCAATCTGACACATGCGCAATGCGTCAGATTGAGTTTCTGCGCATGCGCAGTCAATTGGAGCCATTTTAGCTCCGATTTAAAAAAAAAATTTTTTCTTTTGGCGAGGCGTCCGGAACCGGACGCCCCAAAAGTGGACTCCCCTCCCGGAGAACCCTCCGGAATTGGTCCTACCGGTTCCAGGGAACCGTCTGGAACCGGGGACATCCCATCACTGCTTGTATAAATCCAAAGCCAATACATCTATTTTTCCTTAATTTTTTTGCCCAATCTATATTAATTATTCTTGAAATTAAACCTTTTGTCCGCCTCCCCTTAACAAATCCTGCTTGATCTTCCTTAATATATATATTTATGAAATTGTTTAATCTTTCTGCCATAATTGAAGTAAACATTTTTGCATCTTGATTCAGAAGTGATATTGGTCTGTACGATTCAATTTTGTTTTTATCCTTTTCCGGTTTTAAGATTAATACTGTGATTGACTGATTCCAAGAATTTTGTGTCTTTCCACCCTCTAAAATATAATTATATAATATTTTCAAATTGGGTACTATTAATTCTTGAAACTCCTTACATAACTCTGCGGGGAAACCATCTTCCCCGGGTGCTTTATCCTTCTTTAATTTTTTAATCATTTCTATTATTTCTTTTTCAGTAATCTGCTCCTCCATCTGATTTCTATGTATCTCTTTTAATTCCATTTTCAAGTTTTTCTCCAAATAATTACTTAAATTCTTTTTGTTAACCTGTTTCTTCTCATATAAATCTGAGAAAAACTGCTCTATAATTTGAAGCTTATCTACTGTTTTATTACATCTTACTCCTTCTTTATTAATGAGGACTTCAATCTCAGTTTTATTTTGCTGCTTTCGCTAATCTTTTCATACTTTTATTATTATATTTGAAATTATCTCTTTTCACATATATTAGATCTTTCCTTACTTTTTCCATGTCTTGTCCTAATAGTTCTTTCCTTAATGCTTGTAATTTTATCCAGCTTGTCTCCATTCCTGTACTAGCGTGTTCTTTTTCTAGCATCTTAATTTCTAATTCTAGTTTTTCTTGTCACTTTTTATCTTTTTTCCTCCTGTATCTTCTCTTTTATGCAATCACCCCTGAATGTAGCTTTTATTGCATCCCACAATATGTGAGTAGGAACATCTCCCGTATCATTCAATATCCAATTCTGACACCATTTATCCTTTAATCTTTTTTTTAACTTCTGTATTTTTAATAAGTTTTGTGTCTAACCTCCATATCCTTTCCTGTCTGATTGCGTTATTTATCTAAATATCTATTATCACCATCGCATGATCCGAGACTTTAAATATACCTGTATTTGCTTCCTCTAAATTTTTTATTAAATTTTCCGACACAAAAATGTAATCAATTATTGAATATGATTTGTGTGCTGCTGAATAAAATGTGTAAACTTCCAATTTTTCTATCCATTTGTTCAAGCAGTTATCTTTTCTGATTCCCCTTTTTTAGATTCATTTTCGATACATCTAGTTCTGATCTTGTTAGATTAAAGTCCCCGGCAATTATTAAATTTGGAGTTCTTTCTTTTTGTATCTTTGGCAGTATTTTTTCCAGAAATCGATTCTGCTCCTGGTTTGGGGCATAAATAGTTACTAAAGTAATTTCTTCTTCTTCAATTTTTCCAATTATAATTTTAAACCTTCCTTCTACATCTTTTATAACTTTCTTAAGTGTAAAGCCCAATCTCTTTGAGATCAGAACAGCTAATCCTCTGGATTTAGAGGTACCCAGAACCTTTTCATAAATATCAACCAATTTCAAATATAAATTATTCTTTTGTTCAAACTTTTGCTGAATTTCTTGGAGGAAAACAATATCTGGTTTTTCTTTGTTTATTGTATTCTCCAACCTTCTTCTTTTCAATTGACATCCCGTCCCCTTCACATTCCACAAAATGATCCTAATTTTTTTCATCATAGCCACACTTGTCGTCTTTATTGAGTATACTTACAAATTCCAATTGTGATACCTTAACCCCAATCCTCCACCAATTCCCCAACACCTTACCCCAACTTTTCCGATCCTTTTTGTCCACATATTCTTTAGACCACCTCCTATTTAAGAGTAAGAGATCCTACTTCTTTATGTTGTTAATTCTTCTTTTCTTCATTCTATTGGCTGGTTCTATGTTGTAATGCAGATATTTAACCATTTCTAATGACAATCATTTCTAATGACAATCATGTGGTCACACATGCCTTGGTCACCTCCAGACTTGATTACTGTAATGTGCTCTACATGGGGCTGCCCCTGATGACCATCCGGAGACTCCAGCTGGTCCAAAATGTGGCGGCCCGGGTAGTGGTGGGGTGTGGGCGTTATGCTCGTGCCTCACCGCTGCTCCGGGAGCTGCACTGGTTGCCAGTATGTCTCCGGGTGCAATTCAAGGTGCTGGTTATTACCTTTAAAGCCCTATATGGTAGTGAACCAGGATACCTAGGAGACCGCGTCACCCCAAGAACATCTGTCCGGCCCACCAGGGCGGATCGGAGAGGCTCCCTTGTTGTTCCTTCGGCGAGAGAGGCGCACCTCGCCTGTACTAGGAAGAGAGCCTTCTCGGTGTCCGCCCCAACCCTCTGGAACCTCCTGCCCACTGAACTGCGCCTGCAGACGGAGCTCTTGCCCTTCCGGAAGGGCTTGAAAACCTGGCTGGCAGGACATATTTGGGGACCAGGGAACATGGGCTCCCATACTAAGTGGCTTATTTAAAGGAGTGCCACTTTGGGTCCGAATTATGGGAATACTGGTATGCAGTTTTTGTACTGTTTTTAATTTCAGATAACTTTTAAAACTTTTACGATTTTATATGTTTTTATCTTTTACCTTTATTTTTATCATGATGTAAGCCGCCCAGGGTCGGGTTTTCCCGAGTGGGGCGGGGTAATAAATTCAATAAAATTCAAATTCAAATTCAAATTAAAGCTGTTCCTCGGAGTAATATATTTCGTTATTTACAACCCTTCTTTATTTTCTCATCTTAAGTAAATTATCCTTTCGGACTCTGACAACCTGTGCGTATAAGTTCCTCTTTTAATTTAGTCCATTCTGTTGTTCCTTCTTTAATTAAATTGTTGGATTCTAAAATGTCCATACAATCAGTTTGGTTACTTAAAATTGACATTTTACCGCCATAATTTTTTTTAAAAATTTCTGGGGGTACTTCCAGTTATATCTTACTTTTTTCCCCTTTAACAACTTCGTCATGGGTTTTATTTTAAGTCTCCACCTCCTTTCTTCTTTTGAAATATTGTGATAAATTTCAATACGATTTCCCTCATAGTACATTACAGAATCCCCTTTTGTGCATATTTGCACTATTATCCTTATTTTTGTTTCAACATTTAAGAATGTCACTAGTACTGGTCTACTGTTCTGATCTGTCTTTCTTTGTCCAATCATATATACCCCCATTATCTCCTCTGGGATAATTTCCTTATCAATGTCCTTTGTTTGAAGCCAATTCAGTATCCTATCCTTTAAGTGTCGTGGATTACCCTCTGGCAAAATTTTTTATCACTATGTTCTTCTGCCTAATCTTTTCTTCTAACATCAAAAGTCTATCCTCATGGCTCTCCATTCTAGCACTTAATGTAATCTCCTTGCTTTTTATATCCTTAATTTCCTCTTCGTTAGTCTTTAATTTCTCTTCTATAGATGTCAGTTTTATTTCCATTGCTTTAGTAAAATTATTAATAATATCTCTTAAGTCTTGTTGTCCTTTTATTATGTCTTCTATGTCTTTTTTCCTTTTATTCTCTGTTTCTTGTATTGAGTTCTCCATCTTGTCCATTCTTGCCTCTATTTTTTTTAGTGTTTCTTCCATGTCCTTTGTTTGAGTGAACGTTATATCAACTTGGGTCTCCTCTAATCTTTCTTGTGATATAGTTTCAGTATCTGTCTGCTCTATTTCTAACCTTGTAAGCCTTCTAAAATTCCTATCAGAAGATCGTTCTCTGGGGTCTCTCACCCACGCTGCTCTTGGATTCTTTGGGTTCCAACGACTCACTCACTAAATTTATATGATATATGCCTATTAGACCAATTTTATTCTATATTACTATGATATACGCCAGTATTTTTTTTAATTCAATAAGGGAGATATGCTGTCTATACCCTTTCTATATTTTAATTTCTCTCCCCTTACTCTTTTTAAATTCTTATTTGTTCTTCTTTGCCTTTTTTGCTATTTTCAATAACATTTCTTTACAGCCTGGTTATTGAAGGGGGTGGGTGAGGGTTGGATAACAAACCCAACCTGAACATCACAGCCTTTTACCCTTGTGGTTTTTATACATACATACTTACTTACTTACTTACTTACTTACTTACTTACTTACTTACTTACTTACTTACTTACTTACTTACTCAAATTTATAGATTGCCGCCCAATTCGAACTGATGACTCTGGGTGGCATTACAACAGTAATATAAAGCATTCCAGTCTTAAAACATTAAAAACCATTTTAAAACCCTTAATAAACACTAATACTTGCTGGAAGCATAGCCCTAGTCAGAACCAGGCTGCATATACAGTGAAACCTCACATAAAGAGTGCCATGCTTAAAGAGTAACTCGCTTAAAGAGCAGAATTTTCTCTGAATGTTCACTTCGCTTAACAAATAAAACCAACAAAAAAACTCACTTAACAAATAAATCAGGGTTTGTAATCCCCCCCCCCCAAACCAGGAGTCAAAATTGGTCACTTACAATGGTGTTTCACTTAAAGAGCAAACTCGCTTAAAGAACAATCCTGTGGAACGCATTATGCTCTTTAAGCAAGGTACAACTGTACTTGGAACTCCAGTTTCCCTAAGGGTTTGCAACCAAAGCCTAAGTCACTCAGTGGAATCCCCCCCCCCCCAATTAGAATCACCAAAGCAAAAATTTATCATTTCACGAAACTCACCAAAGGCTATTAAATACTAAATATTACATATATTTAATTAATAATAATTTAAAATCAGCTCTGCATACCATGCACTTTTTTGCTTACTGTGGTATAAAGAATAGCACCAGCTTCTATTCCAAGTCTCTGAATTAAATTTTTCTTTTTCAGGGAAACGATGCTTCTTTTATCATATCCAGGTCAGACTTTAAACTGCCAAAATGAACCTTCTTGGCTTTGTCATTAACCAAACTTAAATCTTCATTCGTACATGTTTCAGGCCAGCAAACGATCTAGATTCTGTCTCTCTCCACATCCACACAGCATGTCGTTGTCTGCCAGCAGTCCCCACTTGAGCACATTGGCCTTACATTTAGGGGCTCGGACCCTCAGCCTGTTCAGGGTCCTCCAAGTGACATAGGGAAAGGTTGAGTTCCTCGGCTATATCCTCCTTTAATGTTATTCCTCCATCTTCTAATTTGGCTTTGCTCTTGCGTACCCTCAAGAATGTTTGTTCTTGCCATAAAAGCTCTTCCTGGATCTTAACTGGAAGACTTAAGGCTTGCATATGTTCAGAGGATGTCAAGAGTCATTCTCTTGCTTAGTTCTTTCAGCGTCTGCTGCTACTTCTCTCCTTAGGTAGAGCAGTACCAACAAGAGGATATATTGTATCTACTTGTGTAGGTTTGAGGCATCCTGCCACCATATGTATTGTTTCATTAACAGCAATGTCAACTTGCTTTGCATGTGTGGATGCGCTCCATACTGGAGCAGCATACTCTGCTGCAGAGACGCTCAGGGCCAAAGCTGCTGTATGCAGCATGGATGGTTGAGTTCTCCATGTATAATTTGAAGATAAACAATGAAGGTTCTTTAAATAACAAATGACACAAGCAGCCAATTCAGCAGCCTGCTGCTGAATTTCTGTAAGGGGTCTTTCAAATACCATGTCACCATTTCAGGGGGGGAGGGGGTAGACTAAAAGTCACAGAAAGTCATGGGGAAGGGGGGTTCGATGTGAAGTCACGTGACTCCAAAATTATCGAAAAATCCTCATGCTCTGGGCAGGACCGTGCTCCATTGCTAGAGCCAGCATGGCTTTTAACCCCCCACCCTGGGGCCAGGAGGGAGTCCGGGGGTGGGGCAGCAGGTGTCTTCAGGCTCCCGGTCGGCCATGGTTCTGCCATTGCTCTTCAAATCAGGGAAAACAGAGAAACCACATGATTTGAGGGGAGTGGTGGGTCAGTCAAATGTCACAGAAAGTCACAGAGTTGGGAGGGGGGTCAAAAAGTGGCCTATTTTAGGTCACATAGTATTTGAAAGACCCCTAATAACTGAGGCTTTGCAAGGGGGATGACAGTGAGGCCTGGCCCTGTGGGGAATGGTGGTAGAGAAACACTAGTGCAAACACTGGGGAGGCAAGGGCCAGAGATAGCCAAATCCATACGGAGGTTAACTGGTTAACAAAGGAAGCAGAGGAGATGTGGAGAAACCTGGTGGAGAAGGAGTCTATTTGGGTGGTAGAGACCCATAAATTTATTTATTTATTTATTTATTTATTTATTTATTTTCCAACTTGTTATCCCGCCCCAATCGGGTCGAAACCCAACTCTGGGCGGCTTACATAAACAAATTCAAGAAATACATAGTTAAAGACTACAAATCAATATACAGTAACCTATTAACAGTTAAAAATGAATTAATACAATATTAAAAGCTTAGTCTAAAAGCCTAAGGAAGTGGGAAGTGAGGCATAGAAGTAGAAGGAGTCAAAGGTAGCAGATGCCCTTGGAAGAAGAGGTGGTGGTAGCCAGAGAAGATAGGCACACAGAAGGAATTAAGAGAATCATATAACATAAAGGATGAGAGCAAGATCCAGAACAAGAGGGGAAATGGGATTACATTACAAAGGAGGACCCTGGATGACAGGTCTGATACAAATGCATGTACCTAAAAGAGAAGAGAAGCACTGGCATCTACAGCCTTTGCCATGTCCAAACTACTGGGGGATGGTGATGGAGGGAATGATGCCAGAGATAGGGCCCCAAACCACAACCTGAAACAGGTACAGAGGAGATGCAACGCTGGAAATGAAGTGTCAGAAAGGACACTGGTGCAAACTCTAATAACAGCATCCCAACCGGGACAACAATCATGCCATGTACCCTCTCCTGATTGCAAGCATTCATGTCCTTGATTCTCCAGGCCTTCAGCTTTGATAACCAGCAGTGCCCACAACTGAACCAGACTAGAGACTGTCACATCGAAATACAATTAACTAGGAGTATGGAGCAAACCAAGACTGAGCCAGGGACAGCCAAGCCACAAGAAAGACAGGTTGTACTTACCAGTAAGTGTCTTTCTCAGAGTATGTTGTTTGTGAATTCACACTAATGGGTTCTGCGCCTACGCTATGCCAGTGTCGGAGCTGAAAAGCTGATTGGATAAAAGATTTGAAGTTATGACCGCCCACCATCCTCACCCGCTTCAGGCGCCATTTCGCGTTCTTTCCCTCAGTTCAATACTAGAGCTGCCCGCTAGGCCCAGAGCCATCTCAGCCTGGCAGCTAGAGGGGAGGCTGGGTGGGTCGTGTGAATTCACAAACAACATACTCAGAGAATGACAGTTACTGGTAAGTACAACCTGTCTTTCTCCATCGTGTTGTTTGTGAATGCACACTAATGGGTGACTAGCAAGCTCACTTACTTGGATGGTGGGCAGTCGCGAGATGAGATGAAGGAGAGCGAAGTCAATCAGGGATGGGCAGTCATCACTGAAGAGGATCGGAGACCTGCCATCAGGATGGCTCTGCCACGTCTGATGTCAGCAGCAGATCTGTTATCCACTCTGTAATGAGTGATGAACGTGGAGGACCTGGACCAAGTACCAGCCTTGCAGATGTCCTCTATGGGAATGCCTTCCAGGAAGGCAGTAGAAGAGGCCAAAGTCCTGGTGGAATGAGCCCGGACATGAGGTGGAGGTGGCAGTGATGACAGCTCATAGGCCAGGTAAATGGTACCCGAAATCCATTTGGATAGTCTCTGGGCAAACAAAGGCTGGCCACGTGACTTGTCACCATAAGCAATGAAAAGATGCTGTGTTCTCCTAAAGGACCCAGTTCTTTGGGTGTAAAACAACAAGCCCCTCCTGACATCCAATGAGTGCCACACTCTCTCTTGTGGCGAAGATGGATGGGGGAAGAACGCAGGCAGTGTGATGGACTGGGCCAAGTGAAACTCAGTGAAGACCTTCGAGAGAAAAGTGAGGTCCGGGTGTAACACTACCCTGTCAGGGTAGAACTTGAGAAAAGGTGGGTCAGACCTCAGAGCTGCAAGCTCACATGCCCTCCTGGCAGAAGTGATGGCTACCAAGAAAGCAGTCTTCCAGGAAACAAATTTGATGTCAACTGTAGCCATAGGTTCAAAGGGCGCCTTCGTGAGTGTGTTGAGGACAGTGGTGAGGGACCACTGAGGAGGTAGTACCTTGACAGGTGGATAAACATTGCGCAAGCCCTGAAGAAATTGTTTGACAGGCTTGTCCCTGAAGGCAGAGGACAACGCAGAGGAAGGTGGAGCATGGGCCACCACTGCACCAGATGTACTTTCAGAAAAGAATGTGCGGATCCCGACTCAGCCAGATGCAGGAGGTAGGACATGACATCCTGCAGAGATGCAGAGGCAACGGTACGGTCGCTGGATGCTAAAAAGTCAATGAAGTGACGGTACTTGGATTGGTAGGATCTCCACATGGAGGGCTTCCGAGACATTTGTAGGATCCATGCTAGGTTGGGTGGATAAGCCAGGCCGTCAGGTGTAGACTGGGCAAGTCCAAGTGTAGGATCCGACCATCCCCCATGTGGAGGAGGTTCGGATCAGTGGGCAGGCAAAGGAAGTCGGATGCCAGAGCCTGCAGCAGGGGAAACCACGGCTGGTGTGGCCATGACGGGGCGATCAAAATCGTCCATGCCCTCTCTGCACAGATCCGTACAAGGACCCATCAGATGAGAGGGATCGGTGGGAACATGTAAAGGAAGTCCTGATGCCACGGAACCATGAAGGCATCCCCTTCTGATCCGTAACTGATCCCCGCTTGGGATCAGTAACGGTGGCATTTGGCGATCACCCGAGTCGTGAACAAGTCCAGGACAAGCATCCCCCAATGGCGGCACAGCCTGTTGAACACCGATCCGTCCAGCTCTCACTCGTGCATTGCCGTCCCTTTGCGGCTGAGAAAGTCCGCAGCCGTGTTCAGAGTCCCCTGGATGTGGACACCGATCGGGAAGACGTGCACCTTCACGCACCATTCCCAGACCATCACAGCAAGATGAAGAAGGGAGAGAGACTTCGTTCCCCCTTGGTTGTTGATAGGCCAGGGTCGTGGTGTTGTCTGAGGCGACCTGCACCACGTGGCCCGCAATGGAAAGTCTGAAGGACCGCATCGCCTTCCACACTGCCAAGAGTTCGAGGAAGTTGATGTGATGCCGGGCTTCCACGGAAGTCCAAACCCCGTGGATCCGTAGACTGCCGCAGCACGCTCCCCACCCGTGAGTGCTCGCATTGGTGGTGATCTGAACCGAAGGCGGAGAAAGGGCGAAGAGCTTCCCGATGGCAACGTTGTGATCCAACACCCACCAGTTCAGTTGGTCCCGCAACTCGGGAGTGGGAGTGAGCCACTTCCCGGGATGGTCATTGATGAGGTCGAACAAGGTGAGGAACCAAGACTGGAGGGACTGCATCTTGAGCTTGACGTGAGAGATCACCGCCGTGGTCAACGCCATGAGCCCCAGCAAGCGGAGATCGTCCCTGGCACGGATGTCGAGCAGACGTTTTGGAGGAGCGTAGGCTTGCAGAGCAAGTGAGTCCAGTACTGCTCCGATGTAGTTGATGCGCTGACTTGGGGCCAACTGGGACTTTTTGTACTTGACCCTCAGACCAAGGCTCTCCATGAGGCCAAGGCAATAAGAAACATCGTCCATGGCCCTCTGTTGGGTCGGGGAGCAAACCAACCAGTCGTCGATGTATGGGAACACCGGGATCCCCTGCAGCCAAAGATGGGTGGCCACTGGCGCCATGCACTTCGTGAATACCCTCGGAGCGGTGGAAAGGCCTAATGGTAAACACTTGTACTGGTAAACCGAGCTGCCCACCTGGAAGTGGAGGAAGCGGCGGTGTTCCTTCCTGATGGATATGTGGAAGTACGCATCCTTCAGGTCGATGACCGTGAACCAGTCCCCGTGGTTGATCAGTGGGAGGATAGATTGGAGGGTTACCATCCGGAACTTCCTCGTGTCGATGTGCTTGTTAAGAAGGCAGAGGTCCAAGATGGGGCGGAAACCTCCGTCCTTCCTGTCCACGATGAAGTACCATTGTGAGAATCCGACGGAGCGACCGGTTCTATGACGCCCTTCTCCAGGAGAGCTAACAGTTCCTCCCGGAGCGGTGGAGATGGATCGGTGACACGGATCCGTCCGACAGTAGGGCATCTCTTGAACTCTATCGCGTAGCCAGAGTCTAAGATGGCTAAAACCCACTTGTGATGGTGATGGTGGACCACAGAGCCAAAAAGTTCCACAGGGGACGGTGAGGGACGGGAGTCGGAGAGTCCTTGGTCACCGGGGAGTCAAACACATTGTTTCCTCCTCTGGTTGGCCTGCTTACCAGACTGTTGGCGTTGCTGGTAACGCGGCCGGGACGACTGTTGGCGCGGTCAGTGAAAAGTCTGCCGAGGGTAGTCCTGCTGCCTCTGTTGTTGTTGCTGGCGAGGCTAGAAGGACTGACCCTGGTAGGAAGTCTGGGGCTGGTCCGATTGGTACCGACCTGACCCTTGGCGAGGAAGACAGAGCTTCGAGATGGTCATCATGTCCTTCTGCAACTCCCCCAGGGAGGAGTCCGTCTCCTTCGCGAACAGGCCCTCGCCGTCAAAGGGCATCTCCTCGATGAGCTTTTTAACTTCATCTTGGAGATCAGCCGACTGCAGCCAGGAATGCCGATGAATCTGAATCGCTGAGGCCAGGTTCTTCGCATCCGATTCAGTGATGTGCCGACCCGTTTGGATCTGCTGGAGGGCTAGATGGTTCCCCTCCAGGCAGAGCGATCCGAACTCAGCACGGAGCTCTTCCGGCAGCTTCCCCATGAAGGACTCCGCCTACTCCCACAATCTACAGTTGTAGCCGCCCATGGCAGTGGCATAGTTGGCGACGTGGAAGGACAGGGAGGCATTGGCGTATACCTTCCTGCCCAGGGAGTCCAGTTTCTTGCCCTCCTTGGAAGAAGGGATGGGGACGCTGTAGGCCAGAGTTCGGTGCTGGGCGCCCTTAATGACCCGAGAGTTGGGCGCCGGGTGGACGTGGAGCAAGCTGGCATTCTCTCCTAACAGTCTATACAGATCTTCGGGAGAAGGTCCAGATGGACGGGGACCAACTCCTTCTTGTCCACCATGCCGCACACCACATCATCGCACTCCTGTGGAGGAGCCTCCGCCTTGATCCCCAGAGTGGATCCGAGACGGGTGAGCAGCGCCGTAAACGTTCTCTGATCCTCGGGCTGGGATCCATGAGAACTGCCGATGTGGTCATTCGGCGACTTATCGGCATCGACGGGTGGCAACTGCTCCTCCTCATCCGACCAGTCGTCGGAGCCTTCTGACCATCCCGAAACAGTGAGAGGTGGGAAGAAGGCCTCGGGGTCCGAGTCAGACCAGTACAGCCTGGCTGAGCTCGGATCAGTCCCCGGCAAAGGCAATGGTTGCGGAGGGAGAGAGAGCTCCGACCGTGCAGACTCCGTGCGGTGCCTCTTCAACGGAACAGGTCCCTCTTCACAGAGCGGTGGTGCCTCCGGAACAGCCGACGGCTGGTGCTGAGTGGCTCGGACCTGGTCGACCATCTTCTGCATCATAGCCTCCAGCAGCGGAGTGAGAAGGCTCAGCTGAACGGACGGCTCAGTGACCAGAGCAGAAAAAGGGGCCGCCATCGATGCTAGTCTCCGCGGCGGTGGTGGCAGCGGAGTCGCAGGAAGAGGCGGGAGGCTCGGGGCTTTCTCCGGGGAAATGACCACCAGAGAAGCCAGCGACGAACTGCCCGAGGAGATCACAGCCCTGACGACAGCGGAGGCCAGTGATCTAGACGGAAATGGGCGCGTCAGGCATGGAGTTGGAGGGAGAGACGCCGAAGAAGACCGGTGTGACTTCTTCTCCTCCTCCTCCTTTTTCTTTTTCTCCTTCTCCTTCTCCTTCTGAAAAAGCTCAGCGGTGGTCAGCCACAGAGCGGCAGAAGAAGAGGAGGTAGATACGGCAGCAACGTCCCGGGGACGAGAAGGCTGAGGCGCGAGCACGGCCTCCATGAGGTACACTTGAAGGTGGTTTTGCCAATTCTTCAAGGCAGCCTTGGAGAATCCCTTGCAGACAAAGAACTGCATGGGATCATGTTCCCCAAGACACCGAAGGCACCTCACGTGTCCATCTGAACTCGGGAAGTTGGTGTTGCAGGACGGACACAGTTTGAATGCCACAGAGGCCATCCGCCGAAGTAGATGGCCGACAGAAGAAAAAATCATCCTGGCCCGGAGGCCCCGATGTGAGATCGTGAGGCAATTTAACCTCTCTCTCTCTTTATTTTTTTTTGAAACGGCTGAGGGGAAAAACCTCTCAACTGTGGAGGGACCAAGAGGTTGCGAGCCTCCTGGTCCGGAAAAAATTGTAAGTTGGAAAAATTATTTATGATGTAAAACCACAAGAGCTAAACCACAAGCTCTCTAATATGGCTCCTGCTAGCGCAGCGGAAAAAAGAGAACTGGGAGAAAGAGCGCGAAATGGCGCCTGAGGTGGGTTGGGATGGTGGGCGGTCCTAACTTCAAATCTTTTATCCAATCAGCTTTTCAGCTCAGACACTGGCTCAGCGCAGGAGCAGAACCCATTATTGTGCATTCACAAACAACACGATGGAGAACACGCCATTATTGAAACCTCTGGCCAAGTTCTAATAAACTACTCTTTCTTTGAAACACTTGGTGTTGAGTCCATGGATCAAATGGAAGAAAGGTGACCCACTGACCCTGAAATAGCTGGCAGAACTCACTGGTTTATTTTAAAAAATAAAATCAAAAGCTCTCCATGAGATTGTTAATGGAATATAAAAAAGGCCATGCCTTTGTGATTACAGCAGATAGAACATGCAACCAGGGGGTCATACTATACCCACTCCTGCAATGAATGTTACACCTACCATTGAAGGTGAAAACATGCTTGAAGTCTGGCCATACCAACAGATGATTTAGCACCCCTTCCACATCTCTTCGAGGTTTCCCCATGTCATCAGCTGGCCATGCCTTTGTGATCACAGCAGATACGAGACTGCCCAGATTGAAGAGCTCATATGAGGACATCAGATCAAGAAGATTACAGTTTTCCTGCATAAGACATGACATACATACAATATTTGGAAAGGACAAACAGAGAGCCCAATTTGCCACATTTAGATTTTTAAAAGTTTACAATTCATTTCATGCACAGTCCAATCCTCCCTATTCACACCAACTTCTTTAGCACTTGCTGTCAAACATGAGACTAAATTTACTGACCAGGTGAGCAGACTGGCAAGAATAGTTCATATCTGTCTAGTTAACACCTCAGAACAAGTGAAATCTGGCAGAAAATGTGATATAATGAGGCTCCAAGTTCTTCACATATCCAAGATGGAGTTTATTAGGTTTTAGACTTATAGTAGAAATGTGGCTTCTTATGCTTCCTGGGACCCGGATGGGAAGAGATAGACTGCGAGATGCCATGCTTCATCAATAGGGCCAGAGTTGTTCAACACTGGGACCTGATTGAATGTATGCTACTTAGCCAGGATCACCTCATACCTGGTGAGAGTCAAGCACACGGCTTGAGAGAAGAGCTCAAATCTGGTGGTTAACAAGGAAACACCAATATGGGGGTGGGGGGAGGCCATCCCTACATGCCTTATTTCCTGAAGTCTTCAATATACAGTAACACCCCGGATAACGCGAGTACCGTATAACGTTAAAACCGCATAACGTTACAAGATTTTCGGAAAAATCTTGTATCGGATAACACGATTTTAGCATTATCCAGAACAATCGTGTGTGTGTGTGAGGAGGGGTTGGATTGGGTAGAACATCTACCCAATCCAACCCCCCCAGGCGCCTGCCCGCACAGTGTTTGGAAAGGGTACGGGGAACTTCCCCGTACCCTTTCCAAACACCGTGCAGGCGCGTGCATGTCAGACGGGGGCTGGGGAGGCTACGGAGCTCTTCCCTGTAGCCTCTGCAGCCCCCATCTGACGGGCATGCCCGCGCCCGTGCGAGAAGCCGACACGGGGGCTTTCTAAAAAGAGACACTCTTGCTTGGACCCTCCCCCCTTCTTCCCCCCTCCCGCCACCAGGTATCTGGCCATCTGGCCAGTGCCACTTTGGCGGCGAGACTTTTTGCTGCCCTGCGGTGGGGGGAGGGGCGGAGTTCAAAAGCCCCCAAGTCGGCTTCTCGCACGGGTGGGACCTCTTCCCCATAGCCTCTGCAGCCCCCATCTGACAGGTGCGCCCGCACCCGTGGCAGATGCCGACATGGGGGCATTTTAAAAAGAGACCCAGTTGCTGGGACACTTCCCTCTTCCTCCCCCCTCCCGCCACCAGGTATCCGGCCATCTGGCCAGTGCCATTTTGGCGGTGAGACTTTTTGCTGCCCTGCGGTGGGGGGGTGGAGTTCGAAAGCCCCCAAGTCAGCTTCTCGCACGGGCGGGACCACTTCCCCATAGCCTCTGCAGCCCTCATTTGATTCGCGTGCCCGTGCAAGAAGCCGACATGTAGGATTTCGAAGTCTGCCCCCCCACCGCAGGGCAGCAAAAAGTCTCACCGCCAAAGCGGCACTGGCCAGATGGCCGGATACCTGGTGGCGGGAGGGGGGAGGAAGGGGGGAGGGTCCAGGCAAGAGTGTCTCTTTTTAAAAAGCCCCCATGTCAGCATCTCCCGCGGGCGCGCCTGTCAGATGGGGGCTGCAGAAGCTATGGGGAACAGCTCCGTAGCCTCTGCAGCCCCCGTCACACATGCGCCCGCGGGAGATGCCGACACAGGGTTTTTTTAAAAAGAGACCCAGTTGCCGGGACACTTCCCCCTTCCTCCCCCTCCCGCCACCAGCTATCCAGCCATCTGGCCAGTGCCGCTTTGGCGGCAATACTTTTTGCTCCCATTCGGTGGGGGGGACGGAGTTCGAAAGCCCCCATGTCGGCTTCTCACACGGGCATGCGCGTCAGATGAGGGCTGCAGAGGCTACGGGGAAAAGGTCCCGCCCATGCGAGAAGCCGACTTGGGGGCTTTCGAACTCTGCCCCCCCACCGCAGGGCAGCAAAAAGTCTCGCCGCCAAAGCGGCACTGGCCAGATGGCCGGCTACCTGGTGGCGGGAAGGGGGAGGAAGGGTCCAGGCAAGAGTGTCTCTTTTTAAAAAGCCCCCGTGTTGGCTTCTCGCACGGGCACGGGCGCACTTGTCAGATGGGGCTGCAGAGGTTACGGGGAAGAGCTCCATAGCCTCTGCAGCCCCCGTCTCACACGTGCGCGCGTCTGCGGGAGATGCTGACACGGTGGACTTTTAAAAAAGAGACACTCTTGCCTGGATCCTCCCCCCTTCCTCCTCCTCCTCCTGCCACCAGGTATCCAGCCAGAAGGGAAAGCCCCGCAGTCATCGTTGTCGCCCCCCTCATCAAGCAAGGGTCCGAACTCCCCCCCCGGGGGGTGGAATTTCGGACAAGCCGAGGCCGGCAGGCGCGTGATCACGTGCCTACCCAGGGCTCGGCTTGTCCGAAATTCCCCCGCCCCCAGGGGGGTGGAATTTCAGACAAGCCGAGGCTGGCAGACGCGCGATGTGCCTACCCAGGGCTCAGCTTGTCCAAAATCCCCTCCCCCGGGGGCGGGGTAATTTCGGACAAGCCGAGCCTTGCCTCGGTGTGGTTTGTTCCCTGATGTCAGGGCTTTTTTTTTTTTAGCGTTGCTGGATGTATGTATCGGACAACGCTAAAAACCGGATAACATCATGACTTGTGGAACCATGTCATAACGTTATCCAAGGTACTAGTGTAATAACTTAGAACAGATAGATATATTTTTTTATTTAGGGGAGGAAATGTCTGAAAGCATTCTTTCTCTAAAAGCCAATTTTGATTAGTTTATTTTTCTATGCTGAGATCTGTAATCTGATTCATCAAGAACCATGCTTCAACTTCAATAAAGCTACTTTCTTCAATCAACGTGTGTTCATTGGAAATGGGATGCAGAAGCAAGGCCACTAGCCTCCTTTTAACGCTACCATATTACCTCTCCAACATTAAATTGGCTGGGCTCTGTATGCAGACAAGTCCCAGGTTTGTTTCAGCCGGATGTGGGCTGAGTGATTGACATACATTCCTTGCCGTGAGTTTTGGGTGAGCTCCTAGAGGGGATTTTGAATAATTCTTCTTGGAAGGAAACGCGGGAGAGGTCCCAAAGTGAGGTGAGGAAGAGTATGGTTCATCCCAGAAGACAACTGATAATTGTTTTGAAAGTGTTCCTAGGATTGTTACATAACAAGACAGATTCACCGTGCAATCAGATGGAGATTTGTTCCAGTTTGGTAATACTTGAGGACAACTTGTTCCACCTTATTTCCAGCAATCACATAATGTATAGTAGGCTATGAACCAATCTTATCCTTATCTGTGACTATCCATTCCTTTTGGGTTCCTGTCAGAGGCTACTTTTTTTTTTTTAGGTAAAGGTAGAGTCACTCCATATTAAGTTTGGAGTCCAGCCTGTGTGCCAGTATTGATCAAAAGCAGCACTGGTGTTTTTCTCAACAGTTCAGTGTTATGTCATTTATGGAAGCCAATCAGCTAATATGTCCCTTCCCAATACAGTAAATGAAGAAATATCAATTTTAATTCTGCTCCCCACAGAGAACAGGGAAGGGAGGGGCAAGGGGGAGTTAGAAGGAGAACCCTTTTTCCTTTCTCTCTGTATAATCCAAGTATTGTTTCATTTCAGTGGCTAGCCAATGCTGTGATATGTTATTTGCAAATTTTTAAAAACCAGCTCAAGGGTAGGCAGAAGAGGGTTCATTTTTCTCTTTATTTATTACCTAGTGCAGTGATGGCAAACTCAATCAATGAGAATGTGTGAAAGGTGGATTTCCTCCCCTTTAATATGGTTAGTGGCATATCATTGCTTTGGCTTAACATTGAAGTGAAACCACTAGGTCAGTGATGGCGAATCTTGGCACTCCAGCTGTTCTGGAACTTCAATTCCCAGAAGCCTTGATCAGCAGGAGTGCTGACTTGAGCTTCTGGTAATTGAGGTACAGAAACATCTGAGGTGCCAAGGTTCACCATCACTGACCTAGTGGTTTCACTTCAGTGTCAAGCCAATACAATGATATGCCACTAACCATATTAAAGAGAAGGAAATCCACCTTTCGCACATTCTCATGGATGGAATCTCAGAGGGAAAACAGGTTAAACAGGGTCACTTATATGTGGATGCAAGGATCATTCTAAATCTCAAATTGTGCTTTCAAGCAATTCTGTTTAGCCCAGTGTGATAAATGAGGCCCCAAGTTCTTCACATATCCAAAATGGAGTTTAGTAGGTTTCTAGTCTATAGTAGAAATGTGGCTTCTTGTGCTAACCAAAGGGGCCATTTGGATATTTTTAACACTTTGGGGCCCAGGAAGGGAAGAGATAGACAGAGAGGCACCCATTGTAAACAAGACAACCAGAGTTGTTTACCCAACTCTGGAATCTGATTGGAAGTAGCCTGATTACCCAGGTTCACTTGATACCTGGCAAGGGTCTGGCAGAGAGCCCAAGAGACAGTTGGAAAATCGTTGTCAACTAGGGAACATCGACATGAAAGAGATGGGCTTTCCAACTGGGCCTTATCTCTGGAAATCTTAACTTAGAATAGATAGAGAGATTCCTTTTTATTTAGGGGAATACTTCTCTGAAACATCCTTTCTCTAAAACAAATTAAAGTTAGTTTATTTTTCTATGCTGAGATCTGTAACCTGATTCATCAAGAACCATGCTACAAATTTAAATAAAAATATTTTTTTCAATCGACGCGTTTTCATTGGAAATGGGATATCGCATTAAAAGACAGTAAGTCCCTCTTTTTTGCCTTTTGAAAACGCTTCCGTAACCTTTCAAAGTAAATAGGCTTGTCTCTGTAAACAGAGGAGCCAGATTTTGGTCAGCTGGGATTGGCTGGAGAACGAATGGTGAACATATTTTTTCTTGCGTGAGTTTGGGAGAGTTCTAGAGGGGATTTTTTTGACTAATCCGCCTTGGATTGAACGCTGAGAGGTCCCAAGCAAGTGAGGAAGAGTGTGCATTCATCATACCTAGTCTAGCCTGGGATAACTTCACTGTCTGGTCACACCCTTAAAAAAACAACCAACAACTGTAGGCATATCGTTCATCGTTTCTTTCAACAGCAGTTTAGAGACGCAAACTGGATTGACCTATGCCTTACTTAGTCACAAATCCATCATACGTACACCTCCTATGTCTTAAAATCAGTAATGTTTGAAGAGTTATAGAAGCCTTCAGAGGACTTTTATTTATTTATTTATTCAATTTGTATACACTTTAGATGTATTACCTGATATGAAGAATTAATAGCATCCAAAGCACAATTCTCTAAAACTTTGCTTATCATAGGATCAACATTTGCAAACTTCGAGTAGAAAGAACAATAGACTTTAATCTGTTCAACAGGAAGCTCCTATTGAGAAAAAGTAAAAATAAAGCACTATTATTTTATCTTGATACTTAGGCTGAAATCCTGTAGTAAGTTACAACTAGAGTAAGCCCACTGAAACAGTGGAAATTTGGCTAGTCACGTCTACTATAAGTTTCATTTATTCAACTAACAAAGGGAGACAAATAAGACTCCATATACTTATTTTAAAAATACATGTTAGTGATTCACATAGAATAGTTGATCTAAACATGGAAATAATGCATTTCACACGATATGCTCTTTAGTACCTCTTTGACTCTGCTTTCTATGTCTGCAGTCACAGTTTTCTTCCACTCCTCTTTAAATTCTTCATTATGAAAATCTACTTTTAAAAACTGATCCCATGCCTATGGAAGTAAGCATTGTTTTAAGTTCAAAAATCAGCTCAAGCAACAGGACAAAAAGTTCAGAGAGTGAATGTATTCAAATGATATATATTTCCCCTGCCTTCTGTTTCTGAAAGCAGTCTCACAATCACACAATATGCCATCCTCATTATACAACAGTGAATCAACTATAACAGAAAGAGAATGTAACTGGGCCCTTTTTTGATATTTCTAGTTGCTCACACTATTATCACCATCTTTGAAAGCAAAATTTGGCTCTTTGGTGTAAGTCCCTCTTTCAGGTGCTGAACATGCAATTCAGCCTACCTCAAGGTCAGGAAAAAAGATGCCTACATCACTCTTACAGGCTGGAACAAATCAATTTATCTTCATCTAGATTTTATTTTATCCCCCTTCTCTTTGGAAATATTTAAAAGCCGACTACATTGACAAATAGCATGGGAAATACTCCAGGATTGGGATGATTAAGGTAAAGGTTTCCCTTGCTCGAAAGCCAGTCGTATCCGACTCTAGGGGTCAGTGCTCATCTCTGTTTCTAAGCCAAAGAGCCAGCGCTGTCTGCTTCTGCAGACGTTTCCATGGTCATGTGGCAGGCATGACTAGACACCGGAGCGCATGGAACGCTGTTACCTTCCCACAGAAGTGGTCCCTATTTATCTACTTGCAATTTCTTGCTTTCGAACTGCTAGGTTGGCAGGATTAGATACACATTATTTTCTGCTAACTTCACAATGTACAAATTGATGTGAATCAGCCTAGCTTTTCCACCAAATATGTGCACTTTTCACTTCTGCCACTGGGGATTCTACTCTCCCCTATCCACACACCCCAAAAAAACCCCACAAATACACCCACATCATTTTCAGATTGGTAAACAAAAGCTTCTCTCTCAGCCTTCCTAATACAAGACGGGAAGAGAAGATGCAAAAGGAGACTCATGGAGGGATTAGTTCCATATAATGCTCCATGTTCCCAAATTATTTATTGATTATTTTAAAGTTTTGGTGGCAGTGATGGTGCACTAGAACAACTAGAAGGCAAAGTTTAAAATGGGAGGAAGTGGTAAAGTGGGAAGAATATCAGCAAAGAGGGAAATTAATAGCCAGCTCTTGTTTGCAGCTTGTTAAGGTATCTCTATTCTTAAAACACACAGGTCCTATTCTAACCATAACACCTATGCCTTCTGCAAATCTAGACAGCTGCAATACAACTGCATTAACAAAATGCTTTCTTGTTGTTGTTGTTCAGTCTAACAAGAGCAAATCAACAATTTCTTCCTCTTTCTCTGCCAAATCCTTACATTTCCAATAGAAGCAAATTAGCTTGGGAAACCTGACTTCCTGGTTCAGTCTTTACAGTGGATCCATTCACATTTTCCCACTGTGAAGTCATATCCTGACTACAAATGTGAAGAGAGCAAACACATGCCTCATCCCCACACTTTGTTCTTTGCCAGATCTTTCTTATGAAGGTCTCCTTAGGATCACATAAAGATCAAGGAACAGTTGCCCTGGCTTGACCACTGGCAATGATGGCTAACCTTGGCACTCCAGATGTTCTGGGACTTCAATTACTAGAACCCAAGTCAGCACTCCTGCTGATCAGGGCTTCTAGGAATTGAAGCTCAAGAACACCTGGAGTGTCAATGTCAGCCATCAAGGCTATAGGAGAAGGAAATGTGAAAGCCCTATGCTTTTAACAAAAACAGACTACTGTCTGCAATTTTAGGACTAAAAGCTTGGCCTTGATTGGAATAGGAGGTCATCCATCTCTATCCCTCCCCCACATCACCCCCACTGCTTGCATCTCCTTACCAGTAAATTCCCCCATTTAATAAAAAGTAGGTACCATAATAAGACCACATGCCGTCTACTAAAAACCCCTTCTTCAATAAAAGAGCAGCATTCAACGGCCACCTGCCCCAGTGTAGTCAAAAAATGTAAAATAAAATGAAAGAGAGTAGGGTCTAATGTTTATTGTTTCAGAAAATGGGTTTAATGTACAACCGCAGGCAAAAACTAGAAGACGGCAACTACTATGCCATAAACAAATATAGTATTGGAAAATTACTGCTAAACCACAGCTGACAGTCCTGCTCTGGTGGTGGGACCAGTGGCAGTGATTTTCCAATATGAAGGCTCCTCTCATGCTCATGCAAAGGCTCCCACAGGCTTCCCCAGGGAGCTTCAGAATCTGAAAGATTGAATCTGAAAGTTTGATTAAAAGTATCTCTTACCACCTGATGACATCATCCAGTTTGCATGATGTAAGTTTGAGTAAGAGGATTCAGCTGCTATACTGGTTGTTGTCTACTGGGTCATATGACTCAGTATGTCAACATATAATATCTATGCTGAATTCCTACTGTGCAACAAATATGACACAAAATGTTCTGCCATTTAATACATGCCATTAACAAGAATTTAGCCGGCCATTACTTACCAAATTTGGGGTTTTATTTTTTTATTATGTTTTTGATTCAGAAAAAATGCCTCTGATAAATTCTCTTACTGTCTTTTAGGTTTCTTTTAAAAAAGTATCCTGTAGATTTCTTTAAAAATAGTATCCTGTTACACAGTTACAGTAAAACCTTGCATGAAGAGCACCTCGCCTAAAGAGTAACTCGCTTAAAGAGCAGAATTTTCTCTGAATGGGCGCCTCGCTTAACAACTAAGACCAACCAAAAACTCGCTTAACAACTAAGACCAACCAAAAACTCGCTTAACAACTAAAACCAACCAAAAACTCGCTTAATAACTAAATCGGGGTTCACAATCCCCCCCCCCGACAGAACTCACAATTGGTCACTTACAATGGTGTTTCACTTAAAGAGCAAACTCGCTTAAAGAACAATCCCATGGAACGCATTATGCACTTTAAGCGAGGTACCACTGTACTTCAAGTCATATAATGTAAATTTATTATCTATGACTAATATATTATTTACTAATTTTACCATTAAAACATATTAGGAACAATTTTTGAACTGCAAGTCTTGTCTTCCTAGGTTAGTGATGGCAAACCTTGGCAGTCCAGATGTTCTTGAACTTCAATCCCCAGAAGCCCAAGTCCCTGTGAATCCACATGAATAAGTTTACTGCGTGTGCAAGTGGATTCACAGGAACTTGGGGTTCTGGGAATTGAAGTCCAAGAACACCTGAAATGCCAAGGTTCTCTATCATGCTCCTAGGTTCAAACCAGGCCTTACATTCTCAAGATAAAGAAACACAAATGGGAAGAGAAAACATGAACCACAGTCAAAGCACACAAAAACATAAATAGCTGGAACCAGGGCTTAGTGAAGATACAGTACATCCATTTATTTATTTATTTATTTATTTATTTATTTATTTTGCCGCCCACTCGCCGAGGCGACTCAGATACATCCATAAAGAAAATAAGTGATCTTGAAAGATCCATTAAAAAAATCAGTACATATTCCGCTGACAAATATTTGTGTAGAAGCTAGCAAGTAGTTTCCTTTTAAAAATACAAACCTCAAGTTCATTTGAAAAAGTTGTCATAAGCTTTCCCAGGAAAGGTTTTGAGTAAATATCCTTAAACCAAGTTCCAGTGTCCTTACAAAGCCTTTGAAACAGTTCTGTCATGGACTGTATTTCTTTTTCTCCCGAGACCTATTATGCAGAAAAGAAGCAATCACCAACTGCTGAAAAACAAACCCACCTATCACTAATTTTAACAAACATAAATATAAAAACAGTAGGAGTCAAAGGTCAGAAAACTGTTGGCCCAGCTTTATGTGCATAAGGCTTTTGATGTAATCATTAACGTTAACCGATGTAAATGTTTGCCTCAAATTCCCTGAGGCATGGCGGGACTCACCAGTTTGCCTTAGGAGAAAGGTGGGGAAGCCTGCTCTTTCTCCCAAGGTGGCACAATCTCAATCACGATCACAGCATCTGATCTTCAGCAGCATACCTCCTTGGGAGAAAGGGGGGCTGCCTTGGGAGAAAGGGGGGCTGTGATCCTCAGTGTGCCACCTTGGGAAAAGAGAGCAGGCACCCCTTTTCCTTGGATCCAGCCCCCAATGCCAATTCATCCGGCCCATACCAGCCTCATCACTCCCAGAAGTGGAAGTCGGGTAAGTTTTACTTCTGCTTCTGGGAACAACGAGGGTTGAGTGGGCCTGATGAATTTGCATCATGGGCCAGATCCAGGCCACATTCCATAGTTTGGGCACTCCAGGATCCAAAATGGATGCCAACATTTACCATCATGCAAAGTGGCCATCTGGAGCCATGCGCACAGGAATCCATTTTAAAAGCTAACAGTAGGGATGCCCAAACTTTTCAGGCCACAGGCCAGTCACATGCTTCATGGGTCCCAAAACTACAGCCTGTGCGCCAGATCCAGCCGTGACACCAATTCATCCGACCAGTTCCACCCTCGTCACTCCCAGAAGCAGAAGCTGGGTGAGTTTTACTTCGCCTTCTGGTGTCATTTTGGCTGGATCCGGCCCATAGGCCATAGTTTGGGCACCCCTGGCTAACATGGATAGAAGCAGGACCCAAAATGATAGAAGCAGGATCCATAATGGATGCCAACATTTACCAACATGCAAGGTGGCCATCTGGAGCCATATTCAAAGGAATCCATCTGGAGCCATGTTGATAGGAATCCATTTTAAATGCTAACAGCAGGGGTGCCCAAACATTTCAGGCCATGGGGCAGTCACATGGTTCATGGGTGCCAAAATTATGGGCCGTGGGCCACAGCCAACCCACAAGACCCTCGTCGCTCCTGGAAGTGGAAGTTGGGTAAGTTTTACTTCTGTTTCTGAAAGTGACGAGGGTGATGTGGGCCAGATGAATTGGTGTCATGGGCAAGATCTAGCCCATAAGCCCTGCTAACAGCAGGGAAGCCCAAATTTTTCAGGCCATGGGCCAGTCACGTGGTTCATGGGTGCCCTATGGGCCAGATCCAGTCTCCAATGCCAATTCATCCAGCCCACACCACCCTCGTCGCTCTCAGAAGTAGAAGTCGGGTGAGTTTTACTTCCGCTTCTGGGAGCAACGAGGGTGAAGCGGGCTGGATGAATTGGTGTCATGGGCTAGATCTGGCCCACAGACCGTAGTTTGGGCACCCATGCTATTAGCTTTTAAAAGTGATTCCTGTGCACATGGCTCCATATGGCCACTCTGCATGATGGTAAATGTTGTCATCCATTTTGGGCCTGCTTCTATCCCTCTTAGCTTTTAAAATGGAGTCAGGACATATTGAAAGAGTCTTCCCCCCCACCCCCCCATGTCTTGGTGATCTTGGAAGGTCAGTGCACTACAGCAAAGTACACAAACTAAAATTTGTTTTCTTCTGCTCACCTAGTTTTTCTGGTGTGCCATGGCATCATTGAAAAAAACATCTGTCAGCAAAAAGAGGGAGCAGATCTTTTAAAACAGCACTTTATAAAGTTTTCAAAAGTTTAGAAATGCTGTATGGTTTTGTTCCCCTAAAGCCAGGGTGGTTTGTCATGTTTTTGCAATGTAGAGTTGTGTTTACCTTTTAAACAAGCACTTTATAAAGTTTTAAAAAGTTTTAAAATGCTGTATGGTTCCCCTCCCCCCCCTAAAGTCAGGGTGGTCTGGCAAGATTTTCTAATGTATTTACCCTTCAGACAATTATTTCTTAAAGTTCTTTAAGGGAAAAGTAATAAAAAGAGAACGGTAACCACCAGCTGAAGGAAAGGAGAAAGAGAAGCAGCTGCATTGCTATGAGTAATAAGACTAAATTGATGTCTTTAAACATCAGTAAGAACCCGCTCTAGTCCCGGTCTCCCTCCCCTTCTTCAACACTCGGAGGCGGTCCTTCAATGGAAGGATAGGGGAGAGGACGACAAGAAGATGAAGGGTTGGCTGGGGGTTGTTTTTGTTTTATGTTATGTTATCATGGGATTTTGGGTGGTATAGGGTTGGGTGAGGGTGAATGTACTTATTTGCTTTTTGTATTTTTAAATTATTTTTGGTGTTGTATTGTCCTGTAATGCTAAATGTCTTTTGTTGATTTTTTTTAATGTGGAGAATTATGTTGTAATTTTTTATAATTTCTTGTTTGTGTTTTTTTATTTTAAAGTTTAATAAAAAAAAGTTCTTTAAGGTTCCAGCATGTTTTCTTGACTATCCCTTGAAGTCTGTGTTGTTTACAATGTATCTCTATGGAGTTGACGTTATCTGAGTCATCTGCATAGGATTTTAACATTATCTGATGCATGCATCGGATAAGGCTAAAAATCGGATAACATTAAGACTTGTGGAACCAGGTCTTAACGTCATCCGAGATATTACTGTACCTTATGAATGTGGAATAGCGAGCACATGTAGCCGCTTGGCAAACCAGTGAAGCATGAGACCTGTTCTGAGAAAGGCAGGAGAAGAAACTGGGAGTCCTCCCGACAGGACTGGGTCAAGAAAGGAATTAATCCATTCCTTGATGGCTCCCTCCCACAGAACAAGAATGAAGAACATGTTTTCTTGCAGCAATAGATTTGCATAGCTATTTCTACTGCTCTATATTTATTGTGAAAAATGGAAAGGAAAATATGCACTGGAGATTTGCTACACAAAAGTATCATCTCCCAAGAAAAACCATTTGAGAAAGGTAATTCTCAAGATGGTCAGTCACAAGTAGATCATGTTTAGTGTATTATTTTTCACTCCCTTGAAAATGTCCTTTTTTTATAGTAAATTTACTGCTGCATGAGCCAGTAAAATGCTTCAGAAAAGGCAAACAAATACAATCAGATAACACCATAAAGTCAGACTCTTACTGAAACAGATGCTAGACGAAGAAAGCTTGAAACAATCTTTGCTGATGTAGCTGGTATCTTGTATAGTCTTTCCATATTGCTTTTGTCGCACAGTATATGATGAAATCTTAAAGAGATTTCCACAGCTCTGGTCCAAGAATCCCACTTCAATATGCTAAATATGGAAAACTTCAATTACTTTTGCAACACAAAGGCTTTATCTGCAGATACAACTGTGCACATAGCAAACACAGAGGACACTGATAGTACAGTAAAACCCCAACTTACATATGCCTCGTTATACGTAAAATTCAACTTGCTTATTGATTTTCTGCAGAAAACACATCCCGATTTAAGTAATGTAAGTTCCCCAGAGTCCTTATGGGTTTGCTTTGTTTAATGTAAAAAAAAAATCATTTTCCTGTGGGTTTGCTTCATTTTATGGAAAAATTCTTTATTATGTAAAAACCTACAGAACTGACTTTTTACGTAAACTGGGGTTTTACTGTACTTCTAAAACAGATTTCACCTATAAGATTATGTAATACAACATGTTTCCCTTAATTCTCTTCATTCATTCAACATCTGAAGGAAGTACAATATAATTTACATGGCTGTACATCTGAAAATACCGGCAGTTTATGAAAAACAGAATCTTTCTTCTATGTCTTACGTTGCTTTTTTCAAGAGCTATACAGTAATACCCCGGATAATAATTGCATCGGATAATGCTAGAATTGGACAACGATGCAAGTTTTTTGGGAAAATCCGAGACAATGGTCTGGGGGGGATGGTTTGGGTAGAACTTCTACCCAAACTACCCCCTACCCGCAGTTATTTCTGCGACTGCAGTACAGTCAGGGAAAGGCGCATGACTTCCCCCTGACCCTACTGCAGTCGCTGTGAATGAAGAACGGGTGAGGGAATCCCCAGCACGCACACTGGGGATTCCCTCACCCCTCTTCATGCACAGCGCTTGTAGCTTGGAATGCAGGAAGGTGGGGGAGGAAGAGGCACGATCTTGTGCCTCTTTTCCCCCCGACCTTCCTGCACTCCAAGCTAGCGTGAGGGGGAGGGGTGGGGGAATACCCCCCGCCAGGCAAGTGACTGCTCTCGCGGGGGGGGGGGGTATTTCCCAACCCCCAACCCCCTAGCACTAGCTTTAAAAGCAAGAAAATCAGGAGGAAAGAGGTCTCTTTCCTCCTGATTCTTGCTTTTCTTCCTTTTAAAGTTAGCGCTGGGGGGTTGGGTTTGGGGGGAAATCCCCCCACCCCCCGCAAGGGCAGTGACTGCCCTTGCGGGGGGTGGGGGATATTTTCCCCCACCCCACCCCCAGTGCTAACTTTAAAAGCAAGAAAATCTGGAGGAAAGCAATCTCTTTCCTCCTGATTTTCTTGCTTTTAAAGCTAGCATGGGGGGGTTGGGGGCAAATACCCCCCCACAAGGGCAGTCACTGCCCTTGCGGGGGATGGGTATTTTCCCCCCTCCATTCCTACCCCCCCTGATCACTTAAATTATGGGATCAAACACTTATTGTGTTATGGTAAAACTTGAACCGATAAATTTACTGTACTAATCAATTTATCAATCAAACATTCAGTCTATCTAAGTTAAATGCAGATTGATTAATTTTATAAATTTCAATTAAAAGAATTTTAAAGAAGAAGAAGAGATGACAAAACCAAAGACAGGAAGAGAAAAAAGAACAGAAAGAAAGACAAGAAACACCACCACCACCACCACCAGTTGTAGAAATATCAGCGATGGAAAATGTACAAATGTTTGTTGAGTTTGGAAAATTTATCGAAAAACTGGACATTTTAGAAAGAACAATGGCAGACACTATACAAGAAACGAGAAAGGAAATACAGATTAGTAATGAACAGATGAGAAAAGATATCCAGCTAGTAGTGAAGAGATGAGAAAGAGTAGAGAGGAGATGAAAAAAGACAGGGAAGCTGCGAAACATAATTTCCAGACCTTGGCGATAACACTAACTAATGTTTCAAAGGAAGTAAAGGAAAACACTGTGAAGATTAATACTATGATGTCAGATGTATATAAACAGATGGGTACTTTGAAAACTGAAGTGAATGAGTTGTACATTGCAGACCAAGCTACAAATGTTAAAATAATAGCTCAAGATAAAAGACTGGACATGTTGGAGGAGGGCACAAGAAAGCAGAACATTGTAATTAGAAAGATGGGAGGAGAGAACGCCAGACAAGCTTAAAGAACGAGTAGTTGATTGGCTGAACTCTTTAAAAATGGGAAAAGACTTCATGTTGGAAGATATTGTGAGTGCATTTAGATTGGAGAGTAAAAGGGGGAAGAAAGCGGATAGAAATGTTTTGGTCAAATTTGCAAATTGGGGTGATAAGCTGAAAGTTATGGCATTTATTAAGCAAGCAGGTTCTGGCGTTCTAAAGATGGATGGAGCTGATGTGGAAGTCTACAATGATATTTCACCAACAGAGAGGATTTGGAGATATAAGATGAAACCTGTAACAAAGTTCTTAACGGCCAAGGGTATAACATATAGTTGGAGATTCCCACAACAGCTAAGATATTTTTTTTTGATAGAAAAATGCATGTGATTTATGACAAAACTGATGTTCTGGATTATCTGTGTCAAATTGGCTTGATTAAAATTGCTTCCAGAGAATGGATGGATTTGAGAAAGGCGTTACAGGATTCTGGAGGTATGGAAAAGGACTCAACTTTGGGGGAAGAACTGGAGGGAGCAGTGGGGGGGGTCTGACTCATTGGAACTGGGAAGTTTAGTAGTACTAGAATAAAAGTTTATTTTGGTGGGGGAGGAGGGAACTGATGAAGGATAAAGATCTTATTACTTATGCCATGTACCACTAGCCTCACCCTCCCCTCTTTGGGATCCAAAGGTGAAGCTCAAGAAAGAAGAGTGGGGAGGAGAGACTTTAAAGTTTGTCTGGGTAAGTTTTTGTTAGTGTTTTTTATTATGTTTTTTGTTTATGTAATTTTATGTAGGGTAAAGGATAGCACGTCCAGGAAGATTAGCATAACATATGTAAAATTTAGAGATGTTGAGGGATATTAAAGTATTATCATGGAATGTGAAGGGTACAGGTTGCATGTTGAAAATAAAGAAAATTCAGTTAGCACTTTAAAAAGATAACTTAGATGTAATTTTTTTACAAAAAACTCATCAGAAATCACCTGAAGCAAACAAATTATACGTTAGAGGAATGCAGATATATGAAATGGCATGGGGAACATCCAAAGCAAGAGGGGTAGCGACTTTGATATCAAATAAATTGGGGTTTAATCTTACACAAAGTATTGCAGACCCCGAAGGAAGATATCTAATTATAAAAGGGAATATAGATGATGAAGAGTTAACGTTAGTTAATATTTATGCACCAAATGATCATCAAGCAGAATTTTTAAATAAAATGGCTAAGATAATAAAAAAGGAAGGTTCACAAAATATGATAGTAGCAGTGTTCAATCTAATTCGGTCAGAAATTGACAGTACTAGGGTTAAGAGAGATAATAAAAAGGAGCTCTTGGACAATTGGATTAAACTGATAGGATTAAAGGATGTGTGGAGAGAGATTAAAGGGGATGAAAGAACATTTTTTTTTTCACAAGTGCATAACACATATTCCAGAATCGACTATTTTTTTGTTACAAAGAGCTTAATTAAAAATGTAGAGAAAATTGAGACAGGTATTTTTAAAGAATCAGATCACACAAAAATAATCATGGAAATAAAAATGGGTGGAATTGGAAGAAAATTTTATAACTGGAAATATAACCCCAGACTTTTTAGAGATCAGACTACTAAAGAACAAATGATAAAAGAATGGGAAAAATATTGGGAGTGGAATGATAACGATGAAGTTAATTATAGTACAGTCTGGGACACTATGAAAGCAATATTCAGAGGTGAGACGATAAAACTAGCAAGTATTAAGAAGAGGCAGGAGACAAATAGATATCAGGAGCTGGAAAGACAATTGAAAAATCTTCAACTTGAACATGCTAGAAATAAGGACCCAAAAGTATTTGGGGAAATAATAAAAATAAAGAAAGAATTAGATGGTAAAGATATAGAGAAGGTTAAGAAAGACATAATTTTTCTAAAGAGGGAATATTTTGAATTTAGTAATAAAAATTCTAAACTATTGGCAAGAGCAGCTAAAGAGAAAAAACTTAAAAGTCAGATAGGAATTTTGATTGACAAGTCAGGAAAAAGATCTAATAAAAGTGTAGATAGGTTAAAAATTGTAGATAAATTCTATAGTGAGTTATATTCCAAAAAAACTGTAGATTTAAACAAACTTAAAACACACTTTGAAAATCAACGGATTAAAAGAATAGAGGAAGAACATAAAAATACAATGGAGGAAAAAATATCAGAAAAAGAAATTAGGGAAACGATAGGAAGACTGAAATTAGATAAGGCCCCGGGTGAAGACGGGTTACCAGCAGAATTCTATAAAGATTTTAAGGGGATAGTAGTAGGGAAGCTCCACAAATTATTTAATAAAATATTGGAGGGAGAAATGATACCAAAATCATGGAATAGAACAATAATAACCCTAATACCAAAACCAGGGAAAGATATAGAAAAAATCGAATCATACAGGCCGATTTCTCTGATAAATCAAGATGCAAAAATTTTTACAATGATGTTAGCAAATAGATTGAATAGCTTTATAGGTGGTTATATAAATAAAGATCAATTAGGCTTTCTGAAAAATAGGTATATGGCAGATTTAATTAGGAAGGTTCTGGACTTAATGGACTTAGTAGAACGTAAAAAAGAGAAGATTGGGTTTTTAGCATTAGACATATTCAAGGCGTTTGACTCGTTACAATGGGGGACAATACAGGAAATGATAAGTTTATATGAATTCGGGAATAAATTCCAAGGAGTTATGGCTAAATTATATCAACAAGGAACTGTGAAAGTCAAAGTTAATGAGGAGTATACAGAAGAGATAAGATTAGAAGCAGGTACTAGACAAGGATGCCCATTATCACCAGCGATATTTATAATGGCAATGGAATTCTTGGCCAATGCCATTCGTCAAGATAAGGAAATAATTGGCTTAGAAGGTAATAAAATAAATTTGTATGTGGATGATACGTTATTAATAGTCAAGCAACCAATCCAGATATTAGGCAAAATCTATCAACATTTAAAGGCCTTCGAAGAAATTCCAAGCTTGAAAGTAAATTGGGAAAAATCAGAGATGATATTTTGTAATGGAGAAATAAATGAACAAGATAAAATTAGGACGAAATTTAAAATTCAAGTTAAAAACGAACTAAGATATTTAGGAATAATAATAACAGGGAAATTTGGAGATCTTAAAAAATTAAATTATGGGAAGGTAAGGAAAGAAATGGAAAAGAGAATAATACATTATAAAACTTTGAATCTAGCTTGGTTTGGTAGAATAGCCCTTTCAAAAATGATGCTGTTACCTAGGCTGAATTTTCTATTTGATGTATTACCAATTAAACAGAGTGCTAAAGAACTTCAAGAATATCAGAACATGATAAATAAATTTTGTAATGGAGCCCGTAGGCCGAAAATTGTTAAGACACTGTGGTATTTACCTCAAAAAGAGGGGTGATTAGGCTTACCAAATATACAAAATTATTATAAAGCTTTTCACATTAGGAATGTTATTAAAATATTAATGAAAGAAGAAATGATTTGGGAAAGTTTTGAGATGAAAGAGATATTTCAGTTGGGTAAGGCAACATTTTTAAGTAAAGAAGGGAAGAAAGGAGGTAAAAAAGGTATACAAAACAAACTTTTAAAGATAACTATGGAGGAGTGGAATAGGGTAAAAAAATCTATGACACCAGGTGCTTCACCAGCTTTAGAAATGGGGGATTTCAACAATTTCCCAAGAAGAATAGAAGGGAAAATGAAGAACATATTAATAGACAAAAAAGCTATATTACTTAAGGATTGGGCTAAAAATGCAAAGTTAGTGATGAAAGAAAACAACTTTTTTCACAGATGGAACTACAGTAATACCCCGGATAACATGAGTACCAGATAGCGTGAAAACTGCATAACGTGACAAGATTTTCGGAAAAATCTTGTATCGAATAACGTGATTTTCACGTTATCCGATACAGTTGTTCTTAGCAGCAGGGGGGCTGGAAAGCTGAACAGGGTTCTCCGTTCAGCTTCCCAGCCACCCTGCAGCTACAGAGGCAGGGGAGGGGAGGCTGGAAAGCTGACGGGGGGCTCCCCCGTCGGCTTCCCCAGCCACCCCACAGCTGCGGAGGCAAGGGCAGGTGGTTAGGGAAGCCGACAGGGAGTCCCCGTCAGCTTCCCCAGCCACCCTACAGCTGTAGATCAGGTCCTCTGATCTCTCTGGAGCAGGCAGGGGACATGATCCAAGCTGTTTCTGGGCTTCCCCGACGTCCTGAGCCAGTGCAGCAAGCCAGAATGTCAGGGTTCGAATCCCAACATTCTGGCTTGCTGCACTGGCTGATGATGTTGGGGAAGCCCAGAAACAGCTTGGATCGGGTCTGCCCACCTCCCTGGACCCAGCGGGGGGGGGGTCAGAAACCCCAAAATTGGTAAAAAAAAACATCCTTTTTTTACCAATATTGGGGTTTCTGACCCCCCCGCCGGGTCCAGGGAGGTGGGCAGACCCGATCCAAGCTGTTTCCAAAGTTCCCCCACCTCCCTGGAGGCTGCAGCAAGCCAAAATGTCAGGATTCAAATCCCGATGTTCTGGCTTGCTGCAGCCTCCAGGGAAACAGGGGTTTTTTTTTAACATTGTGTGATCAATGTATCGCACAACGTTAAAAACCGGATAACGACGGGACTTGTGGAACCAAGTCATAACATTATCCGGGGTACTATTGTAATCTGGTACCAGATTCTCCAGATAAATAATTGGAATAAAAATATTATATATGAAAGAAGTCTAGAAAGAGATCTAACAGCCTTTGAAGAAATGTTAGTTAAGATTAGAAAAGGTAAAATGGGTATCAAAGGGGTTATTAGTAAGCTATACAAAATTTTAAACAAAACAAGAAATATACAAGAAATTCTAAAAAATACCTGGGAACAAGATCTGAACATAAGTATTCCAGAAAAAAATGGCAAGAAATTTGGCGAAGAAGAACTATGAGAACTACTATGAGAACTATGTCAGTACGGGTTAAAGAGCATAATTATAAATTGTTAGGGAGCTGGTACCTGACCCCAGTTAAGTTACATCAAATAGATAATAAGATAAGCAATGTTTGTTGGAGATGTAAGCAATCAACGGGGACATATATACATATATGGTGGAATTGCAATAAATTGAAAATTTGGGGGGGAGAAATAGAAGAAGAAATTAATAACATGTTCGAACAGAGACTTGACTTGGGGCCAGAACCAGTCCTACTAACAAATTTAGATAAATTGATGATGTGTAATGGTGACAAAGAATTGTTGGTAATAATGATGTCAGCAGCTAGACAATGTATAGCAAAAAAAATGGAAAAACGAGTTAACTGTAAAAACAGAAGATTGGTACAAAGAAATGTGGCAACTGGCACTCAATGACAAATTAACATGGGAGTTGAACATTAGAAAAGGAATAGTTCGTGAAAATAGATTTTGGAGAATTTGGAAAAGGTTTGTGGAATATGTAATGGTTAAAAATAAAGGAATTAAACCTGTACCCGAACAATTTTATTTTTGGAAAAGATGAATTGTGGTAATTCCTGGACAATGTATATAGCACATGGGTAGATTGGGGGGCGTGGTTTGGATGGAGTAGGGGAAGCAGCTGCTTTACCTTCCTCCGCCATTGAATGGGATTATCAATGCGATTAATCAATAAAAAACTTGACTATGGAGGTTTTTTGAGCGCTGGTGTCCGATAGAAGGAGGTCTGCCAAAGGAGGGGGGAAGTGGCGGTGAGGCGAGATTCAGGACGAGCGGGCTCGGAGAGTCTGTGCTCCGGACAGCCGGGGGGACCTTGGGGCTCGAAAGAGTGTCGGGGTTCCCGTTGTCGCCCGTTGAGCCGTCTCCGGTGCCGAAGTGTTTTCCCGAAGCAGGATTTTTTTGAAAAAAATACAGCGACGCCGCGGACTACTTTAAAAGAGGAGTTGATCGGGAGGAATCGTGCACAGATGGGGAGTCGTGCAAAAGACGAAAGATCGCAACTCTGGAGCCTGCCCCGGGATTTAAAAGTTTGTAAGTTGGGATCTTGACTGGAGTTTTTCTTTTAATGGGGGCCGACGGGGAGCCATGAAAAGGAAAGAAAAGGCAGACCATAGAGTGCTGGGGAGTGAAGGCGAAGAAGATTTGAAAGTGGAGAGGTTCGGAGGGGAGGAAAGTGCGGAGAAAGAATTTGGAAAGAACTGGCTGTACTGATCGCTGGGACGCTTTGAGAGTAGTTTTGAAAGGATTTTTAAGGCGATTTCAAGGATTTTAATTAAAGGCCTTTGAAGGAACGTTTGGGAGTGAACAGAGAACCGTTGCAGGTTGTTGGGATTGGGGGATAGAGGGATAGAGGGACGAGCGAAGAGGCGGTTATAATAATGGCGGAGACAATCGAAACCTAATCCAGAGAGCGGAAACGAAACTGTAAGAAACTGTGGAGAGGTGAAGGAGGAGGAGGCTCACAAAAACTTTTTCCTTACTGGATTATTGCCTTTCGACTTCGTTTTTTTTTCCTGCCCTCTTCGCCTCTTTATAGAAACTTTTGCCACGATATTCACTTTGCCTATTTAAAAAAATTATTAGTGGTTCCAACGCTGTTGTATTTTGATTGCTCTTCCCTTTTCCTTCCCTCCTTCCCCTCCCCCTTGATTGAGGTTTACTTGTTATAGTCAGGTGGTTTCCTCTCCGGTTTCTCTCCCCTATTTGAACCAAATTAATTACCTATCTGCAACAAAAATATTTGGAATTAAGCTACTGTTTCAGTGCAATTCAGACATTTAAAGTGTTCTATATATTTGATTATAATTTAGAATTTTGCCTACTTGATCTAATTGGACCAGATTAACTTTCTGCAGTGAAGGAGTTATTTAATTAACAAGTCATTTGAAAATTTCATTGTTAGATTTGATAACTAAGCAGATAAGAGTATGGAGGGGGCAGGATCAGGGAGGAAGAGGAGGTGGTTAAGCCAAAGACAAGGAGGGAGAAAAAAGAAAAAGATCAAAAGGAAAAGGAAAGGCATACACCATCACCCACGATGGAGGCTCCAGCAACAACATCAGACCCTCAAGCAGCTGTGGGAGATCGGCTACTGGAGTTACCAGAAAGAATGGATAATATGTGTGTCATCTTACAACAATTGGCTAAAAGTGTTAATGATAGTCAGGTTGCAATGCAAAAGCTGAACAAAATGGTTGAAAATAATTGTGAAGAAATGAAAAAAGATAGGGAACTGGCCAGGTTACAACATGAGAGCCTGGCCAGGACCCTATCAGACATGCAGAAAGAGGTTACAGAGAATACAAAAAAAAATCAAAACGATTACTGATACAATGCAAAATGATTTAGAACAAACAAAGATTTCTGTGAATGAACTGTTGATTCAAGAACATGTAATTGCTTCAAGGGTGTCTGTCCAAGAGAAAAGAATGATGATGGTGGAGGAGGGGTGGAGAAAATATAACATTGTGATATGTAAAATGGTCGAACGAACGCCAGACAAGCTAAGAGATAGGGTAGTGGATTGGCTGAACTCATTGAAAATGGGAAAAGACTTTGTCCCAGAGGATATTGGTGCCGTCTATAGAGTTGGGGGAAGGCGTGATAGGAGATCACCGAGGAATGTTTTGGTTAAATTTGCAAATTGGGCGGATAAGCTGAAGGTGATGGCTTACATCAAACAAGCGGGGTCTGGCGTTCTAAAGATTGAGGGGGTTGATGTGGAAATCTACAATGATATAGCACCGGAGGAGAGAAAATGGAAATACATGATGAAACCTGTTACGAAATTGTTGATTGCAAATGATATCAAGTACAATTGGAGATTTCCGCAACAGCTGAGATTTTTTTACGATAAAAGATGGCATGTTTTGGATGAAAAGACAGGTGTATTGCAATACCTGACGCAAATTGGATTGATTAAGGTGGCAGCTAAGGAATGGATTGCTTTGAGAACAGATTTGTATGCTGTAGGGGTGATGGGCCCGGTTTTGAATGTGGGGGAGGAAGTGGAGGGTGCAGCGGGAGGAGCTGACCTTTCAGGAACACCAAGTGTTGAAATAGTTGAATGAATATTTGGCAGGATCAGAATTTTCATGGCAGAGGGAGGGGGAATCTTGAAGATCTTAATGTCATCTTTCCTCGATCCCCCCCTCCCTTCTTTGAGTGACAGAGGTGACATCTTGAAGAAAGGTGTGGGGAGGGTTGCAGAAAAAGGAAGAATAGGTAAGTTTTTTTCTTCTTTACTTAATTCTGTTAAAGTGATTCTTTTTTCTAAGCTTTTCCTCCGAATGAAGTTACAATTTTTTCCCTCATTCTTATTCTGTTTTCCTTTAATTGCTTTTTTATGTAGTTTTAGTTGGGGATAGAGGGACCACGTCCGGGGAGGATTGTAAAAGACGGAATAATATAATAAATATAGATGGTTAAGAATTTAAGATTGTTATCATGGAATGTGAAAGGAACAGGGAACGCCTTGAAGAGGAAGAAATTGCAGATAGCGCTCAATAAAACTAAATCAGATGTCATTTTTCTACAAGAGACCCATCAAAAATCAGCAGATACCAACAAATTAATTGTGAGAGGAATTGAAATATATGAAATGGCTTATCGGACATCTAAAGCAAGAGGAGTTGCAACTCTGATATCGGAAAAATTGGGTTTTAGTGTGATGAAAACTATAGCTGACCTGGAGGGGAGGTACTTGATAGTTAAAGGGAATATAGAAGATGAGGAGATAACTTTGGTTAATATTTATGCTCTAAATAGTAATCAGGAAGAATTCTTAGAAAAGATAGGAAGAATCCTAAATAAGGAAGGAATAAGGAATATGATCATTGGTGGGGATTTCAACTTGTTAAGATCTGAGATTGACAGTACAAGCTCCAAAAGGAAAGGTAAAAAGTGCATATTGGAAGATTGGATTAAATCAATGAGTATAAAAGATGTGTGGAGAGAACTTAAGGGTCAAGAAAGGGAATATACTTATTATTCCCAAGTTCACAATATGTACTCAAGAATAGATTATATATTTGTCACAGAAGGCTTATTAAAAGCAATTGAGGATATCAAAATAGGAACATTCAGGGAATCGGACCATGCTAAGATAAGTATAGATATAAAATTGGATGAAAATGAAGGGAAAAATATATTTGGAGATAGAATTCAAAACTGTATAAGGAGGAGAATATGAAAAAGCAGATAATGGAGAAATGGGATGAATATTGGACATGGAATGATAACAATGAGGTCAGGTTTGGAGTGGTATGGGATACAATGAAAGCGATATTCAGGGGAGAATCTATAAAATTAAGTAGTTGGAGAAAGAAATTGAATATTAATAGGCTTCAGGAATTGGAAAAACAGTTAAAACAGCTTCACTCAGAACATGCAAGGTGTAAAGATCAGAGAACTTTACAAGAGATACAAAAAATTAAGAAAGAGCTGGAAGCCAAGGATATAGAAAAAGTTAAAAAAGATTTGATATTTTTAAAAGGGAGTATTTTGAATATAGTAATAAAAACTCCAAATTATTGGCAAAGGCAGCGAGAGACAAGAAAAACAAAGGTCAGGTTGGAGTCTTGGTAGATAAGAATGGGAAAAGATGCAATAAAAGGAAAGAGAAAGCAGAATTATTAGAAAACTTTTATAAAGATTTATACTCAAAGAAGGAGGTAAATTTGGAAAAGATGGGGGATTATTTTAAAAAACAGCACATTACACCAATATCAGAAGAGCATAGAAATAGAATGGAGGAACAAATCTCTGTAAAGGAAATTGAGGAGGTAATTAAGAAATTAAAATTGGATAAAGCACCAGGTGAGGACGGGTTATCAGCTAAATTTTATAAGGATTTTAGACCTTGGATAGTTCCGAGATTACACAAATTATTTAACGGGATATTAGAGGGAGATGCAACACCACATTCTTGGAATAGATCAACAATTGTTTTGATCCCTAAGCCTGGTAAGGACCTACAGAAAATAGAATCATATAGGCCAATATCCTTAATCAATCAAGATGCAAATTTTTTTACAACAATTATGGTAAATAGACTAAACAGTTTCATAGCCAATTATATAAAGGCGGACCAAGCGGGGTTTGTAAAGGACAGATATATGTCGGATCTCACAAGAAGGGTGGTGGATTTATTGGATATAGCTGAAAAGAAAAAAGATAGGGTGGGTTTTTTAGCTTTGGATATTTTCAAAGCTTTTGATTCTCTACAATGGCCAACGATTCACGAGATGATTAGATTATATGGATTTGGTGACAAATTTCAAAAAATTATTAAAAATTTATACAACCAGGGAACAGCTAGAGTTAAATTTAATGATAATTATACAGGAGATATAAATTTGGAGGCTGGAACAAGGCAGGGTTGCCCTTTGTCACCTACGCTATTTATATTGGCTATGGAATTTTTGGCAAACTCAATTCGACAGGATGAAGAAATATTTGGAATTGAAGGGAACAAAGTAAGTTTATATGCAGACGATACACTAATTACGGTAAAACAGCCAATAAAAGCAATCCCAAAGATTAACATACATTTGAAAAGATTTGAGGAGCTAACAGGATTAAGAGTGAACTGGGATAAAACAGAAATGATCTTAGTCAATGGGAATAAAGAAGATGAAGAATTAATAAAACAAAAATACAACATTTAGATCCCATATAAATTAAGGTATTTAGGGGTAATACTTACTAGGAAAATTGGTGAATTGAAAGGATTGAATTATGGTAAACAAATGAAAGAGATTGAGAAGAAAATAACACAATGTAATAAATTAAATCTGTCATGGTTTGGCAGGGTTGCACTGTGTAAAATGATGTTGCTACCTAAATTGAATTTTTTATTTGATGCCCTGCCATTAAAACATACAGATAAAGAATTGAAAATGTATCAAAATACAATAAACAAATTTTGTAATGGAAAACGAGGAGCTAGAATAGCTAAGATGTTGTGGTATTTACCGCAAAAAGAAGGGGAACTGGGTATTCCGAATATTAGTACGTATTACAGAGCCTTTCAAGTAAGAAATGTTATTAAATTATTAATTAGAGAAGAGCCAATATGGGGGAAACTAGAAAGAAAGGAATTTTCTAGGATTGGGAAGGCATTGTTTTTATGTGAAGAAAAGGATAAAAAAATGAGGAAAACACAGGGAAAGATGATAAGATCGACTATAGAGGAATGGAATACAGTAAGAAAAGAACTTATCCCAGGCATCTCATTGGTTACAGAATTAGAGGATTTTAACAATTTCCCGGTAAAAATAGACAGAAGGATTAAGGATATTTTACTAGAAAATGGGGTCCTATTATTGAAAGACTGGGTTAAAGCTTGTAGAGATCAAGAGAAGAGAAATGAGCTCTATCTGCAATTGGATTTGGATTGGTTTAAAACTCTACAGATGAACAATTGGAATAAGAGATTTTTATTTGAGGCAGGTTTAGATAGTGAGCTTACGGAATTCGAGACACTTCTGGCCAAATTAAGAAATGGAGACATTGGAATCAAAGGGATTGTAAGTCAAATTTATAAAATACTAAATAAAGGCGCGAAAATTCAAGAAGTATTGAAAAAATAGTTGGGAACAGGAATTAAATGTGATAATTACTGAAAAAAATGGGGTAATATGTGGAAAAGAAGGATCATGAGATCTATGTCGGTCAGAGTCAAAGAACATAACTACAAACTAATTTGGAGATGGTATAGGACTCCAGTAGGGCTGCATCAAATGTATAAAAATCTGAGTGAAAGTTGTTGGAGATGTACAACAGCAAGAGGTACATATGAACATATGTGGTGGAGCTGTGATCACTTGAAAGAATTCTGGGGGGAAATAGAAAATGATATTAAGAATATATTGGATTTGCAGCTCGAATTGGGGTCGGATACAATCTTGTTAACGGAAGTGGATAAATATAAAATGAGTAAAGATAAGAAGGAATTGATGGCAGTGATGCTATCGGTGGCCAGGCAGTGCATAGCGAAAAACTGGAAAAACAACGAAAAGTTAAAAATAAAGGATTGGTACAAAGAAATGTGGGACCTAGCACTCAATGAAAAGCTCACTTGTGACCTAAACTTTAGAAAGGGTAAATCATTTGGTAATAACTTCTGGAGGGTTTGGAAACCATTTTTCGATTATGTGATGGTCCAGAATAAAGGCATGGTCCCTGCTCCGGATCAAAATGACTTTTGGAAATTATGAGGAAACATAACTCCCTGGACAATGTATATAACACAAGGGTGGATCTAAAGTGTTGTAAGGTAACAGTGTAGGTGAACAATATGTATTTATCATTAGGAGATCAATCTGTGTTAGTACTTAAATCTGGTATTTTCAGTTTTTGTTTATTTCTAATCTTTATTCATAATTACTTCATGGTTAAAGATACCAACTTGGTATTGTTCTTCATGCGGATTTATTTTTTCTTTTTATACTTTTGTATTATGTATTGTTTTTATGTATTACTTAAATTGTATTGCTTTATATACCTAATAAAAAAATCTTTAAAAAAAAGCACATGGGTAGATTACATGTAGATCTGAATAAAAGAGAAATGGAAAGGGTTAAGTAGTAATTAAAAGAGGTATAAATTGTTGTAGAAGTTTAAATAGAATACCTCTTTCCTTTTTGACAATGTATGTATTTTGACTTTGATGATTTATGTAATTTTCTTAGTTAAAGTATTTTTAACAAGAAGGTAATCAAAATTGATTTGTAACTCAAGTGGTGATTTTTTGTATTTGTTGTATTGTTGTTTTTATTTTTCATTTTTTTGTGTTTTGTCAGAAAATTATAAAAATTAATTTTAAAAAAATCGGATAACGTAATGACTTGTGGAACCAAGTCATAACATTATCCGGGGTTTTACTGTATTAAATAGGATTGATGCTTTAGTACAGGGGTGGTCAAACTATGGCCCATGGGCCAAATGCAACATCAACAACAACGAGGATGATGATGATGTTCTCATCCTCAGTTAGGTTTCTTTTTTCCAAGCATCTCTTTCGCTATCTTGAGCAGAGAGACCTGCTGCACATTTACAGAAACAATTTCTCTTTTCCAGGACAGACTGAGACCTGAGTGCCCCCAGGTCATCCTTCTCATCCCCACACTTTGCACAATTTATTAGGTGCAATTTCAAAACTAATACAGTACAGTCAAACCTCGCATAAAGACTGCCTCGCTTAAAGAGTAACTCGCTTAAAGAGCAGAATTTTCTCTGAATGTTTGCTTCGCTTAACAAGTAAAACCAGCCAAAAACTCGCTTAACAAATAAATCGGAGTTTGCAATCCCCCCCACAATGGTTCATTTACAATGGTGTTTCGCTTAAAGGGCAAACTCGCTTAAAGAGCAATCCTGTGGAACGCATTATGCTCTTTAAGTGAGGTACAACTGTACCTCCATTCTTTACACGACCCTTCTCAATTAGTAAAATTCCCAAAATGTGACCATTTTGCAATTCTACAACTTCTCCCTTCAGAGTTAGGGTACCCTACTTAGTTCCATTACAATTGCAAAGCATTCTACACCTACTTGAGGTAATATGTGTTAGCAGCAATATTTATAAACAATACTCTAGGCATTGTTTGGTGGGTTTGGGGTTAGTAAGTCACTTAGGTTAGTAAAACACTGCACACAGAAGAAAATCTGAAAATGGAACCGATATAGTACTCAACAATGATACAATATTGCTGAACATCATATAGTAAATACTGGTTACATATCACTAGGACAATGTTAGTAATGTCTCTCCTGAAAAACATCTCATTCTCTGCTACCAATCTCTTCTCATAGTCATACATTAGCCAAAAATTTTGTTGCACACTCCCTAGGCCCTTACGAAGGCCCACTGAATCAATGAGGGTTTGGTGAGTCAACTCTTTCCATACCTTCCATTGAATGGACCTGCTCTAACTGTGATTTTATCATTGTCAGTCAGATAAAGTAGCTTTTTGAATCAATGAAACATATACAGTTCACACACTAAATCTATATAAAAAAACTGAAGCTGCTTTAAAAAGTATATTGTAAACAATCTTGTACTCAATGATTCTGCAATCTTTTATTTTATTTATTTTGTTTTGTTTTGTTTTCTGATATGCCTGAACCACAGACTAACACGGCTACTATTCCAAAAAATGCAATCTTTTACTTACTCTTTTTGTTCACTAGCAGTATGTAGCAGTATATCCAGTAGACGTTCTATCTCCTATAAAAGCCAGTGGGGGGAATCAGAGAACTAGAATTATCTTCATCATCTTGTAATACAACACAGTCCTAATCACACATCCGTAAAATTGATTTACCTAAGCTGATTCTGTATAGTGCCTAGTCTCCATTCCTACCCACCACTACAGTGTTTCAAGTGAATGATCTGAACTACCCAAGGGCTCCACATTACTTTTGATTCAATGCTCAGTTACTTACCCATTTTAAAACTTTCATTTCACTATTTATAACCCTCTTTCTACAGAAAAGGACCTAAATGGCCAACGTTTGTTCTGATCAAATCACAGCTAGGCTTTGCATTGTTGTTGTTAGATGCTAATGAAATGTTGAATCTTGGCACTCCAGCTGCTCTTCAACTGCTGATCAGGGATTATGGAAATTGAAGTTCAAGGACAGCTGGAGGGCCAAGGTTAACCATCACTTTTATAGAAGTATTGTTAGTGTTCAATTTTGGTAGCTACATTTGAACATTAAACAACAGTAAGAAGAGTTGAGTAAAAGGAAAGTTGATTAAGGGCTCTGTAACCAGTGGTGGGATGACAAATTTTTTACTACTCCACCCTGACGTCATGGACATCGTGGGCAGGGCCAATATCAGGACATCATGACGTTGTGGGCGAAGCCAACGTCATGATGTCATGACGTTGTGGGCGGGGCCAAAAGTTTTTTTAAAAAAATTAAAAAATTAAAAATATTCAACCCATCCCTGCCCAAAACATAAATCAACTTGCCCACCCACCCCAAACACAAATCAACCCACCCCAAACACAAATAAACTCACCCACCCACACAGAACACAAATCGACCCGCCCACCCACCCCAAACACAAATCAAACCACCCTCCCCAAACACAAACTTACGTGGCCTGGGGTCAGGGAGCAGGCACTAGACAGTCAGCATGGCAGCTTGCCTCCTAACACCCCCACCATCTTCCTCACCGATGCTTCAGTGAGGCGAACGGGGGCTTCGGGATCAAGCCGCGTGCGCACGGCGCTTGCTCCTGAAGCCCCCGTTCGGTGATCCCAAAATCCCCGTTTGCCTTACCGAAGCATCAGTGAGGCGAACAGGGTTTTTTTTTTTAATCAAACCGCGCATGAGCGTGGCTTGATTCCCAAACCCCCGTTTGCCTCACCAAAGCTTACTGCGCATGCGCAGAAATTCATTCTGATGCATGCGCGCTTCACAATTGAAGTGCGCATGCGTCAGATTGAATTCTGCGCATGCGCACTAAATTGGAGCCATTTTGGCTCCAATTTAATTTTTTTATTTTTTTGTGGCGTTGGAACCAGACGCCTCAAAAAAAAAAAGAACTACCCTCCCGGAGAACCCTCCAGGATTGTTCTTACCGGTTCTGGAGATCTGGTCAGAACTGGTATCATCCCATCACTGTCTGTAACGCTCCAGTAATGCAAGCTTTATCTAAAATGGTTGCAAGATTATCTTCTTTCCCAAGAATGAGTTAACATCAGAAATGAAGGAGAAAATTCAATCTTTTTCTAAGTCAACACAGGAGTAAGTCTTTAAGGTGCCACATTTTTTGTCTTTTGTTGTTGTTTTGTTTACTCTGATATGCTTGCACAAACTAGCATGGCTACCACTTTAAAAAAAATCTAAGTTGCATTTCGCAGATGTCCTGATAAGGCATGAATAAAGAAGCATGATCGTGTTGTATCATGTCGTCTCAAAAACCTAGTTTTCTCCTGTATTGCATGGAAAGCAGGAATTGTGAAGCTGAAATATTATTATAACCAAAATATAACTATTATGTGACCATCTGACTATCCTAGATAGTATTTAAGAGTTAATTAATTGAGAGGGATTTTTCCATGCCAGAGAAAGAATGCCTAAAATATTTTAATCAGACTACCAGAATATTTCACATGAAAAAATTTACTCAAGTGAGCAAAAATGCCATCAGTTGAGATCTACAAAAAACTTCAAACTTCTTCATTTTGAAAAGATGAAATATTATCTTTATTAGGTACATCTATATCACATCTCTCATCTAGTGTGCTCAAGGCAGCATACATGGCTCTCTTCATGCTTTATCCTCATAATGGAACTGTGTCTGACTAGAACAGAGTGACTGGTCTCAAAGGACTCACTGACTCAGCGAATACTAGACCCTGGGTCTCCCAAGTCCCACTCCATCTCTGAAGCACTCTAGCCCACCATTTACTGATGCACCAGTCAGCCCAAGTAGCTTATTTATTCAAATGAGTACTACTGACAAGAATCTTAGACAGATAGAAAGAGGGGGCATACAAACCTCAGTATTCCGATATGTAATTTTAACATTCTTCAGTCTGTGAAAAATTCCTACAAGACAGTCCAACAGATCAGGAGAAGAAACAGGGATAAACTCTGCCAAGTCTCTCAGAGGCAGCAAAGAAAACCATGACCTGAACAGTGCTCTGTTTCCTTTCACCAAATGCTGCTTTTCCTTCATTCGCTGTAATGGAACTCTGCAAAATTTCATATAGGAAAGAACTTCATTAATCAAAGAAGAATGATAAATATGCATAATCTGAACACAAATATATTATGCACAAAACAAGCTGCATCATCAAGAAGCACAAAATGCAAAATCTACATCTCATTTTTATTTGCAAAATTATTATCTGTGAAGCTAGCAGCCAAACAGAATGGACACTGGCATATTTACTTCCTACAGAAATACAATTCCCCCCAATATCTCCCAATCATTTCCCCTGGCAACTACTACAGCCAAATCTCACACAAACTACCTTGGAAGTTAGTTCCCCATTGTTCAGTATGAGTGGCTCCATATTAAGGTACTGAAACTTTAGGACCACTAGTAGGTTTTAGAGTAGCTATATGGCCAGAAGGACTTTTGCGCAACTTTGTGTTATTCCCCAGTTACGCCCGCTCCTAGACCGGGACTCCTTGCTCATGATCATACATGCTTTGGTCACCTCCAGACTTGATTACTGGGGCTGCCCTTGGTGACCATTCGGAGGCTGCAGCTGGTTCAGAATGCAGCTGCTCAGGGAGTGATGGGTTGCGGGCGTTATGCTCGTGCCTCACCACTACTTTGGGAGCTGCACTGGTGCAATTCAAGGTGCCGGTCATTACCTTTAAGGCCCTACTTGGTAGTGGGCTAGGATACTTAAGACACCGCGTCACCCCGAGAACATTTGTCCGTCCCACTAGGGTGGATCAGAAAGGCTCTCTTATCATTCCATCAGCTAGAGAAGTGCATCTCTCTACCACCAGAAGGAAGGCCTTCTCCATGCCCGCCCCGGCCCTTTGGAACCTCCTACCAACTGAGTTACGTCTACAGACAGAGCTACTGCCCTTTCGGGCCTAAAAACCTGGCTGGCAGGGCAGATGTGGGGCTCAAGTAATAAAGGGTCCCATGTTTGGTGGCTGATCTGATGGGATAGCCACCCCCCTCTTTTAAACTTTCTAAACCTTTTAAATTTTAAAATCTTTTAAACATTTTCAGTTTTTTGTAAATGTATAGTTTAAAAAAAATTTAAATTACTTTTGAACCTTAGGGTTTCAATTTCTGAATTTGTAGGGGTAAAGTGGGATTGTTTAGTTTGTTTTGTACTCATGATGTATAATCTTTCTCTTTTTCTGTAAGCCGCCTAGAGTCAGGTTCGCCTGATTGAGGCAGGATAATAAATCTAAATAAATAAATAAATACAATCTGTGGACACTTTGCTTGTTCAAAGTGTTTCTCCTTAAATGAGCAAGGGTCTCTTGCTCCTCTTCTTGTATTTAAATAGGCTAGGGGTGGCTAATCTGTAAAGGTTTAGGGGTTACAGGCATTCATCCTAGCACTTCAGAGAGCTACACGATGCCCACACCCAGATTTCTAAAAACGGTGGTTTTTACTGAAATACCATTGCACCCTATATGTCCAAATACATTTTTAACTCCAGTCATCTTCTTGTCTTTTAAGTTGTTGTTCAGTCGTATAGTTGAGTCTGACCCTTTGTAACCCCATGGACCACTTCACCCCAGGCACCCTTATCCTCCATCATCCTCCACAACCTGCTCAGCTCTACACCCATTGCATTGACAATGCCATCTAGTCACCTCATCTCTGCCACCCGCTTCTACTTTTGCCTTTGATTTTTCCCAGCATCAAGGCTTTCTCAAGTGAGTCCTCTCTTCTCATTTAGTGTCCAAAGTACTTTAGCTTCATCTTCAATATTTGTCCTTCCAAAGAGCAGTGAGGGTTTATTTCCTCCAGGATCGACTTATTTGTTCTCTTTGCTGCCCAGGGTACTCTTAAAATTCTCCTCCAGCACCATATTTCAAAGGCGTCTATTCTTCTGCACTCAACCTTCCTTATGGTCCAGCTCTCACAACCAGCTCTCTCTTGTGGGCAACTGTTTCTTTTTGCATACTTTTCCAGATACTGTATTGTCACTGTTCCATTATATTAAAAAGCATTAAACAGGGGGTTCCCAACCTAAGACTCATGGGCCAAATTCGGCCCATAGCACCATTTCATGTGGTCCTCACCTCCCAGTAATAATTTTGTAATAATTTTGTTCGAGAAACAAAATTAATAGATAAATGTTAACTCCTAAAAATGTGTCAACATCCCATACTGACAATGCCTTTTGGGAACTGGAACTAAGAAGAGCTGGAAAATGTTACATGTAAACAATGTACAGTAAAACCCTGGGTTATGACAGAGGTCCATTCCAACAGCCTCCATCATAATCCAAAAAAACTGTAAACCGAAGCATCCAGAGGGATGCACTGAAAATTTTTAACAAAAAAACCCGGTCCTGAATTGATCGTTGTAAACCAAAATAATAATACAGTACATTAAACGTTTGTAAACCAGGATGGCATTTCCATAGGATTTGCCATTGTAAACCACAGCAAATTTAAACCGAGGTGGTTGTTTTACTTTACAGTAAAACCTCAGATAACGCTAAAACTTGGTTCCACAAGTCTTGGTGTTATCCGATTTTTAGTGTTATCCGATGCATGTTAAAATCCTATGGGATGGATTGGATAATGTTAAAGCTCCATAGAGATACATTGTAACCGCACAGGCTTTAGCGGTTGTTATCTGGTCCATCCCATAGGACCTTAACGTTATTCGATCCAATTCTCCACCCCAGATTACTTAACATTATGCAATTTTAGCGTTATCCCAGGTAAACGTTATCCGAGGTATTACCGTATATTCTATTTTATGTTTAAAGCTGGTTGAGCTTTGTAAGCTATTTGAAAAGAATACATGAATTTTTTGGAATAGTAGCCGTGTTAGTCTGTGGTTCAGGCATATCAGAAAACAAAACTAAACAAAATAAAATAAACAAAATAAAATAAAAAACACTGTAGCACTTTAAAGACTAACTGCTATATTTTTATTGTTAGCTTTCGTGGATCAAGTCCACTTCATCAGACAAAGAGTGAAACTTACAGGCATGTTCTTTATATACCAAATTCAGGGGCTCAAAGGGAGAAGGGGTGTGGGCAATATGACAGAAGGGGTGTGGGCAATACAAAAGAAGGGGTAAATGCAAAACGACAGAAGGTGTAAGGGCAAGATGACAGACAAGCAAGCACAAGATTGCAGCTTCACACCGCCATTAGCAACAATAGATTATTCAGATAAACTCTAAATGACTCCCTTTCAATCTCAAGGTTGCTGAGAAAGTCCATTATGGTCTCTGATTAACTTGTGACCTGCATGTCAGGGGGGAAAAAACAGCTTTACCTGGTTTCTTTCTGTTTTACTAAAGAGAATTGGTAGGAAAGTTGTAATATAAAATCATATAGCAATCTGGTATCAAATTTGATAACGTCACAGAAACCCTTCACTAATATTTAGCCAAATACCCAGGAGTGATCTACTACAAGACAGGCCCAGAAGGGAAAGCAATCGCACACCGCTGGTTGTCACCTTCAGTGTTCAACTTAAACCCCTCACATGCATAATGAGGGATCTCCAACCCATCTTGGACAAGAGTGCTTCACTTTCCAAAGCCCTTGGTGACAGACCCCTACTCGCTTATAGACAACCCCCCAATCTCAAACAACTATTGACACACAACAGACAACACAGAAGTGGAGCAGATATGGGAACTAGACCCTGCTGCAAATCCAGATGTCAACTATGCCCCCACATTCGCTCTGGAAACAGTATTACTGGACCCAATGGCACCACACACAACATTAAAGGCAGTTTTACTTGTGCTTCTGCCAATGTGATTTATGCCATCTCTTGCCAAAAATGTCCATCCGTGCTTTATGTAGGACAAACAGGACAATCTTTACGCAAAAGAATTAATGGACACAAATCAGATATCCGGAATGGCAACACGGAGAAACCTGTCTCAAAACACTTCAATCTAACTGGACACTCTATCCAAGATCTGAAAGTTGCAATTCTGGAACAGAGAAATTACAAAACTAGGATTGAAAGGGAGACAGCAGAAATCAAATACATCCATCTGTTAGATACCCATCACAGGGGCCTAAATATTAGTGAAGGGTTTCTGGGACATTATCAAATTTGATACCAGAATGCTATATGATTTTATATTACAACTTTCCTGGCAATTCTCTTTAGTAAAACAGAAAGAAACCAGGTAAAGGTGTTTGTTTTTTTCCCCCTGACATGCAGGTCACAAGTTAATCAGAGACCATAATGGGCTTTCTCAGCAACCTTGAGATTGAAAGGGAGTCATTTAGAGTTTATCTGATTGTTGCTAATGGCGGTGTGAAGCTGCAATCTTGTGCTTGCTTGTCTGTCGTCTTGCCCTTACCCCTTCTGTCGTTTTGCACTTACCCGTTCTGTTGTATTGCCCACACCCCTTCTGTCATATTGCCCACACCCCTTCTCCCTTTGAGCCCCTGAATTTGGTATATAAAGAACATGCCTGTAAGTTTCACTTTGTATGATGAAGTGGACTTGATCCACGAAAGCTAACAATAAAAATATAGCAGTTAGTCTTTAAAGTGCTACAGTGTTTTTTATTTTATTTTGTTTATTTTATTTTGTTTAGTTTTGTTTTCTGATATGCCTGAAAAGAAAACAGAAGCATATTTTCCATTTCTACTATGTGGTCAATTCGTTCATTCATTCACTCCATTCATACTGTCCAATTTAGCGACTAACACTGTTCTGGTTCGTGAAATACAAATAATGTTCCCAAACCCACCCAACACACATAAATCAAATCTTACCAATAATGATCTATAATATCATAATTTATGTTATACAGTAAAACAGGCATTCACAATCCCTGGCCCAAAGGGCAAATCTGGCCCACACATCTCATTAATACAGCCCAGTGTTCACCCAGCCACCTCTTGGACTGCCCCCTGCCACCAGAAGTACAAAATCATCACTTACTGTTGTGGCAGTGGTGACGATCACATGGTTTCCTCAGCTTTTCCCACAGCCTCTGCCGCTTCCCAGGGTGTCTGGAGGCTTTTTGGAGCATGTTTGCTCCATTTGAAGAATTTTCCATGGCTTCCCTGCTGCATCTCAGCAGCTAATCCATGGCGCTTTGAGACTTCTATTGGCAGGCAGCACTTATGTCAGTGTGTGGTTTCCCAGTGCTGAACCAGGTCGTCTCAAAGCACCATGGATTAGCTGGTGAGACACAGCAGGGAAGCAGTGGAAAATTATCCAAACAGAGCAAACATGGTCCAAAAAGCCTCCAGACACCCTGGGAAGTGGCAGGCACTGTGGAAAAAGATGAGGTAATGATGTGATCGCCACCGCTACCGTGTGCCACCAAAAACGTAAGAAGCGGGCACCAACATGCCGCAAGCCCACACAGCTGATTGTGATGGCAGGAACTGCCTCTGGAGGGAAAACATTACAAACCCCTGCAGTAAAACCTTGAGATATGAAAATAATCTGTTCTATGGGGTTCTTCATATATCGAAGCACAGTTTCCCATAGGAATGCATGGGAAACCAATTACTTCATTCCAGAGGTCTGAAAAAAGTCCAAAAAATGTCTTTTATCTTTTATCCCACTACCACCTCCCCACCAACCGAGCCCCAGCTGGGAAGGTCGGGTTGAAGAATTTTCAAATCCCAAACTCCACACACAGACACAGACACAGACACAGACACACACACACACACACACACACACACACACACACACAGCCAAGCAGCACAAGCTGTTGGAGGAGATTGGATCGGGGTGAGGGAAGAAGGGGAGGATTCTTCAAACCCTAACCTTCTCCCCACTCACCTGAGCAGCGCAGCCCCAGCTGCTGGGCAGATCAGAACGGGGCAAGGGAAGAAAGGGAGGATTCTTATAATCCCTTTTCCCCACCACTCAACCAGCAGTTGGGAAATTAGGGTGGGGGGAAAACAGAGTAGCCAACAGTCAGCTGTTTGGCAGCATGGTCTCCCCCCATCACAACCCCACCACTTTTAAGCTGCTGAAACACGGCAAAAAAAGCAGTGAAAAATTCCAAAACATGAGGTGGAAATGCTCTTCTTACCCTCCCATCGAGGCAGGAGGGTATGGAGAGCATTTCTGTTCAGTTTTTTAATTTTATGCCGCTTTTCAGCTGCCAACACCATGGGGAAACTTTTTTCATATCTCAAAAATTGTATTAAAAATTCATATCTTGAAACTGATTTTTCCCGAGATTTTCATTTGTATTGCAACTTTTTCATACATCAAGCCATTTGTATCTCGATGTTTCATTGTACTTAACTTGCCACTAATTTAAAAAAAATAAAATCAGGATATTGCATTACAACTTTTAAATTTTTAATCTATATTGTTCTGATGTTTTTAATGATGTGTTAAACTGCCTTAGGTCGCCTTCAGTTAGGAGAGCAGTATAGAAATTTAAATAAATAAACTCACGTGTCATGTTGATTTTTCTCCCTGAAGTTTATGAATGGAAGACCTTCCAGCCCTGCCCATCTCTCTTCAGGCTCAAGCTGTTTACTGACTTGAAGACATTTGAAATCTCCAGAAGCAGTAAAGATATGAAGAATAGGGATTGTCCACAGCCATTCATGAATGTTTTCTTCAATGCATCTTTTACAGAATATCGCCAAGCACTCTCCCATTCTGAAAAGGACAAGATGAGGCTCAACCACAAAATAGCTGCAAGTAATACCATGAAACTCAAAGCTGACTGCATTTCATTTGAGACACTGTACTTGATACTTTTATACTTCTGATACATACAGAAGTTCAAATCTTTAACCTGAACTGGATATCCAAGATACAAATGTGGTTATAACTGCCTCTACCAACGGTAAAAATTTACCCACACCAAAGTAATCTATAATTTTAGAGGCACCTTGTGTCCCTTAATGAGAGAACGGCAATACAGTAACACCTCGGATAACGTTTACCTCAGATAACGCTAAAATCGCATAACGTTAAGTAATCTGGGGAGGAGAATGGGATCGAATAACGTTAAGCTCCTATGGGATGGATCGGATAACAACTGCTAAAGCCTGTGTGGTTACAATGTATCTCTATGGAGCTTTAACGTTATCTGATCCATCCCATAGGATTTTAACATGGATCAGATAACACTAAAAATCGGATAACCCTAAGACTTGTGGAACCAAGTCTTAGCGTTATCCGAGGTATTACTGTACTGTATACAGTAAAACCTCGGATAACACTAAAACTTGGTTCCACAAGTCTTAGTGTTATCCGATTTTTAATGTAATCCGATGCATGTTAAAATCCTATGGGATGGATCGGATAATGTTAAAATCCTATGGGATGCATCGGATAACATTAAACTCCAGAGGTACATTGTAACCAGCACAGGCTTTAGCGAACGTTATCTGATACATCCCATAGGATTTAACGTTATGCAATGCAATTTTTTTCCAGATTGCTTAATGTCATGTGGTTTTAGCATTATCTGAGGCAAACGTTATCCGAGGTATTACTGTATAGATAAAATATAAAACTAGTGAAAGAGACATTTTTCATCATTTTTCCTGTTATTTCTCCTAGTAGTGCATTTTTTCAATGATAAAAGCTCTTATTTAACAGGTATGTGATATATAGACATTCAACATATGAAAACTGCTAAAGACTTGTAGCAATAAATATTCTACATATCTATTCAAAAATAATCCCAAAATATACATCACCTACCGTGAACGTTTGGACCCATCATACATGGAAAACACTTCTTTGAGCAAATTGACTTCATTTAATAAATCTTCTGGTGGCTTTTCCAAGCAAAGAAGTCTGCACAACTGCACCAAGTCTTCTTTTAATGTTGGAAGTTCATAGATATTTCCTAGTAAAAGGATAATCAATGACATCCCGAGTTTGTTTTGAATTGGCACATTCTGAGAATTCATACTGTTCTGGCTAAGTAGTCGAACTACTTTTCTCAGATGATTCAGCATTAACTTCTTCACCTAAACAAAAAGAAGGAAAAGAGAAAATTATTCTGCAAATACTTCACCTCTTCTGTAAAGCATTCCACTAATTAAGCTAAAGGATGATCATTCAAGTAATCATTAGAGCTACTATATACTACAAAAACTATCATCTCTCATTTCTGAGGCAGAGACTTGCCATTATGCTTTGGTCAGAAATTTGATAGGATGTTATCATTAAATGCTAGTACCAAACAAGTAGAGCTAGCATTTAATGAAAACATCCTGTCAAATTTCTGATGGTGAGATTAACAGAGAAATAATTTTCTATTTTCATTTGGCAATTGATGCTTAACAGACATTCATCAAATTACTAGTAGTTTTCATAAGATGCTTGGATTGCTAGAAAGTAGCATTGAATTGATGAGGCTTTGTAAACTGATTGTTTGTGGCTTCTTCAAATGGGCTCCAAAGATGATTAAAAAAAAAACACAACAACACTGAATCAATTCACCAGTTTATCCCACAATTTTTGATCAATTTACTTTTACAGATGGACAGAGTTACAATCACTATAGTATGTCCATGTACATGAAGTAAAAAATGCACACACCCAGTACTACAATTTCACTTCCTCCAAAACACATACAGTAATACCTCAGATAATGACTGCATCGTATAATGCTACAATCGGATAATGATACAAAATTACTAAAGAAATTTTGCATCAGATAACGATCTGTTAGCGTTATCTGATACAGTCGTTCTTAGCATCAGGGTGGCTGGAAAGCTGAACGGGGTTCTCCGTTCAGCTTCCCAGCCACCTTGCAGCTGCAGAGGCAAGGGTGGGGTGGCTGCAAAGCTGACGGGGGACTCCCCCGTCAGCTTCACCAGCCTCCCCCCACAGCTGTGGAGGCAGGGGTGGGTGGCTAAGGAAGCCAAAGGGAGTCCCCGTCAGCTTCCCCAGCCACCCTGCAGCTGTGGATCAGGTCCCCCCGACCCCCCCAGTCAGCAGGGTGGTCAGAGAGCCCGAAATGGGTGAAAAAAACCCTCATTTATTTCACCCATTTTGGGCTCTCTGACCCCCTGCCAGCTCCAGGGAGGTCGGGATACCCGATCCGCGCTGTTTCTGGAGTTCCCCCACCTCCTCAGCCAATGCAGCAAGCCAAAACGTCGGGATTCAAAGGCAAGTGCCTTTCCTCCCGACCCTACTGCACTCTTAGCAATCGCTACGGTTGGGGGTTGGATTAGGCTACCCAATCCACCTCCCACCCCCAACCACAGCGATGGATCACTGTGGGTGGTGGTGGATTGGGTAGATGTTCTACCCAATCCACCCCACCCACCCGGACAATTGCCTCAGATAACGCTAAAGAATCGTTATCCAGAATCGTTATCCGATGCAAGTTTTTTCCAAAAAAATATGCATCGTTATCCAATTCTAGCGTTATCCAATGCAATCGTTATCCGAGGAATTACTGTATTGTATTTTCTGTGCTAGTGTATAATATTTTTTGCTTTTTGTATTGTATATCTGTGCTAGTATTTTGTAATAGTTCTTCTCATTAGGAAGGAGTTGATTTTTATATGGATAAGTTGCTACAGGGATTGACTCTCCTGATTGTATTGTATTTGCATTTTTATGTTAGATTTATTGACTGTATTGATAGTATTGCATTATGTTAGCTTATATATGTTGTTGTATTTATATTTGATATTGTAATATGTTGTCCCTGTTTTGTTAGCTGCTCTGAGTTGCTTCAGCAAGTAGAGCAGCATAGAAGTCTAAATACAAATACAAATCACCCTGCCAACAAAAGTCCACATAGTTAAAGCAGTGGTCTTCCCAGTACTAATGTATGCTGTGAGAGCTGGACCATAAGGAAGACTGAGCACAGAAGACTCAACGCCTTTGAACTGTAGTGCTGGAGGAAGCTTTTCAGAGTCCCCTGGATTGCAAAGAGATCAAACCAATCAATACTAAAGGAAATCAGCCCTGACTGCCCCTTGGAAGGATAAATAATGAACCTGAAGCTCAAGTATTTGGTGACCACATTTGAAGAGAGGACTCACTGGAGACGGCCATGAGTCGAAAGATTGAAGGCAAAAGGAGAAGAGGGTGGCAAAAGATAAGGTGGATGGTTGGAATTGTTGACATAGTGCATGTAGATCTGGGAGGGCTATGGAGGATGGCAAATGACAAAGGAGCCTGGCATGCTGTAGCCCATGGGGTTGCAAAGGGTCGGACTCAACTGTGCAACTGAACAACATATATCCACAGCCACCTTGGTCAGGAAGCAGGTGCACCCATCTGAGTTCTGCTGCTGGCAATCCCACTGCCCACTTTTTGCCCAGCTGCCTCAACAATGGCAGCGCTAGCAGCCAGTCGGTGTTCTCAGAGCCACCCTCTGGCAATCACAGTGCTGAGAAAAGGGGAAAATTTTTCATTGCCCCCTGAACTTCCTAGATGATTGCTGCAGTAGTGCAACAATGGTAATCTAAGAACTTTAGAAAAACTCCCCATATAAACAGGTCTGTGGAGTTAAAATCTGTACTGGTGAAGGCTAAGTGTAACTTCTTTGACAATAGCTGGAGTACAACTACAGAACACCATCGGAGGCAGCACAGGAAGGCTTTCCAGTTGGTTAACAGATTCCAACAATGCACATGCAGCAGAAAATAAGTTTGTATACAGAATGCATGTGCTGCTGGATAGCTCAGTGGTTTAGCGATCTAGCTGTGAAACTGGGAGTTCAATTCCTCACTATGCCTCCTTGACAGGAGTTGGGCTCAATGATCCAAAGGGTCCCTTCCAACCCTGCAGTTCTAAACTTATTATTTGTTTGTTTATTTATTTAATAAAATTTATATGCCGCCCTCCTTAAAAAAAACAGGGCAGCTAACAATGCTTTCAAAAGACACTTAAAACATAGTATGAAAAATTAGGATTAAAATAGTAAAAGAGATTAAAGAAACTAAGCAAGACTAAAAGATTAAAAATTCATACATTGAGAAGGAGGGGTCAGATGAGCAAACAAGCCAATGTTACCGTGTAGCCCAAACCCCATACCTGTCCCACCAGACAGGTCTTAACCCCTTTTCTAAAGGGCAGCAACTCTGACTGGAGACGTAACTCAATTGGCAGGCCGCCGACAAATAATATTTATCGAAGAGTAGCTACAATTTAAGAGACATTCAGACACCAGGTGGAGTAACTGAAGTGACCACAGTTCCAGGAAAAGTGAGGACCTTATGTCATCTGGTGACAGTATTGAGATATTAGAGACTTCAAGGATAGTTAGACCAAAGCCAAAAGACTGAAGCAAATTAAAGGAACCCAGCACTTCTCATTCCTCTTCTCCAAATTTGCCCCAGTATCAAGTTCAGACGATAAGGGTCCTCCCGATTGGGGCGGGGTATTAAATTTAATAAATAATAATAATAATTCTCCATTTCCTGCCTTGCTAGAGTAGAAAGCTCTACATTGTCAGCATTGAGACCTACTGAGATGTTTAATCAGATTAATTTTGTGGGCTACTGAGGTTCCTTCCTTGGAACCCTGGTGGTCCGTGTCCTGTGGTGCCTCTGCTGCAACCAAAGAGGTGGAGGTTAGGTTCTGTGCCACAAAATGGCTCCCTAAGGATGAAGTCAGACAGGCAAAACCAACATGAAATGATAACATGAAAATGGAAACAAAGTCACAATACCTGCTCCTCTCCAAAATGTAACTCCACCCACTTCTTTGGTCTGTCATCGTGTATCATTGGCTCCTTATTCACTATGTAAAACTGTTTCAACTGCTGAAGAAAGTTCTTGACGTTGACAGAAGTCCAGGTGTTTAGAATACTGAAGAGATTCTCTAGAATTTTTTCTCCTGACAGTTCTCTTCCTTTCACATTATCTTTCACTTTATTTGTCCAAAAACGGTCCTTAAAGTTGCCCCACACAGAATTAGGGGGTTTAACACATACTATGTCATCATACTGGTGCCAGTCTGTCAATTAAAACAACATTCTTTTAAATTTCAAGCCACAATAAGGAATACAGCTGCCTCTCTGCCCTGTCAGCATCACCATTCCTGCAGTAGCTACTCCCTCCACTATCCCAACATGAACAAAAATCCATCATACCACTGCTGGCTCCACCTGTGAAAAATATACATGTAGTCCGACAACTGTGGTGGCTGGTGTGTATTCCCCTGGCAGGTTCATCCATGCCACAAAGGTGTTGGCTAGCGGTCCAGAATATTTCTCCATTCTGGAACCATAGGTCAGCTAAATGAGGTTGGGTACTCAGGCAATGCACCCAGAACTGTGGAGTTAAAATCCAGAACATTGTTCTAACATGACCAGTTTTGACATGAGCCCAGCCAGCTGTGTCGCCATATTTAAAATGGCTAAAGGAGCATTGAAAACACAGGCCTCAGTCCCCCATGCGCCATCAGACTCTGCTATGGTAGCTATAGGACCTCCCAATGGTGAGATGCTTCAATCTGCCATGTCAAACTAGATGTGTGAAGAATGGATCAAGTAAGTAAGCTACATCGGTTATATAAGATTTTAAATATCTTTTCATTGTCGCACCTTGAAGGGCTGGTTAAGAAACCATCTACAGTTGAACCAACAATAGTGGCTTCAGTTGCAGTTAATTTTTCAACTGGCACTTTAAGAGACTGCAAAGAAAAAAATATAACAGATGTAACACATACTTTACAGCAGTTCTCAACCTTTTAAAGCCGGGGGCCAGGTCACGCTCCCTCAGACAGCTTTGGGGGCTAGATGGCCATTTTGCCCTTCTTCCATCACATGGCATTTCTTGGTGTGGTGGTGGGCCACATGAAATGGTGCCACAGGCAACATCGGGACCATAGGCTCTACAGCACAGTTTACATACTGTCAAAAAATAAATTCCATTTCCCTTAGCGAAAATGACTGATTTGCTAACATCCTTGCTTGTTAAGAAACTTCCCAAAATTGGTAGGAGCCATTTCAACTTCATTAAATCATTATAATCAAGTATTCTAATCAATATACTGATATAGTAATATCACTCCCTCACTCTTTTTAGTTGTCGGGCTAATTTTTATTGTATTTTAAATTGGGGTTTTTACTGGTTTTAAGTTTTTTATAGCTCTCTAGTGGGATTTATGTAGTTCATGATGTAATTGTTGTACGCCGCCCAGAGTCACTTGCTGAGTGGGTGGCAATACAAATCTGACTAATAATAAATAAATAAATAAATAAATAAATAAATAAATAAATAAGTCAGACTTTTCCAAAGCAGCCAATACTCGACAACTCCCTGATGCCAGTATAGCTATGCCCTAACAATTGATACATATGAAAAAAAAACTCTTGCAAGGCAGCCCCAAGTTTGACCTTAAATTACAAGTCATTATTCTCTACCATTACATTCCCATTTCTACTGTCATTCTTGCTACACAGTCACCCTTATTCAGACACAAGCTGTGCACCCACTTCTAGCTGCACATGTTCTTCCCAGCAGATTCAGATCTTGGGGCTCTTTACTTGGTTGCTATAATGCATTGTGAAAAATTAATAAACTTAAACTGACAAACCAAAATCAGTTTCTTACCTGTATCACACAGTAAATCTGACTGTATATGCAAACAACGATTAACTATTTTGCCGGCTGGAGAACCTTTGTAAATGTATTCATACTCTCCTCCTTTTTCACGTGCAATATAGTATTTATAGGGAAGTGGTTTATTCATGTTATTCTTATGAATAGTAGCACAGCCTTCAATAAAGTGACCATGCTCACCAAGATTCCTGTTATTAAAAAAACAAGCAAGCATGTGTATGTGCACCACACTTTACCAGCAAGGGAGAATACTGTAATTGGTGAGCCAAGGGATTTTGCAACAAGAATGTTATCAAAAAGAAGGAATCTATGAAGATTTTCCATATAAATTCTCCTTGTTATCTTAGAACAGTCTTAAGTTGTTAATATCTCCAAAGTAGATATGCATACAGATGAATTAGATAAAGGCAAAGGTCTCCCTTGCTCAAAAGACAGTAGTATCCGACTCTAGGGTTCAGTGCTCATCTGTTTATAGCCGAAAAGCCAGCACTGTCAGCATCTGCAGATGTTTCCATGGACATGTGGCAGGCATGCCTAGACATAGGCAATGGTGGGCAGTGACCTGTCTGCACCTCCCGGCCAGGGGGAGGGGGTTGTGGAATTATGTGGCCATCGGGAGAGGGGGTGGTAGAATTGTGTTGCCTTTCAGGCAGAGGAGTGGTAGAATTGGGTGGCCACACCCACCTCCCTGCCCTGCCCACTTCCCTACCACACCCACCTCCCTGCCCAGCCATGCCCACCTCCATTCCTCCACTTCCAAGTCCGGGCGGCCTTGCAGAGTGGTGTGTCGATGGGCCGGGGTGGGGGCTGGCCTTGGTGTGGCCACCTCCTCTGGAGACTGGGGTCCCTCCCAGTCCTCCTGCGTGCCATGCTGCATGTGCCGCCATGCTGGGAGGAGGAGGAGAAAGCGCAGCTGGGCCCAGAAGCATGGCTGCACTGCCACCGCTGTGGCCTGGGCACTTTCCTTTGCATCAGCCAGAGTATGGAGGAGGAAGAGGAGAAAAAGCAGCTCGCCAGGGTAAGTGACTTTGTGTGTGGGGAGGTTCTATGGAGAGGGATGGTGTGTCTGTGCGCGCGTGTGTCTTTGGCTGTAATCAGAGAGGAGCACTGAACTCTAGAGTTGGATACGACTGGCTTTCAAGCAAGGGCAACATTTACCTTTAAGGTTTCGACCGAGGTTAGTTATAAGTGGTTAGTAAAGTTAAGGGTTGCGCTTGCTCAAAAGCTAGTCATATCTGACTCAAGGACTGCAGTGCTCATCTCCATTTACAGCCAAAGAGCCTGTGTTTGCAAATGTATACTTGGCTATATGGCAGGCATGATGTAGGTTCTGCCCATGACACAGGCTCCGCCCATGATGTAGGCTCCACGCACAATGTAGGCTCTGCCCAGTGTGGTAGCAAAATTTTTTGCTGCCCACCACTGGACACAGGAGTGCATAGAATGTTTACCTTCCCATCGAAGTGGTAACTATTTATGTACTTGCAATTTCTTGTTTTTGAACTGCTAAGATGGCAGGAGCAAGATCAGAGACGGGAGCTCACTCCATCATGCAGCACTCGGGTCTCAAACTGCTGACCTGCCGACTTCCAGTTGTAAAGTTCAGTGTTTTAACCACTATACCACTGAAATTACAATGCCACAAATGCAACACACTGCTTAGCACAGACTATTTTACCAAAATAGGGGCCCAGTACAAAAAATAGCTATTTACACGTGTCACTTCATCCTCAAGAGGCTAATGCAGTGGTAACAAACTATGGCACTCCAGATGTTCTTAAGACTTCAATTACCAAAAACCCAAGTCAGCATTCCTGCTGATCAGGGCTTCTGGGACTTGAACAAGGACATAAGGAGTGCTAGTGTATCCTTTCTCTTCTAAGGTATCACAACCGCAGCACAGAGAGGGAACTTTCAAAGCATTCCACAGTCACCTTTTGTTTTTATATTTATTTTATTCTTTTTTTATATTGTAATAATTCAATGTTTTAGCTTTCAGTACTACAGCATTTAATTTTCAATACGTAAACAACCTTGGATCCGTTCTAGGAGAAAGGTGGTACATACTGGAAACAAACAAATTTCTAAGAGCTAGAAATTCTTAAACCAAGCAACGAAAGCACTCAGTATGTCTTTTGACTATTTAACATTTGATTCACCTTTCCTGCTTTGTAAATATTAACAAAAATAATATTTTTAAAGCACACATGGTTTATTTTTCTCCTTGGTGTTACAGCAGAATGAATGAATGAATAAATAAATGAATGAATAAATGAATGCATTCATGCATACATACATACAGTAAAACCTCATATAACACTAAAACCCGGTTCCACAAGTCTTGGTGTTATATGATTTTTAGTGTTATCTGATGCATGTTAAAATCCTATGGGATCCATAGAGATACATTGTAACCACACAGGCTTTAGCGGTTGTTATCTGAAGCATCCCATAGGATGTTATCTGATGCAATTCTTCCCCCCAGATTCCTTAATGTTATGCGATTTTAGTGTTATTCGATACTAATGTTATATGAGGTATTACTTGTACATAAATACATACATACATCCCAAGGTTTCACACAACCTCTGTTCTGGAGATATACAAAGTATTAAACCATGGTTTACCTTTGTGTGTAAGTGTTCTTAGAATGTAACATTTCCAGAATGCAAAACTGAAAGAGTGTTCAGTCCCATGTATTCACTAATTGCTCCTCCATTTATCATCATTACCATGCTTTATTGTAGGAGCATCTTATTTAAACTGCCCTTACATAACTATCACCTTCTATGCAACACCCTTAAGCCTCAACATGAAATAAAAGATTCGCACAGCTACTTGTTAACAACTATCAAGCACAGAAGTTTTACTTGGATTAGTAATTTTGAGCAATAACTATAGATCAGGGGTCAGCAATCTACAGCCTGCAGACTGGATCTGGCCCATGGTGCCAAATCATCTGACATGCCATCGCCACTGGAAGTGACATAAACAGCTATAAAGACATCCATGGCTCTCTTAAATGCATTTACAAATCCACAGGTGCATTTTACAGCAGAGGGAACACCAGTCTGGCACCCTCAACTGTCTGAGGGAGCGTGACCCAGCTTCCGACTTTAAAAGGTTTGCTGACCACTGCTATAGATTGTATATTTAAGTTTGATACAGAACTTGGAATATTTTGAAACAAAGCTGAATTAACACAATGTTTTATCCATGAAGCATCTCCATTTTAAGTTTCTGAATAAAATATTTCTCACATTTTAAAAAAATTAAAAACATTCAAAATTATCTCTACATTTTACTAGGCAAATGAATATAGATCTCTGGGTCTGCTAATAAACAATTATAGATCACTTCTCAATTATTTTTTCCTTTTTAAAAAGCATATAATACACAATGTTATGCACTATCGGATAAATTATACACATCTGTTCCTATTCATGATTCCCTTAGGCATATTATTTTTCTCATCTAGTCAATGTCAAAAATCTTTCCTCATTTGCAAATCCACTATTCTGTTTGTCATTTTAAAGGGTAACAGCAACCATTCACAATATTTAATGTAAATTCATGCAGCTCCCTGGTGATTTAATGGCGAAGACACTGAGCTGGAGACTTGAGGGCTGCATTTGGGGACATGAAAGGAGCCTTGTTCAGGCATCTCCTGAGCGGAGTTTCTCCAGCAAAAGCCTTTCAACCCAGAGTAATCTCTTACACAACATTATTATTATGTACTGTGGTACCTCTTGTTACAAACACCTTGGGTAACTAAATTTTTGGATTACAAATGAAAATGCATTGAAAATAATTTCTCGGATTATGATTTCCCCACAAAAAGTACAGTACTGTACTGTACATACAGTAAAACCTCGGATAACTTAGTTCCACAAGTCTTGGTGTTATCCGATTTTTAGTGTTATCCAATCCATGTTAAAATCCTATGGGATGGATTGGATAACGTTAAAGCTCCATAGAGATACATTGTAACCACACAGGCTTTAGCGGTTGTTATCCGATCCATCCCATAGGACCTTAACGTTATTCGATCCAATTACTTAACGTTATGTGATTTTAGCGTTATCTGATCCAATCGTTATCCAGTGTTTTACTGTACATATGTATTTCTATGGCACAATAACAGAGCTGGCCACTAGAGGCCGCTGTCTGAGTTGTAAATACTGTACAGTGGTACCTCGAGTTACGAATTTTTCGCAATACAAAAAATCCCAGAGAACGCATTAAATTCATAACCCAAGGTACCACTGTAAATTCATCATACATTTACAGAAGTGTCACAGCAGTTCTGACTTTCAGTGTTTTTCCGATTTCATAGTAATTGTCTCTTTACTCCTTTGATATTATGGTCAGTTTTTATTATGTACTATTTTCATTTATATACAAAACCACAACACTCTTTCCTTGGCTGGTTTTAGACAATTTATAACTCAGATACACATAAGTCTGACTTTCTGTAAGTTATGTCTATTGTAATATCTTTTACATTTTACATTTTACATTTTCATTCATGCCAAGTCTAACTTTTAAATTTAACAACACATTTTCTGGCAACAAGAATTGTATCGAAATTGCAGAGAAAGAACAGAATATGTCCATCCCTTATTTACTAATTAATTTGGGTTTTATGGTTTCCACAAAGAACCATTCCTTCCTCTGCCAGCAGCAATAGAAGGGAATGGACTAGCCAAACAAGAGTGGGTCATTTGACATCTACCAGTGCCCTTGACAGAAAGCATTTTTGTAGTCTGGATTTGCATATTAGAGTCAAACATAGGGTTGTCTTCTCCTGTGGCCAGCTGACCTTGAGGCCCTGGAAAATAGGATTAAGAGATGCTGCTCTCACTGATCCATACATGCCCCAAAATATGTAAATTTTGTTTACAAGCAGGAGGAATAAAGCATCTCCTACTCTAACATTCCCACAGCTGAATCCACCTACTTGCAGGGGAAGTAGTTCTGCACACTTACGGATTTTTCTCACCAGTCAAAAGACCTATAGAGCTAGAAATCAATGTTAAAGCATCTGAAAAATTCACAGGGGAAACTAATTAGCTTGTAGGACAAGTTTGGGGACCCGGGAACGTGGGTTCTCATACTAGGTGGCTTATTTAATGGATCGCCACCTCTGGATCTGAATGTGGGTTTTGTGTGTTGTTTTTGTACTGTTTTTAACTTTTGATGACTTTTAACTCTTGATGATTTTTATTGATATAGATTGTTTTATGTTTTTATTTCTTGTTTTGATGTAAGCCGCTCAGAGTTGGGTTCTCCCGATTGGGGCGGGGTAACAAATGCAATAAATAATAATAATAATAGAGCATTTTTAAACAATTTAAAAAGAGCCATAATCATTTTAATTCCTAAAACTAGATTGTGCATAAGCCTACAAAACTGTACTTACTCTGAACAAGTAAGCTCACAGATATTCTCCCAGTCTTCATACCCAGAAATTCCTGCTGCCCTGATAAAGATTTTGTGCTTCTCGGGATCCAACTTGAAATCTTTAGATAGAATGGCATGAAAATATACGATGACACGATCTGCAAAATCAATGTCGCTGCAAAAAATGAATTTTAAAATGGTTAGCTTAGTTTGTTTTTAACAAATTGACAAACTACAGCAATTTCATTCTAACAGCAAACAGTTCCACAATAGATGTCCATATAAACAAAGCTGTATATGCTAAAGAAAACTGGGGGAGGGGAGTGAGCCCAGTATTAGAACAGAACACTAACATTTCAAATTTTAACTGATAAAACTTCTAAGAACCATGTGGCCTTCTACCTGGCAAAATGGTAAGATTCCGAAAGAGGAGCAAGAGGCTTTTCTCTTGCTTCTTGCTGCACCTCATGAAGTCAAAGACGCAAGCACATTAAAGAGAAAAGATCAAGGCAGCAAGTTTTGTTTGACTAGTAATAGACTCTAAATACATGCATCATTCATTTGCACTTCAACTAGTAACACAGTTTCTGGCCTATTTAAAAGGATAGACAGATGACAAAGAAAAAAAAAATAAGACAATCAAATCTGATAGTATTTGTATACAGCCATTGGTGGGATTTCAAAAAACTTTACTACCCCACCGTGACGTCATGACAGTGTGGGCGGAGCTGACGTCATGACGTCATGACATCGTGAGCGTGGCCAAAATAATAATAATAATAATAATAATAATAATAATAATAATAATAATAATAATAATAATAATAATAATAATAATAATAATAATAATAATAATAATAATAATAATAAGCACACACACACCTCAACCCACCCCCACCCACAACACAAACCTATAAATAAATAAATAAATAAATAAATAAATAAATAAAATTACACTAAAATACACCCAAACACCCACCCGTCACTTACCTGTTAGTGTAAGTGCCTAGGCAGGACCATGTTGCAAGATGGATATGGTCATTGTACCAGTTCTCTAGGATAATATGCCTTAATGTAAATGTAAAACAGCTGTACCTCCTTAAAGGTTCTCCAATTGGAACAGCAATTGGAACAGCACAGGTGTAGCTTATTGATGAGGTAACTCCAAGACTTTGCTTAAAAAACCCAAGTCAGGCCTACCAGCTACCAGGCCTTTTTAGGAACTATAGTAGTACGTCAATATAGGTAAAGGTATTAAATACACATTAAAATACACACAGACACACCACATCCTAAAGTGAGTCACTTACCCTGGGGAGCAGGCTATAGGGAGCTTCAGGCTAGCAGCTTCTCTTCCTCCTCCCCGCTTGGGAGGACAGCAAGGAGACTGTGCATACACGCCAAGCACTGTAGGCATGCATGCACACCAAGTGAAAAGGTAAACTCCGAAGGTGGTTCCCCCCCCCCAAAAAAAAAAAAAAAAAAAGCTGCTACCGGTTCTCCGGGACGCTGGGGAAAATTACTAACGGTTCTGGCAAACTGGTGCGAACCTGTTGCATTCCATCACTGTATACAGCTTAAAACCTGTTCCCAACAGCATTTATTTATTCATTTATTTGTGCATATCCCCTCTTCCTCCTAGCAGAGGAGCATAATTAATTTGCTTTAATACACAAGATGCTTCTAGGCAAGAAGAAAAAAGTTTAGAAATTCTCCAGTCATGATTCCATCACATAAATCACACATACGCATGTCGTTCTTTCTTTCAACATTATGAAAGTAACATTGACACCATGAGATGTTCCTTTCATATAAATCTGCCAATTGTGTCCCTCCTTGGACAGACAGTCCCTGACAACACCAGTCCATGCACTCATAGTCTCAAAAATTAAGTATTATAATGCTCTCTACTGGGGCTCACCTTGGCCCTGAAACAACAAGTACAGAATGCTGCAGTCAGGTTGATTTCTCAAGTGAAGCAATATGATCATATATGATCACATCACCCCAGCTCTGACCCAGCCGTACTAGCTTCCCTATTCCTTTCCATTACAGGCATAAGATGTTAGCACTAACATACAAAGTCCTATAGCAGTGCAGACAAACCTGTGGAATGTGTGCCAAAGGTGGCAGAGTCCTTCCTTGCCAATGGGAAGGCAAAAGGGGAGACTGAAATTTCACCTGGGAGGTAGCGGCAGGGACAAGGTGAGGCAACCAGATTTACATCTTACTGCTTTTACACAGGATGGTCATAATAACATGATCAACAGACAAATTAGCTACTATGATGAATGCACACTCTTCCTCACTTGCTTGGGACCTCTCAGCGATCAATCCAAGGCGGATTATTCAAAAAAGAAATCCCCTCTAGAACTCTCCCAAACTCACACAAGAAAAATATATATTCACCATTCCTTCTCCAGCCAATCCCAGCTGGTCCAAACCTGGCTCCTCTTTTTACAGAGACAAGGCCTTTTACTTTGAGAGGTTACGGTAGCATTTTCAAGAGGCAAAAAAGAGGGACTTACTGTCTTTCAACCCTGGTATCCCATTTCCAATGAACACACGTTGATTGAATAAAATATTTTTATTTAAATTGGTAGCTTGGTTCTTGATTAATCAGGTTACAGATCTCAGCATAGAAAAATAAACTAACTTTAATTTGTTTTAGAGAAAGAATGTTTCAGACAAGTATTCCCCTAAATAAAAAGGAATCTGTCTATCTATTCTTTTGTTGTTCAGTCGCACAGTCGATTCCAACCCTCTGCGACCCCATGGATTGCTGTCTGCCAGGCACTCCTGTCCGCCACCATCCCCCTCAACTCGCTCAGCTCTGTGCCCATTGTCTCCACAATACCATCTAGCCATCTCATCTTGGGCCGTCCCCTTCTTCTTTTGCCCTCGACCCTTCCAAGCATCAAAGCTTTCTCAAGTGAATCCTCTCTTCTCATTTGATGTCCAAAGTACTTTAGCTTCATCTTTATTATTTGACCTTCTAAGGAGCAGTCAGGGATGATTTCTTCTAAGACTGACCTATTTGTTCTCCTCGCTGTCCAGGGGACTCTCAAAACTCTCCTCCAACACCACATCTCAAAGGCGTCTATTCTTCTGCGTTCAGCTTTCCTAATGGTCCAACTCTCACAACCATACATTGCCACAGGGAATACCATTGCTTTGACTATGCGAATTTTTGTTTGCAATGTGATGTCTCTACTTTTCACTATGTTCCCCAGGTTTCTCATTGCTTGCCTCCCAAGAATCAGCCGCCTTTTTATTTCAGGGCTGCAATCACCATCTGCAGTGAGCTTTGATCCTAAGAAAGTAAATTCTGTCACTGCTTCTACTTCTTCCCCAGCTTTTTCACTTTCTTCTTTCAACCTAATCAGGAGCTTCTTTAGGTCCTCCTCACTTTCTGCCATTAGGATGGTATCATCTGCATATCTCAAATTGTTGATGTTTCTTCCAGCAATTTTGATCCCAAATTGTGATTCCTCCATCCCTGCATTGCACATTATGTGTTCTGTGTATTAGTTGAATAAGCAGGGTGACAAAATGCAGCCTTGTCTTACTCCTTTTCCTATTCCAAACCACTCCATCATTCCACTTTCTGTACTAACTGTTGCCTCTTGATTCATGTACAGATTTCTCATGAGGCCTATAAAGTGTTCCGGTATTCCCATCTCTTTAATTACTTGCCACATCTTGTTGTGGCCGACACAATCAAAAGCCTTAGTGTAATCAATGAAACAGAAGTAGACTTATTTCTGATATTCCTTTGTTTTTTCCATGATCCATCTTATGTTGGCAATGTGATCTCTAGTCCCCCTGCCTCTTCTGAAACCCGCCTGCACTTCTGGTAATTCTCTCTCCACATACTGTTGCAGTCTATCCTGTATTATCTTGAGCATCACCTTGCTAGCGTGAGGGATGAGCGCAATTGTTCGATAATTTGAACATTCTTTGGCATTACCCTTTTTCGGGAGTGGAACGTATACAGATCTTTTCCAATCCTGTGGCCATTGTTGTGTTTTCCAAATCTGCTGGCATACAGAGTGCAATAATTTGATTCCATCATCTTGTAGGGCTTTGAAAACTTCAACTTGTATACCATCAACTCCACTGGCTTTGTTGTTTGCAGTGTTTTTTAGGGCCTTTCTGACTTCACTCTCTAGAATGTCTGGCTCATGTTCCATGTTCTCATCATTGTGATTATCAGGGGTGTTGAGGTCCTTTTTGTATAGTTCCTCTGTGTCCTCTTTCCATCTTTAATTTCTTCTGCATCTGCTAACTCCCTGCCATCTTTGTCTTTTATCATGGTCATTTTTGCTTTAAATGTTCCCTTGAGGTCCCCAATTTTTTTGAAAAGATCTCTAGTCCTACCCCTGATATTGTTTTCCTCTATTTCTTTGCACTGTTCGTTCAGGTAGGTTTCCTTATCTCTCCTTGCTTTCCTTTGAAATTCTGTATTCAAGTGATTGTATTTTTCCCTTACTCCTTGGCATTTTGCATTCCTTCTTTCCTCTGCTATTTTAAGAGCCTCCTCGGTCAACCACTTAGCTTTCTTACGCTTCTTTTCTTTTGGTATGGTTTTCCTTGCTGCCTCCTGCATGATGTCCCGCATCTCTGTCCATAATTCTTCTGGCACTCTGTCTATCTGGTCCAAGCCATTAAATCTGTTCCACACCTCTACCGAGTATTCCCAAGGAATGTTTTCTAGGTCATATCTTTCTGGCCTAATTGTTTTTCCTATTTTCTTTAGTCTAAGCCTGAATTTTCCAATCAGTAGGTTGTGATCTGAGCCACAATCTGCTCCCGGTCTTGTTTTTGCTGATTGTATGGAAGTTCTCCATTACCATAATTAAGATTTCCAGAGATAAGGCCTAGTTGGAAAGCCGATCTCTTTCATGTCGATGTTCCCTAGTTGACAACCATTTTAGAACTCTCTCTCTGTTCAAGCCATGTGCTCTTGGCGAATATCCCAGGAGAAAAGGCTTGCAGCATTAGCCCATTTCCTCCCCCCTTAAAGATTCTACATCTTTACTGCTTGAGAACCTCTCTCTCTCTCTCTGCTTCTCTGCCCAACTGCTTAACTCTTCCCTGCTTTCTGCTTGCCACTCCCTCTTTCAAACCTTCCCTCCAGGTGTGACATAACTAGCAGACATCCAATCAAATAACAGAGTTGGGGTAAACAACTGTTTGAATTTATGCGGCCTTGCTGGCACCTTCAAGTCTGTTTCTCTCTTCCCATCTGGGCCCCAAAGTGTGAAAAACAACCAAGTGGCCTTTTTGGACAAAGAAGCCACATATCCCCCATAGACTAGAAACCTACTAAACTCAATTTTGGATATGTGAAGAACTTGGGGCCTTCATTTCATGACAGCTACCGTAGCAAAACCTCATTAAAACTGATAATGACAGCAGACAGTAGTCCAACTATCTACTCTTAACAGTAGCCCAACTATCTACTCTTAACAGTAGCCCAACTATCTACTCTTTATGTGGCTAATACAGTAATACCCCGGGTAACGTGAGTACCGTATAGTGTAAAAACCGCATAACGTGACAAGATTTTCGGAAAAATCTTGTATCGAATAACGCGATTTTCACGTTATTTTCACGTAGGCGAGCGAAACGGGGGTCCCACGTCAAGGCGTTGCTATAGCGTGCCCGGGAAAGAGGTGGCTTGGTCGAAATCCTCACCCCCGCACAGGGGGAGGAAATTTCAGCCAAGCCGCCTCTTTCCCAAGCCAGGGAGACCACGTGGAAAGGCGCCTCTCCTCTCCCGAAGTTCCGAAAGGGTAAAGATCCTTATCTTTTTGGAACCTCGGGGGACCTCCGTACCCTGCGCTAACCCCCACCAACGCGTGTGTGCCTTCAAGCCACCCGAGGTTCCGAAAAGATAAGGATCTTTACCCTTTCGGAACTTCGGGTGTGCGGCACGTGTTGGTGGGGGTTAGCGCAGGGTACGTGTGGGACCTCTATACCCTGTGCTAACCCCCACCAATGCGCGCGTGCCTGCAAGCCACTCGAGGTTCCGAAAAGATAAGGATCTTTACCCTTTCGGAACTTCGGGAGAAGAGAGGCGCCTTTCCACGGGGTCTCCCCGGCGTGGGAAAGAGGCGGCTTGGCCGAAATTCCCTCCCCCTGCGCAGGGGTGAGGATTTCGACCAAGCCGCCTCTTTCCCGGGCATGCTATAGCAATGCGGATCACACGTCAAGGCAATTGCCTTGACTTGCAATCCCCGTTTCGTGCGCCTGGGCAAGGGTCGGCTTTTCCGAATTCCCCCCTCCCCGGGGGAGGGGGGAATTCGGAAAAGCCGACACTTGTTTAGGCGAGCGAAACGGGGATCGCAAGTCAAGGCAATTGCCTTGACTTGCAATCCGCGTTTAGGCACTTTGCGATGGGAGTTTGGGCACCCAAATAGCTGTTCTTGCTAACTTTAATAACAGAGTTTAAAACTGAAAAGAACAGTGGCGGAGAAGTTTGGGTGCCCAAACTCCCATCGCAAAGTGCCTAAACGAGGATCGCAAGTCAAGGCAACTGCCTTGACTTGCGATCCCCGTTTTGTGCGCCTGGGCAAGGGTCGGCTTTTCCGAATTCCCCCCTCCCTTGACCAGGTGCGCGAAACGGGGATCCCACATTAAGGTAAGGGATCAAAGTGGGGGGTGGCACCCCCCGCTTTGATACCTTGCCTTGATGTGCGATACCCGTTGCTATACCTGTTTGGTAGAAGAGGCTCCCACTGGCGCGCCATTTCGCGCGTGTGCGAGCACCTTTTCTCAGTTTTTTTTAAGCGTTGTTGGATCAATGTATCGAACAACGTTAAAAACCGGACAACGTCATGACTCATGGAACCATGTCATAACGTTGTCTGGGGTTCTATTGTATGTCACTAGGGGGACATAACATCTGTTACTATTACCCTCTTTACCATCAATACTACTTAAATTTGTTTGCATTAGAAAGTTAATGACACTACAGATATAAAGTTATGTCAGCCTTTTTTACAGTTTCAGATTTAGCAGAGTTTTCCTCCTCTTTATTAGGAGAAAACACAAAACTCAATTAGCACAGAAATATTAGGCAATTATTATAAGTCATTCCTTCTCCCTCGAACCATTTTCAGTTACTTCAGATTTGTAAGAAATATACCTTTGCTTAACTTTGTTGCTTGTCTGTTGACCCTCATCCTTCTGATTTGTTTGTTTCTTCTCCTGACCTTTAGCATTTGTCATCTTTTCTTGTTCAGAATTTTGTGCTGGACTTGATGCTTGTTCTACTTTTTCACTGACTTTTCCTGCTTTAGACACATTCTACAACATAAGCACATATCCTTAGAATCAATTAGTGGTTTTTTTTTTAATCTAGTAGCTCACATTAATAAACAACATATCAGTAACCTGAGAAGGAAAAACAGTCGTTTTTCAGCTGGTTGTCAAACATGATTAATTTTTCTGTAACAAAAGGGGGAACTAAATAAATTGAAGAGCAAAGATTCAAATACTTCAAACTGAAGTTCTCTCTGGAGGTTTCATTCCTTTTCTGTTATACTATGTTGAGAGAAAAATGAATAAAGCCTGCAGGATCTTTCTCGACTGGGATTGAAAAGACTATCCTATAGTGATGTCAGTCCTCAGAAAAGGGTTAGATTTCGGGGGGGGGGGGCATTTACTTTAAAGCTTCATGTTTGGTTCATGGTATCATGCAAGATTTTGTCCACTTAGGCTGTTCAATAACTGCACAAAAGCACCAGTCAAGAAATCAAGAGATCTGGAGGACACTCATGCCAACATGCAGATGATATCAGACTCTCCCTCTATCTCAAGCTAAGGCCATTATGGAAATTTTGATATAATCCTATGATCAGTAAGTCTTTGGGGAAACTTACCTTTAAATTTGAAACACCACTCTGCTGCTTGGCTGCCTCCTCCACATTTGTTTTCTGACTCTCTTTTATTTCAGACTTACTTTCCTTAATTTCCTGTTTCTTATCTTGTCCACTCAATTTTGCATCTTTCATTACAGAAGGTTTTACATCACTGTGAAGGTCTGTAGAAATGTTCTTTGCATGAGAAACAGACTGTGTCTCATGGCCAAACAAAGTCTGAGTATTTGATTTACTTCTCACAGACTGACCTTTTGCAACAGTATTGTTACCTTGGTCCTTACTAGTACCTGTTTGTTCACTAACTGTATCATCCTTTTTTGAGCTGTTCTCCTCCATTTTTGCCTCTGTGAATGCACCACTAGCCTGTTGATTTTCTGTCCCATTTTTACTACTGTGCTCCAAGTTAATCTTGATATAATTGCTGCCATCATCACTTTTTACAGCACTTTCTGGACTTCTATCTGTTTTCACAGGACTGCACTTAACATGATTTCTGACATCAGCAGGAGACTCAGTGTTTACTTTGACCAATTCAGTTTCTGAATTTTGGCTTTCGTTTGGTGAGCTTTCTATGTCTGCCGCTTGATTGTTTAGAGAAGAATCAACATTCGATGGAGCTGAATTTAAGGATGTTGTCATAGAATCCTGATGTTCTAAGTCTGCATGTTTCTCTCTCTTTTTTTCCTTCTGCAAATAGAAGGAAAAATTACTCTAAGAACAAAGAAATCCTACTGTTACAGCATTTCAAGTAAAATATGAATAAATTATATAACCTTCATCGTCATTAGAATTTTTTTTAAACATATGAATTCATGCAGGTGCATTCTTAGTTACACATTCAACTTTCAAAATCAGGGACCAGAACATCATAAATATATCACTGGTCAACACAATTTTTCTGGCATGAAGTACTCCAATGATTCTAAGGTAATTTTGAGGTGCTGATTCTGAATCTGGTATCCATTTTTTTCTAGCATATCAGGTTTTTGAGATCTCAAACATTGCAATATACCTACGAACAGCAAATTTATCATCATATTTGTTGAGCTAAACAGACATACGGACCTAATAAAATATGTACAAAAAGATAAATTGACACTATCTTGGAAACTCAAGAGCACTTCGATGTAGAATGAGCATCAAGATTCACTATTTACATAGTCACTTGGCCAACTTTCCCGAGAACTTGGGTGACTTGAGCAAAGAGCATGGTGAACGTTTTCATCAAGACTTTAAAGTAACGGAAGAACGTCACCAAGGCTGATGGAACACCAACATGATGGCAGATTACTTTTGGTCCTTGATGAGAGACATTACACATGTTGAACATTGCAGAGAATCCAAGAAAAGGTCGTTCATGGCGATGTAAGGTTGATATTGTCAGTTTACCTTTTTGTACATATTTTCATATCTTAACGTTTCAATTCTTACATATTAATATGCTTTCACTCTCAACTTTGTGCTTCAGTTCATAATTACAGTATACACTAGTACCCCGGATAACGTTATGACTTGGTTCCACAAGTCCCGTCGTTATCCGGTTTTTAACATTGTGCGATACATTGATCACACAATGTTAAAAAAAGCCCTGTTTCCCTGGAGGCTGCAGCAAGCCAGAACGTCGGGATTTGAATCCTGACATTTTGGCTTGCTGCAGCCTCCAGGGAGGTGGGGGAACTTTGGAAACAGCTTGGATCGGGTCTCCCCACCTCCCTGGACCCGGCGGGGGTGGTCAGAGACCCCAAAATTGGTATAAAAAAAAACATCCATTTTTTTTTCAATTTTGGGGTCTCTGACCACCACCACCCCGCCGGGTCCAGGGAGGTGGGGAGACCCGATCCAAGCTGTTTCTGGGCTTCCCCAACGTCCTCAGCCAGTGCAGCAAGCCAGAATGTCGGGATTTGAATCCCGACATTCTGGCTTGCTGCAGCTTCAAAGAGGGTAGGGGAACTTCAAAAATAGTGTGCATCGGCTCTAGGGAGGTCGGGAAACCCGATGCGCGCTAATTTTGAAGTTCCCCCACCCTCTTTGAGGCTGCAGCAAGCCAGAATGTTGGATTCGAACCCTGACATTTTGGCTTGCTGCACTGGCTGAGGACATCGGGGAAGCCCAGAAACAGCTTGGATCGTGTCCCCTGCCTGCTCCAGAGAGATCAGAGGACCCGATCTACAGCTGCAGGGTGGCTGGGGAAGCTGAAGGGGACTCCCTGTCGGCTTCCCTAGCCACCCACCCTTGCCTCCGCAGCTGTGGGGTGGCTGGGGAAGCCGATGGGGGAGCCCCCCGTCAGCTTTCCAGCCTCCCCACCCCTCCCTCCACAGCTGCAGGGTGGCTGGGAAGCTGAACGGAGAACCCCGTTCAGCTTTCCAGCCACCCTGCTGCTAAGAACGACTGTATCGGATAACGTTAAAAATCGCGTTATTCGATACAAGATTTTTCCGAAAATCTTGTAACGTTATGTGGTTTTCACGCTATACGGTACTCACATTATCCGGGGTATTACTGTATATGTTTGTTCAATAAAGTATTGCATATTGGATGTTAGTTTATTAGGTCCGTATGTCTGTTTAGCTCCAACACCTCCGGAATTCCTCGCCCAATGCTTGGGCAGAGACAACAGGCCACAGCTGTGTGGGGTGGCCGGGAGGCTTAAAATCTCGCTCCTGCCGCCTCCAACATCTACGGAATTCCTCGTCCAATGCTCGGGCAGAGACAACAGCCCTCAGCTCTGTGGGGCTGCCGGGAGGCTTAAAACCTCACTCCCGCTGGCCCCAACATTGCCGGACTATATATGTTGTCTTTATTATGATATCCTGATTTATGTATTGTTGATTTGTTACTGTATTATATAGATTGCAAAACAGGTTGGAGGGGGGAGGAGTATGAAGAGTGAAAGTGTTTTTATTTAATTTTTACGTTATTTAAGTACTATGTGTCCTTTTATATAAATTGTATTAATTATGTAATTGTATTATTTTACTGATGTATTATACGGTTAGATGTATTGATTGTATCGTGTTGCATTATATGCCATATTTATGTTATGTTGTTTGAGATTGTAAGACTATATTGTTTGTTATCTATGTTGTTAGCCGCTCTGAGTCGCTTTGGCGAATAGAGCAGCATTCAAATTGTTGTTGTTGTTGTTGTTGTTAACAACAACAACAATAACAATAACGACAACAATAATAATATAAGCAAGAACTCTGGAGAACGAAAACTATTGCTCACAGATAAAATCTACACATAAGAGGTTTCTCCTCACTAAACTGTTGTTTTTCACATAGAAAAAGCAACTAGCAGCCAATTAGTTCAGTTATTTAATTTTTAAATTATGACTATTTTCAAACTGATTTGGTTTTATTTATCCCAAGTTTCTTGACACAATACAGTATTTGGGATTAATTTTATACATAATTAAAGTTTAACCGTATGCAGTTGGGGTATGGGCTTATTATATTATTAAGTTTATATTTTCTCATTTTTTAATTATTTATTTCTTTTTAAAATTGAACTGTAAACTATCCAGAGTGGGAACTTGTCCCAGATGAGTGGTATATAAATTAAATTAAAATAAAATAAAACATGAATGTAGGAAAGATGCTTCTTTCTAAACTCTATAACAATTGAGTACCTAACAGTCTGAGTATGGCTAATGTAGAACAGTGTGCCATGTTAGATTAAGCAGCTACACTGAGAAAAGGTTTCAGCAAAACAATAACTTGTGATAAATCACATAAGCAAGCTAAGTAACAAAAATAAATAAAAGCAAGGAGAAAGCACAAGAAATAGGACCAGCCTTTGAGGTGCTGGGTTCCAGCCGGTTTGCACCAGTTCAGGCAAACCGGTAGTAAAACCGGCTGGCCCTGTCCAACTCCCCACCCTCCTCCTGGAGGAGGGGAGGAGGACGGGAGGAGGAGGAGGAGGAAGAGCAACCACAGCTGGGCCCGGTAGGACGTGCTGCCGCTGCCCGGGTGCTCTCTTTGCCTCCGAGCCTCTGCTGCTGCCACTGTTGTCCCAGGAGCGGGGGGGGGGGGAGCAATGGCTAGGTCTGGAAGGACACGCTGCTGCTGCTCCTTTTTCCTCCTCCTTTGCCATTGTCCCAGGGATGAGGAGCTGTGGCTGGGCACAGCAGGACATGCCATCGCCACTGCACTCCTTTTGCCTCTGCCACCACCATTGGGACGGGGATGAGGAGCCACAGCTTTGCCTGGCAGGATGCACTGCTGCTGCCCGAGTGCTCCTTTTGCCTCTTCCACCACCATTGTCCCGGGAATGGGGAGGAGGAGAAGCCATAGCTGGGCCCGGCAGGACACACTGTTGCCTCCACCGCTGCCTAGGCACTCCTTTTTGCTGCAGAAGCACCCCACCTCTTGCCCTTTCTGGGTAAGGCTCTCGCCTTGTTTGTGTGGAAGGGGGGGGAATGGTGTGTGTGTGTGTGTGTGTGTGTGTGTGTGTGTGTGTGTGTGTGTGTGTGTGTGTGTGTGTGTGTGTCACCTGGCCACACCCAGAGTAGACCACGCCCACAGAGTGTGTGTGTGTGTGTGTGTGTGTGTGTGTGTGTGTGTGTGTGTGTGTGTGTGTGTGTGTGTGTGTGTGTGTGTGTGTGTGTCACCTGGCCACACGCAGAGTAGACCACGCCCACAGATTAGGCCATGTCCACAGTGTGATAGTAAAAAAAATTGAAGCCCACCACTGGGCAAGGACACCAACAAAACTTGGATAAGAAGAAAGTAAAACTAAAGCAACAGATTAGGAAAGTAATTAGCAAGGTCCTCTTTCTGAAGTGGCAGTATTTTTGTGGTGATATGTTATCTGCTCATTTAAAAAAAAAACAGAGCAGATACAAAGAATCATGTTCCAAAATGCACTAGAAAACCAACCAGAGGTACTGATATAGTTCCTGATTATTTATCATTACTAGATGGATTATAATACAGCTACTCTGCCATCTGGTTTACACTTTATAAATTTATGCTGACATTTAATCTCCCCCCCCCCCCCAATTTCCTAATCTCTTATTCCATATGCTTTTAAATAAACAGACTAATAAACACAGTGCTAGGTTGCTAAGAAAGTCTTCACACTCACATGGAGCTAAGAAGGTAATGTTTCAAAATATCTGAAAAATCAAATAAAGAGTGATACATGCCTCTCCTGATAACCGGTATTTAATTTTGGAGTTCTACGTTCTCTTTTAAAGGTCACAGTCCTTTTCATTCTACTTATATATATAACACCTATTCTAATCTGTTTTATTTAAAATGAGCAGATACCACATCACCACAAAAATATCTCCACTTCATAAAAAGGACTTCAATAATTTCTTCACTAATCGGCTGCTCTAGTTTTTCATATAACATTTCTGGAAAAACACTGGAAACAACAAAAGTATACATATACAGTAAAACCTCGGTTAACATAATTAATGCATTCACTGAGACATTTCTTAAAGCTAAAATTACTTAAACAGAATTTCCTATAGGAATGCATTGCATGCAATTTTCCATAGGAATGCACTGAAAAACAAAATATGTTAACCAAAACGCTGTTTCCCATAGAAATGGATCAAAAACTAATTAATCCGTTCCAAAAAAAAATTCCTTTTGGATTTCATTTTGTTGTGCAATTTTTATGTTAACCAAGCCATTTGTTAACGAGGTTCCATTGCACATTATTGATAAGTGTGTGCTTATGCATATACAGTAGAATTCCGCGCAACGAAAAAACTCCGTTCCACGGAGTTCTTCGTTATGTGGTTTTTTTCATTATGTGAAGCACTATTGGTGGTACCCATGTAAGGGGGAGGGAGTTCGTTAACCAGGGTTCCCATTGAGTAGGTATACCCTGGCTACTGAAAACCCCACCTAACAAACTTTTCCCCCCGTTATGGGGGGTATCGCCCTTGCATGACAAATGCTTCGTTATGCAAATTTTTTGCTATGCAAAGCGTTCATTATGCAGGGTACCACTGTACATACATACAGTAAAACACAGGATAACGCTAAAACTTGGTTCCACAAGTCTTGGTGTTATCCAATTTTTAGTGTTATCTGATCCATGTTAAAATCCTATGGGATGGATCGGATAACGTTAAAGCTCCATAGAGATACATTGTAACCACACAGGCTTTAGCGGTTGTTATCTGATCCATCCCATAGGACCTTAACGTTATTCGATCCAATTCTCCTCCCCAGACTACTTAACGTTATGCGATTTTAGCGTTATCCGATCCAATCGCTATCCAGTGTTTTACTGTACATAGATTTGTTTGAATTTTCTTCTTCCACCTACTTTTTCAAGGGTTTTCTTGTTACAGACTTTGACTAGGACCAAAGATCAACATTTCAACTACATATTCATAGTTTACAAGCCTGTAACTCTTCAGGTCTCAGTTTTTTGTGAATTATGATAATTTTTAAACCCTTTTCATCTAAATAACAGGAATTAAAGTCACTTTAATCAATTCAAGCCTTTATATAAGTTTGTAAGAACTCAGTAATTCAGAAACTCTACAAACCTTGACACTTTGAACCAGGGGTCAGCAAATATGGCCGTCCAGGTGTTTTTGGACTACAATTATCAGCAGCCCAAGTCAGTAACGCCTGTTGATCAGGGCTTCTGGGAACTGAAGTCCAAGAACACCTGGAGAGCCAAGTTTGCTGACCCCTTCTCTGAACCTACAAAACATAGAACATCCTATTAATGAGAGATTCATAGCAGATGTTCATTCTTCAAAACCATGAATCTGTTTCTGGTGTACCACATAGAGGAAAAACTACCTGCTGTAGGCTTGAACATGGACTGGTGACCTCATATAGATCTCGTTTCTCTCTTCTCCTTTCTTGAAGGAGAGTTACCATTCTCATCTAATTTATGCCACCCAACATCTTTCACAACCTTTACTACCTATTGAAAGAGTCTTGCTTTTATGAATTTAGAATTTCAAATGAAAAGGTAACTAAAATAATAATTCCATTATTACAACCACCGTAGGATGTTCACACAGTGAAACAACACTGAGATATCAGCCAACATTAAAAGTAGTATCAGTCATATTCCCTTGCTTCAGTGAAGAGAAACATTATGGAAATGTCAGCACTGGGCCCAACTCTTACCCCAAAATACGTACTTTTCTCTGTGACAATGAGGCCTGACTGTCATGACCCTCTGACAGAGAATCTTCTGGCTTGTCCTCTGCTTGCTCAGTGGGTGGCTGTCCATCAAGAGAGGAGCCCAAAGAAGAAAAACCATCCGTCCTGAGTTCTTTTCCAGACTCCATCTCCAGAGAAAGGCTGGGATCTCCTTCCTCTGCACCTGAAAAGAAGTCCTCTGAAAAGTCATCTCAACAGATATCTGCTGTTGGCTGAAGCAAGACTGGGGATCTCAGTGATCAGAAAATATTTATTAAGCCAATGAAATCAGCAGCCAAAATCATATATGATATTTATATATACACAAAAGGAGCTGCAGAATTTGCCAAAGCTAAATGACAATGTGCTGGGCTTGTACTAGATCAGGGTAGTCAACCTACAGCTTGTGGGCCAGATCTGGCCCATGGTGCCAAATAATCCACCACCCCCACCCTCACTCCAGCAGCTGTTGGAATCGGCTGTAGACTCATTTACGGCAGCCATAAACGGGGAGGGGGGATCACCAATTCAACCACCTCAAATGTCTGAGGGAGCGTGACCCAGCCCCTAACTGAAAAGGGCTAGCAACCCCTGTTTCCACATGTTTTTAAACTATCCAATATAATTCTTGCCAGCATGTTTTGGGTCTTTAAAATTTTATTTATTTATTTATTTATATTTGTTTATCGCCCTCCTCCCCGAAGGGACCCAGGGCGATTTCCAGCAATTTTAAAAACACTTAAAAAATTAAAAACTTTAAAAAGCTTAAAAACTTAATTAAAAGCTAGGTACATTATAAAATGCTTCTAAGTGTATTTTTTCAGAGTTCCCAGATCTGCATCCCTGAGCACACCTATTCTTTAGTAAAGTGAAACATTGTCACTAAAAGAGTTCCTGGAAATGATATGGGATGCAATTTCATGCAAAATTAAGGAGAAAGCCTCCCAGTGCTCTCAATGATTTGTACAAGTTCAAATTTTCACTTTACGGAAAAGCACAGATTAGGGTACAAAGAAGAATATTTTCAATCAGTGTTTGAACAAGTTATTGGACCTTCACTGTGACTAATGTAATTTTGTATTACTACACGTAATGGGTTGTTTTAATAAATCCTCTGAGTATTCTACCCAACATACAGAGAGGATATAAATATTTTTGTCAATAAACAAACCACACAACAAATCTAATATATTTGCAATATTATTCTAACATATTTCAGCAAGTCATAGTTATATTTACACTAGTACCTCGGATAACATTAAGACTTGGCTCCACAAGTCCTAACGTTATCTGGTTTTTAACATTGTGTGATTCATTGATCACACGACATTAAAAGAAGCCCTGTTCAACAGGGAGCAGTCCGCCTGCCTCTTTGGAAAGAGCAGCGGGGATTCCATGTGTGGATCAGGTAGATCAAGCCAAGAACAGGCATACGCACTGGTTCTCTCGCCAACCCAGCTGGCGATCACACGCTATCGCCGCTTGGGCTGGAAGAACGAGCACGCGTGCCGGTTCAGCCCCCAACTCAGCCAGCGATCACACATTGCGATCGCCGCTTGGGTTGGGGGGAGGAACAAGTGGTGATCGCAGCGGAGATCTCTGCCCCAAAGCCTGCAGGGCTGGTCTGCAGCCCTGCAGGCTTTGGGGCAGAGATCAATGTTTGGGAATTTGAGGAAAATATTTGCATAGCACAATGTTATCTTAACGTTGTGTGATGCAAATGTTTGGCTCAAATTCCCCAACATTATCCGTTTTTAGTGTTATCCGAGGTAGACATTATCCGAGATATCACTGTATATCTGCTTATAAAAAGTTACCTTCCTCTCTTATGGTTTACCTTCAGGCCATTCTTTACAAACAGACTGAAGGATTTGCAGTGGTACCTTGGGTTATAAACACCTCGGGTTATGTAATTTTCTAATTATGAAAGAAAATCCATAGAAAATATTGCCTTGGATTATGAATTTAAATTCGTAACCCAAAACACGGTTTCCCATAGGAATGCACTGAAAACCAATTAATCTGTTCCAGAGGTTAGAAAAAAAGGTTTTCAATGCATTCCTATGGGAAACTGCATGTTGGGTTACAAATTTGTCACAGTACAAAACATCCTGGGGAACACATTAAATTTGGAACTCGAGGTACCACTGTATTTTTAATTAATCACTTGGCACTGAAATCTCCCACGAGCCTGTCATCTCTTTTTCAATACACCAAGCTGGAAGGGTGTACTTGTTGTGACAATAAGTCCTCCATTTGAGCTAAGGAGACTCAATAAACAAAATTAAGAATAAATAAATTCCCCAAATCTAATGGAATGCTTTGCATTTCATAGTCGGGGAAAGTGCCTTCTACTTGAGTTGAGCAGAATGGACAGGCTAGATTTTAACTAAGAAGGACTTAAGCTACCGTATGTTACACATTAAGAATCTCATATACAGTACAGTAATACCCCACTTAATGTGTGGACCGCACAATGTTAAGAAATCTGAGGGAAAATTTGCACCACACAACATAAACTTAACGTTGTGCGGTGCAAATTTTCCCTCAGATTTCTTAACGTTGTACAGTATTACTGTACTGTGATGGGCCTGGGAAGGAGTCTAGAGGTGGCATGGTCTGCAGCAGCAGCTGCTCCCACTTCCCACCATCCGGATGGGCAGGGGAGCGAGTCCGCCAGCGGCAGGATTGGCAGCCTCTACATTGCCGCTACGAACGCCACCACTGACAGACTCACTTCCCATCCAGCCAGTGGGAAGTGGGAGTAGCTGCTGCTGTAGACACCACAGCTTCAGTGAATAGTGCAGTTTACTTGTGAGTGAGGGAAAGACAACAAACAAATAACTATATACATAGGTACCAGTCTGTCTCCAAGCCCCAAAGTTGCAACAGAGCTTGGAATCCTCTGATGGCTCCAGTCCAAAGAGCTTGTACAGAGTCCTGCTAGCAAAAGCACTGACTGCAAATTGCCAAAGTCAGTGTGCTTCTGTTCAGTAGTATGAGGTACCTATCAGTTCTCAGAGAAACAGAGCTTCACACAGCACGTCTTTCTCCTTTCAAGTCAGTGGCCAGTCTGTCACAGTCTGGCAGCAGTTCTCCCTTCACAGTAAAATACCCTCCTCAGCAGTTTACCCTCCTGAGTATAACCTTCCCCAGTTGGCCATAATTATACTGTGCTGCTGCTATGCTAACTACTAAGTGGCTACAGCTGTGCTGTTGCTGAGGCACATATGCCAGGTAGACACAGCCATGTAATCAGTCTGTGCCTCAATCCCAAACACCTGTGTTTAAGGTTCTTGCAGGGCCTTAAAGCTATACTAACACACTGGGCAGAAATCTTTGTATAATACCATTCAAAATGCCCTAACACAATTAAAGATGCCTAATGTATCTGTCTGAAAACTGTCCACACCTGAAAATTCCCCATGGGACTTGTCAAGGTTCTGGCCCACCACTGTCATATTTCATGGTCCAGTTATGAACCAAAATGATGGGAGGAATTTTTTTGCTGCAGTTAAAGATCGCTCAATAAGCAAGATTAGTTATTACCTATCAGTGCAGCTGATAACAAATGTCATGCTTTAAAGCAGGCATGCCCAAACTACGGCCCGCGGGCCGGATCCGGCCCACCAGACCATTTCATCCGGCCCCCGACATGATATAAGAACTCTTATAATTTTATTTTATTTTTTTAAAAAAATTTTGGGCGAACTTTTTTTTTGGGCGGAGGGATCACAAGTCAGTGAAAGAGTAATTTACCTAGTTCCTTCCTCCTCCTGCTTAGTACTAGGAGTTCTGCCGAATCTACTTTAGAATGGCTGAATCAATACGCCAGAGGTGATTCTGTTATTGTTAAGAGTGGAGAGAGGGACTTCAGTCGGAGCTAAAAGTAAGTAGTTTGGGCATGCCTGATTTAAAGCAATTAAAAAAGAAAGCCAGGAGCAGGGGGGAGGGGGAGGGAAGCGAGGTTTAGAGTTCTTCAAATCTCTTTGTCAGGCTGCGTATATTGCAAACTTAAGATATCAGAAGAGAAGCAAAAAAATTCACAACTTCTCAGGTGCCACAATGCATAATGCATCCACCCATCCATTGGCTGGGCAAAAGAAGTTTGTTTTGCAGCCGTTTGTAGGAGGTTTGAATAAGACCCCCGGGATGTTCCCTTACTGTCAGAAGCAACAAATGTTGCTTTTCAGCTCGCTTGTGGCCAATCCTTGTGCAAAGAAATTTGCTCTGCAACCTTTTGCAATTGCAAAGGTTTAAATAACCCGGGATTTTTCGTCAGTTGCAAAAAGAGACGTTACTTTACCTTTAGGCTTGCGGCTGCCCCGTCATTGTGTGCCTGTGGAGTTGATGTGCTCTTACAAATTCAACCCACGAAGCTTTGCTCTTCTGCCTGATGTGGTGGATTTGATCTCAAATCCACCTCAAATTTAAATACAGCTCAAATTTAAATACAGGAGTTAGTCTACAAAAGGCCCTGGAGAATGCATTAAATTTGGTAAAGGTTTCTCTTGCTCGAAAGCCAGTCATATCTGACTCTAGGGGTCAGTGCTCATCTGTTTCAAATCCAAAGAGCTAGTGCTGTCTGCTTCTGCAGGCATTTCTGTGGTCTTATGGCAGGCATGACTAGACACTGCAGCCCACAGAACACTTGTTACCTTCCCACCGAACTGGTCCCTATTTATCTACTTGCAATCGTAAAGGTAAAGGTTTCCCTTGCTCGAAAGCCAGTCGTATCCGACTCTAGGGGTCAGTGCTCATCTCTGTTTCAAATCCAAAGAGCTAGCGCTGTCTGCTTCTGCAGGCATTTCTGTGGTCATGTGGCAGGCATGACTAGACACTGCAGCCCACAAAACACTTGTTACCTTCCCACCAAACTGGTCCCTATTTATCTACTTGCAATCTCTTGCTTTTGAACTGCTAGGTTATATGTATATTTAAAGGTAAAGGTTTCTCTTGCTCGAAAGCCAGTCGTATCCGACTCTAGGGGTCAGTGCTCATCTGTTTCAAATCCAAAGAGCTAGCGCTGTCTGCTTCTGCAGGCATTTCTGTGGTCTTATGGCAGGCTTGACTAGACACTGCAGCCCACAGAACACTTGTTACCTTCCCACCGAACTGGTCCCTATTTATCTACTTGCAATCGTAAAGGTAAAGGTTTCCCTTGCTCGAAAGCCAGTCGTATCCGACTCTAGGGGTCAGTGCTCATCTCTGTTTCAAATCCAAAGAGCTAGCGCTGTCTGCTTCTGCAGGCATTTCTGTGGTCTTATGGCAGGCATGACTAGACGCTGCAGCCCACAAAACACTTGTTACCTTCCCACCGAAATGGTCCCTATTTATCTACTTGCAATCGTAAAGGTAAAGGTTTCCCTTGCTCGAAAGCCAGTCGTATCCGACTCTAGGGGTCAGTGCTCATCTCTGTTTCAAATCCAAAGAGCTAGCGCTGTCTGCTTCTGCAGGCATTTCTGTGGTCATGTGGCAGGCATGACTAGACACTGCAGCCCACAGAACACTTGTTACCTTCCCACCGAAATGGTCCCTATTTATCTACTTGCAATCGTAAAGGTAAAGGTTTCCCTTGCTCGAAAGCCAGTCGTATCCGACTCTAGGGGTCAGTGCTCATCTCTGTTTCTAAGCCGAAGAGCTAGTGCTGTCTGCTTCTGCAGGCATTTCCGTGGTCATGTGGCAGGCATGACTAGACACTGCTGCCCACAGAACACTTGTTACCTTCCCACCGAAATGGTCCCTATTTATCTACTTGCAATTTCTTGGTTTTGAACTGCTAGGTTGGCAGGAGCTGGGACAGAGACGGGAGCTCATTCCGTCCTGCAGTACTCGGGAATCGAACTGCTGACCTTCCGCCTCCCAGTCAGCATCTCAGTGACTTGAGCCACTGCAGTCCCATATGTATATATGCAGTACTGTAAAGCTATTTAGATACACTGTATGTCTATAGTGGCTGCACTCTACTCTGGCAGCAGAGGTAGCTCCAGTTGATGGGGCAAACTGTCCCTAGCTAATCAGTGGCATCTCCGCTGCCGCCATGAGATTTCCCATTGATCAGCTGACTGGCGGTATAGAGATGTCCCAGGTAAGCCAATTGGCAGTCACGATGGCATCAGAAATGCTGTGGACCAAATGGTTATGTTCTCCTTCATCAGCTGGAAATCTGTCTGCACTACCAGGGCAGATCAAAGCGACTGATCAGTGAAAACAGACTCCAGCTGATCAAGGGAGACCATTCCTAGCTATCTCAGAAAACAAAACAAATAAAATAAAATACACAGTAGCACTTTAAAGACTAACTGCTATTCCTAGCTAATCACCTACCAGTAATTTTTTTTAAAAAAATGTTTATTTGAAGAGTCTTAGTGCTATGACACTTTGAATAAATATTTTTTTAAAAAACAATGCACTATAGCAGCAGAGGGGCTCCCACTGATTGGTAGTAACTGGTGTCAGCTGATCTGCAGCTGCAGAGAGATGCAGCAGATCTGTTAATGCTGCCTCTGCCAATCAGCTGTAATCTATGTCACCTCCTGCTGCAAGTTTATCTGGGCTTTCCCAGGTAAACATTAACAGGAGTGGGCACAAAGTCTAAACTAGTGATGGCAAACCTTGGTAGTTCAGGTGTTATGGACCTTCAATTCTCAGATGTCCTGATAACCAGAAGTGCTGATTTAGGCTTCTGGTAATTGAAGTCCAAGAACACCTGGAGTGCCAAGGTTCACCATCACTGGTCTGAAGTGATTTATTTTACACTGATTCAAGTATTGGTATAAGTTGGAAGTCAAAATTGATTTACAGTATTATGGCTGTGCATTGTGTAATTCCTGATTTTAAATTGATTGGGAGACCCAATGCGCGCTAATTTTGAAGTTCCCCCACCCTCTGAGGCTGCAGCAAGCCAGGCAGGACATGATGTCAGGAAGCAGATCTTTTCTAAGGCTAATGACTTTTCATTGCTAATTAAAATCCAAAGTTTCAGGTAGGTGGGGTTTTAATTGGCAATGAAAAGTCACTAGCCTTATAAAAGATCTGCTTCCTGACATCATGTCAGGAAGCGGATCTTTTCTAAGGCTAATGACTTTTCATTGCTAATTAAAATCCAAAGTTCCAGGTAGGTGGGGTTTTAATTAGCAATGAAAAGTCACTAGCCTTATAAAAGATCTGCTTCCTGACATCATGTCAGGAAGCAGATCTTTTCTAAGGCTAATGACTTTTCATTGCTAATTAAAATCCAAAGTTTCAGGTAGGTGGGGTTTTAATTAGCAATGAAAAATTACTAGCCTTATAAAAGATCTGCTTCCTGACATGATGTCAGGAAGCAGATCTTTTCTAAGGCTAATGACTTTTCATTGCTAATTAAAATCCCACCTACCTGAAGCTTTGGAACACAACAACAGCTCCTTGGATGCCACAATGACCAAGCTGGATGTGAGTTTCTAGGATCTGTCATATTTTTTTAAAAGGACACTTTTAAAGGACACCGCAAAGGCGGCGAAGGAGGAGGAGGCGAAAGAGGAGCCGGCGGCAAAGGCGTTAGTGGTGGTGGCGGCGGCGGCAAGGCTGGGTGGATATATGTACCATGGAGAGATAGTTCGGCCCTCGGAGCATCTGATAAAATGTTATCCGGCCCCCGGGCCGAAAAGTTTGGGCACCCTTGCTTTAAAGCAATGGTTCTCAAACTTGGGTCCCTATGTATTCTTGGACAACAACTACCAGAACTCTTCAGTATTGGCAGTGCAGGCTAAGGATTCTGGAAGCTGCAGTCCTCTAAGGAACACCAGTGTTCCACATAACACAGATTGGGAAACACTGCTTTAAAGGATAGCAATTTTTCTATATTTTCCAAGCATGTTTTACACCTCTTACCCATTGTTTATACTAGAAGTCAGCAAACTTGTCTCACCAGGTGTTCTTGAACTTCAATTACCAGAAGCCTAAGTCAGTACACATACTATACAGTAATACCTCGGATAACTAGTGTATCAGACAACGCTAAAATTGGATAACGTGCAACATTTCTAAAGAAATTTTGCATCGGATAACCATCTGTTAGCGTTATCTGATGCAGTCGTTCGTAGCAGCAGGGTGGTTGGAAAGCTGAACAGGGTTCTCCATTCGGCTCCCCAGCCACCCTGCAGCTGTGGAGGCAGGGGTTGGGTGGCTGGAAAGCTGACGGGGGGGCCCTCTGTCAGCTTCCCCAGCCACCCCACAGCTGTGGAAGCAGGGGTGGGTGGCTAGGGAAGCCAAAGGGGAGTCCCCGTCGGCTTCCCCAGCCAGCCCGCAGCTGTGGATCAGGCCACCCAAACACCCACCCCAGCCAGCAGGGGGGTAGAGAGCCTGAAATGAGTGAAAAAAAATCTTTTTTCACCCATTTCCGGCTCTCTGACACACACACCCCCGGCAGGGGACCCAATCCATGCCGTTTCTGGACTTCCCCCACCTCCCTGGCCAGTGCAGCAAGTCAAAACGTCAGGATTCAAATCCCGATGTTTTGGCTTGCTGCAGCCTCCAGGGAGGTGGGGGAACTTTAGAAATAGCGCAGATCAGGTGCCCTGACACACACACCCCGAGCGCAGGGGGGCAAAGAGCCCAAAATGGGCAGAAAAAATGTCTGTTTTTTTCACCCATTTCGGGCTCTATGACCCCCTTGGAAAGGGCAGGGGGGATTCCACTCATGGAATCCCCACTGCCCTTTCCAAAAAGGCAGGCTGATCGACCCCCCCCCTTTCCTTTCCTCTTTGGAAAGGGAACAGGGTTTTTTTTAATGTTGTGCCATCAATGCATCGCACAATGTTAAAAACCAGATAACAACGAGACTTGTGAAAACAAGTCTCATCGTTATCTGAGGTATTACTGTACTTCCAAGATAATTCAGGGTAGCAAAACAGGGAAAATATTATTCTTCTCATACTTCTTAGAGACACAGATAACTTTTAAGAAAACCAACAACAATTTGTGTAGATCAGTATAGGTTGATTGTAACCCATGACCATCATGCAGCCACCAAAGGCATTCTCAGAAAACTAAGAGCCCCTCCATAGCACCCATGAAAAGTATGAAGATATATATGGTCAAAAAAAGGGGAAGTAGTTTCTTCAAAGCCTCCTAATGCAGTGGGTGTTGTTAAGAATGGCTGGGACCTTCCAAGCAAAAATCTAAAGTGAGAAGTGACTGTCTAGATACAATAATAATTTGGTTAGCATTTGCATCGTATAATGCTAAAATCGGATAACATAACGTTGTGTGATGCAAACTTTTGCCTGAAGTTCCTCAATGTTGATCTCTGGCCCAAAACCTGCAGGGCTGGAGACCAACCCTCTGGGCTTTGGGGCAGAGATCTCAGCTCAGATTGGTGGTTTGGTTAGGGGGGAGGACACATGCTGCACAACACATACAAATGGGATATGAGAAGTATGAATCAACACACACTGATAAAAATGGCATGAAAGATATATCCTCAAGCTTTTAGTTCTATAAAGTGTAAGATGTTTGAGTATAAGTGTAAACAAAATAGTTTTCAGAAGACAAAGTGCAATTCTCCAACAAACTCAATTTTATTTTAGGTTGCAACCATTGTGTGTGGCATAATGCAAAGGGGGGTTCAGAAAGAGCCATTCAGTGCAAAGGCAAGCACACAGAGAAATAGGTACAGTAAAACCTCAGATAATGCTAAAACTTGGTTCCACAAGTCTTGGTGTTATCCGATTTTTAGTGTTATCCGATGCATGTTAAAATCCTATGGGATGGATCGGATAACGTTAAATAGAGATACATTATAAGTGCACAGGCTTTAGAGGTTGCATCCCATAGGATCTTAACGTTATTTGATCCAATCCCCCCCCCCCATTACGGTACTTAACGTTGTGCGATTTTAGCGTTATCCGAGGTAAACGTTATCCGAGGTATTACTTTATATTTATACTTCAAGGTATATTTATACTTCAAGCAGCATAACATGTACATGCCCCTATTTCTCAGCTCCTCCCCCCCCCCCCTATGCTAACCACAACTTCTGTTCTCAGTCTTTATGGCAGCAAACAAGAAAATTGTCACAAGCCTTCATCTTCTACAAGCCTGTTTTACTCCTTCAACCTAAAATGGCTGATTCAATACCTTCTAGGCACTTATAACACCTTTATCACACAAGTGTCTCCTAGAATGTGACCACATAGTCTTACACCACAGGGCATGACACCCAAATTTGGTCAGAGTCATTTTTATTGTAAGTGGATTTGATATATATATTTTTAATGCAGTATAGAAATTCTGTTAAATAAATCAGAAACCAGACAGGGCTTTACTTCATAACGTTGAGATTGAAAGGGAGACATTTAAAACTAATCTGAATAATCTATTGTTACTGATAGCTTTTTGTTGTTGTTCAGTCGCACAGTCGATTCCGACCCTTTGCGACCCCATGGACCACTGTCTGCCAGGCACTTCTGCCCTCCACCATCTCCCTCAACTCGCTCAGCTCTGTGCCCATTGTGTCCACAATACCATCTAGCCATCTCATTTTTGGCCGCCCCTTCTTTTGCCCTCCACCTTTCCAAGCACCAGGGCTTTCTCAAGTGAGTCTTCTCTTCTCATTTGATGTCCAAAGTACTTTAGCTTCATCTTTACTATTTGACATTCTAAGGAGCAGTCAGGATTAATTTCTTCTAAGATTGACCTATTTGTTCTCCTCGCTGTCCAGGGGACTCTCAAAACTCTCCTCCAACACCACATCTCAAAGGCATATATTCTTCTGCACTCAGCTTTCCTAATGGTCCATCTCTCACAACCATACATTGCCACAGGGAATACCATTGCTTTGACTATGCGAATTTTTGTTTGCAATGTGATGTCTCTACTTTTCACTATGCTCCCCAGGTTTCTCATTGCTTGCCTCCCAAGAATCAGTCACCTTTTTATTTCATGGCTGCAATCACCATCTGCAGTGAGCTTTGATCCTAAGAAAGTAAAATCTGTCATTGCTTCTACTTCTTCCCCATCTATTTTCCAGGGACTGATAAGGCCTGTTGCCATGTGCTCTGTGAATAAGTTGAATAAGCAGGGTGACAAAATGCAGCCTTGTCTTACTCCTTTTCCTGTTCCAAACCACTCCGTCATTCCATATTCTGTCCTAACTGTTGCCTCTTGATTCATGTACAGATTTCTCATGAGGCCTATAAGGTGTTCTGGTATTCCCATCTCTTTAATTACTTGCCACATTTTGTTGTGGTCGACACAGTCAAAGGCCTTAGTGTAATCAATGAAACAGAAGTAGACTTGTTTCTAATATTCCTTTGTTTTTTCCATGATCCAACGTATGTTGGCAATGTGATCTCTAGTCCCCCTGCCTCTTCTGAAACCCGCCTGCACTTCTGGTAATTCTCTCTCCACATGCTGTTGCAATCTATCCTGTATTATCTTGAGCATCACCTTGCTAGCGTGTTGGATGAGCGCAATTGTTTGGTAATTTGAACATTCTTTGGCATTACCCTTTTTTGGAATTGGAACATATGCTGATCTTTTCCAATCCTGTGGCCATTGTTGTGTTTTCCAAATCTGCTGGCATATAGAATGTAATAATTTGATTCCATCATCTTTTAGGGTTTTGAAAAGTTCAACTTGGATACCATCATCTCTCTCTAGAGACCCAATCACGTCTCTCTCTTTCCCCCTCCCTGTAGTTTAAATACAGGGAGGGAAAGAGACACAAGCAGTCTCTGCGACTGCAGTAGGGTCGGGGGAAAGGCGCGCCTTTCCCCGACCCTACTGCAGTCACAGAGACCGCTGTGGGGAGGTGGCTTTAAAGGCAGGGAGGAAAAGAAAGAGATCCGATCGGGACTCTTTCTTTCCCTGCCTGCCTTTAAAGCAGTATGTCCCTGGAGTCAGGGCTTTTTTTTTAGCGTTGTTCGATGCATGCATTGGACAACGCTAAAAATCGGATAATGTCATGACTTGTGGAACCAAGTCATAACGTTACCCGGGGTATTACTGCATTTGGATTACAGTGATATTGAATGGTTTGCCTTGTATTCTGACTAACATCATCCTATCATTTTTGAGATTATATCCCATTACTGCTTTTCTCACTCTTTTATTAACAATTATGGCTACTCCATTTTTTCTGAGGTTTTCTTGTCCACAGTAGTAGATATGATGGTTTCCAGAACTGAATTCACCCATCCCTGTCCATTTTAACTTGCTAATTCCCAAGATGTCAATGCTTTTTCTTTCCATTTCCTTTTTTACCACTTCCAGTTTTCCTTATTTTTATTATTTATTTATTTAAATTTGTTTATCACCCTCCTCCCCGAAGGGACCCAGCAGCATATTGACAACAATTTAAAACCAGTTCAAAAATTAAAAGTTTTAAAAGAAGCTTTAAAACTTAGCATTAAAAACTAGGCATTGTAGCTAGGAGGCACTGGGTGTCAAACCATCCAGCCAGCTGGGACAATTGATCCATCCATTCCCCAGACCTGACATGCCAACCAGGTTTTCAATCCTTTCCTGAAGGACAGCAGCTCCGTTTGCAGGCGTAGTTCTATTGGGAGGAGGTGCCATAGTGCCAGAGCGGAAATCTTACATTCCATGTCCCTATACAGTATTGTTCCTTACAAAACTGTATTTCTCCTCCCCCTTTCCTGTCCCTCCCCTTCTTCTGATCTGATGTGCTAAGCATCCTGTTTCATCTAAATTGCCCCATTTGTTTTGCCTTTTGTTTTAGTCCATAGGGTTCTCTTGGCAAAATTCCTGACATTGGTTTGCCGATTTCTACGCCAGTATCCTCTCATCATACATCACGCCTCCGACCCAGAGCCCCTTCGGCGATTCCTCCTTGGCCAGAGGGAAAAAAGAAGAAGGAGAAGCCGCGGGTCGGGTGGCGGGGAGGACTCATGCCTCCGACCCAGCGCCCCTTCAGCCACCAAGGAGAACCCTCGTGAGGCGCTGCCGACACGAGACCACCCCAGCAGGCACCGGGCAGCCAAAACCGAGTAGCTGCATGCATAGGATAAGTAATTCATCTACAATAACGTAGTTGACTTTAGATACTTTACAAATAACTGACTTACACAATAGTGAACTTACAATAGAGACTTATAGTGAACTTACAGTAGAGACTTGATATATTGGACTTCATAACAAGGATTCCACAAGTCATGACGTTATCCAATTTTTAGCGTTGTCTGATGCATGCATCGAACGACGCTAAAAAAAAAAAGCCCTGACTTCAGGGACAAACCGCTTTAAAGGCAGGCAGGGAAAGAAAGAGACCTCCCTGCCTTTAAAGCCACCCCACCCGCAGCGGTCTCTGCGACTGCAGTAGGGTCGGGAAAAAGCACCAGCCTTTTCCCCGACCCTACTGCAGTCGCAGAGACTCCTTGTCTCTTTATTTCCCTCCCTGTATTTAAACTATAGGGAAGGGAGAAAGAGAGAGACATGATTGGTTGTCTAGAGAACCAATCACATCTCTCTCTTTCCCCCTCCCTATAGTTTACATACGGGTAGGGAAAGAAAGACACAAGCAGTTCTCTCTCTACCTCTAGTTTAAATACAGGGAGGAAAAAAGACGCGATCGCATTGAGGACAGTAAACAATGACCACAGTGGTGGTGGTCCCAGGTCAAGACCCAGAGGCTGAGACAGCGCAAGCCCTGCAAAGAGCCCACTGTCAGTGCCTGACCGCCGCGTAGCACCACAAAGAAGTGCCCAACGGGCCACAAGCCATAGGTGAGGCGCGCGTTGGCGCCTTCGTTGGCATCCCAGATGCGCAAGCGCGCCACCTCGGAGCCCAGTGGCAGTGGCTCATCCATCTCCAGCAGTGGCGGCGCCCAGGAGGGCAGGAAGTAAGGGCAATGGCCATTGCAGTCAAGTACCCACAGCCTGAGCAGCGATGGCTGGCCTGAAGAGCTCCCTCCGCAAAGTGAGGTGCTAGCCTAGATGGGGGGGGGGCCGGCGGCAGCGAGCCTAGATGGGGGGGGCGATGAGTTTGGCCTGCGCCCCGGGTGGCTGAAACCCACAGTATGCCACTGCCTGAATAATGGGACCAACAGCAGAAGAGCTAACCAAGGGGCTCCTGTTAAAAACAATAATTCTGGGCTGTTCCATAGTTAAATTTCCTCTCCATAATATTTATTTTATTTATTTATTATTTAGACTTATATTGCTGCCCGCTTCCCATGGTGACTCGGGGAAGCTTATAGTCAACAACAAAAAACCCATCACAGTAAAAAATCAAATTGCAACATTATAACTAAAATCAGTACACTTAAACAGCTAAAATACACCTTATTAAAACTTCCTTAAACTGTTATATAGTTTGTGGTGGGTTTTTTAATTTATGTCTTCTTGTGTTAAAAAGACAACTACCATTCATAAAATTCAGATTCAAAGTGAAATGTTAATTAAAATATAATATAAAAACACACATCAAAACACTCTTTTAAAAACTTCTTCAACAGCAAATCACCTTAGATTTCTCAGGTCTGCCTGAAAAAAAATACTATATCTACAGTTAAAATTGAGACAGGTGGGAAAATACATGGCCTCATTATACTGTGTTAAGTAAATACACGAAATCTTAAGATTCTGAGGATTATATGTAAATTCCAAAGTACTGTATCTTAATAGAGCACATTAAAAAATCAACCCTTGCCCCTTAGCATAACCCAGGTCTGGTTCTACTTAAGTAGGCGAGGCAGCTGCTAATTAGGCTTAGGTTCTTATTTCTTCAGTATTCCTGAGTGGATCATTTGTGTAGCTGTGAACTGTTAATCTGTTTCATAGTGCAACTACACAACGAGCAAAATACAAATGGATCTGCTGTGAAGTTTATTTATTATTATTTATTTATTAGTTCAAATTTATATTGCCGCCCACTCGCCGTGGCGACTCAGGGCGGCTTACAGACAATACATTACATTACATTGCAATATATTGGGGTGGGCACAGGGGGAAGGGCAGCAAGGTCCTCATCCTGCCCTGGCTTCCCCCTCCCCCGGCAGTTGTACCCAGGAAGTCAGATTTACTTCAGCCAACCCAGGAAGAGTCAGCAAAGAAATGAGAAGAAATGGACAGTCAACTTATTTCCAGCTTATTAAAGTAAGTGCTCTGGCCATCAACATTTGCAGGAGATAGAGCAGAGATACCTTAACAAGCTAGAAGCATGACTGATGGAGCATTTCTCTCTGGCTATTTGAACATCTTTTCCTTTGCTGCTCTAGCATGAGTCTTTATCTAGGCCAGGAGTTCTCAACCTTTTTAAGCTAGAGGCCTGGTCGTGGTCCTTCAGACAGCTTCAGGGGCCCGATAGCCATTTTGCCCTTCCTCCACCACATGGCACTTCCTGGTGTGGTGGAGGCAATGCGGGGCCACATGAAATGGCACCACCGGCCGCAGTTTGAGAATCCTTGATCTAGCCCAGTGATGGTGAACCTTGGCACGCCAGATGTTCTTGAACTTCAATTTCCAGAAGCCCTGACCAGCAGGTGTGTTGACTTGGGCTTCTGGGAATTAAAGTCCAAGAACACCTGGGGTGCCGAGGTTGGTCATCACTGATCTAGCCCTTAAAAGGGGGAAGGGAAGGAAAACAGACCCAGGCATCAGGATTGGGGGATGAGAAGATTCAAATAGTATCTGGTTTTCTCCCTGGCCTGCCTCTCTCACTGCTCCTGTAACTATAACACTAAAACCTGGTTCCACAAGTCTTGGTGTTATATGATTTTTAGTGTTATCTGATCCTCTATGGGATCCATAGAGATACATTGTAACCACACAGGCTTTAGCGGTTGTTATCTGAAGCATCCCATAGGATCTTAATGTTATCTGATGCAATTCTTCCCCCCAGATTCCTTAATGTTATGCGATTTTAGTGTTATTCGATACTAATGTTATATGAGGTATTACTGTACTTTTGATTCTGGTCCTTGTTCCTATTTTTGCTTTACCACCTGGGTACAAATTTTTACCCAGACCCCAAAACATTGTACTGTATTGTTAAACAGTGTGAAAGTACTGTATACAGACAATTCTAAATGTTGTGATGAAGATGAATGTTCATCAGTTCTGAAATTAGTTTATATCTTATGTCATTCGTGAAACCCTATACAGTATATCTTATAAATATCTATCAAGCTTTCTAGAATCACAAAAAAATCATTGTTGCATTCTATTGTGCCCATTGAGCAATGTTCTTCCTGTCTCATATAACACCACACCCAACCAGCCGCAACTAGGTTAATTTGTTATGCATTATAAAATAATGAAAATATTATAACTATTTTGATAAAAGACTTTTCATCTAGATCAGGATGGCCAACCTTGGTGTTCCATGTATTCTTGGACTTCAGTTCCCAGAAGCTCTGATCAGCAGGTATGCTGAGTTGAGCCATCTGGTAAATGAAATCCAAGAACACCTGGAGCACCATGGTTGGTCACCCCTGATCTAAATAGTTTGTAGTTAAGAGAACCAATAGGTCACTCAGAAACAGCCAAAGCAGTCTTGCTTCTGCTTTTTAAAATACAGGAGATATTAAGTACCGTAAACATTTATTAGCTTTAATTACACCCAAACCATTGCACCTATAGTTTTTTATTTATTCTTCAGATTGGGGTTGTTTCTAATTACACTACTGAAGCATCTCGACTATCTTGTGCTCAATAGTTGCAAATGTTTTCAGAATGATAACTTTCACTTTCATTTACTGAATTTCCTACTAGTTCTAGGAAAAAGAAAGCTTAGTCATTTCTGGAAAGTATTTGTAAGAAGTTGTAAAAGAGCTATTTATTTATTTATTTACATTTATACTAAGATGTTCCAGCTGCTGGTTCAAGTATGTGAATGAAACTAGGAAACAAAGAACATTGTTAACAAGGGACACACTCCTTTGGACTGCAAAATCTTAGATAACAGACAACAGTAACAAATAAGTGGTAAACACATAAATGGCCCAAGGGACCTTCCCTTTCTTTCTCGCCCTGTCCAGCCAGGGGAGAGAGGACTCAGCTGTGCCGGGGCTGACAGGCTTAAAATAATGCTCAGCCACTGCCCAACTGACCTCCCCCCCCCTCTCTCTCACCCTGTCCAGCTAGGGGAGAGCTGGACCAGCTGTGCGGCCCAGCCAGCTTAAAAAACAATGCTTTGCCTGCCCAGAGGGGCAAGTGGCCAAAACTGTTCGGGCTGGGTGGCTTTATGAACTTCGCTGCTGCTTTGTAATGTTATGTCAGGCTTTGAAATGTTCTTTCTCTTTGCATGTTAATGCTGTATGATGTATTGTATATTGTTTCTATGATGACATGACATTGTGACTTATGTGTTTCTGATTGAATTTTGTGTACCGTATGATGTTATTACTTTGTATTTACTGTCTATTTTTGTTAGTTTATTGTTTGATTTGTTGTTTATACTGTATCTATTGTACATGGGGTTTTTTTTTGGGGGGGGGGCGATGTTAATGTAAGCTGCCCTGAGTCGGGTTCTCCTGAGTGGGCGGGATATACAGTGGTACCTCGCTTAAAGAGAATAATGCGTTCCACAGGATTGCTCTTTAAGCGAGTTTGCTGTGTAAGTGAAACACCATTGTAAGTGACCAATTGTGGGGGGAACTGCGAACCCTGATTTATTTGTTAAGCGAGTTTTTGGTTGGTTGAAGCGAACATTCAGAGAAAATTCTGCTCTTTAAGCAAGTTACTCTTTAAGCGAAACCCTCTTTATGCGAGGTTTGACTGTAAATTCAAAAATTAAAATAAAGTAAAGTAAGCAAAAATGGGGAACAAATCATGCGGTCCTTGCTCAAACCACGAGTGGGTGGATTCCTTTGTTGCCCCACAAAAATATTAAAATGGGGATGGGAAGAAGAAAGAGAATACAGTACAGTGGAACTTCAGTTAACGTAATTAATGCATTCTCTGGGACGTTTCTGACAGCAAAAATTACTTTAACCGAATTTCCCGAAGTAATGCATTGAATTCAATTTCCCATAGGAATGATTGAAAACCGAAATACAGTACATTAACTGAAACACAGTTTCCCATAGGAATTCATTGAAAACCAATTAATCTGTTCCAAAAACATTCTGTAAACTGGGTCACTATTTTCTATGGATTTCCTTTTGTTATGCGATTTTTATGTTAACCGAGCTGTTTGTTAACCAAGGTTTCACTGTAATCCAAATTGGAAAATAGTTGGGGAAGAAGTAGAAGCACTGACAGATTTTACTTTCCTAGCATAAAAGCTCACTGCAGATGGTGATTGGAGGCATGAAATAAAAAGGTGACTGATTCTTGGGAGGCAAGCAATGAGAAACCTGGGGAGCATAGTGAAAAGTAGGGACATCACATTGCAAACAAAAATTCGCATAGTCAAACCAGTGGTATTCCCTGTGGCAATGTATGGTTGTGAGAGCTGGACCATTGGGAAAGCTGAGCGCAGAAGAATAGACGCCTTTGAGATGTGGTGTTGGAGGAGAGTTTTGAGAGTCCCCTGGACAGCGAGGAGAACAAATAGGTCAATCTTAGAAGAAATCATCCCTGACTGCTCCTTAGAAGGTCAAATAATAAAGATGAAGCTAAAGTACTTTGGACATCAAATGAGAAGAGAGGATTCACTTGAGAAAGCCTTGGTGCGGGGAAAGGTGGAGGGCAAAAGAAGAAGGGGACGGCCCAAGATGAGATGGCTAGATAGTATTGTAGAGACAATGGGTCCAGAGCTGAGTGAGTTGAGGGGGATAGTGGAGGACAGGAGTGCCTGGCGGACAGTGGTCCATGGGGTCGCAGAGGGTCAGAATCGACTGTGCGATTGAACAACAAAACCCTTTTTGTGGATTGGAACATATACTGATCTTTTCCAATCCTGTGGCCTTTGTTGTGTTTTCCAAATATGCTGGCACATCAAAAATTTCAACGCTTGAACAGAAGAGTAAACCAGGAAGAAATCGAAAGGCAACTTTTTAGGACAAAGACGAAACGGAAGTAGGTGTTGATCCTCTTGGTGGCATCTGTAGTGTTCTCAGAAAAATGAACACAGTAATGCAACATCACAGATCAATGCCTCGCCCACCGCTCAGAACTGCGTTGGAAGCGGGAAGAGAGGATACCTGTAAAGTCTCCACTGGGGAAACCGGCTAACTAGCCCACAGGTAAGAGCGAGTGTAAGGCATACAAGATGGCAACATTTTAAATGCCCCGTTCACTTTAAGGACCGTGCTCTTGCTGTCCTGTCCCCACCCTCTCCTTTTGGGGGGGGTTCTCCACCTTGGGTCCTCAGATGTTTTGGGACTTCAGTTCCCAAGATCAACAGGTGTACTGACTTGGGCGTTGGAGAATTACAGTCCAAGGACACCTGGAGGCCGAAGGTTGAAAACCACGTAAGGCCCCCATAAACTTATCTTATCTTTCCCCGCCCATTTACGGTCCGCTGAGGCAGCTTAAAAACCAGCTGCTTTAATTAATTCAATGTCGGCTTTCGCAGCCAGGGACTATGTTTTGGGGTTTTTTAGTTTCGTTTTTCACGGAGATAATGCTTGCATAGACTAAACGCCTCTTTGAAAGCTGCCAGAAGGCAGGGCAACTAAATCCATACATGCATATCACTCCTTTAAGATAAGGACTGCTGTACCTCAGTGATTACGAAGCTCGCCTTATTAGCTGGAAAATCGGCAGCTCAAGACCCGAGTACTGCATGACGGAATGAGTTCCCGTTTCTGTCCCAGCTCCTGCCAACCTAACAGTTCGAAAGCAAAACATTGTAAATACAGTAGATAAAAAGGGACCACTTCGGTGGGAGAAGATCTTGGGGACATGAAAGGAGCCTCATTCGGGCGTCTCGTGAGTGGAGCTCCTCTAGGGAAAATCCTTTCAGCCCAGAAAGCACCTTTATGTGCTACTAACACGATTTTTTTAAATATAAAAAATCCTTTAAGATGAGAGGCTTGCACGACCCTATCCAAGATGGGGGACGCATCACCCCCAAAAGGATGGGGGGGTCACCCCACCCCACGGCAGCTGCCCTTATAGGTCCGCTACGCCAGAGGTTTGAGCAGGTCGTCTCCGGTTAAAGCAAGCCACAACTCGCACTGCCAAGCCATAATATATGGGCAACTACTCACCGCAGCCAGAGGTTGGACGGAACTGCCGGCCCAGGAGAGCCCCTTTCGCCCCCCAAAGTTTCCGCTGCTTAAGATACGCACCCGCATGAACACTGAAGTCTGCCCGGCACTTTCGTTTTCCAGCCCGGCTCGCTGCTTTTATTGGTGAAGATGCAAACTTTCGTTATCGGAACCGACCCTGGACGGGCTTCCCACCTTGGGCTCCAGCCTCCTCCTCCTCCCCTTGCACTATCTCTTAAAGGACAACCTTGTGGACGTTCCTGGAAGCGGGGAGTTCCCCAGAAGGCTTCCAGGAATTCCTTTAGGACGTTTCTTTCGCTTTCCTCTTCCTAAGGGCGAGAAGGACTGTCAACTTTTACATCTCCTCTCTGCCTGGTGCCCCCACCACAAAACATCTTTCATTATGCCCACCACAAAACATCTTTCATTATGTTCTCGTGGAGAAGGTAAATCCATTCCCTGGGATCAGGACTTGCCCTGCTAACATCAACTAGCAATTACAGTACACTTAAATACCGCTCCATAGCGCTTACTGCAATTAGCATTTCGCCCCAACATGCTGGGTACTCATTTTACCAACCTCGGAAGGATAGAAGGGTGAAGCCACCTTGCGCTCCCTGTCAGGATCAAACTCACAATGCTCTGGATGCAGTATAGCAGTTCAACAACTGCATCACCATTTGAGTTTAAGGCCACTTGCAATATGGATGTTGGGGGAGTGTGTCTTTCCGTTCTTGTTAGCATTGCCAAATTATGTTTTAATTACAATCACTTCTAGCTTGTTGTTCAACTCCTAAGAGGATCTAGTCCACCACTTAGAAGTGATTAGTTTTAACTAATGTAGTTGACTTGAACTAGTTACTATTTGGGTACAATGAGCAAAGCAGAAGTAATGCAGGGAGAAGTGTGACTTGTTATATGGGGTAATGAGTAGCATTTTCTCCTTCATTTTATAAGATTGGCAAAAAAAGTTTTGTCTTGGTTGTGTCCTTTTTATATCTTAAGTTGAATATTAAAGTTGGCCACTAGAAAGAAGCAAAAGTTGGTTGAGCCTCTCTCAAAGACCATACAAGTTGTGGTGGATCACAAAACAATACCTGAATGCAGTCGCATAGCATGGGCCCCCCGGCCCGGGCAGCACTTTTTGGGGGGCAGCAAGCTGGCAAAATTTTACAAAAACTGGGACTTTGCTGCAGCCCCAGGCTGGAAGGTTCCGGGAAGGCGCAGCCCCAATGGTGCGGCGTGGACCAGGGGGCACTTTCGTCGTCCTCTTCCTCAGACACCCTCTTCCTCACTGCCAGCTCGAGGCGCCAGGTGGGGTCGTGCAGGGCCAGGGGCCGCCCATGGTCCCAGGTCAAGACCCAGAGGCTGAGGCAGCGCAAGCCCAGCAAAGAGCCCACCGTCAATGCATGACCGCCGCGTAGCACGACAAAGAAGTGGCCCAACAGGCCATGAGCCGTAGGTGAGGGGCGCGTTGGCGCCTTCGTTGGCATCCCAGATGCGCAAACGCGACCTCGGAGCCCAGTGGCAGTGGCTCATCCACCTCCAGCAGTGGCGGCGTCCAGGAGGGCAGGAAGTAAGGCCGTCATTGCAGTCCAGTACCCACAGCCTGAGCAGCGATGGCTGGGCTGAAGAGCTCCCTCCGCAAAGTGAGGTGCTAGCCTAGATGGGGGGGGGGCAGCGGCGGCAGTGGCGGCAGTGGCAGCGAGCCTAGATGGGGGGGGCGATGAGTTTGGCCTGCGCCCCGGGTGGCTGAAACCCACAGTATGCCATTGCCTGAATAATGGGACCAACAGCAGAAGAGCTAACCAAGGGGCTCCTGTTAAAAACAATAATTCTGGGCTGTTCCATAGTTAAATTTCCTCTCCATAATATTTATTTTATTTATTTATTATTTAGACTTATATTGCTGCCCGCTTCCCATGGTGACTCGGGGAAGCTTATAGTCAACAAAAAAAACCCATCACAGTAAAAAATCAAATTGCAACATTATAACTAAAATCAGTACACTTAAACAGCTAAAATACACCTTATTAAAACTTCCTTAAACTGTTATATAGTTTGTGGTGGGTTTTTTAATTTATGTCTTCTTGTGTTAAAAAGACAACTACCATTCATAAAATTCAGATTCAAAGTGAAATGTTAATTAAAATATAATATAAAAACACACATCAAAACACTCTTTTAAAAACTTCTTCAACAGCAAATCACCTTAGATTTCTCAGGTCTGCCTGAAAAAAAATACTATATCTACAGTTAAAATTGAGACAGGTGGGAAAATACTTGGCCTCATTATACTGTGTTAAGTAAATACACGAAATCTTAAGATTCTGAGGATTATATGTAAATTCCAAAGTACTGTATCTTAATAGATCACATTAAAAAAATCAACCCTTGCCCCTTAGCATAACCCAGGTCTGGTTCTACTTAAGTAGGCGAGGCAGCTGCTAATTAGGCTTAGGTTCTTATTTCTTCAGTATTCCTGAGTGGATCATTTGTGTAGCTGTGAACTGTTAATCTGTTTCATAGTGCAACTACACAACGAGCAAAATACAAATGGATCTGCTGTGAAGTTTATTTATTATTATTTATTTATTAGTTCAAATTTATATTGCCGCCCACTCGCCATGGCGACTCAGGGCGGCTTACAGACAATACACAGGGGGAAGGGCAGCAAGGTCCTCATCCTGCCCTGGCTTCCCCCTCCCCCGGCAGTTGTACCCAGGAAGTCAGATTTACTTCAGCCAACCCAGGAAGAGTCAGCAAAGAAATGAGAAGAAATGGACAGTCAACTTATTTCCAGCTTATTAAAGTAAGTGCTCTGGCCATCAACATTTGCAGGAGATAGAGCAGAGATACCTTAACAAGCTAGAAGCATGACTGATGGAGCATTTCTCTCTGGCTATTTGAACATCTTTTCCTTTGCTGCTCTAGCATGAGTCTTTATCTAGGCCAGGAGTTCTCAACCTTTTTAAGCTAGGGGCCTGGTCGTGCTCCTTCAGACAGCTTCAGGGGCCAGATAGCCATTTTGCCCTTCCTCCACCACATGGCACTTCCTGGTGTGGTGGAGGCAATGCGGGGCCACATGAAATGGCACCACCGGCCGCAGTTTGAGAATCCTTGATCTAGCCCAGTGATGGTGAACCTTGGCACGCCAGATGTTCTTGAACTTCAATTTCCAGAAGCCCTGACCAGCAGGTGTGTTGACTTGGGCTTCTGGGAATTAAAGTCCAAGAACACCTGGGGTGCCGAGGTTGGCCATCACTGATCTAGCCCTTAAAAGGGGGAAGGGAAGGAAAACAGACCCAGGCATCAGGATTGGGGGATGAGAAGATTCAAATAGTATCTGGTTTTCTCCCTGGCCTGCCTCTCTCACTGCTCCTGTAACTGGGTGAAATGGCTTCAAACAGAACAGCTGTAAACCCCTCCAAATCAGCTTATTAAGCAATCAGGCTGTCTGAACCTATGCAAATTTATTCAGGTTCAAAAAATGTAGAAGCCCAGCAGGGCGAGAGGAGACCTTCGGCTGGGAGCACCAGGTCTCTTCCACCTGTTGGCACTCCTGACCCCCTCTTCCATGCTGGGCTCAAAAGGCCGCTGGCCGGACCAGTCCCTGCTGCCTCAGACTTCAGCTTGGTGAAGCAAGAGGACTCTCCCCAGCCAGTCGGGCTGGTGGAACAAGGCATGGCTGTGTGGACTGGCCGGCCAGCCATAAAGACCCTGCCACTGCCACCGCCATGACCACCACCAGACTCTCCCCAGCCAGTCGGGCTGGGGGAACGAGGCGCAGCTGTATTGGTCAGCCGGCTGGCCAAAGACTGCCACCGCCACTGCCACAGCTGTTCCGCAGCCATCCATTGCTGGAAAGGGATAAGGACTCTCCTGACTGTATTGTATTTTCTTGACTAAATCGTATTTTTATTTTCATTTAAGATTTGTTGACTGCATTTACTCTATTGTATTTATTGTACTATTAATATTCTGTTGTATTTATAGCTGATTTATTGTAATATATGTTGCTCATGTTGTGTTAGCCACTCTGAGTTGCTTCGGGAAGGAGAGCAGCATACAAGTCTAAATAATAATAATAATAATAATAATAATAATAATAATAATAATAATAATAATAATAATAATAATAATAATAATAATAAAGCACCAATGGTGGAGGGAAAATTATGGAGGGGAAAGGTTTTGTGTTGGTTCACATTGATTTGTCCATCTATGGGGGGAAATGAGCTCTGTCTCAAACTCCAGAACAATGCCCTCATTATTTGACAACATAGTCGAATCCTTAAGTATACAGTACTGTACTTTTGATTCTGGTCCTTGTTCCTATTTTTGCTTTACCACCTGGGTACAAATTTTTACCCAGACCCCAAAACATTGTACTGTATTGTTAAACAGTGTGAAAGTACTGTATACAGACAATTCTAAATGTTGTGATGAAGATGAATGTTCATCAGTTCTGAAATTAGTTTATATCTTATGTCATTCGTGAAACCCTATACAGTATATCTTATAAATATCTATCAAGCTTTCTAGAATCACAAAAAAATCATTGTTGCATTCTATTGTGCTCATTGAGCAATGTTCTTCCTGTCTCATATAACACCACACCCAACCAGCCACAACTAGGTTAGATAATTTGTTATGCATTATAAAATAATGAAAATATTATAACTATTTTGATAAAAGACTTTTCATCTAGATCAGATGGCCAACCTTGGTGTTCCAGGTATTCTTGGACTTCAGTTCCCAGAAGTTCTGATCAGCAGGTATGCTGAGTTGAGCCATCTGGTAAATGAAATCCAAGAACACCTGGAGCACCATGGTTGGTCACCCCTGATCTAAATAGTTTGTAGTTAAGAGAACCAATAGGTCACTCAGAAACAGCCAAAGCAGTCTTGCCTCTGCTTTTTAAAATACAGGAGATATTAAGTACCGTAAGCATTTATTAGCTTTAATTACACCCAAACCATTGCACCTATAGTTTTTTATTTATTCTTCAGATTGGGGTTGTTTCTAATTACACTACTGAAGAATCTCGACTATCTTGTGCTCAATAGTTGCAAATGTTTTCAGAATGATAACTTTCACTTTCATTTACTGAATTTCCTACTAGTTCTAGGAAAAAGAAAGCTTAGTCATTTCTGGAAAGTATCTGTAAGAAGTTGTAAAAGAGCTATTTATTTATTTATTTATTTACATTTATACTAAGATGTTCCAGCTGCTGGTTCAAGTATGTGAATGAAACTAGGAAACAAAGAACATTGTTAACAAGGGACACACTCCTTTGGACTGCAAAATCTTAGATAACAGACAACAGTAACAAATAAGTGGTAAACACATAAATGGCCCAAGGGACCTTCCCTTTCTTTCTCGCCCTGTCCAGCCAGGGGAGAGGACTCAGCTGTGCCGCGGCTGACAGGCTTAAAATAATGCTCAGCCACTGCCCAACTGACCTCCCCCCCCTCTCTCTCATCCTGTCCAGCTAGGGGAGAGCTGGACCAGTTGTGCGGCCCAGCCAGCTTAAAAAACAATGCTTTGCCTGCCCAGAGGGGCAAGTGGCCAAAACTGTTCGGGCTGGATGGCTTTATGAACTTTGCTGCTGCTTTGTAATGTTATGTCAGGGTTTGAAATGTTCTTTCTCTTTGCATGTTAATGCTGTATGATGTATTGTATATTGTTTCTATGATGACATGACATTGTGACTTATGTGTTTCTGATTGAATTTTGTGTACCGTATGATGTTATTACTTTGTATTTACTGTGTATTTTTGTTAGTTTATTGTTTGATTTGTTGTTTATACTGTATCTATTGTACATGGGGTTTTTTTTGGGGGGATGTTAATGTAAGCTGCCCTGAGTCGGGTTCTCCTGAGTGGGCGGGATATACAGTGGTATCTCGCTTAAAGAGAATAATGTGTTCCACAGGATTGCTCCTTAAGCGAGTTTGCTGTTTAAGTGAAACACCATTGTAAGTGACCAATTGTGGGGGGAACTGCGAACCCCGATTTATTTGTTAAGCGAGTTTTTGGTTGGTTGAAGCGAACATTCAGAGAAAATTCTGCTCTTTAAGCGAGTTACTCTTTAAGCGAAACCCTCTTTATGCGAGGATTGACTGTAAATTCAAAAATTAAAATAAAGTAAAGTAAACAACAATGGGGAACAAATCATGCGGTCCTTGCTCAAACCACGAGTGGGTGGATTCCTTTGTTGCCCCACAAAAATATTAAAATGGGGATGGGAAGAAGAAAGAGAATACAGTGCAGTGGAACTTCAGTTAACGTAATTAATGCATTCTCTGGGACGTTTCTGACAGCGAAAATTACTTTAACCGAATTTCCCGAAGTAATGCATTGAATTCAATTTCCCATAGGAATGATTGAAAACCAAAATACCGTACATTAACTGAAACGCGGTTTCCCATAGGAATTCATTGAAAACCAATTAATCTGTTCCAAAAACATTCTGTAAACTGGGTCACTATTTTCTATGGATTTCCTTTTGTTATGTGATGTTTATGTTAACCGAGCCGTTTGTTAACCAAGGTTTCACTGTAATCCAAATTGCATCCTGAACACATTTTCAGTGTTTAGACTGGAACCAAAATAATGTTCCAGAATGAAAATGGCAAACTTGTTGCATTAGTATGAGGTTCTACCTCAGGGACTATCTTTCTTAATTCCTGTTGATAACATTCAAGGTGGGTGTGAGCAAAGGACAAAATGTGGCGCCTTACAGAATAACAGATTCATTTCAGTGTAGTCTTTTGTAGATCAAAACCTCTGTAGACAAAGGAATGACAATCATCCAGTTCCCTACTGCTTTGTTATGACAAAATATCTAGCTCCTATTGGGCTGGGAAAAGAGGCAAAAAGAGACAGAACTATCTTTGTGTGTCAGAGTTATGCAATCTAAAATTATAGGCATACAGTATATGAAATACAGTCCAGGGAACATTGAAATATAGTCCCCAAAAAGTCTAAAATGATGCCTGGTATCTCGAGTTGATGCCTGTTTTTAATACTTCATTGGTCCAATAAAAGTAGCAGCCAGTCTTGTTTCTAGATTTTTCACAAGAACCACAGAGCTCTCTTGAATTGTTCATTAGATTATGAAAATCGTCCAGAGCACAATCTTGAACCAGAGTAGAGAGATCTACCATTACTCAAAAAAAGGTTGAGGAATTTCCTGAGTTATTCACTTTCCTCTAACCACTAGGTAATGCTCTTAATTTGACTCCATTTGATGTCTTTTGCTTAATGCAGCAAAAAAAGTCTGTCAGAAGAACACAAAGGTGCTTTCTTGGTTGAAAGGACTTTTGTTGGAGGAGCTCAGCCCAGGGGATGCCCAAATGAGGCTCCTTCCATGTCCCCAAGATCTATTCCCAATTTCTTGCTTTCAAACTGCTAAGAGCTGGGACAGAGGATGGGTGCTCATTCCGTCATACAGTGGTCAGGTCTTCAGCTGCTGACTTTCCAACTAACAAGGCTGGCTTCTTAACCACTGAGCCGCCACAGTCGAATGCAGTAACTAATTTTCTGATAGGAGCGTCACCATGCTAACCAGACTAACCAGACAGAAGCTGCGTGCTAAACTACAACAAGGTATAGACCAGGGGTGTTTAGACTATGGCCTGTGGGCAGGATCTGGGCCCTGATGCCAATTCAGGCAGCAATAAGCTAAAAGGAACACCTAATTTTTTTGCTTGCAATTGCTGTGGCTGTCACTAAAATGCCTGCCTGTTATTTGTTGCTAATGGCAATAGAGACATGGTCTCGGCAGCAAGAGAGAAGTATGAAAGATCACATAAGTGGTTCATTTTACACAGCTGTGATTTATTGCCTTTCATGCTGGAGGAGTCATTGTAAGGAGACTATAAATGCCATAATTCTCCATTCTGGGAAGTCTTATCTTCTTTGCTTCTCCCTGGTTCACATCTACATTCTCTATTGTTGTAGCTTCTTGAAGTCAGGACAAGACAGCACTCCAGGATCCAAACAGAGAAGGTTTTATTTGTGCATGCAGAATGATTCTTAGTGAGTTAAGTCACTCAAAGACTGAGAACCCCAAACAAAGACAAGCTGAGGTTTATATACATTTTTCAAAACAGAGTTTATTTTTTTAACTTTAAATGTTTATTAAACTTTAAATAAAGACACAAAAGATACAAAAAATACAACATAATTCTCCACCTTAAAAAAATCAACAAAAGACATTTAGCATTATAGGACAATACAACACCAAAAATAAATTTAAAAAGACAAAAAGCAAATAAATACACCCTCACCCAACCCTACACCACCCAGAATCCCATAATAACATAACATAAAACAAAAACAACCCCCACCCAACCCTTCACCTTCCTGTCCTTTCCATTAAAGGACCGCCTCTGAGTGTCGAAGAAGGGGAGGGAGACCAGGACTAGAGCGGGTTCTTACTGATGTTTAAAGACATCAATTAAGTCTTATTACTCATAGCAATGCAGCTGCTTCTCTTTCTCCTTTCCTTCAGCTGGTTGTCGTTTACCATTCTCTTTTTATTACTCTTCTTTTAGATTATTTCTAATTGAATTTTCAATCATTACCCACCTTTAACCTTCCTTGACAAGAGTTATTTACATTTTCATAACATTCTTATAGAAATTCCCTTTTACCCTTCTCCTTAAATTTCCCACTTCTTTTATATTGTATACATTCATTCATTCATTCATTTATTCGATTTGTATACCGCCCTACTCGGTGCAACCGACTCAGGGCGATTTACAGAAACCATACATATCAGACAATCAGAGGTAATAAACATAATCAAAAATCATACAGTATAATGCAATAAATATAACAATACAGTAAGCAGTGCACTCACTCTGTCGTGCAGCACTTGGGTTTCGAACTACTGACCAACCAACCTTCTAGTCATCAAGTTCAGCATATTAACCACTAAACCACAGCAACTGTACCTGTACAGCTATTTAAAATTGTATTCAAAGCTATGCTTTCTATAGATATCTACTCATCACCTCTCTTTGCACCCACTGATAAATTATGAACTACAATGACTTCTAAGGATGACAATTACAGTACATACGACTGTACCGTACCACTGTATTTCCACCACTAAAGAATGAAAAACAGAGGCTGAAATTGTCCTAGCTCTGCTGAATTGTTTCCAACAGGAAAACAGTGGGCTACAGTGTGAACTGAAAATCGGGCTGGACAGATCTTTGCTCTTCTTACACTGTCACGTACAAAAGCTCATATTGCTGTAAATCCTCTCATAGTTTCTTACCAAAGACCAGGCAGTCAGGGTCCAAAGGGCCGGGCCCTTCTCAGCAGGAACACTTGAAGTACAAGCAATCTCAATGGATTCTAACCAATGACTCTGTACCTGATGTGTATAAATTGATGCCATGAAGCCTCACTCCCATGTCTGACAAAGCAAACTTGATAGAAGAAAACTCACATTAAAATATAACAGTTAGTCTTCAAAGTGCTATGGGATTTTTGTTTTGCTTATGCTCTGATATGCTTGGAAAAACAGACTAACAAAAATTTTCAGTGGAGAGAGTGTACTTCAGGGGTCCTGTTCCTCTCTTTCAGGCATCATGCAAAGTCTGTCTTGATTTTGACAACTGGAAGGCAGTCTTCTTTTGACAGTATGATTGATGTTTTATGGATTTATCATTATTAGCCCAGATTTTAAATGGCCATTTCTTTTTATGATAGTTTTAACGGTTTTTGTCATTTTATATAGCACGCTCATTTGTGACAAGAGGCAGAAGATAAATGGTTGAACTAACCCAAATAACTAAAGCCAACGAGTCCATAGCATCCGAACATGGTGTCAAGATAGGATTGGGGAGAGAGATCTCACTATTTCCCCTCTGCCTTTGGATAGCTATGACCAGCAATGCCACTGTATGGCTGTCTAGGAGTTCCTTCAACAACAGATTCTTACATCTAGGTCCTCGTGAGAAGGGACGGAGCCACTGAGAAGCCTCCATCCAAGGGCCAAAGCAGCAAGCTCAAATGCTCAACTGTGCTGGGAACATCTCTGCTCTGGATCCCATTTCAACCAGACAAGGGATAACCAGCCATGTAAAGGAAGCAATACATGCCAGGGTGGGATGAGACAACTTACTGTACACATACCATAAAAATGTACTTTTCCTTCAAATTTTAAACCAACGAAAGAAATGCAAATTGATCAATCAACACTTCATAACAATTTAAACATTAAATTAACTTAATACACGCCACAAAACAATTACATTATCAAATTTTCCTATTGACTATATTACCCTGACCTTTTTCCAAATTTTACCAAAACATACCTTTTAACAGTCCCATTTCTTCTCTTCCCCAATCTATAAGCTGCTAATATATCCTTCTGTATAGAATTCCTCTCCATCTTTGCTTTATTCAACCCTTTAATAATTCTTTCCCTCCATCGATCTAAGTTTCCCTCTGGTATTTGTGTACATATATATCTTTTTATCAATACCTTCTTTTATCTCGTTACCATCTCCAATGTGTACAATCTTTTTTCTTAGTTATCCATTCTTATATCTTTTCCTTTTCCTTAGATATCTTTAATCTTTCCTTCTACAAATATTAATTTTGCCTTAAATTTACCATTTATTCTTTATCATCTGTTGCTTTCTTAAGATTTACCAGGAGATCCCTTACTCTTGTTATCTTTTCATAATACCTTTCCTTTCTTGCTTCCTTATCTTATCCTTTTTATCCAACCATTTCTCAATTTTTCTCCAAATATCCAATTCTTGATTATCCTTTCTATCATTTTCTTTACTTTAATTATCTTTAACCTTCCTTCAACATATTTTAATTCTTCTACTGTCACTAAATTATTACTCTTTAAAGAAAAAACTTTTCCTTTAAAATTTGATAACAACTCATTATTTGCTTTCCAAAATTCACAATCCTTTACATTAAATTTCATTTATTCAAATTAATCAATAAGCACTTCATAGCAATTTAGAAATTACATCCACTTGAAAACAGTTTTCCTTATCAACTGTATTACCCCAAACTTCTTTTAATCCAAAAGAAGCAGTATCAATTCTCTTTCCTTGAAATTGCTAATATTGGTACTGTTACAAGTCTGTTACTTTCTGAAAATTTACCAGCAAATCCCTTTAATCTTATTGTCCTTTCACAATACCTTTCCTTTCTTACTTCCTTATCTTATCCTTTTTCTCTGTTTTTCTCCAAATATCAAATTCTTGATTATCCATTCTATCATTTTCTTTACTTTAATTTAATTATCTTTAACTTTCCCTTCAACATATTTTGATTTTTCTTCTACTGTCACTAAATTATTACTCTTCAAAAAATTCTTTTTTTCTTTTTCTCCTTTCTTCTCTTTTCATCTTCCTTTAAAATATGATAACAACTCATTATTTGCTTTCCAAAGTTCACAATCCTTTACATTAAATTTCATTTATACAAATTAATCAATGAACACTTCATAAAAATTTAGAAGTTACATCGATTTGAAAACTAGATAGTTTTTCCTATCAACTATGTTACCCCAAACTTCTTCTGATTAAAAAGAAATAGTATCCATTCTCTTTCCTTGAAATTTATTTGCTAATATTGTTACTGTTGCAAAAATTTATGGAACTTCCTGTAATTAAGAGCTCCTCTTTACGTTTCCTCCATTCTTTTGATCCTTCTTTAATAATATTACATGATTCTAATATATCCAGGTATTCAGTTTGTTTTCTTATCACCACAACTTTCCCTGCCCGGAAGAATCTCAACAGAGCTCATTATCATTTATGGGGAAATAAATGTCAAATCAATAAATATTATTAATTAATCTACTGTCCTGGGAACTACTGTTTACTCATCTTGGAAATACCCCTATCTACCATCTGTGGTTTATTGAGGTTACAGAGTACAGTACATTACATCTTTGCTCCAGGTTATCTTGACATTACCCTTGATTTTGTTACCCAAATTTATGGGCCCTCGGTAAGTTCCTCTGGCAGAGTATAGAAAACCCTAAGAACTCAATAACGAGACAGTATTTTAATACAAAACAACAGTGATTTATTGGGAATGTAAATCAACAGAGAACCTATCTATATTATAGTCTGGCCAGGCCTATAATTAAATAGTCCCCTTTCCCTCAATCGTTTTGAAGAAAATACCCGCTCGTGACCTCACCCACTCTATTCTGTGGGTAAGATAAAATCCCACCCCCTCCCAACAGGTATATATTTCTTTCCTAAAACTAACTCTAGTGTAAAGGGGGAGGGACTGAAACTGGGAAGGAGGAAGGGCAATTAACACATTTTAATTACATGTAAACATAAAACACAAAGCAGGGTATGAGGTAAGGGGTTTTAATGTATAGAAATGGCAGATTACAGCAATTGCAGAGAAACCAGTTTTTCCAGGGAGGTTACATTGAGTCAAAGCACAGGCATAGGCAGGCAATTACAAGATCTTTTGTTCTTTTGTGAATGAAACAGAGGCTGCTGGAAGGCGGGACCGGCTAGTGCGTCTTCTCCAATGAGAGGCAGGCTAGTAGGATCGTCAGCCAATGGCGTTTGCAGCAGGAGATTGCAGACCCAGCTTGGATTGTCGCTCCGGACGTGAACTGCTTAGAGCGGCTGGCTTATGCTTAAGCAGAAACACAAAGAAAAATGTTAGAATCATTGTACCTTGATTGTTTGATTAAATGGAGAACCCTGGAGGAGGGAAACCAACATTTCAGCCTTTGTTTGCCCTTTTAATCTGCTTGCTGCGTACGTGAGAGACGGGACGTATGCTTGTCCCTTGCAGCCCTGCGCTTCTAGTTTATCGTTGCGCAAGGGCTTTTCTTTGCTTCTCCTCTTGTTTCCACTCTCCCCTTTCCGATTTTGTTGTTTCATGACCCCTGTGTTCCGCACAAACTTTGTTTACGTTGGTTTCCCTCCTCCTTCACCCTGGATTTTGGAATCTGTGTGTGTGAATGCTGTGATATGTGGTGTTTTAATAAACGCTGTGATTAATTATGATGCCTTATTCAAAATTTTTGGTAACAATATCTGTTCATGTGATGATAATATGTCCGTATGATTATCATATACACCAAGTCATTAAACCTTTTAAGTTTTATAATACAGTCATACCTCGCTTAAAGAGCATAATGCGTTCCACAGGATTGCTCTTTAAGTGAGTTTGCTCTTTAAGCAAATGACCAATTGTGGGGGGGGGGATTGCAAACCCCGATTTATTTGTTAAGTGAGTTTTGGGTTGGTTTTATTTGTTAAGCGAAGCGAACATTCAGAGAAAATCCTGTTCTTTAAGCAAGTTACTCTTTAAGCGAGGTGCTCTTTATGTGAGGTTTGACTGTATCCAGTTTTTATGATGTGCACCTTCTGTCAAGCAAGCAGAAACTATATCTACTAATCAATCAGCAGGGCCTTTGTTACTACACATCAGCACTATGATTTTTCCACCTCGCAAGCAACTTCCAAACTGCACGTAGCCTTAGTTTCTCAAAGCAGAATTTTTTTTTTATTATAAGATTTATGTTAATCAAATATATGTTTTTAATTTTCCCTTATTTCACTATTGTCAAATTAACACCAGCCAGCAGGAGGGGTTGCTGTCAGAGGACACTCTTTCACTGTTGTGCCCTGGTTTCCATTCCGAAAGATGTGAGCAGGGCATGTTAATTCCAAAACCCAGGTGCTTATGTAGTAAAGGTAAAGGTCGCCCTTGCTCGAAAGCCAGTCGTATCTGACTCTAGGGTTCAATGCTCATCTTTGTTTATAGCCAAAGAGCCAGTGCCTTCTGTGTTTGCAGACATTTCCATGGACATGTGGCAGGCATGACTAGACACTGGAGTGCAAGGAACACTGTTTACCTTCCCACTGAAGTGGTACCTATTTATCTATTTGCAATTCCTTGCTTTCGAGCTGCTAGGTCGGCAGGAGCTGGGACAGAGGCAGGAGCTCTGGTCTCAAACTGCTGACCTGCCAACCTTCCAGTCATCAAGTTCAGCATCTTAACCACTAAGCCCCTGCAAAAATGTAAAATAATGTGTGCAAGAACAAAGAAGCAGAGGTTTTACTTTGCAAAATCTTTTAGTTTGGCTGAGGTGGACAGGAAAAATACACAAGCAATCTGAAGAAGTGGGCGTATGAAAAAACAAAATTTATTAGTCCATTAAATCCCACCCCACTTTATAACATCAAGAAAATTGGCCTCATGCATTAGAGTTCCCAAAACATTTCAGGTTATATGACTAAAGAGAGTTTTCCAATCTACACATTCAGGATAGATACCAACTTTAAGACCTGTCTCTTTCACCTAATTTTACTTCCATTTTGTTTTTTAAACAGTGTTCACTCTGCCCCTTTCCTTTCAAGGTTTGGGGTCTCCTAACTATCTCACTAGAGTGCAAACTGCTTTTAGAAATACAGTACATTATCCCAAAATTATTCAGATCTACCATACACCACCCAGCTGGAGGTGCTGCTCTGGCACTGCACCTTTTCTCCTGCTTTCCCATTCTTCTGAAACTTTACACCATTCTTTATTATCCAGCTTATAAGAATTCTCATCTTTCGTGTTCCACAGCACCAGCTTCTAAGCAGCTTTTGAATCCAAAGTTGCATAATGGCCATGGAGTGTACAGTCAATGGTGCAGAGCACCTGCAAGTTCATGGAATCCATGCTCCACTGCATTATTCAAGGTCAAAAAAAATGCCAATGTCAAGGGTAGGATACTCTGGCTGTTTGGTCACGGCATTGGAAGCCCTATATCCTCACTGGATGATCCCAGAGGTTGGCAATATGGTCTCACTGCCATCATTGAATGAGATTTTTCTCACAGTACGCAGCTCCCCTATAAGCCTGTTTTCTGCAGGAGACATGACACAAAAGACAGAGGGTAAATCCTGTTAAGACAATTACACGTCGACACTTTTTATGAGCCAATGTACAAAGAAATAGGATACAAAGCTCTGTTAATGAAAAGGTGGCCCTCCAAAAAAAAAAAAGTTGGATTCAAACTCCCTGAATATAGAAAGGAAAGGGAGGCATTCAATGCTTTAGTCCAGTGGTTCCCAACAAGGGGTACACAGCCCACTAGTGGGCTTCAATTCCTAGAAGCCTAAGTCAGTACATTGGCTGATCAGTGCTTTGGGGAAATGACTTAGGCTTCTGGGAATTGAAGTCCAAACACCAGCATTTGGGAAACACTGCTTTAGTTAGTCAATGCTTTAGCACAGACCAGCCTTGAGGAGGTTGCCTTGTTTCCTACCCAATAAGAACATTACAACCATGCTTAAGCGCATAATATGTATTCTAGAATTGATTATTTTTTCTTTACAGAGGGTATGATTAAATTAGTAGAAGATATAGAAACAGGTGCTTTTAAAGAATCGGATCATGCAAAAATAGTAATGGAAGTAAAACTGGAAGGGTCTGAAAGAAAAGTTTGTAATTGGAGATATAATATGAAAAATTTTAAAGAACAAGCTGTTAAAAATCATATTATGGAAAAGTGGGAAGAAAGTTGGAAATGGAATGACAACAATGAGGTTAATTATAGTACAGTGTGGGACACAATGAAAGCGATCTTTAGAGGGGAATCTATAAAAATTACAAGTACAAGAAACAAGCAAATAAAAGTAAATATCAAGAATTAGAAAAGCAACTTAAACAACTTCAAATGGAACATGCAAGGATGAAAGAGCAGGCTGTATTTGAAAAGATTCAAAAAATTAGGAAAGAATTAGAAGGAAAGGATATAGAAATAGTCAAGAAGGATTTAATTTTCTTAAAAAGGGAATATTTTGAATATAGCAATAAAAACTCAAAATTATTAGCAAGGGCAGCCAAGGAAAAGATGGTTAAAAGCCAAATAGGTGTGTTAATAGACAAGAAAGGGAATAGGTGTAATAAGAGTGTGGAGAAGTTAAAATTAATTGAAAGTTTTTATCGAGATTTGTATTCAAAAAGGGAAGTAAATTTAGAAAAACTCCGAGAAGAATTTAAGAAACAACAAATAAATCAGGTATTAGAAGAACATAGAAACAAAATGGAGGAAAAAATTTCAGAAAAAGAAATTAGGGATGTAATAGGAAAATTAAAATTGAATAAGACCCCGGGGGAAGATGGGCTTCCGGCAGAATTTTATAAAGATTTTAAGGAATCAATAATTCCAAGACTGTATAAATTGTTCAATAAAATTATGGAAGGTGAGGCAATACCAAACTCATGGGATAGATCAATTATTACATTAATACCGAAACCAGGAAAAGATCTAGAAAAAGTGGAATTCTACAGGCCAATTTCACTAATTAACCAGGATGCTAAAATTTTCACAACAATACTAGCTAATAGATTGAGCGGTTTCATGGCAGAATATATAAATAGAGATCAAGCAGGATTTGTGAAAAATAGGTATATGTCAGACTTAGTAAGAAGGGTGGTGGATTTAATGGACATAACAGAAAGGAATAGAGAAAAGGTAGGATTTTTATCATTAGACATTTTTAAGGCGTTTGACTCATTACAATGGGGAACTATTCATGAAATGATTAGACTATATGGATTTGGAAATAAATTTCAGGGGATAATTACAAAATTGTATCAAAAAGGAGTAGCAAGAGTTAAAGTCAATGATAAATTTACAGATGATATAAGATTAGAAGCGGGTACCAGACAGGGCTGCCCATTATCTCCAATCTTGTTTATAATGGCTATGGAATTTTTAGCTAACTCTATTCGTCAGGATGAAGAAATAAAAGGAATTGAGGGTAATAAAATAAATTTGTATGCAGATGATACACTTATTATTGCAAAGCATCCACTAAAGGCCTTAGAAAGAATACATTTGCATCTAAAAAGGTTTGAGATAATATCTGGGTTGAGATTGAATTGGGAAAAAACAGAAATGATATTTTGTAACGGAGAAAGAGAGGAACAGGAATGTATAAAAGAAAAATATAAGATACAGGTTAAAACTAATTTAAGGTACTTGGGAGTGGTGATCTCAAGTAAAATTGGGGATCTTAAAAAATTAAATTATGGCAAACAGAAGAAAGAAATTGAAAGGAAAATATCCCAGTACAATAAGTTGAATCTTTCCTGGTTTGGTCGAGTAGCATTGAGTAAGATGATGCTATTGCCTAAATTAAATTTTCTATTTGATGTATTGCCAATAAAACGTAATGATAAAGAATTGGAAGAATATCAAAAAACTATAAATTAATTTTGTAATGGAATTCGAAGAGCAAGGATACCTAAAAAGTTATGGTATTTATCGCAAAAAGAAGGTGGATTAGGAATACCAAACATACATAATTATTATAGAGCTTTTCAGGTAAGAAATGTTGTAAAAATACTAATTAGAGAAGAGTCAATTTGGGAAAATTTGGAAAAAAAGGGAATATGCAAAAATGGGTAAAGCGATATTTTTAAGCGAAGAAACAGGGAAAAAGAAGAAGAGTATCCAGAGCAATTTGATAAAAACAACTATAGAAGATTGGAAAAAGGTAAAAAAGAAACTTTTTTTAGGAACCTCACCAATTATAGAGTTGGAAGATTTTAATAATTTTCAAATTAAAATAGATGATAATATTAAAGTAATATTAGTAGAAAAGGGGGTATTAATGTTGAAAGATTGGATTAAGATCTGTAGAGATCCAGAAAAAAGGCAAGAACTCTTTGCACAAATGAAATTGAATTGGTTTAAGATTCTTCAGATAAACAATTGGAATAAAAGATTTTTACATTATAATGACTTAGAAAGGAAGCTCACAGAATTTGAGGAGCTTTTGTTAAAACTGAGGAAAGGAGAGACGGGAATTAAAGGAATAGTGAGTAAGATCTATAAGATTATTAATAAGGAAGAGAAAATACAGGAAATTTTGAAAAACACTTGGGAACAAGAGTTGAATATGACAATATCGGAAGAAAATTGGAACAAAAAATGGAAAAGAAGAATAATGCGAACTATGTCTGTAAGAGTAAAAGAGCATAATTATAAGATGCTTTGGCGATGGTATCTGACCCCAGTCAAGCTGCATCAGATGAATGATCAAATAACCGATAAATGTTGGAGATGTAAACAAATAACGGGGACATATGTACACATGTGGTGGAGTTGTAATGTGTTAAAGGAATTCTGGGGGAAAGTAGAAAAGGAAATTAAAAACATAATGGATATGCGGCTGAATTTGGGACCAGATACCGTCTTGCTAACAGATGTGGATAAATTTAATTTGAACAATGACAAAAAAGAATTGATGGCTGTGATGTTGTCAGCGGCCAGACAATGTGTAGCAAAAAATTGGAAGAATGATACATTGTTAAACATACAAGATTGGTATAAAGAATTGTGGGAATTAGCTTTAAATGATAAGCTTACATGGGAAGTAAATGTTAAAAAAGGCATAGTTCAAATCAATAAATTCTGGAGAATCTGGAGACAATTTGTGGAATATGTGACTGTTAAAAAGAAAGGCATACAACCTGTACCAGAACAAGTAAATTTTTGGAAAGTATAATCTGTTTGAACCTCCCGGACATTGTAAATAGCACAGGGTGATGTTGAAAGAAAGATCAATTTCTATATTTGTAATGAGTGAAGCAAAGATGATAATAATAATAATAATAATAATAATAATAATAATAATAATAATAATAATAATAATAATAATAATAATAATAATAATAATAATTTAAAAAAGACATGTAGAAAAGTAGGGAATTGAAAGAAATATTAGTTTTGGTAGCGATATAGCTGAAGAATTTTTTCTTATCAAAATATATATTACAATAATGTACTTTTTTGTTTATTATATGTAATTTTTGTGATATTGTTGGATTATATGGTTTGTTATGTTTTCTTTTTGTAATTTTTGAAAATTTATAAATAATTTAAAAAACAACAACAACCATGCTTAGTCACATCCACTGGGTGGCTCATCTCCCAACAAAAGACTTGCTGTTCACCTACCCTTGGAGGCCCTGCAAATGCAAGTGGAATGTCATCTAGGAAGTAAGATCCATGCTGCAGCTGCACAACCTCTACTCTAGTAAGGATAATCACAATAAAATACTATCCTGGGCTCAAATGGATACACCAAACATTTCTCCCTTTTCTTCATGTCTTATTTTTTTAGTTTGCAAACTGAATGGCCCTTCTTAGATCTCATTTTCACTTATATCCAGTGCCTACCTCCAGCACTGGACCAAATGTTTAACTTTAGGAAAGCCTTTTTGCCTGAAAAGTGGAATGAAAATACAAAAAAAGAAGAAATTTAACATAGCAACACTCTGTAGCAAAAGAACTCGTTCACAAGCTCTCAATAAAGTTTATCCCCCCAAAATAATAATAATAATAATAATAATAATAATAATAATAATAATAATAATAATAATAATAATAATAATAATAATAATAATAATAATAATAATAATAATAATAATAATAATAATAATAATAATAATAATAATAATAATGGGGAAATATTTTAGGTCATTTCCAGCCTTACCCACCTGCATCCTTCAAACAGGAAAAACTACAGAAATCTTCCAGATTAGCAGCCAGCAAGACTTGGAGAACATGCACCTGTGAACAGGATTGGGGGTGGGGGGAGAGAATGGGTCACCTTCATCTCTTAACTTTCAAAGGGTGAACTTAAAAACTAAATAGGTCTGAATCAGAAGACCCTGGGTGCACTATACTCAGGAGGACAACTGAGTAGTTTCTATTTGCCAGATTTCCATTAGTGTACTGTGCTTAATGCAAGAACTACAAGCCCCCACCCCACCCCACCCTGAGTCAAAACACTGACCTACTTAACCCAGTAAAGTGGTACCTCGCATAATGAACACATCGTATAGTGAAAAATTCATACAACGAAGCATTTGTTATGCAGTGGCGATACCCCGCATAACGATTTCCCCCCCATTATGTGGGGTTTTTGGTTACCGGGGTATGCCCATTTAATGAGAAGGACAGGTTTCACTTACCAGTAACTGTCGTTCTCCGAGTATGTTGTTTGGGGATTCACACTGATGGGTTCTGCGCCTGCGCTGAATCCTGAGCGGAATCCTGAGCGGAGCTGGAAAGCTGATTGGATAAATAGTTTTAAATGTGGGACCGCCCACCATGCCCAACCCCTTCTGGCGCCATTTCGCGCTCTCCCCTCAGTTTGATACTAGAGCTGCCTGCGAAGCATAAGGCCATCTCAGGCCGGCAGCCTTGAGGGGAGGTAGGGTTGGGTCGTGTGAATCCCCAAACAACATACTCGGAGAACGAGTTACTGGTAAGTGAAACCTGTCCTTCTCCTTCGTGTTGTTTGGGGATGCACACTGATGGGTGACTAACAAGCTCACTTACTTGGATGGTGGGCAGCCGGCGTCCTGAGATGTAGGAGAGCGCGATGGCATCATGGATGGGCGGTCATCAACGAAGAGGATCGGAGACCAGCCGTCAGGATGGACCTGCCCCGTCTGACGTCGGGAGCAGACCTTGTGTCAACCCGATAGTGGGTGATGAAGGTGGAGGATCTGGACCAGGTAGCAGCCTTGCAGATGTCCTCCATTGGGATACCCTCCAGGAACGCAGTGGAGGAAGCCAATGTCCTGGTGGAATGTGCCCGGACATGGGGAGGTGGTGGCAAGGACAACATCTCATAGGCCAGGTAGATGGTGCTTGAGATCCACTTGGAAAGTCTCTGGGCAGACAGAGAGTGTCCCTTGGACTTGCCACCATAGGCCACAAACAGTTGCTTGGCTCTCCTGAAGGACGCAGTCCTTTGTGTGTAGAACAGCAAGGCCCTCCTGACATCCAGCGAATGCCACACTCTCTCTTGTGCAGACGAAGGATTCAGGAAGAATGCTGGAAGCGTGATGGACTGGGCCAGGTGGAATTCAGTCAGGACTTTGGGCAGAAAGGCCAGGTCCGGGTGCAATACTACCCTATCGGGGTAGAACTTGAGAAAAGGAGGGTCAGACCGCAGGGCTGCCAGTTCTCCTGCCCTCCGGGCAGAGGTGATGGCTACGAGAAAGGCAGTTTTGTAAGAAACAAACTTAATGTCCACTGTAGCCATGGGCTCAAAGGGCGCCTTCGTAAGCGCGGTGAGCACAGCAGTGAGGGACCACTGAGGAGGTGGTATCTTTACTGGAGGGTAGGCATTACGCAGTCCCTGGAGGAATCTTTTAACAGTCTTGTCTCTGAAAGCGGACAATACTGATGAAGGTGGGGCCTTGGCCACCACCGCAGCCAAGTGGACTTTTAAGGATGAGTGTGCAGATCCTGACTCGGCCAGGTGTAGGAGGTAGGACATGACGTCCTGCAGGGATGCTGAGTCCACGGTATGGTCGTTGGATATCAGAAAGTCCATGAAGCGACGGTACTTGGCATCATAGGAGTTTCGCGTGGAAGGTTTCCTTGATAGTTCAAGGATCCGTGTTAGGTCGGGCGGATAAGCCAGGCTGTCAGGTGTAGGCTTGGCAGATCCAAGTGGAGGATCCGACCGTCCTCCATGCGGAGGAGATTCGGATCGGTGGGTAGGCGAAGGCGGTCGCAAGCCAGGGTTTGGAGCAGCGGGAACCACGGCTGGCGCGGCCAGGACGGGGCAATCAGGATGGCCCAGGCGTTCTCCGCACGGATCCGTACCAGGACCCGTTGGATGAGAGGGATTGGTGGAAACATGTACAGTAGTTCCTGGTGCCACGGCACCATGAAGGCATCGCCCTCCGATCCGTGGCCGATCCCCGCTCGGGAGCAGTAACGGTGGCACTTGGTGTTGGCCTGTGTCGCGAACACGTCTAGGTTCGGAGTGCCCCACCGTCGGCACAGACGGTCGAACACCGATCCGTCTAGTTCCCACTCGTGCATCGCCGTCCCTTTGCGGCTCAGGGAGTCCGCATCGGAGTTCAGGGTGCCCTGGATGTGGACACCTACGGGGAACACGTGTACCTTCAGGCACCACTCCCAAATCTGGACAGTCAAGTGAAGGAGGGAGAGAGACTTGGTCCCTCCTTGCCGGTTGAGGTAGGCTAGGGTCGTGGTGTTGTCCGAGGTGATCTGCACCACGCGACCCGCTATTGATAGTCTGAAGGACCTCATCGCCTTCCACACCGCCAACAGTTCGAGGAAGTTGATGTGGTGGTTGGCTTCCGCGGGCGTCCAGACGCCGTGGACTCGTAACCCGAGGCAGCACGCACCCCATCCGTGTGTGCTCGCGTCGGTGGTGACTTGGACGGATGGTGCGGGAAGGGTGAAGAGTCTCCCCGCGGCCACATTGCTGTCCATTGTCCACCAGTTCAACTGGTCTTGCAGCTCGGGAGTTGGTGTGAGCCACTTCCCGAGGTCGTCGTGGGTGCTGTCGAAGGAGGCGAGGAGCCACGACTGGAGCGATCGCATCTTTAGTTTGGCGTGTGAGATCACTGCCGTGGTCGACGCCATGAGTCCTAGCAAGTGGAGGGCGTCCCTCGCACGGACCCGACGCCTGCCCTGGATCCGTGCCACCACCGCACGGATGTCGAGCAGACGTTTGGGCGGAGCGTAGGCTCTTAGAGCCAGAGAGTCCAATACGGCTCCGATGTAGTCTATTCTTTGAGTGGGGGTCAACTGGGACTTCTTGTAGTTGACCCGTAGACCGAGACTCTGCATAAGGGCCAGGCAATGGGCAACATCGTCCTTGGCTTTCTGTTGGGTTGGGGAGCAGACCAACCAGTCGTCTATGTACGGGAACACTTGGACGCCTTGCAGCCGAAGATAAGCAGCCACCGGCGCCATGCACTTCGTGAATACCCTCGGAGCGGTGGAGAGGCCGAAGGGTAGACATGTGTACTGGTAGATGTCGCCGCCGACCTGGAAGCGTAGGAAGCGGCGGTGTTCCCTCCTGATGGATACGTGGAAGTAGGCATCCTTCAGGTCGATGACGGTAAACCAGTCCCCGTGGTTGATCAGTGGGAGGATGGAGTGAAGAGTTACCATCCGGAACTTCCTCGCGTCGATGTGCTTGTTGAGGAGACGGAGGTCCAGGATTGGACGTGCCCCCCCGTCTTTTTTGTCCACGAGGAAGTAGCGGGAGAAGAACCCTTCGTGAGACTCCGACGCTGCAACCGGTTCTATGGCGCCCTTCTCTAGGAGAGCTGATAGTTCCTCCTGGAGCGGTGGGGACGGATCGGTGACGCGGACCCGTCTGACAGTAGGGCATTTCTTGAACTCGATCGCGTAGCCAGAGTCTAAGATGGTTAAAACCCATCGGTCTGTGGTGATGACAGACCACGCCGATAGGTAGTTGGTGAGGGGACGGTAAGGTAGAGTCTCGGTCACGGAAGAGTCAAACACGTTGCTTGCCCTTCCGTTCCGTGCGTTTACCCGTCTGGTGACGCTGCTGGTAGCGTGGACGGCTGGGTTGTGGTCGTGGCCGGTAGGGTTGGTACCGGGAGTAGTCCCCCTGCCTCTGTGGTGGGCGAGGTTGGTAGGACGGACCCGCCTGCGACGTCGATGGTTGGTCATGTTGGTAACGGCTGGACCCACGGCGTGGAGGGCGGAGCTGCTTTATGGTGGCGTAGTCCCCTTTCAGCTCCCCCAAGGAGGTGTCGGTTTCCTTGGCGAAGAGGCCCTCACCATCGAAGGGTAGCTCCTCCACGAGCCGCTTGACGTCTTCCTGCAGGTCAGCCGAGCGGAGCCAGGCGTGGCGGCGGAGCTGGATGGCAGAGGCCAGGTTCTTCGCCTCCGACTCGGTGACGTGGCGGCCGGTGCGGATCTGTTGGAGGGCGAGTTGGGTGCCCTCCAGGCAGAGTTTCTGGAAGTCCGCTTGTCTGTCCGGTGGCAGCAGCGATCTGAAGGACTCCGCTTGCTCCCAGAGGCGGCACTGGTAGCCCCCCATGGCCGTCGCGTAGTTGGACGCACGGAAGGACAAGGAGGCATTGGCGTAGAACCTCCTGCCCAGTGCGTCCAGCTTCTTCCCTTCCTGGGTCGACGGGATGGGAGTGCTACTGATCGGTGTCCGGTGTTGGGAGCCTTTCACCACTCGGGAGTTCGGCGCCGGGTGGACATGCAGGAAGTTGGAGTCGTCCAGCAGTCTGTACATGGAGTCCACCCTGTTGGACACCGAATGGGAAGAGACGGGTCTCTTCCAAACCTCCTTGGCCGCTTTGGCGATCTTCGGGAGCAGTCCCAGGCGGACGGGGACTAACTCCTTCCTGTCGGCCATGCCGCAGACGACATCCTCGCATTCGTCCAGGGGAGCCTCCGCCCGGATCCCGAGCGTGGATGCAAGGCGGGTGATGAGGGCCGTGTACGTTTTCTGGTCCTCCGGTTGGGAGCCGTGGACGGAGCCGATGTTGTCGTCCGGGGATTTGTCAACCGCAACCGGTGGTGGCCGATCCTCCTCCTCCTGGTCCGACGAGTCGTCGGAGCCTCCCGACCGCTCCGAGATGCTGGGCGGTGGCAGGTAGGCCTCGGGGTCCGAGTCCGACCAGTACGGCCTGGCGGATCTCGGGTCGCTCCCCGGCAAAGGCAGCTGGTACGGAGGGAGAGAGGCCTCCGACCGCGCCTGTTCCACGCGTTGCCTCTTTGGTGCCGGGCCCTCGTCACGGAGCGGTGGTGCCTCCGTGGTTGGTTCGGGAGGCAGAGGGTGCTTCACGAACTCAGACGATGCTGGCCGAGGGCCCTGGAGCTCGGCGTGCAACTTCCGCACCATCGCCTCGATGAACGGGGCGATGAGGCTCAACTGGGGTGGTGCTTCGGAAGCCAGACCAGGAACCACGGAAGAGACGCGAAGAGAGGAAGATCGTCGCGGCGATGGAGGTGGAAGAATCTCCGGTGACGGCGGAGGGCTGAGGGCCCTCTCCGGCGTGGCGGTTTCCCAGGCAACGACCGACATCCTGCCCGGCCTAGGTGGGGCTGCAGCCGGGGCGGATGCTAGGGAGCGTGGCGGCGAAGGGTGAGCCGGTCCCGGGGTCGGTGGGAGAGAAGATGAAGAGCTACGACGCTTCTTCTTCTCTTTCTTGTCTTTTTTCTTCTTCTCCTGCTCCTTCTTCCGCTTGAACAGTTCGGAGGCCGAAGGCCGTGAAGAAGGAGCGGAGGTCGAAGGAGCAGACGTTGAGGCAGCGGCCTGCTCTGGAGCTGGAGGAGGCGGTGGTGCGAGTGCGGCCTCCATGAGGTAGGCTTGGAGGCGGTACTGGCGGTTCTTGATGGCGGCCTTCGAGAAGCCTCTACACACCTCACAGGTCTGGACCTGATGGCTCTCCCCGAGGCAGCAGAGGCAGCGCACGTGTCCGTCCGAGCTAGGGAACTTTCTCTTGCAGGACGGACACTGCTTGAACGCTGCCGCTGAGGCCATCCACCGAAGTAGATGGCCAAAGAGAAAAAAATTATCCCGGCCGGGAGGCCCCGGCACGAGATTGTGCAGAAAACGGTTGGTTTTGGGTTTTTTTTTTTTACCGGCGGCTGAGGGGGAGCCCCCAGCCACACGAGGACCAAGGGATTAAGTCCCCTGGTCCGAGAAAAATTGTAGGGTATAAAAATTGGAAGATTCTGAGACAATCTCAGCTAAAGTACTCACAGCTTTTTTTCCAGGCTCCTGCTTGCGCAGCGGAAAAAAACAAACTGAGGGGAGAGCGCGAAATGGCGCCAGAAGGGGTTGGGCATGGTGGGCGGTCCCACATTTAAAACTATTTATCCAATCAGCTTTCCAGCTCCGCTCAGGATTCCGCTCAGGATTCAGCGCAGGCGCAGAACCCATCAGTGTGCATCCCCAAACAACACGAAGGAGAACCCTGGTTAATGAACTCACCCCCCATTATGCGGGGCATCTCCCATAGGGAACCCCATAATGAAAAAAACCGCATTGCGAAGAGCTCCATGGAACAGTTTTTTCGTTATGCTGGATTCTACTGTACTATCTATTTTGACTGGCAGCAGCTCGAAGGTATTTTCCCCTGTGAGTTCCTTTATTTATTTTTAATTTGAGGTGCCTGAGATTGAACCTATAACCTTCTGCTAGAAAACCTGTACTCCTTACCAACAGGGTCTCAACCTGGTCTGCCTGTTTCTAAAGCAAGCAGTTATCCAACTATTGTGTGTTTCTCCTATCTTGACTCACCTGCAAGCCAGGGAAGATGAGGAAAAGAAGTCTCTTGTGCTGGAATTCCTGGAGCAGCTCAGACAAGCCCAAGACCACAGTGTAGTCCATGTCATTCACGTAGGTGCAATCCAGGATGACGCCGTGCAGTTGAGGCTCTGAAGGCAGGCCCCTAATTCCCATCAATATTATTGACTTGGGCATATTACCATTTGTTCTTGTTGCTCAGTCGCACAGTCGATTCCGACCCTCTGCGACCCCATGGACCACTGTCCTCCAGGCACTCCTGTCCTCCACCATCCCCCTCAACTCGCTCAGCTCTATGCCCATTATCTCTACAATACCATCTTGCCATCTCATCTTGGGCTGTCCCCTTCTTCTTTTGCCCTCGACCCTTCCAAGCATCAAGGCTTTCTCAAGTGAATCCTCTCTTCTCATTTGATGTCCAAAGTACTTCATCTTCATCTTCATCTTTACTATTTGACCTTCTAGGGAGCAGTCAGTGTTGATTTCTTCTAAGATGGACTTATTTGTTCTCCTCGGTGTCCAGGGGACTCTCAAAACCCTTCTCCAACACCACATCTCAAAGGCGTCCATTTTTCTGCGCTCAGCTTTCCTAATGGTCCAGCTCTCACAACCATACATTGCCAAGGGAATACCATTGCTTTGACTATGCGAATCTTTGTTTGCAATGTGATGGCTCTACTTTTCACTATGCTCCCCAGGTTTCTCATCACTTGCCTCTCAAGAATCAGTCGCCTTTTTATTTCATGGCTGCAATCACCATCTGCAGTGAGCTTTGATCCTAGGAAAGTAAAATCTGTCACTGCTTCTACTTCTTCCCCATCTATTTTCCATGGACTGATAGGGCCTGTTGCCATGATCTTGGTTTTCTTGATATTGAGTCTCAAGCCAGTTTTTTCACTTTCTTCTCTCAACCTAATCAGGAGCTTCTTTAGGTCCTCCTCACTTTCTGCCATTAGGGTGGTATCATCTGCATATCTCAAATTGTTGATGTTTCTCCCAGCAATTTTGATCCCAAATTGTGATTCCTCCATTCCTGCATTGCGCATTATGTGTTCTGTGTATAAGTTGAATAAGCAGGGTGACAAAATGCAGCCTTGTCTTACTCCTTTTCCTGTTCCAAACCACTCCATCATTCCATTTTCTGTCCTAACTGTTGCCTCTTGATTCATGTACAGATTTCTCATGAGGCCTATAAGGTGTTCCGGTATTCCCATCTCTTTAATTACTTGCCACATTTTGTTGTGGTCAACACAGTCAAAAGCCTTAGTGTAATCAATGAAACAGAAGTAGACTTGTTTCTGATATTCCTTTGTTATTACCATATCTGCAGGCATCTAAGACGCATCAGAGTATATGACACACTCCATTTCATGGTGTATTTTAAGGGGGAAAGCGCATTTATACCCCGGTAAATACAGTATATCCCAGTGAACTTCCTGAGCAGGTAGAATCCCCATATGTGGTTGGTGGATGCATGGTGTGTTTGCCTACCTATCCACATAAACTGAGTACATCAACACCAATCTTGATGGTCACCTATTTGGTTCAAGAGGAGCCTGCCAGCATTCCCCTGAGGAACATGCCATCTCTATATATGACTTGCGCTTGCCTGGAGGACAGTGGTCCATGGGGTCGCAGAGGGTCGGAATCGACTGTGCGACTGACCAACAAAAAACCTTTAAGCAAGGGGCACACAACAGCACTTCTCTGGTTCCCCGTGTCACGGTTCAGGGGCTCAAAGTATAATTCAACCCCAAATGAAGTGTTGCAGTGTTTTCACTTCTGCATATAGTTCAACTTTTCATAGTCTACACCACATCAAAGGTGTCACTTTACCTGACAGGGCCTGTTTGTGCACAGTATCTCAAAGGTACTCAATTGCTGGGAAATTCAGAGGTGGAGGCTGCAGGAGATGATCAGTGCCACTCCCACCACCTTTCCTGCCCTGCTGCCACACCCTCAAACTGATGACATCATTATACTTGGAAGTTGTCCAGTTGTCGGAAAACCAACGACCAAACCACTCAACTGATCATAGCGATCCTAAGTGTTTTAGATAGAGGATAAAATAACCTATGTTTTGGCACTATTAGAATTTTGTTTGGGCTTTCCAAAAAGTTTTTATGATGACGTTTATCCAGAAGTCCTTGACCAGAATACCAAAAAAACTCAGATAAAAGGGACAAATCTGTCTGAAATCAACCAAAACCACTTTCTGTGGTTGATAGAGGTTGCTGCCGAGAATGTTGGTTTTACTTGGTTTCCAACAGATTTGTCCCTTTCATTTGAGCGCTTTTGTAAACATCATAAAAACTGTTTCTGACGTTTGACCAAAATTCTAATAGTGTCATAACAAAGGTTATGTTATCCTCTATCTAACATATTTTGGATCACCTCAATCTGTTGCGTGGTTTGGTCACTGACTCACTGACAATGGGATGCCCTCTGCAAAAATGTCATATTTCCAAGGCACCTTTAAGAGTTTAATGATGTCATCATTTTGCATTCCTGGACTTTTGGGTCCTAGCATTCCTGAAAGTCGCCGAGATGATCTTTCATATGGCATAATCCTTATTTTCATCAGTGCCGTAGTTTCGTTGTGTCAACTCATCAAAAGAACAGTTTTTGTTACATGCCAAACAGTCAGACCACCCTACTGAAATGTAAGACATTCAAATTCATGTCAAAACTTACTTAACAACTAAATCAGGGTTCGCAAATCCCCCCCCCCGCCAGAAGTCACAATTGGTCACTTACAATGGTGTTTCGCTTAAAGAGCAAACTCGCTTAAAGAGCAATCCTGTGGAACTCATTATGTTCTTTAAGCGAGGTACAACTGTACCTACATCCATTCTTCTATCTTGTTGAAACTGAGACATACACCACATTGTTTTTGCTCCAGGCTGACCTCAGCATTACAATAGCATTACTGCACTCTTTTGGTGATTATGTTTCACAATGATTATTAGTGTTTCAACATTATGGTGTTCCAGAACCCTTCAGTTACAGTGATTTGATGAAACAAAAGGTTATAATTACATACTCTTGTCCCCGTGAACATTGTAAACTGACAGCCAAAACAAAAGTTGTCGTAATACTGGCAACTTGCCAAAGTTCTCTGTTCTAACCCTTTAACACTGTCATCAATCCACTCTCTCATGAAGTGGACTAGATGCATGAAAGCTCACATTAAAAATATAGCAGTTAGTCTTTAAAGTGCTGCAGCGTTTTTGTTTTCCAATATGCCTGAAACATAGACTAACACAGCTATTATTCCCCAGAATAATTTTGTGTCTATGTTATTAAATATGCTTAAGGCTTAAGACAACTTAAAGCAATAGTGCTCTACACTGTTAAGAACTTTAATATTTTAAGAAATGCTTTTTACATCAGATAGGTGAAGGTAAAGGTCACCCTTGCTCAAAAGCCAGTTGTATCTCACTCTAGGGTTCAGTGCTCATCTCTGTTTATAACCAAAGAGCCAGCGCTCTGTGCATCTCCAGACATTTCCGTGAACATGTGGCAGGCATGCCTAGACACAAGAGCACGGAATGCCATATACCTTTCCATTTGTTGTTGTTCAGTCTTACAGTCGATTTTGACCTTTTGCAACCCTATGGACCACCGCACGAAATGCAGCCCTATCCTCCATCATCCTCAGCCTGCCCAGCTTTGTGCCCATTGTCTCAACAATGCCATCTAGCCATCTAATTCTCTGTCACCCCCTTCTTTTGTCCTCGACCTTTCCCAGTATCAAGGCTTCTAATTATCTACTTGCAATTTATTTTGAACTGTTAGGTTGGAAGGATCTGGGACAGAGATGTGAGCTTACTCCATCATGCAGTACCCGGGAATCGAACTCGTAACTTCCAGTCAGCAAGTTCATCAACTTAACCACTAGTACAGGTAGTTGAATTGGGGATTTTTAGTGAATCAGTTCCATCGATTCATATACTGTACATTTGGCAAATCTCCACTCGCAACTTGCTGAAAAAATATTTACAGGTAACGGATATCAACTACAGAAAGATGACACAAAAACATATTGGGAAAACCATTAACAAGAGACGCAGGCAATGCCATAACCCTAATTAATCATACCAACATTTTTCATATAAAGATGTTTAATACAAAGAAACTTGACAGCATCAGTCTTTGATAGTATTTTTTTATTTTTAAGACAAAAAAAGACAATTTTTTTATACATTTGCAAAACTAGCCACCGTTTCTAAGTTAGCATTCCAGAAAACCAATAATACCCTTTTTTTGGTACCAAAACAAATTACAATGCCAGATGTAGTAACATTAGAGTAAAATCATCAAACATTATTTTATAAGTAGTACGACTGGCTCACTAATGTATCCTTCATATTCTGGGAATGTAGTGAGACTGGGAGTAGATTGTGATCTTTTTAAATGGAAAAACCAGCAAACAGAAACAGAAAGAAAAACATTTTCCTGGCCCTTTAAAGACAATGCAAGTCTATGTTGAATGGTTTGTATAATTATAGTTGTTATTTAGCAACAACTAGGAGTTGTAGACTCAGCATTGTATTTACCCTGAGATAGAAGTTACATACAATTTATTTTAGTAAACAATTTAAGATGTAATGGCATATCTCTATGATTTTAAAACTGGAATAAAATGGTGTGTCCCTTCAGTAACTGCGTCATATGCACACTGGTTTAATGCACACTGGATGTCCTGCTTCCATCTTTAAATCATACTGCTCACCTCCACAGCCCCTTCACAAGCTTTTGAATGTAGTACTGTCATTAGATTAACATAATGCTTTTGAGTGAAATATTGTTTGAGAGGACTGCTACTTGATTCTACAAATCTCAACACGTGTTACTGCCTCCATTTTGTTCAATGAATCTAATGCATAACATTTATCCCTTAAATATATGATTAAGAAAATGTGTTTGAACTGGCATTCCAAGTATGTTGAACTTAATAGGAGTTTTTGCATACTGAGTTGTGAGCGCAACTGCAAATCTACCATCAGTGAATCATTTACAGCACCAAACACATTCTATGCTGGTGTCAACCAGTAGAATGTAAGATCTGAAGTTGAAATCAAGAAAATGAGTTTGTAAGTCAATTCCCCAATCTTTTCAAGGCACTAATGAGCATAATCTACAACATGGGAATATTCGTTTGAGTACCAACTAAAGAGCATGGGGGTGGTGAGTGGGTGTAGGGAGGCACTTTGGAGCAGTACTGATGTGTTTTCTGCCTTAAAGGAAACAGCCTGGACAATTACATCAGTCTAGCACACCCAACATGTTTGAAGAAGGCCACCTATATAGATTGCTTTACTGAATACTAACATACTTTGTTCAGGTGCACTGGTCCAGTGAAACAGTTAGAACAAAATACTTTCCCTGATAACAAAGGAAGGCAGCATTGGTTGGAAATCTATTATACCTGACAGAAGGAGAAGCAGCTCTATTCTTTCGCAAAGTTCAAAGAGAGAAAAGACATGTCCATAAGATAACACATAACATCTCTAGTTCTAAACTATAGCAATTACGATTACTTAAGCATCTGGGGCAGTGAAGCAGGTTTTAAAAAATCCTCTGACTTGCATTTTCTAGAAGTATCTTTTTGAGAAGTATCAAAATACCTGTCATCATCTAAGGCAGAAGTATTGATTGTGCATCATGATTTATTCTTCAAACAGTACAGTGATAAGATCTCCATGATCTAATAGTCCTTTTGTTGCCATAATTTGTTTTTATCAGTGCAAGAAAAAGCTAATATTTTGCTCTTCAATAATGCTTTTTAATGAGGCAAAGAGATGAAGGTCAGTCTCTGGCAGCCACTTTGCTCCGTTAAGTTAGCCTCCGATCCCATTTAAGAGTAGCAGCCACTCTCCAAGCAGCAACACAATGGGCAAGCTGGATCTCTTCTGGGAAGGTATCCTCTAAGTCTTCAAGTGCAGTGCTATTTTTCCTTTCCAGATATGAAATAAGGGTATATTTAAGGCTGGAAAATAAACAAAGAACAAATACCATCAGCTATAATTTTATACATGTTGGAAAATAGGGAGTGTTTTATCTCCAGAACAAAGTGATATTTAAGAGAAGAACAAAGTAGGTCAATATGCAAGGTGTTAAAAACAGTAAAAAACCCTACTTACGAATGCCCCTACTTATGAATAATTCAACTTACGAATTGGTTCTGCACTGAAATCCATGCCTCGAGTTATGAACATGCCCGCCTCTGTGTTGCCTCCAGTGAAGCAAAAGACACCATTTCCCCTATGGGTTTATATTTTATATACATGTAGCCTTTCAGAGCTCAGTAGGTGGCAGTAGAGTGCTTAGAGAGGAGTTCTTTGTCTGGAGTTTCGGCGCCAAAATGGCTGCTGGTTGCAGTTTCTAGCTGTATTTTTCTGAGTTTTCTGTCCCATTTTCAAAGCTTCTTTAAGGTAAGGAACAGCGTTTTTGCTTATACAGTAATACCTCGGAGAACGCTGAGACTTGGTTCCACAAGTCTTGGTGTTATCCGATTTTTAGTGTTATCCGATGCATGTTAAAATCCTATGGGATGGATCGGATAACGTTAAAGCTCTATAGAGATACATTGTAACCGCACAGGCTTTAGCGGTTGTTATCCGATACATCCCATAGGACCTTAACGTTATTCGATCCAATTATCCTCCCCAGATTACTTAACGTTATACGATTTTAGCGTTATCCGAGGTATTACTGTATATGCTTTTCTTTCAATGCTGCTGTTGTTTTTGGGTGGTTTAATTGATTGTTGGAGGGTGGGGCTTTTCTGAATGGAGATGCCTCGAGTTACGAACAAATTCAATTTACGAACAATGCCCTGGAACTGAGTTTATTCATAACTCAAGGTTTTACTGTACTCTAATACAACCCCAGCATGCAATTAATACTAACATACTAACCAGACTTAAAGGAAATTGTTAGCATTGTTTGTCTCTAAGTCACCAATTATAAAAGTTCTTGTCTTCCCTGTGGATGATAATAGAAGCCATCTTTACTACCTTCTTTCTAAACTAACTCACTTGTATTACCTGCCTTCATTATTCACCTGATGCAACTTTACCAAGACTTTTGAGCACATGTGAGTAAATGGTATTTTTTCTTTCTCTTAAGCATTTAGTCCAAGTGTGTTTATTAGCTGGGCTAAAAAGGGGAAGAACTGGGGAGACTTGCACTCAAACACACAAAGGCCTAAAACTTGCCCTGCTTTCCTGTGTAGCTGCTACAAATAACTTAACCCAAGGGACCTAGATTGGGCTTTAGGGGTTCTTACCTCCACTCGGGGTTGAAATTATCCCCAGGCTGGACATACTTCAGCTTCAGAATGATCATTTCGTGTAATTCTTGGAGGAAGGATTCCAATCCAGCTTGGATGAGGAAAGCATTGAGGAGCATGGTGTGTTCTGCAGTGAGTTCATCTTTGTAAGCTGCACTGACATCTACAAAGGGATCCTGGCAAGTACATAAGGAAGACCAGACATACAGCAGCAGTTAAGAGGGAAGAACAAAACACAGTTGTCAGAAGCCTCATGACACCCCACCCTTTTACCACTTCCTACCCTCTTCAGAAGCAGCAGCTGTTCAGATTTATGGCTACAAAGGAGTTGCCACAGCGCAGAGGTGTGCTTCAGGTGACATCGGCTCAAAATCTGAAAGAAAATAAATGTGGCTTTTTAAAGAATAGATTATTGCTGTAATCTAAGTTCTGAACTGTAGCTATAAAGACCATTTTTGTTGTTCAGTCGCACAGTCGATTCCGACCCTTTGCGACCCCATGGACCACTGTCCGCCAGGCACCTCTGTCCTCCTCCATCCTCCTCAACTCGCTCAGCTATTTCAAAAGCTTGAGGACTGGAACTGTATTTGTCTTGGGAGGAGGGAATGAGGGAACACTTTCAGGGGCCAATCCAGCAGGTCAGGCAATGCAAGGAAGCAACTTCCCTGCCCCAAAGCTTGGCCACATTATTTATCCATCTCCCTCCTTAGCACACCTTTCATTTTAATGTGCAGAGAGTCACAGGGGGCAGCTCTGTGCCTCCTGGACACAGAGAAGGATGTGGAGCTCTTCCTCCAAGTCATGCTGGGAATACCCTCTGGATGTCTTCATGCTAACGCTGGGAGAGGACCCATCTCCAGAATGCAGGTTCTCCTCCCTTGCTTGGACAAAGTATGAGCATTTCACATAGATGTGTTTTTGAGATCATGACCAACATCCTGCTTGGCATATACATGTGTAGAGAGACTAACTGCAGAAGCTGCTGTGGTGATCTGATGAGGTGTCAGCTGCACTTAACTGGGCATGTTATTTAACACTTTTTTTTGCGGTAGGAGTTCCACATATAGAAATACTGAACAGAATTCTAGCCACTGAAACAGACTAAATGAAAACTAACAGCAAATAGAATGTTGTATTTAATGTTTTTAAAATATCTTTCTTTTTATTTAAATATTATGTGTTAACACAGTATCTGACACTATTTACCTATATTTATATGGAGGACAAGTGCAAAAGGAAACATTCAAAGCCTGGCAGCCTCTCTAACTATACTGATCTGAGACCTTCTACAAACATAGCCTACTGTGTTTGCACAATAGCCAACCATGCTATAGGGGAGCTACAACTCAAGCACATGGATTGTACATGGCTCTCCGTTCAGAATGGTCTTCCAGCAACATTTCAAGGGTCCTGAATTTCATTTCCTGGCTTGCACAATGCCTCTTTAACAGTACGATGTCTTGGTGTTCCTGCAATTATTTATGTTGTCTAGGCAGTGTGTTTTGGGATTGGACTAGTTCTCAAAACACAAATCTGCAGGCATCTAGATTCCACCTCCCTAGAGAAAGTATTTGGGTTTGTTTACCTTCCAACGCCTAATTTTCTGGCTACTCAGCTTTTACTTTATGGTTTTCATTAAAAATAACTGCTGTGGAGCTTCCTGGAATGACTGTTTTTCAGAAAGTGTCCTCTACAGAGCCAAAAGGTCAGCAAGACTACATCGTCTGGATTCTCTGTGCTCAGAAGGCCTACCCTTGGCTGGCTGGTAGTACAACAGCTAGGGTGACTGACCAAGCACAGAGGACACTGGGAACTATAATCTCACTGCCCATTAGGCTATATAGAGGATATCTCCTAAAGAACTACAACTCCCAGGAAGAACTGGAACTGGAAGGAAGAAAGTGAGAGGACGTAATTTCAGCATCAAAGTTAAAACATCCTCCCTGAGAAAGGGTGTGTGTGCATCAAAATCTAGACATCTGCAGATGTGTGTCTTGGAATTAAGTTACAAGAATTCTGCTTGGGGAAGTTTTGAAGAATTATGATGGATGGAGTCCAAAAACACAAAATAGCACATCCCTTAATGTGACTTTAGGTAAGCTGAAGAAGTAGGCAGCAGCCTTGTTGGGGGAAAAACACAAGTAGAATACCTCAAATGAGTGGACAACAGTATATAATAACACCAGAGTTGAACAGCAATTTAGAAACTTGGCAGCACTCCAAGGTCAAGAGGAAAGACTATTTTCGCAATACTCACCCGAGGAGTGGCAAGAAATTTGCTATAGCAAAAAAAAAATGAAGAAGTAGTCCCTTGGGTTGAGATAAGCTTTAGTCTGATTCTTTCATAAAACCCTCATCCTTTGTACTCACCTTGAGTATATGAGCATTTGTCTGGCTGCCCATTTTTAGGATATCTTCAACATAATCAGTCAAAGTCATCTCAGGATCCCCTCCAGACATTGCTAAGAAACCTAACGTTATTTCAGTGATGTACAGAGCTTCACAGATGTCACTGTAGGACTGCAATTCCCCACTGATCATATTCATCATGGAATTTGGAAGGTTGCTCTGTGATTCAAGAAGAAGAAAAATACATTCATCACCATGGGCTTTGCTTGAAAGAAGCAGCACTTACGCCAAACCTTTAGGATATGAGAACAGCTAAAGAAAAATAAAACAATCAGCATAACTTATTCACATGATGCAAAGTCCCTCTTCACAGCCTTTGTGTGTGTGTGCAATGAGGTAAAGCATGTGTCAGCTCTTGACAGCTTTGGACAAAAACATTCACTTAGTGGAGTGCAAACATCTGCAAATAAAAATCCATGGAGTGCCATAGGGCTGTTACAAAGTAAACACAGAATGTGGCTAATCAGAGTGCAAAGAGCTGGGGTAAACCTAATTTTAACAAGATTTGAATGAGAGGAATTTAGCTATTCCTTTCTGTCCCCATCAAAGAGGCTCACCTGATCCAGCTTGTTCTTGATATCATTGAAGATATGCTCATAGTTTCGATCGTGCCGGTATACCAGAGTGGGGATGCCCTGTTAAGGAAGAGAAAGAGCAATTATGCCCAGTGAGTGGACATCCCCAGGCCTACTGGGTCTCACAAGCACCAGCTGGGTCTCACAAGCACCACAAAAGCCAATCAGAAGCAGCAGGTTCCGATGATCACAGAAACAACTGAGTCGGAAGGGGCCTATGGGGCCATTGAGTCCAACCCCCTGCTTAATGCAAACATCCAAATCAAAGCAGGTCTTACTGATGGTTGCCCAATTTTCTCTTGAATGCCTCCAGCTCTGGAGCGTTCATCAACTTCTGCAGTAATTGATTCCATTGTTGTACTGCTCTAACAATTAAAATACTTTTCTTGATATTCAGCCTATATCTAGCTTCCTGTAGTTCCCTGCACTCTGGGATGACTGAGAACAGATCATAACCCCTCCTTCTCAGTCTCCTTTTATACACACCGTCAGTGTGATCAAGGGTTTTCCCTGTAGGAATCGGTTGATGATCTGCTGCTGGATTTTGTCCACATCCAATTCTTGAAGGGCCTCCCTTCCTTTCTCCACACTGTACTGGCAGTTTGAGAGAATCAGTGGGATCAGGTCCCTCTCCACTTCGTATGTGATCACATGGAGATCGGCCACTTCTGTAGGGCTGACAGAGTACCTGTTTAGAATGGGAAGGCGAGAGAATGAAAATGACAAATCCTACTTCACTGCCATTTGGCAGCTGCAGAAAGAAGTGTGGGTGGTTGGGTAGGGTCCAGCAGATGCTAGAGACAGACATACCTGTTGGCATCGGTTGTGTATTTTAATGTGGCGTACACAAAGTCATTGTGTAGGCTGATGAGGTAACTGGCCAAGGCTGTGGAGCACAGGCCAAGCCCTCGCCGGCGAGGTAGAAGGACCTCAAACTCAGTCTCTAGAGTGAGGTCATCATCACAATAGCCTTTGGGCAGTTTGATTTCTCCTGCAAAGGGGCAAAAAAAAAAAAAAAAAAACATTGTGAGCAGCAGATCCTGCCTGACTAGTAGTTTATGACATAATTTCCACTTGTTGCCTAACTAGCAGACTATTTTCAGAATGTCAAAAAAGGAAGAAAAATGCTGTATGTTGCATATGAAAGAATGCATCATATTATACTATGTCACCTAATCCTCTACATCAAAAGGATTGTGTTCCATAAAGAAGGAACACTGATCAAAATAACCTTTCTAGTTCATGGGAAATAAGCCTAGACTAGAGAATGTTTCTTCCAGCATTACAAAACGACATCTATGTGTGGGGAGTGGGGGGGTGGAGGAGCGGAAATCTAGACTAACAAAACTAATTGAAAAAAGTGAACCTTCTGACAGTTGGTACCAGAAAACCTCACAATCTTGCCATTCCAGTTAAGAAACTGTGAAGTGGCTACTCACCACTACCAGAATGGGCTTTCTCAGCAACCTTGTGACTGAAAGGGAGTCATTTAGAGCTAAGTAATCTATTGTTGCTAATGACTGTGTGAAGCTGTATTGTTGTGCTTGCTTGTCTGTTACCTTGCTTGACCACACCCATCTCCCTTTCACCCCCTGAATTGGGTGCATAAAAACCATGCCTGTAAAATTCACTCTGTGTGAAGAAGTGGACTTGATCCACAAAAGCTAACAATAAAAATAAAGCAGTTAGTCTTTAAAGTGCTACAGTGTTTTTTATTTTATTTTTATTTTGTTTTGTTTTCTGATATACTCACCACTAGTTTCCAATGATGATCTCAGTTTGTTCCACACATCCAGAAATATGTTCACTCTTTTCACCATGAGATGCTTCAGGCCTCCTGTAAAAATTAAACAGTTTTGTTACACACTGACCAGAATCCTGTTGAGATTTACTCTGGAGTAAGTAAAATGGTATAAACCAGGGCTTACACAATCTGTAATTAATTAGAGAGATGTGGTCACATCTATGATGGCATGCAGTAACTTATGTAATATCTCTTAGTCCAAAATAAAATCCCAGTAGGATTCCAGCCATATTGCAAAGTTCAATTACTCTTCCTAAACAAACAGCAAATTTAGCAAGTTCTGGTTTGAAGAGCCGTAGAAGAGCTGCAAGAGTGAACTAGTACTTGGAAGCAACTAGTACCAAACAAAAGCTATGCTACTGTAGTTATTTGTTCCTTATCCCAACATCTTAACCAGTTACTACATTTTGATTGTAATATGATAAGGAATAAAGTTGCACATATTTCCATGCATCTGTAAATTTTAACTACCATTTAATTTTAACGTTTTCATCCATGGTTTTGTAAATTTTATATTTGTGGTGCTTTTATTTGTGTAAGCCTCCCGGAGTTACCTAGGCGAGAGGGTGGCTATACAAATGTGATTAAATAAAATAAATAAATAAATAAACAGCTCTAGGATGTGAGGTCCTGCCAAATAGTTTATGTGTGGCCTCATGCGACTTGTGTGGCTACACAATGAAAAATGAAAACAATGAAAAACATCTAAACACTTTGAAAAAAGTAAGTCAAATGTTTTGGTTACTTTTGAGAAACAAGAAGTTTCATTTAAAACTAATACATCTATATTAACTGGCTAATTTTGGCAGCTGGTTTGCTGTTTCAGACAAAAAAACCCTGTATAGATAACCATCCTGCTTTTCTTATTACCCAGTCACAAACTTCTGGAAAGTAGGGCAGAAAAGCTTTCAGCCCCCCAATGAACTATCAGATTCAGCACTTCTGGTAAATTCAAGCACTACCCAAATTACAACACAATTTGCAAACATAAAAACATAAATACTTAGTAAAACTGCACATTTCCTAATAAAAACACACATTTGAGTGCCTGCAAGGAGGTCTTAGTGGCAAATCTTAGTTTTAGAGAGGGTCAAATTCAAGCCTGTGAATCAGCCCTAGAAGGGAGGGAGGGAGGGAGGGAAAGATGGAAGAAGGAAGAAAGGAAGGTTCTCAGTTCCCAGATTGCCCCAGAGGGGTTGCATGTGGCCATGAGCTACCTTTTACCCTCTCCTGATCTTGTATGTAAATGGTACTAATGAAGATGCCATGTGAATCTCTCTTGTCTGTAGCCAGTCATTTCATCACTGTATATAGCAATTTTTGTAAATTATCAGAGAGCAAACCAAACATGCTTGATACGTATAAATGAATGCCATGAAATCTCGCTCTTATGTCTGATGAAGTAGACTTGATCCATGAAAGTCAACATTAAAATACAGTCAAACCTCGCATAAAGAGTACCTTGCTTAAATACTAACTGGCTTAAAGAGCAGAATTTTCTCTGAATGTTCACTTCGCTTAACAAATAAATCCAACCAAAAACTCTTTTAAAAAATAAATCGGTGTTCTCACTCCCCAACACCACCACAAGTCCCAATTGGTCACTTACAATGGTGTTTCGTTTAAAGAGCAAACTCGCTTAAAGAGCAATCCTGTGGGACGCACTGTGCTCTTTAAGCGAGGTACAACTGTATACTGAAAAATTTATATGGGAAAATTTACTTAGTGAAATTTTTTTCATTATACTGCACACGTTTTTCCACAAAAAAATAGGTTATAAAAGTTTTTCCATAGGAATCTTCGTTATACCCCGGGGGGGGGGGGATTGTATAACAAAAAAAATCGCATAGCAAATATCCTCGTAGAATGGATTATTTTCATTATACAAGTTTCCACTGTATTATTCTATTTCAAAGTAATCCATTTGATCTTATTTGGTACTTAGAATACCTATTAAAGCATCTATTTTCCTGAGGTTGCCACACATTCTGATCAAAGGGCAGAGAAGTTTGTTTTATAACATAGCAGAGTCTCACCTTGGGGAAAGCTGTTAACAAAATCTTTGATTGTGTTGTGTTCCACTTCTGATATATTCTGGAACTTCTTTACCAAGTCTTTCTGCAGAGCCAAAATATCTGGCAAAAACTTCACTAGTCTTAGTTCAGCTTCCTAGAAATGAAGTAGGACAAATCAGAAAGGAAGACCCGAGATATTGCACTTGAGTGAAAGCAATGAAAACTTCTGTGGCTTAAGCTTTTGTGGGCAAACAAGAAACAATTCATACATGGACAAACTTCATCTTCTGGAAGCTCATTGGGGTGTCACATAGATCATGTTTTCCTGAATAAACAATTTTTTCAAAATTTGGGCATCTTGGACAGAGTTTCTAATAAAGGGGCTTATAAAGGCAAATGAGAGGATCCTGTTCTGCTGACACTGCCCTCCTGGGGAATCTCTTGGGTTTGGCGGTTGTTCTTTTGTTGTTGTTCAGTCACACAGTCAATTCTGACCCTTTGCGGCTCCATGGACCATGGCCCTCCAGGCACCCGTCCTCCACCATCCTCCTCAACCTGCCCAGCTCTGTGCCCACTGCATCTACAATACCATATAGCCATCTCATTTTTAGCCTCCCCCTTCTTTTGCCCTCCACCTTTCCCAGCATCAAGGATTTCTCAAGTGAATCCACTCTTCTCATTTGATGTCCAAAGTACTTTAGCTTCATCTTTACTATTTGACCTTCTAAAGAGCAGTCAGGGTTGATTTCTTCTAAGATTGACCTATTTGTTCTCCTCGCTGTCCAGGAGACTCTTAAGACACTCCTCTAAGACCACATCTCAAAGGCATCTATTCTTCTGTCCTCAGCTTTCCTAATGGTCCATGTCTTGACATTGAGGCCAAGAGAGGTAGTAGGTGAATCTTCATGTGGACATTCTAAAGGCTGAAGCTGGGGCAGAGTCAAACCAGCTAACAGTGTCCACATTGAAGCTACTGGTTTCCTTTGCCTTCTGCAGCTGACTGAGCTAGCGGAGAAGAGCTGTCTCCACTTTAAAACCTCCCTTGCTATCACCTCAGCAGCAGCACAATAGAATGGCTCCTGGTCCTCTGCTGTGTCTCCCCCCATCTCTCCTCTTCTGTTGTGTCCAACAATGTTTCCTCTACCTCACTTTGCCCCTTTTATCCCAGCCCAGTCAGAACCACCACCACCACCACCCCAACTGCTCTTTATCAGGCAGCTGTCCCTTCTCCAACTGTGGCAGAACATCTCTCCTGGCTTGGGAAGACTTGTTCTTCTCTGGTCTCCTTGCATAGCAGGACTTGACAGCTTACTGCCAATGCACTCAGCCACTCCTCACACTAGTATATCTCAGGAGAAGGTCACAGATGAAGATCTAGGCATGCTTACCTTTTGCAGAAACTTCCACAAGACAGGTACTGTATCTTTGCTGCCCTTTTGCTGGACAACATGGCCCAGGTATTCAACTGAAATCCTTTTCCTGCAACTCCACATTTTGGTACAATGTACTAGGCTGTTTTGAGGCAGCCTGGAGAGAAATAATGCAGGGTCCCCATATACAATTTTCACAATTGGGTTGGAAGAGATTCGTTCATCCTCACTGATTTGTTGATTCAATTCCAGGAGAATTTTATCCAAATGCTGCTCAGGAAAAAACAAAAAAAGGGTGTATATGTAAGTCACAGTAAGAATGCCCCCAATCTTTAATACAAACAAACACACCCTTTAAGGCAGGGATTCTCAACCTGCGGCCCGTAGGCCAGATGCAGCCCACAACATCATTTCATGTGCCCCCCCGCCTCCATCACACCCGGAAGTGCCATGTGGTAGAGGAAAGGCAAAATGGCTGTCTGGCCCCCAAAGCTGTCAGAGGGAGCATGATCTGGCCCCTGGCTGTATAAGGATTTCTCTGGGAACTACACGGTTTTATCTCTGCCAATGGGTAGTGACACAGAGACATTTAAATATCCTGGAGAATTCAGAACATTCTTAGCTTTCAAATCCTGGAAAAGCCTATTTCCTAAGAGATATAATTTAAAAAAAGTTAGAATATATGCAGATACAGTAATACTGTACCTTGGATACCATTTACCTCAGATAATGCTAAAATCACATCACGTTAAGAAATCTGGGGGGGAGAATTGCATCGAATAACGTTAAGATCCTATGGGATGCATAACAACCGCTAAAGCCTGTGTGGTTACAATGTATCTCTATGGAGCTTTAACGTTATCCAATGCATCCCATAGGATTTTAAAAATCGGATAACACCAAGACTTGTGGAAACAATTTTTAGTGTTATCCGAGGTTTTACTGTATTTGAGTGGGGCATCAAGGGGAATTATTTCTGAAGAAGAAACAAGATTTCATTGTGTAGGGAACCCACCTGGAATGTCATTGTGCACAGAAGACGACTTCCAAGATTCTACTCTACTATCAAATAGATATGACTAAAAAGGAAGTAAACGGGAACTGTCCCAGTGTTTCCCATTAAATTATTTCCAATAATCTGGACCAATGGTTTAGGCAGCTTTGGTGGTCACGAGGATTGCAAAAGCAGGTTTAGCCTCAAGAGTCTTATTCCAAGCTACCAGCTTAACTATGTTTCATAGGTTGGAAAATGGAGGGGAAAATACCCAAAACAGGAGTTACTATTTCTTTGAAAGGAAAGGAGATACGGGGGAAAAATTAGAAGCTTAAATATGAAGAAAAGTTGGTCAGAAGCACTATCCCAATGGTGGTAGTTGGGGACACAAAAGTTGTTATTTATGTTATAATTTTATGTGAGGAGTGTTACTTTGTCCTATTGTTTCGTTTTGTTTTTCTATGTATAAAAATAAAAAATGATCATAGGTATCATTTAGTAACATAAAAATGCAGTGGATGTACTTTGGTGCCATATCACAGTAGAGTGGGAGATAAGGTCAATATACTATCCATGGTCCCAACCTTTAATGACTGTGATGCCAGCAGAAATATAATGGATTTTGTGTTCACCGCTGATTTTATCATGGAGAATTAACTTTCTTATGACCTGCTAATTTCTAAGCCTTCATCCTTGTAAGTACTAAGAACTTTAATGGGAAGACTTCAAATAAGGCTCAGAAATAACATTCTGTTCCCACAGTGGTCATCATATGGTATTCATCAGAGAAAAAGTATACTAGAAGATATACTCAGTGAGAGCCTTGTCCTCAATGAATTTGTCTCAGATGCCAAGGATAACACTGAGAAAGCATTCGACAGGAGCAAATAGAGAAGTACTAATATTAATACTGTGCCATCAAGTCAATTCTGACTTATAGTAATGTTTTCCAGGGTTTTCTATGTATAAGTGTACTCAGAAGTACACTAGTACCCTGAATAACGCGAGTATCGTATAGCATGAAAACCGCGCAACGTGACAAGATTTTCGGAAAAATCTTGCATCGAATAACGCGATTTTCACGTTATTCGGAACAAGCGTATGCGTGGGGTGTGTGTGGATTGGGTAGAACATCTACCCAATCCAAACCCCCCCCCCCCAGCGCCTGACCCCATGATGTTTGGAAAGGGTACAGGGATCCTTACCCTTTCGAAACTTCGGGAGAGGAGAACATCGTCTCCCCGGCTTGGGAAAGAGGCAGCTTAGACGAAATTCCCTCCCCCTGCGCGGGGGTGAGGATTTCGACCAAGCCACCTCTTTCCCGGGCACGCTATAGCAACGCGGATTGCACGTCAAGGCAATTGCCTTGACGTTGGATCCCCGTTTCTCTCGCCTAAACATGGGTCGGCTTTTTGAAAAGCCCCCGTGTTGGCATCTCCCACGGGTGCGGGCGCGGCTGTCAGATGGGGGCTGCAGAGGCTATGGGGAAGAGCTCCGTAGCCTCTGCAGCCCCCGTCTCACACGTGCACGCGCCCATGCGAGAAGCCGACATGGGGGATGTCGAACTCCACCCCCCTCCACTGCAAGGCAGCAAAAAGTCTCCCAAAGCGCCTAAACAGGCATCGCGCACGTCAAGGCAAGGTATCAAAGCGGGGGTGCCACCCCCCACTTTGATTCCTTACCTTAACGTGGGATCCCCGTTTCACTCACCTAAACATGGGTCGGCTTTTTAAAAAGCCCCCGTGTTGGCATCTCCCACGGGCGCGGGCACGCCTGTCAGATGGGGGCTGCAGAGGCTATGGGGAAGAGCTCCGTAGCCTCTGCAGCCCCCGTCTCACACGTGCACGCGCCCATGCGAGAAGCCGACATGGGGGATGTCGAACTCCACCCCCCTCCACTGCAAGGCAGCAAAAAGTCTCCCAAAGCGCCTAAACAGGCATCGCGCACGTCAAGGCAAGGTATCAAAGCGGGGGTGCCACCCCCCACTTTGATTCCTTACCTTAACGTGGGATCCCCGTTTCACTCACCTAAACATGGGTCGGCTTTTTAAAAAGCCCCCGTGTTGGCATCTCCCACGGGCGCGGGCACGCCTGTCAGATGGGGGCTGCAGAGGCTATGGGGAAGAGCTCCGTAGCCTCTGCAGCCCCCGTCTCACACGTGCATGCGTCCGTGCAAGAAGCCAACATGGGGGATTTCGAACTCCGCCCCCCTCCCCCACTGCAGGGCAGCAAAAAGTCTCCCAAAGCGCTTAAACGGGCATCGCACGCATCAAGGTATCAAAGCGGGGGTGCCATCCCCCACTTTGATTCCTTACCTTAACGTGGGATCCCCGTTTCGCGCGGCAAGGCGAGGGTTTTCCGAATTCTCCCCTCCCCCGGGGGAGGGGGGGAATCGGAAATGCCGACAGGCGCCTTGCCATGGGAGTTTGGGCACCCCAAGTCCCATGCCACAGCGCCTGGGCGAGGCGAGGGTTTTCCGAATTCTCCCCTCCCCCGGGGGAGGGGGGAATCGGAAATGCCGACAGGCGCCTTGCCATGGGAGTTTGGGCACCCCAAGTCCCATGGCACACCGCCTGGGCGAGGCGAGGGTTTTCCGAATTCTCCCCTCCCCCGGGGGAGGGGGAAATCGGAAATGCCGAGAGGCGCCTTGCCATGGGAGTTTGGGCACCCCAAGTCCCATGGCACACCGCCTAGGCGAGGCGAGGGTTTTCCGAATTCTCCCCTCCCCCGGGGGAGGGGGGGAAATTGGAAATGCCAAGAGGCGCCTTGCCATGGGAGTTTGGGCACCCCAAGTCCCATGGCACAGCGCCTGGGCGAGGCGAGGCTGTTCCGAATTCCCCCCTCCCCCGGTGGAGGGGGGAAATCGGAAATGCTGACCCTTGCCCAGGTGCGCGAAATGGAGATCGCACGTCAAGGTAAGGGATCAAAGTGGGGTGGCACCCCCCGCTTTGATCCCTTGCCTTGACGCTATACCCGTTTGGTAGAAGAGGCTCCCGCTGGCGCGCCTTTTCGTGCGCGTGCGAACGCCTCTTCTCAGGGGTTTTTTAGCATTGTTTGATCAATGTATCGAACAACGCGAAAAACCAAACAACGTCATGACTTGTGGAACCATGTCATAACGTTATTCGGGGTATTACTGTACTGTACTTTATTATCTATTTTCCTCACATTAAGCCTGCATGCTCTTTAATGTCTTCATTTCTTTCTTTGATGAGTATGACATTCAGATTTTTAAACTGTAACTTGCCATGTAACTAACATGCCAAACTATTCCTTCTCACAGCACTGGGCAAATATTATTGTCACCTTTGAAACATAGGTTCCAAAACACATGACACTTAACACTCGCAGAACACTTTATATCAACACTTAGCAGAAATCAGCACACAAACAACTACAAAGTCAAGTATTCCATTTAACTGCAAAACACTATACCACTTTATACTTCTTACTTGGTTTAGGAATGGAGCAGAGAAACTCAATGGGCTACTTAGCATTCTATTCAGAAAACACAGTTTTTTGTTTACCTTTAGCTGAGGAAGAATAATGGTCTCAGTAACAATTTTTTCCCATTGATTTCTGTATTTTTGTGTGGAAAGTTTACCATCAAAGCCCACTGGCCCTGCAAAAGAATTATTATTGCATGTAGCACCCTGTACAAGTTTCTATTTGACCTTTGAACCAGGGCCGTGACCAGGATGGCTTTGCCCAGCCCGAGTTAGTAGTCTGCCCACCCTCAAATTCCCAGCAGCTTATATATATGACACACATATATGACATTGTTCCCACTTATGAAAAAATATTCGCCCTCCCATGTCTAGATTCCTGGCTACCGGACCTGTTCCGAACCAGAATAAGATCATCCATCACTATTTTTATCAATGTTATCAATATTGGAGCAACTATATCAAATGTAGTTGCTTAAGTTAAGGACTGAGATAGAGCTCTGTATAAGCTAAATATCACATAAATCACTGACCCAGGAAGACACCAACTTCAGCAATTATTTTTGAAACACTGATATGCTTAAGAGCCTTTTGGATCCATTCACATTTGTTCAAGCAGTGACCACTTGAACTGATATGGAAGAGTTTGTATCCGTTGTATTTTGAGATGCTCCAACCAAGTTCAGTAGCAGGGAGAGAGGATGCCATCTGAATCCACTCCTTGCCATATATGGGTCTGCTTTCATCTTTCCTTTTTTAAGCATTGTTTCCCCACCACCACCACCAAAAAACAAAACAAAACATATTGCTAACCAATGAAGGATAAATGGGGGAAGGTTTCAAACAGTTTCCCCCTAGCTATGCCTGCCGATAATCTGAACAGCCAGAACAGAGCAGAACTACATTTAGAAATTGCAAACAAGTGTGAAGTGTAAATATTCTCCTGCCTCTCTCTGCTGATCTTTTTAAATTTGTATCTGATATAACGTTAAGTAATCTGGAGAGGAGAATTGGATCGAATAACGTTAAGGTCCTATGGGATGGATCGGATAACAACCGCTAAAGCCTGTGCGGTTACAATGCATCTCTATGGAGCTTTAACGTTATCCGATCCATCCCATAGGATTTTAACATGGATCGGATAACACTAAAAATCGGATAACACCAAGACTTGTGGAACCAAGTATTGTTTGTAAGCCGCCCTAAGTCGCTACGACAAGTGGGCAGCAATATAAATTTAAACTAATAAATAAATAATAATACAAGTTGAAATATAATAATAAAAATTATTATTATTACTGACCATTAGTGGCACCACAGTTTTAGGCATATAATGCCCTTGCTGTGAGATATATGAAAACACAAGCAAAAACATTTAACAAGCTCATCTCCTTACATTGGCCTGCAGGGTCCTTGAGAAGACTACACAGAATGAGATGGATGACATTCATGGTTTCATCAGCACTCTTCCCAAGAGTATTCACCAGTTGATCCAAATCCTTCTGAAGGTGCTGCAAGAGAAAGCTTACTGGATCCTGAACCTGCGGCTTTATGATCTGTAGAAGGGACTTTTGAACAACAGAATGCAAGATTCAGAATGGGCAATATTCAGTTCTAGTAAAATACAGTAAAACCCCTAATTACGTAAAGTCTGTTCCATAGACTTTCATGTCAATCGGGTTTTTACTTAACTTGAAGCAAACCCATAGGAAATATTTTTTACTTAACTCAAAGCAAACTCATAGGAAAATGATATTTATGTAAATCGAAGCCACCACATAGGAAAAATGAATTTTTAAGTAACTTGAAGCAACCCCATATGAAAAATGAATTCTTTACACAACTCGAAGCAAACCCAAAGGAAATTGTGTTATGTAAATTGGGACATTTATGTAAATCAGGACATGGTTTTTGTGCAAAAATCATTATGTAAGTTGAATTTTGTGTAACTCGAGGCATATGTAAGTCGGGGTTTTACTGTAGTGACAAAAGGTTCGGTCCGTCATAAAAAATTTTTTTGGAAAAATCTGTTAAGTAGCCCTCATTTATCTTAAGATAAAGATAAACATATAATTCACTGAAACTTTTTTTTGCTGTGCAGTCGGGAAGAGATTGTATTACATGCAATGTAGTGGTTTTTGGTTTTTTTTAAATGTTGTAAACTGCTCAGAGTGGGAATTCCCTCCCAGATAGGTAGTATAAAAATATATGCATGTATGCATAAATTAATAAGCAAACATTGCCTATTCATCCATCAAGAGCGCAGAATAACTCTGATTTGGAGTGTTCACTGCAATGGCCGTTACCATTTAAAAGCTTTTCAGCTTGTAGAAAATATTAGTAAATTCACACAGCGTTGTTTGTCATTCTACTTTCCCATCAGTTTTGGTGTACAAATTATCTTTAATATACAGTCAAACCTCGCATAACGAGTGTTTCTCTTAGCGAAAAATTCACATAACGAGCAAGTTTTTTGCTAAGCAGTCTGACTCGCATAACGAAATTTTTCATTATGCGAGTTAGACTTTCCCTATGGAAAAACTCACATAACGAACGTTTCTATGGGAAAAACTCGCATAGCAAATTTTTTCGCTATGCGAGTTTTCCCCCTTGAAATGCTCATTATGCGAGTTTTTCCATAGGAATTTTGTTTGTTTTGCATAGCGAGCAACCTCGCATACCAAGCAACCTTGGATAACGAATTAAATTCGTTATGCGAGCTATTACTGTAATTGTATTATTGAAATATATGATAAATATTTTAGCATTAAAAAAATATTTAAGTTATCATTCTGCATACACACAGTTAGAGAAAAGTTCCAAAGGAGCTATATTATCACCCGCTTGTTGTTATGTAACTCAGGCAAAGGTTCCTCTAGATCAGTGGTGGCGAACCTATGGCATGTGTGCCAGAGGTGGCACTCGGAGCCCTCTCTGTGAAGTTGTACAATTTTGTAAAAAGGAAATACCTTGGGATCTTTTGTTGCTCCCAGAAGCAAAGCCAAATGAGTGAGCAAGCGAATCAAAATTAGGACAGCTGGAGACATATTTCTCTCAGATCCTATGATGACTTCTCTTTTCCCAGGATCTCCAAGCACATGTCCAGTTTGTGTCCTGTCCTTTATATCGTTTTTGCTGCACAGAAAACACATCATGAGCATGTACATTTCCTAAAATAAACAGGTTTTCTACACTTAAAATACTTCCTTCTCATACACTGCCACCCATTAACTTCACTCTTGTACAAGAAAATTCACTTCGTCTCCAGAGTCTAGGCCAGACATTTATTCTGCAGTTCCCTTCACCTGACCTAGTGTGAGAAAGATTAGCCAGCAACACAAGGTTACTGTTACAAGGACACGCCCGATTTTAGTTCAAAAATACCACAACCTTCAAGGAGGCTCTTTATGTGTACCCCAGAAAATTCACTAAAAATAATAAAGAGAAAAGAAAAATGGATATACAGTATAGTCAAACCTCGCATAAAGAGCGCCTCGCTTAAAGAGTAACTCGCTTAAAGAGCAGAATTTTCACTGAATGTTTACTTCTCTTAACTAATAAAACCAACCAAAAGCTCGCTTAACAAATACATCTGGGTTCACAATCCCCCCCCCCCCACCAGAAGTCACAATTGGTCACTTAAAATGGTGTTTCGCTTAAAGAGCAAACTCATGGAACACATTATGCTCTTTAAGCAAGGTACCACTGTATCATCTTTTCTATTGCAATGATTCATAGTGTTTGATCCTCCATATATTTTGGACTTCAACTCCCAGAGGCTCCCACCAGCACGATAAATTCCTACACATCTGGAATTAAGAACAGCTGGGGTAGTTACTAAAATTAAAATATTGTTAGGTGTCTTCACACCAGAATGAAATAAACATATGGCAGTAATACTACAATATGATTATCAGATCACAACAGACTCCTAGCATGAAGTTACTCTTTTACTAGGAAACATTTTTGTCTCTCGCCTCATAAGAATGCCTTTCCATTATGCACATCTCTTCACCACCATCACAACAGATTTATCTCAACTGGACACTTGGCAACCCAAGGGCAGGAGGTAGCATATCGGTATCCTTGAGCTCCTGCCCATCTTCAAAACTCTTTGTGAATTTATGGGGCTTCTTTGTGGCAAAACAGACCAAATAATATCAGATAAACTTTATTTATTTATTCCAATTTGTACTGCCGCCCAACTCCGAAGACAGCCAAACAGAAGAAAGGCAATTCTACTTTGCCTTATATTTAATCTCTGCGGTATACATACATTAGTATAAGCTCTCCTGCTATTACCAGGATCTTAGCATTCTTTGTCTCTTGCTCCTGTTTCCCTTTTTAGAATAAAATGATCTTCAGAGACGAAAATGACAACAACAATAACAAAAATGTAGAATGCAAACTATATGTATACCAGAACCACGATGGCCAAGCTTCTTGCAATGTATTGTTCTTAACTGTGAACTTAGTTGTTTTTAATGGTGTTTGCGTATTTACTTGCTGTTAATGGTTTAGCTTTAGCTTATTTTTATTCTTTTAAGAAATGTGTAAGCCACCTTGACCACTGGTTGTGTGTGTGTATGCGTGTGTGTGTGTGTGTGTGTGAGAGAGAGAGAGAGAGAGAGAGAAAGAGAGAGAGGGAGGGAGGGAGAAATTGCTGGGTATGATTATAACAAATAAAATAAACCTGTGCAGTATGCTAGGGGGAGGGAGGGAGGGATGGATAAATAGTTGGATAAAATACCTACCCTTTTCTATTAAAACCTGGCAGTGGCCGGTGGTCCTTGCCTCCTATTGGAATACCACAGTCAACACATCGAGCAAGTTCCATAGGCTGGCCACACTGAAAAGCAAAGAACAACAACTGCAGGTCAGGAAAAGAAATAAAGCCTTCGTTGTCCTGCTTATCTTCAAACCCAATTTTCAGGAAACCAGGTCATTTCTCTTGCATAACTTTTTCAGTGACTGTATATAAAAAGGCAAAGTTCCTCATGAAATTGGCCTGAACAGCAGATTTAAAAAGGATATAGTACTGAATGAGAACAAAGCACTGAACAAAACATAGTGGTGGGTTTAAATAAATAGTGTGTGTTAGAATAGATATATGATCAAGAAAAGTTCTTACTCACCTCTCCAATAGTACAGGGGTGACCATTTGGACATGCTAATATGAATAAGGAAAAGGGGGAAAATCAGTGCAACAAAACTGCTGGCAAAATAAAGAACATCCAGAATTAAATTCATCCATGCCTACCAGCACCTTTTGGGGTCCCTGTCAGGGATACCATGTTCTGGTGTGGGTAGGACTGTTCCATTTTGGTTCGCTTCTGGCATGTGTGATCACTGTGCTCAAATCCAAGGGAATGGCTTAAGGGTTCACTTTGCTTAAGCCACATCACATCACAGTACTGAAAAATTGATAGCTTCTTCTCACTGTGTACTGTCTGGCAATATTGCCACCCGTTAATTAGGTTGCTTCCATGCCTGGGCATGTCAGATCAGGCACATATTTGTACAATAATACCTCAGATAACGTTTGGACCGGATGACACTAGAATCGGATAACGATCATTTTAGCGTTATCCGAGCCAATCGTCTGGGCGGTGGGGGTGGATTGGCCAAGCCAAAACGAGCTGTGGCTAGGGATTGCCAGCCCCAACTCAGTTCAGCTTGGGTGACAATCACCCCCCCAGCTCTTCTCACCACCTAACACGACCCTTAGCAACCGCTAAGGGTCGTGTTGGGTGGCGAGACAAAGAGCACAATCGGGAACCTTCCCTCGCCACCCGACAAGAGCCTTAGCGCTTGCTAAGGCTCTTGTCGGGTGGCGAGGGAAGTCTGCGCGCTCATGCGCCACAAGGGATCAACCCCGCGGCGTTTATCCCTTGTGGCGTGTGAGGGGGAACCTTCCCTCGTCACCCGACAAGAGCCTTAGTGCTTGCTAAGGCTCTTGTCGGGTGGCGAGAAAAGGTTTGCCCCTGAAGTCAAGCTGACCTTAGGCTAGCAATCGCTAGCCTAGGGTCAGTTTCACTTCAGTGACAAACTCCGTGGTTTGTCCCTGACGTCAGGGCTTTTTTTTTTTTAGCGTTGTTCGATGCATGCATCGGACAACGCTAAAAACCGGATAACGACATGACTTGTGGAACCAAGTCATAACGTTATCCGGTGTATTAATGTATTTGTATTTCGACTTATATGCCGCCCCACTCGCACAGCAACTCTGGGCGGCTTACAGAAGAAACAGTTACAGTTACATAGCAAGTTCCATAGTTGCATGACATATCTTGTCATGCAACCAGCAGCTTGTTAATGAGTAGCAATTTGTTGGTAATACTTACATGACAAGAGTACCAGTAAATCTACAATAGGACTCAGGCCATTCTATTTATTGCTGAAAGTGCCCAAATATTTTTTAATTTATCACACTCTGTGACTTGATTCCATGATAGATATAAGATTTTATCTGTGAGACACCACCACCACCCTTTTTAAATTATTATTATTATTATTACAACACAGATTCAAAAGCACTTTTACGACTACTTCCCGTTTCTTAGAAGTAACATTATTATTAGTTTCTTTTACAAAAGGATCTAAAAGAATACTACAGGGTTGGTTATTTGATTCAAAGAAGATTCAAAAAGAGCAAAACCAATTTTCTCTTATATCTTGGAACATTTCCATTTTTAAGAAGCCACTAGTATATCTTTCTCTACCTCAGTCATTAGTATGGACATAGTACTTACTATACCAATGAAGCTGTGCCATTGTCTCCCAGTGCAGAGCCTGGGCTAGTACATCTTCTGGCATTGTTGGCAGATAAGCATTCTAGAAGGAAAGATAAATACTAAAAGTCAAAGTGCTAGTACAATAATATACAGACACATCTTTTCTCATGTCTAGATTGATCAGACTGTATCAAGAGCTTAACTAATATTGACCATCACATTAGAGCAGGGGTTCCCAACCTAAGGTCCATGGACCTGATCCAGCCCATGACACCATTTCATGTGGCCCCTAACCCCTCCAAGGGCATTTGAGAAACAAAATGACTGCCCCTTTGAAGCTGTTGGGACAAACTGGGCACCCCCATCATGCAGGCAGGACAAAATTGCCGTCCTTGAAGCTGACTGAGAGAGCATGACCTGGCTTGAAAAGGTTGGGAAGCCCTGCATTAGAGAATCTCTTTTCTTCATTTCACTAGGATAAGAAAACATTGCAAACTAGCATGCAATGTCAATTACTCCAAATACAAAGAGGTAAGAAGGGAAATGCAAGAAAAGGTGAGATATTTTTTAAAATTTGATACGTTTCATTTTGTTCATTTTCATTCCAAAAGTTTCATTTACCTGCATGGTGTTGGGCATAAATGCCAGATTCCTTAGAGGTTCCAGAATCCGGTTCTGTCCAGACAGCAACACTGCTGCAGTATGAACTGCCATTTCGATCACTAAGGCCTTATGACTGGAAAGCTGGGGACTCAATGTCAGCGATGGGAGAGCATTATTCAGGAGAGAGTCTGCAAATGTCTCTAGTTCTGGAGAAGGAAGAACTTTGGAGTTGTGGACAAACTCCTTAAGAATATCATATTGCTGAAATAAGAAGAAAATTTACAAATAACAAGGTCTGTCATTCATTCAATATGCCCATTTTATTCTTATACTAAAGTGTGAAAAAAGGATGCAAGGAAGAAGTTGTTTACTGTAGACTGTTTTCAAGTGATTTTAAAAGGAAAGGTGTTGAAGCAAATTAAAGCACATATTCCCCAGTCTGCCTCAGTTTTATTTCTATTGACCAACAGCCTGAAAACAAAACCACACACACACACACATACAACTGAAACAAATAAACCCCCACCTCACCAAGTAAAAGAAGATGTATACTTAAGCCAACATACAATCCAGCACTGGGACCAAGCATTTACCTTCTCTTTGGGGTAAAGATTTGGGTCCCTGCACCCATACATGGATGTAAACTCTCTGAAGACAGCCAAGAGGCAATGAACAGCTTGTTCAGCTTTGGAACCTGTGCAGGTCTGAAATACAACATACACATAATTAAGATTGGTAAGGAAAGAAAGGTCATCAGCAGTAGAACCTTTAGCTACTACAGTGATGGTGAACCTTTTAGAGACCTATTGGGTTGCTGTTGGGTTGCTGGGCAGAGGGACAGGGAGAACTCTGTTTTGGAGTGACTGCATGGATGCCCACAGAGATAGCTCCGAGCCCCACCTCTAGCACATGTGCCAAAGGCTTGCCACCAATGAGCTAGTAGCTGTCATGGATATTAGTGCAAATAGAACTAAAACTATGTGGAAGGGTGAAAATAAAATCACAAGAGCAATTACGCAAATAGTTCCACAAAAATTGAGAACAAACTTCTTCTTCAATACCTACATGCATATCTACATGAGAAACATCGGGGATGTAAAATGAAGGGAAACAATTCAAACTATTTCAGAAAAAGCCTGGATCATACCTGATCATCTGACAATTATTCTTATCTATATGGCAAGCCAAGGCATGCTATATATGCCATGTTTTTTCCTACTCACCCAACTCAATTTGGGATATAACATATGACACAATAGCAAAGGAAAGGACACAGATAACTAGCAACGGGGTAATTAGAATTAGTGCTTATGATAGGAAACTTAGTATTTTGAAGCTCAGTTTCTACTTAGATTACCAATTCTCTTTGAAAAAATATCAGAACATTGCTTGATATTTTGCAAAGCTCTGGAAGATTCTGAATTGTACTGAGCATGCATGTAGCGTAACCAATTACAGTAATGTGGATTCACAGGGATCATGACGAAGATATTGTAGGATGTTTCTTTTGGAACGTGATAAGCAACAAAACTAAATAGTAAGCAAGAGAACCTCTTTAAGTAAATACTGCTAATTCAGGGAGGGAATAAGTCCCAACAGAAACATATGAAATCGTACATTTGCTCATTTTCACTGCTAAAAGTATCATACACATTCCTTTCAAGCGAGTAAGAAAAGGCCTATGCTAGTGATGGTGAACCTTTTAGAGACCAAGTGCCCAAACTCACCTTTGCCACAGACTCGGCAGGCTGCCATGCGCACTTCACCCTCATGTTGCATGTGAGCCGCCTATCTTACCCCAGGCAGGGGAGAGAGGAAGCACTGGGCAGAGGGGCAGGGCAAACTCTGTGCTGGGGAGAAGGAGGAAGTGCTCCCATTGAGCAACAGCGTTCATGCCCACACAAAGGGCTCTGAGTCCCCCCTCTGGCATGCGTGCCATGGGTTTGCCACCACTGACCTATGCTGTTCAGAACAAAAGGTCTTACCTTTAGGGCTTGCAAAACACCATCTGTGTGGCCTTCTATCATTGCCTTTCCCACGCCATCACGCAGTGCTCTGTAGCTTTTGCCATATACCAGGAAACGATCAATCTGACTAGGCTGCTGGTTCTAAGACCACAAAATACAAAGATTGGCCATTTTAAAAAAAGGTATGAATATAAAATCAATTCTAAACAATATGCCCAGAGTGGGATAACACCCAGATGGGCGGTACAGAGATTCAGTATAGAAATTAAATAAATAAAATGCATGACCTTCTGTTAGGACATTTTTCATTTGGGGGTATTGTACAAAGATTGCTGCCCAGTGGAATAGTACAACTTTAAGGCCCTCCATGTGTTCTGAACACAGGTGTCCATAATAGAGCCTCAAACTGATTGCCAGGCTGTGCATGCTTGGTCTATGTGCTCCTGTAACAGCCCAGCTGATTAGAGAATCTGCCCAGCAACAGTAGGGTATAACTGTGGCCCTCTGGGAAGGGTCTATGGAGGAGGTTATCATACTGGAGGTTATTATCTGTGAGGAGGTTGCTACTCTGAAGGGGTCTATATACTGAGAAGGACTGAGACACTGAAGGAGGTGATGCTGTTGAAAGCTTTTCTTCAACTGAGAAGAAAGTACTGCTAAAGGATCACCAGAACTCTTTTGAGTGCTCCTGGAGTTGGAGCCAACAGAGGACTCCAAGCTGTCTACCTACTGTGGGGCTTGGAGAGAGAGAGAGAGACTGTTGTATATAGTCCTGTGTATGTCTGTCCTCCCCTCGCTGTAAGTAAAGCGCACCTTTCCACTGAAGGCATATGTGTGTGTGTTATTGCACTAAGGCTTTCGCTGCGTAAGAGCTTAAAAGTCCTACTCTGCCATCCAGCCACACATGTCGCTAGGGGAATCCCTGATACCTTCCCAACAAAAAACACATCCTTTGCTAAATTTTAGCCCATAAGAAGGTAGAGTTGCTTATAAAGGAAGAACAGATCCATGAGTCATTATTTCTCAGCTGTCTCATATAATGTTGGGACATCTGCATTTTAAGTCATTTGAAGAGATAGTTAGCTTTGTTGTTCAGTCGCACAGTCGATTCCGACCCTTTGCGACCCCATGGACCACTGTCCGCCAGGCACTCCTGTCCTCCACCTTCCCCCTCAACTCGCTCAGCTCTGTGCGCATTTGTGTCCACAATACCATCTAGCCATCTCATCCTTGGCTGCCCCCTTCTTCTTTTGCCTTCAACCTTTCCAAGCATCAAGGTCTTCTCAAGTGAGTCTTCTCTTCTCATTTGATGTCCAAAGTACTTTAGCTTCATCTTTACTATTTGCCCTTCTAAGGAGCAGTCAGGGTTGATTTCTTCTAAGATTGAACTATTTGTTCTGCTTGCTGTCCAGGGGACTCTCAAAACTCTCCTCCAACACCACATCTCAAAGGCATCTATTCTTCTGCGCTCAGCTTTCCTAATGGTCCAGCTCTCACAACCATACATTGCCACAGGGAATACCATTGCTTTGACTATACAAATTTTTGTTTGCAATTTGATGTCTCTGCTTTTCACTTTGCTCCCCAGGTTTCTCATTGCTTGCCTCCCAAGAATCAGTCACCTTTTTATTTCATGGCTGCAATCACCATCTGCAGTGAGCTTTTGATCCTAAGAAAGTAAAATCTGTCACTGCTTCTACTTCTTCCCCATCTTAGTTAGCTATTTCACCTCTTTACTAAAATCAACCTTCAATTTTAGGAGGGGGGGATCACTTTTATTTTTATGAATTTCTTCTTCCCTCTTGGTTTGGCACTTCTAGACCAACTATGGACTAAATATCAGCATCTAACATTTGCTAACAACAAGAAGAGATCTGCAGTACCTGTTGTTGGTCAATTATTTCTGATGGAAATATCCACTGATACTGTTGTTGGCTGGAAAGTCTCTGTGTGAACTCCATCCCATACAGGTCTGTAAGCTTTCGGACAAGGTAAACTCTATACCACTCATTTTGTGTTTGACAACAGAATTCTTTCATGCTTTTCAAGTATAATTTCTTCTGTACTTCTCTATTACCATCTGGAAAATAAGGAAAATAAGACCTTGTTTCCTATCATTGTCAGCATATAGAGAAGAACTGAAACACACCACTTTGCAAAACTTTGCATTTAAATAGGAGTAACACTGTAGCAGGATAAGGAGACAATAAAAGCATATATGCAATACTTCACGTGTGCTAGATATAGATATATATTGTAATGTAATGTATTGTTTGTAAGCCGCCCTGAGTCACCACGGCGAGTGGGCGGCAATATAAATTTGAACTAATAGATCTGAAGGGCAAGTCCATCATGTAATTAATCTGTTGGTAGGAATTCACTCATTTTCTTGTTCGGTTGCACAGTCGATTCCAACCCTTTGTGACCCTATGGACCACTGCCCACCAGGCACCCCTGTCCGCCACCATCTTCCTCAACCCGCCCAACTCTGTGCCCATTGCATCTACAATACCATCTAGCCAACTCATTTTTGGTCACACCTTCTTCTTTCGCCCTCAACCTTTCCAGCATCATGGCCTTCTCAAATGAATCCTCTCTTTTCATTTGATATCCAAAGTACTTTAGCTTCATCTTTACTATTTGACCTTCTAAGGAGCAGTCAGGGTTAATTTCTTCTAAGATTGACCTATTTGTTCTCCTCGCTGTCCAGGAGACTCTCAAAACTCTCCTCCAACACCACATCTCAAAGGCATCTATTCTTCTGCGCTCAGCTTTCCTAATGGTCCAGCTCTCACAACCATACATTGCCACAGGGAATACCATTGCTTTGACTATGCGAATTTTTGTTTGCAAGGTGATGTCTCTGATTTTGGCTATGTTCCCCAGGTTTCTCATTGCTTGCCTCCCAAGAATCAGTCACCTTTTTATTTCATTGCTGCAATCTCCATTTGCAGTGATCTTTGATCCTAGAAAAGTAAAGCCTGTCACTGTTTCTACTTCTTCCCCATCTATTTTCCAGGGACTGATAGGGCCTGTTGTTGTATGGCTTCACTGTTATAAAGTCAGCATAAATCCACTTGCCTGAAGCTTCCTGAAGTTCAAAGAGAAGTTCTGCAGCCTTATCAAAGCACAACCGGAGGTGGGACAATCCCTGCAGGAATTCAATGGAGGATTCTTTAGTAGTCTGTTGGCTGCTTTTCCTCTCTTGGGAATAATTTGCCAAGAAGTGCTGATCTTCTCTCCACTGGTTTATCTGGATTTCTTTAGAGCAGGAGCCTAATTTCTCACACATAGAATCCTGCAGTTGAAAAACCAAGAGAGAGAGAAATGTATTGGCCAATCTCAATTAAACCATACCATACATTTAAAGCATTATTACTTAAACAATCTGTACATCTTGTGTAATCTCCACCATCACACATAGACATGAATTGTGTGCCAAATAAATTCCTCTACCGAGAATTAAGCCAGTCTACATAACCACTTTTGCTAATTAGCTATGATTTTCTGTTTTGGGTGGGGGAATGTGTAGAAATATTTTGGCCAAGATAAAGAGCAGAACTACTGAAGGGCAATGGGAGAAGAAGTGGTGAGAAAATAATTGCCAAAACCAAAGCTTTGTTAGGCTGGCATCTAGCTGAACAGGAAAAAGATAACAGATCTGCTGTACTTTCCCCTCCAATCTGATGGAGGAACTGGAGGAATTTGGGTTTTGAAGGACATCAAGGAAAGATATTCCTATTTACAAAGATGGGAGCTATCCTCAAGACTAGCAATCTGCTTTTTAAAACAAGGAAAACAGTGAATAATTTGCTACCATGAGAGTCTCTCCTCCAGGGGCTCCCAAACATTTCAAGCCAGGGGCCAGGTCATGCTCTCACAGTCAGCTTTGAGCGTTGGATGGCCATTTTAACCTGCCTGCACAATGGGGGTGGCCAGTTTGTCTCAAAAGCTTCAAAGGGGGTGGCCATTTTGTTTCTCAAATTCCCTTGGAGGGGGCCCACATGAAATGGCACCATGGGCTGGATCAGGCCCATTGGCCTTATGTTCAGAACTCCTGCTCTACTCAACAAAATGTATGCATTTGTACTAAGTGGGTAAAATATATATAACTACTTAAGCCAGGTGTGGTCGATGTACAGCCCTTCAGACACTGATAGATGGCAGCTCTTGGAGTTCCTTACCACTGGGAGCTGATGGGAGCTCCATCCCAGCAACACCTGAAAAACTATATTTTGTTCACCCTAACGTAAGTTGATGGTAATACAAAGGCTGAGTACAGGCCACCATTTCTGTACAACAAGGAAATCGTCCTCTCCTATAACTATAACTTTTACAACCAAAAGTGGGCAGTGGAGAGGTTTGTCTGAAAGAGAAAAGCCTGTTCACCCCCTCCCCCTCCAAAATGATACAAAATACAGCTTCTACTACACTCAATTTTGTTACAAAACACAGGTGTATCTCTGAGGAATTAAAAACTAGAGACTAAATAGGATATTCCAGGGGAAAAAATCAAAGAGCCCAATAACCATTGCATAAACCACTTGGGAAGTGGAAGAACAGTACATTTGTAAATGAAGATTTCTTTGAATAAATTTTAGGAATGCATCACATTCCTGACACAAAACAGTTCAGATATAATTATAAAGAAATTTCCCCCCAGAGATCTCAAGTACAGTAATACCTCATATAACATTAGTATCGAATAACACTAAAATCGCATAACATTAAGGAATCTGGGGGGAAGAATTGCATCAGATAACATTAAGATCCTATGGGATGCTTCGGATAACAACCACTAAAGCCTGTGTGGTTACAATGTATCTCTATGGATCCCATAGGATTTTAACATGCATCAGATAACACTAAAAATCATATAACACCAAGACTTGTGGAACCAGGTTTTAGTGTTATATGAGGTTTTACTGTATAACATTCCCATTTGCCAGGCTGGCTTTCAACAACTAAATAAAAGAGACAGAAAAAGCATTCTTACCTCAAAGCAGTTGACAAATAGTATGTAAAGTTCTATTTTATCTTCTTTGTCAAGGAGGCAATTTGATTCTATTTCTGATAAATATTTCTGTAGGTAGACTTTTACTTGAACAAAGCTATGGAAACAAAGAAACTTCCTCTTACGAATGAACAAATCACAAGATTCTGTTAACATTAATAATAATATATTTTGAAAACAAATGATGAAGATTTTAGTTTCACAAGGACCCATTTTGAAATGCAGTTAAGGGAGGAGGATTAGCAATTTCTGTTGCAAGGACCATGCAAACGTGGCCATTCCATTTTTTCTAAATTTCCATTTACAGTATATGTAGGAACTGTGGTGGCTTAATGGTTAAGATGCTGAACAATGGGTTACAACTGAATCCTAGCAAGACTGAGTGGCTATGGGTCAGGGGTCCCGTGTTAACTAAGAAGTTACCATCTTTGGTTCTGGATGGGACTAGTTTGCCCCAGACAGACCCGGTGTGCAACTTGGGGGTCCTCCTGGACTCACGACTCCTGATCAAAGAGCAGGTGGCAGTCGTGGCTGGGAGGGCTTTTGCACAGCTTTGTGTAATGCGCCAACTGCACCCACTCCTCAACAGGGACTCCTTACTCATGATGCCACACGCTCTGGTCACCTCCAGACTGGATTATTGCAATGCACTCTACATGGGGCTGGCCTTGATGACCATTCGGAGGCTGTAGCTGGTCCAAAATGCAGCTGCCCGGGTGGTGTTGGAGTGTGGCCGTTATTCCCATGCATCACCACTGCTCCAGGAGCTGCACTGGTTACCAGTTTGTCTCCGGGTGCAATTCAAGGTTCTGGTTATTACCTTTAAAGCCTTATATGGTAGTGGGCCAGGATCATTAAGAGACCACATCTCCCCAAGGTTATCTGTCCGTCCCAACAGAGCAGACCCTAGTGGTCCCATCAGTTAGAGAGGCTCGCCTCTCTGGCACTAGACAGAGGGTCTTCTCCATGTCCACTCGGCCCTTTGGAACCACCTGCCCCTAGAGCTGCGTCTCCAGGCGGAGCTACTGGCCTTTAGGAAGGGTGTGAAGACCTGGCTGGTGGGACAAGTGCGGGGTAGTGTTGGTTTACTGTCTTCTCGCTGCTGGCTTATTTAATATTTTATAGCCACCCTCTCTCTCTATTTTATGAAGGAACAACAGTTTTAAATTGTTTTTAGATTTTTAAAACTGTATTGAATATGTGGTTTTATTTATGTGTTTCTACATGACGTATTTGTAATCCGCCCTAAGTCGCCCTGCTTACTGTATCCACCTTCTCCTAATGTAGCTTGAAAGGGAGGAAAGAGGTAGACAAAACTCCCAGTCTATCACACCATGAAAGCTTCTCCTATGGATTTTCTTCTGAAACTTGCTCAGAAGCAGAATTTTGGACACATTAGACACTGTCAGACACATTGTGTTGTCCTCTGTTGCGAATAGGTTTATTTGGGGATATGCTTTGGGATACAGTATTGTCTTCCACTCTAGCAGGCAGTCGGCTCAGTAAGCCTGTTACCTTGTTGTTCTGGCTAAAAAATGAGTACATATGCCTTTGAACACACCATTCCCACAGGAAGACAGAGAGGTACACAAGAGCCAACAAGTGTGTGTCTCCTTGCTTGTCTATGTAAAATACTGTCATAGAATTATCTGTGGCTACCTGTAACACCCTTACCAGGAGAAGTGGAATGAAGACTTTTATGCTTTTACAATGGCTAACATTTTCTTGGTTCCACAAGTCATAACGTTTATTTATTTATTTAAATTTGTTTATCGCCCTCCTCCAGGAAGGGAACCAGGGCAATTCCCAACACAATCAGCATGACAACAATTTAAAACCAATTTAGAAATTAAAAGTTTTAAAAGGAGCTTAAAAACTTAGCATTTAAAACCAGGCATTATAGCTAGGAGGCACTGGGTGTCAAACCATCCAACCAGCTGGGGAAATTGATTGATCCATTCCCCAGACCTGACCTGCCAGCCAGGTTTTCAATCCTTTCCTGAAGGACAGCAGCTCCGTTTGCAGGCGTAGTTCTATTGGGAGGAGGTTCCACAGGGCCGGAGCAGACACAGAGAAGGCCCTCCTTCTAGTGCCAGAGAGGTGCGCCTCTCTTGCCGATGGCACAACCAGAGAGCCTCTCCGGTCCGCTCTGGTGGGACGGACATAATGTTATCCGGTTTTTAACATTGATTGCACAATGTAAAAAAAAATCCCTGTTCCAAAGAGGAAAGGGAACAGGGGGCTGATCTGGTTTGCTTTGCAAGCGGGGGGGGGGGGGGGTCTGAAAAGAAGAGACCCAAACCTCTCTAGGGTCCCTTCTTTTTAGAAACCTCCGTCTGGCTTGCTAAAGAGCTTAGGCGGGGGGCGGGGGCTTCCTAACAGAGGCTTGGATCCCTTATCCCAGACTCTATTAAGAAGACCACCACCACCTCCGCCTGGGTAGCTAAGACCCTTACCAAGCCAGGCGGGGGAGAGGGGTTCTAAAAAGAAGGTAGGATTCTCCCCCCCTTCTTTTTAGAAACCTCCATCTGGCTTGCTAAAGAGCATAGCAATCCAGGCCGGGAGGGGGGAGGGCATCCTAACAGAGGACTGGATCCCTTATCCAAGATTCTATTAAGAAGACCACCACCCTGCCTGGGTAGCTAAGACCCTTACCAAGCCAGGCAAGGGAAGGATCCACAGCTCCAGCCACCCTGCTGCTATGAAAGACTGCATCGGATAACGCTAGCAGATTGTTATCCGATTTTTGCGTTATCCGATGCAGTCGTTATCTGAGGTATTACTGTACTTATCTTCTTGTTTAAGTCAACCTCTCCTAGTTATTTATTTTATGTATAGGAAGAAACTATAGACAACAACACACCCACATTTTAAACACCTGAATAATAAAAGAAATGAGGTTGGGGCAAGGAGGCTCTGGCTGGGGCAGAATAGAAGTAGCAATCCTAAATTATTTGGCTGAGGGTGTTGTTGTTTTTTTTTGGGGGGGGGAGGGATAGTCTTCCCTACTGACACTGAAGAGTGGTGAGTAGGTTTAAGGTATTTAAAGTTACCAAGAAGGTACCTGTGACCCCTACAGGAGTATGCGTCCCTCTAATGTGAATATTAGTGGGAAAGTTATCATTTCCTTGGGAAGTAAGGTTGTCACAGAGGGCTCCAGGGAGATGCACCATACTTCAACAGTAATAATATTGAAGGAGTTGCAACATCGAATGGGCAAAATCCTGCTCATGTAGTATTCATGTTCATAACTTTAAGTTATGGCTATGTAAATATGCTAGGTATGGCACCTGGTAAAAGGTAATTGTACATTACGATATCTGTAACTACATTAAACTACACTTATAGAGCTAAGCAAGACTTTGCCCAGCATCTCATATAAAAGTCCTTACCTGTATTTTAAAATCAACTTCAGTACCACAGAACGGATTATGGGAGTCTTGTCAACCACATCATCAAAAGGGGAGAGAGATTTTGTATGTACCTTGCGGCTATTAGAACCTGAAAATAAAGTGCAACTCAGACCAGAGAAATAATGGAGTCACTTTATTCAGTGTAAAACAATTGAAAAGAAAATAGGAACATACCTCTTAAACGTTCCTTATGAACAAACAACAAATTCAACAGTTCCTGAATCACAGCTTTTTCTGGAGGTTCATTGTCTTTGAAGCACATTGTAGAGACCAAGTCCAGGAAGAAACTGTTGCAAAATTTACGGAACTGGGCATTTCTTTCTATGGCAATGCTGTGGGTGAAATGAACAAGATATTATTCATTTATTTATTTATTCATCTTCTCAGTTGCAGAATTTGAATCACATACATTGTAAGAAATGCTTGGAAATGTGTGGTCAAGATGAAGGTAACATGAAATTTTCAGAAATTAAGGCCAGAGGTTCAAATTCAACACCAGGATTTATCATGTGGTAAATCAAGGATAAGGTTTTACCTGAGCTCCTTGGATATGGTGACAGTATAGTCATCTGGTAAATTTGCAAGGCACATAGGGCAGAGCATCTGTCCAGGCACAAGCCACTGTTTGATACAAATTTGGCAAAATATGTGGTCACAAGGAAGAAGGACTGGATCTCTAGGATCTCCCAAACAAATTGGACATGGCTGCAGACCAAACCTGTGAGTATAATAGAAACAAATAATATAAACATTTATATGGAACTAACATTTCTTAAGCCAGTCTCCAATCCCTTTGATTTCCACAGCAAAGAAAGCAATTATTTACATAAGCTTTGCATGCACGTGTGCACACGCACGCACGCACGCACGCACACACGCACGCACACACGCACGCACACACGCACACACACACAATTTTGCTATACATGTATTGTCAGTTTTAATTTTATTTCTGGATGGCTTATTTCTCCCATATAAATCTGTCCACCCACTTGGGATAATTGGAATTACTGTATTCTTCCAGATCCCATTTCAATGATCTTGTGTGATTGGAACATGCTCACCAGATGTTCCAAAGACAACTGCACACTGTTATAATTTAATATTTTGGAATAGTAGCCATTTTAGTCTGTGCCTGACAAAGGGGACTTGATCCATGAAAGCTCTTGTTGAAATATAATACAGTAATACCTCGGATAACGTTTACCTCGGATAATGCTAAAATCGCATAACGTTAAGTAATGGGGGGGGGGGAGAGAATTGCATCAAATAACGTTAAGATCCTATGGGATGGATTGGATAACAACTGCTAAAGCCTGTGCGGTTACAGTGTATCTCTATGGAGCTTTAACGTTATCCGATGCATCTCACAGGAGTTTAAGATGCATCAGATAACACTAAAAATTGGATAACACCAAGACTTGTGGAACTAAGTTTTAGCCTTATCCGAGGTTTTACTGTATAGCAGTTAGTATTTAATATAGCAGTTAGTCTTTAAAGTGCTACAGTGCTTTTATTTTGGTTTATTACTTTTTTTGTTTTTGTTTTCTGATATGCCTGAACCACACACTAACACGGCTACTATTCCGAAAAATTGAAATATAATAGTTAGTCTTTAAAGTGTTACAGCATTTTTGTTTTGTTTATTCTCTGATGTGTTATAATCTAGGCATTAATTTCTTGTTTCATAGCTTGATTGGGATTCTGCCTTACAGTCTCTCTAGCTATCTCTTTTAGTTTGCTGTGATGCTACCCTAGTTTTCATGTTTTGATGCTTTGTTACTTGTTGCCACAAGATTAGCTTATAAAGCTAATTTTTCCTACCTAAACTGCAAGCATCTTTGAACATCAGACATGACAAAATAGGGCACAGCTCTTCAGTCGTATCCATGTTGCCTGCATATGCATCCCAGGCATTGAGCCACTTTGGTTGCCCCCAGAGTTCCCATATTAGGGTCTCTGGACTTTCTCTCCCCTCCTTTCTCAATATATAAGGAGGCTTCTTCACTGCAACACAAACCCAGAGGATACAGCACCATCTCTGGCTTTATCCCAGACTCTACTCCCTGGCTAGCCTTAGCCAGAACTCAGGAAGGGACTATGAGTATAGGAAGACAGCAGTAAGGTTTGCAGTGAAGGAGGCACGGCCTTCCCCAGAAAACAAAGTCCCGGACCTCTTCCATGGAAGGACAGCTCCGGGGAGCCTTATCCTGTAGTCTTCTACCCAACATGAATCCAGAGGTTTCTTTCCTCCCCGAGCACAGTTATCCTCTTTCTCTCCCATTGCCTGCCTCCTTTTTATGCTTCCCTCTACTTTCCCGCATGTTCTCATTCTACCTTTCTTTCGCTTTTTCTCTCCCAACAAATCAGTTTTCCTTCTTCTCTTCATACATCCCGCCTCTGCCCATAGGCTATTGTCTTCTAGGGAACGTGAGCCTCCTAGTCTACAGACAGTTGCTTAGCAACTGGAAGGACTGCTGGCACACTGCCAGAAAGATGTCATTCCCAAACAAGGCCTCTTTCTCCTTCCTCTGCTCTGGCCCTGCCTCTCAACTGGCCTTTATGATGGCAGAGCCAGAAAACACTTGGGTCCTCTTCTCAATGCGAAATTTTGCTGATCTCCAGTCAATCCTGGTGCTGGGTGCTGGTGGTGCTGCTGCATGGGTCATGCTGATGGCAGACCTACTCTATCCCATTTTCAAAACCAAACAGAACGTTGTTGTTATGCAAGATTTTTCAACACATTTCCTGCACCATGGGACCAATGCAGTTCACAAGTCTATACCTCATTTCAGCTCCACATAGTATATAAATTCCAGGACCACCAAATAAGAAGAAAATGAATGCACACCCTCAAAACAGAACACATCTACCCACAAAACACTACCTGCAAAATGCTGCACTGACATCTTCTTTGCACTGGCGAATAATTTTCATCACTGCAGTGAATGTTTCGTGAGTTTTTATCTCAGAATTCCCATGAAAACACTGAAAAGAACAAAAACAGTATCATTACATTCCATTTTATAATAAATGTGAGTGGGAAAAGACCCTTGAAAACAGTTGAGTACATGGGTGGCTAGTAAAATTGTGCTGCAATGGTTAATATTTTAGTAAATATTTGTGGAAGAGCAAAAGAAACCACGGAAGTTACTGGCACCACTTGCATACCAACTTCATATTTTGTCTTGGGCCAAATCTCTTTCTAGTCATACAGATGACAAACATCTGACAACTTGTCAATTAGCCATGATTTCTCCTGCCTACATGTAACCCACAAGGGGTTTGAGGGATATTTACTTTGGGTGGAAGTACAGTAATACCCCGGATAACAATTGTACCGAATAGCACTAAAACCGTGTAACGTTACAAGATTTTTGGAAAAATCTTGTATCGAATAACGCGATTTTTAGCGTTATCCGGAACAATTGTGTGTGGAGGGGGGAAGGTTGGATTGGGTAGAACATCTACCCAATCCAATCCCCCCCCCCCAGCACCTGCCCGCACGTACCCTTTCCAAACACCGTGCAGGCGCGTGCATGTCAGACGGGGGCTGGGGAGGCTACGGAGATCTTCCCCGTAGCCTCCCCAGCCCCCGTCTGACACGCGCGCGCCTGGCCGCATGATGTTTGGAAAGGGCACGCAAAGCGTGCGATGGAAGTTTGAGTGCTGGGTTGAACGAGCGCCCGCCCGTTCAACCCGGCACCCAAACTCCCATTGGAAAGTGCCTAAACAAGGGTCGGCTTTTCCGAATTTCCCCCTCCCCGGCACTCAAACTCCCATTGCACGCTTTGCACCCAAACTCCCATCTCAAAGCGCCTAAACAAGGGTCGGCTTTTCCAAATTTCCCCCTCCCCGGCACTGAAACTCCCATCACATGCTTTGCACCCAAACTCCCATCGCAAAGCGCCTAAACAAGGGTCGGCTTTTCCGAATTTCCCCCTCCCGGGGGAGGGGGGAATTCGGAAAAGCCGACCCTTGTTTAGGCGAGCGAAACGTGGATCGCACGTCAAGGCAATGTGTGCGTGCCATGTGTGCGCGTGTTCTTTCCCTCTCTTGAAGATGTAAAGAAGAGGACAAAGCTAGATAAACGCGGGTGAGGGCTTAAAGATCCTGGAAGCTTGAAGAGCTGCAAACCCCGGCACTCTTCCAGCCTCGAACTAGCGGCAATTTCAGCCAAGCCGCCACTTTCCCGGGCTCGCTATAGCAACGAGGATCGCACGTCAAGGCAATGGATCAAAGCGGGGGGGTGGCTCCCGCGCTTTGATCCATTGCCTTGACGTCCGATCCCCGTTGCTATACCCGTTTGGTAGAAGAGGCTCCTGCTGGTGCGCCTTTTCGCACGCATGCGAGCGCCTCTTCTCAGGTTTCTTTTAGCATTGTTCGATGTATACCCCGGACAACGCTAAAAACCGGATAACGTCATGACTTGTGGAACCATGTCATAACGTTATCCGGGGTATTAGTGTATATTATATTTTCCAGTGAGGAAGCCATTCTAGTCTTATTCCAGCAAGAACTACTAATAAACGTATCACAACACAACATTTTGGGAACTTTATAATTCATTTTATTGGATATATAAATGGCTTCTGTTATAACACTCTTTTTAGCCTCTAAGGTGCAATAGGGATAATTGTCGTGTCTGTTGATATGCTGCTCCATGAGTGAATAGGTTTTTTAAAATATGCAAAAAAAGTCAAGGCAGTGTTCAGATTCAAAATTCTAATATAATAAAAAATGAAATCAGCACAATTATGTTGTATTAAATCATTTTTTAAAAACACAAAAACTAAATACAGTAAAACCTCAGATAACACTAAAACCTGGTTCCACAAGTCTTGGTGTTATACGATTTTTAGTGTTATCTGATGCATGTTAAAATCCTATGGGATCCATAGAGATACATTGTAACCACACAGGCTTTAGCGGTTGTTATCTGAAGCATCCCATAGGATCTTAATGTTATCCGATGCAATTCTTCCCCCCAGATTCCTTAATGTTATGCAATTTTCGTGTTATTCGATACTAATGTTATATGAGGTATTACTGTACATATATTTCCAAAAGCAGATGTTTCAGTTCAATCTGCCACGTCAACCTGACGTGGGAAACATTGATCAACCAAGTAACCAAGTAATATAATATCTGCAACATTTAACTTGAGATATACAAAAACTGATCAAAATAAGGACAGGTATCTTACCTTTCCAAGCCGCAAGGTGTAACTCTTTACCAGATCCCGCATGTCTGGTACTATTGTTTCTGTTCCAAGCGACACATGTTCCACAAAGAGGGACATGGCAAAAACCCGATTCCATTGGTTTCTATTTCAATGAGAAAATAATTATGATATATTTATCCAAACTATAAAAGGCTAATGCTAGCTTAAATATATCAAAGGACCACAATGAAAGATATGAGAAGTTTACTCAACATGTATAATACAATTTATAAGACAGATTATTGATTCATCAGTTGTGATATGCGGTTGACTTAAACAATGCCTATTTAATTAAAATCACTGCCATATGTTTAATATTTGTTCAGAAAAGGTTATGCCTTTGTCTATAGATCTGAGTACTTTAGGCTCAGATCTGTATACTTTTCAAATAGTATAAGACATACCAATTGCATAGTCCTGATAGCCAGAAGTTCAGGTGATCTTCAAATATTGTTGAAATAAGTTACAAAAGAAAGTAACAACATGGGATTGTGAATCAATGCCAAAAAAAAAACCCCACACCACAAAATTAATGGTATTAAGGACAGGTTACTTATAGTAATGGTAGTTCTTTCAGTGATCTGTGAGCTCACATATATGGGCTTCTACTGAGCCTTTGCAGAGACATTCAAGAATCTTGGATGAGTAACATCAGAGACTGGCTGGAACTAATAAAGAACAAATAATCTACACAGCAAGAGAAAGGTGGAGATATGCCATGATGGTAGGTAGCTTCTGATATTCAGGAGAGAATCCTAAGACACCTAGATGTCAGGAACAGAGGGCTCTAAAGAGAAGCATACCAGAAAAAGACATTTATAATATCCCTCTATTCCTTATATTAACATTAAATAAACTTTTCTTTTAATTGTAACTACAAATAGTCTGAGTCATCTCTGCTTACGATCTTGTTCCTGCTGGGATAAAAAGGCCCTCATCTTCAGCCTCAACAACTAAAACAGTACCCAAAGAGAGACAGACTGTCATGTGTTATTGACCACAAGGGGGGGAGGGGAGGTACTAATGGCACTTCCATGTTTTGCAATATCGTGCTTACTTGACATCCTGGAGCAGTTGGTTGCACTGGCTTCTGTTGCTTTGTAAACAACGTTCTGTACAAATAAGTTCAACCGGCATTTGGATTTTCTTCACCTCATGGAGCCATCTTTGAGAACTACATTTGGAGATGTTTTCTTCCAACATTTCAGTACAGGCCACTGCAGCAAGCATATCCAGGACCTAGGATAACCAGTCATAAAAAGGGCTTTTACTATGGAAAAAAGAGCAAGGGAACAATTGACTACAATTACTACTGGAAATTTGGTTACGACAGTCTGGTTTATCCTCTCTTTAATCAGAGCAATTCATCTATAGCAGTGATGGCAAACCTTTTAGAGACCGAGTGCACAAGGGGTGTGTGTGCGCTAGCAGACACCATGGGTGTCCACGCACCCATGTGATGTCACCGGCAGGCCTCTGCAGCGTCACATCGGTGTGTGCACGCACGCGCCACTCGAGTGCTTCAGGGGGCTAGTCACTTTGGCCCGTGGGCAGGATCTGGCTCCTGACATCAATTCATATGGTCTATGAAGCCCTTATTGTTCCTGGAAGCAGAAGGACAGGTTTCACTTACCAGTAACTGTCGTTCTCCGAGTATGTTGTTTGGGGATTCACACTGATGGGTTCTGCGCCTGCGCTGAATCCGGAGCGGAGCTGGAAAGCTGATTGGATAAAGAGTTTTGAATGTGGGACCGCCCACCATGCCCAACCCCTTTAGGCGCCATTTCGCGCTCTCCCCTCAGTTTGATATTAAAGCTGCCCGCTAAGCCTAAGGCCATCTCAGGCCGGCAGCCCTGAGGGGAGGCAGGGTTGGGTTGTGTGAATCCCCAAACAACATACTCGGAGAACGACAGTTACTGGTAAGTGAAACCTGTCCTTCTCCTTCGTGTTGTTTGGGGATGCACACTGATGGGTGACTAACAAGCTCACTTACGTGGATGGTGGGCAGCCGGCGTCCTGAGATGTAGGAGAGCGCGATGGCATCATGGATGGGCGGTCATCAGCGAAGAGGATCGGAGACCAGCCGTCAGGATGGACCTGCCCCGTCTGACATCAGGGGCGGACCTTGTATCAACCCGGTAGTGGGTGATGAAGGTGGAGGACCTGGACCAAGTGGCAGCCTTGCAGATATCCTCCATCGGGATGCCCTCTAGGAATGCAGTGGAGGAAGCCAGTGTCCTGGTGGAGTGAGCCCGGACATGAGGCGGAGGTGGCAGGGATGACATCTGATAGGCCAGGTAAATGGTACCTGAGATCCATTTAGATAGTCTCTGGGCAGACAGAGGCTGTCCCTTAGTCTTGCCACCATAAGCCACAAACAGTTGTTTTGCTCTCCTGAAGGACGCAGTCCTCTGGGTGTAAAACAGCAAAGCCCTCCTGACATCCAACGAGTGCCACACTCTCTCTTGTGGAGACGAGGGATTCAGGAAGAATGCTGGAAGCGTGATGGCTTGGGCCAGGTGAAATTCAGTCAGGACCTTGGGCAGGAATGTCAGATCTGGGTGCAATACCGCCCTGTCAGGGTAGAACTTGAGAAAAGGAGGGTCAGACCGAAGGGCTGCCAGCTCCCCTGCCCGTCGGGCAGAAGTGATAGCTACAAGGAAAGCAGTCTTGTAGGAGACAAATTTAATGTCCACCGAAGCCATGGGTTCAAAGGGTGCCTTCGTGAGTGCGGTGAGCACTGTAGTGAGGGACCACTGAGGGGGTGGTATCTTCACTGGAGGATAGGCGTTGCGTAGCCCTTGAAGGAATCTTTTAACAGTTTTGTCTCTGAAGGCGGAGGACAATACTGAAGAAGGTGGGGCCTTGGCGACCACAGCAGCTAGGTGGACCTTTAATGATGAATGTGCGGATCCCAACTCGGCGAGGTGCAGGAGGTAGGACATGACATCCTGCAGGGATGCGGAGTCCACGGTGCGGTCGCTGGATGCTAGGAAGTCAGTGAAGCGACGGTACTTGGCATCGTAGGACTTCCGTGTGGAAGGTTTCCTTGACAGATCAAGGATCCGTGCTATGTTGGGCGGATAAGCCAGGCCGTCAGGTGTAGGCTCGGCAGATCGGAGTGAAGGATCCGACCGTCTTCCATGCGGAGGAGATTCGGATCGGTGGGTAGGCGGAGACGATCGCAAGCCAGGGTTTGGAGTAGTGGGAACCACGGCTGGCGCGGCCAGGACGGGGCAACCAGGATCGTCCAGGCGTTCTCCGCACGGATCCGTATCAGGACCCGTTGGATGAGAGGGATCGGTGGAAACATGTACAGCAGTTCCTGGTGCCACGGCACCATGAAGGCATCGCCCTCCGATCCGTGGCCGATCCCCGCTCGGGAGCAGTAACGGCGGCACTTGGAGTTGGTCTGTGACGCGAAAACGTCTAGGGTCGGTGTGCCCCACCGTCGGCACAGGCGGTCGAACACCGATTCGTCCAGTTCCCACTCGTGCATCGCCGTCCCTTTGCGGCTCAGGGAGTCTGCATCGGAGTTCAGGGTGCCCTGGATGTGGACACCTATGGGGAACACATGTACCTTCAGGCACCACTCCCACATCTGGACGGTCAGGTAGAGGAGGGAGAGAGACTTGGTCCCTCCTTGCCGGTTGAGATAGGCTAGTGTCGTGGTGTTGTCCGAGGCGATCTGCACCACACTGCCCGCGATCGACGGTCTGAAGGACCTCATCGCCTTCCACACCGCTAGCAGCTCGAGGAAGTTGATATGGTGGTCGGCTTCCTCGGGTGTCCATATGCCGTGAATCCGTAGTCCGCGGCAGCACGCACCCCATCCGTGGGTGCTCGCGTCGGTGGTGACTTGGATGGACGGTGCGGGAAGGGTGAAGAGTCTCCCCGCGGTCACATTCTGGTCCATTGTCCACCAGTTTAACTGGTCTCGGAGTTCGGGAGTCGGTGTGAGCCACTTCCCGAGGTTGTCGTGGGTGCCGTTGAAGGAGGAGAGGAACCACGACTGGAGGGAGCGCATCTTGAGTTTGGCGTGCGAGACCACCGCCGTGGTCGACGCCATGAGTCCTAGCAAACGGAGGGCGTCCCTCGCACGGACCCGACGTCTGCCCTGGATCCGTGCCACCACTGTGCGGATGTCGAGCAGACGTTTGGTTGGGGCGTAGGCTCTTAGAGCCAGAGAGTCTAGAACGGCTCCGATGTATTCTATTCGTTGAGTGGGGGTCAACTGGGATTTCTTGAAGTTGACCCGCAGACCGAGGCTCTGCATAAGGGCGAGGCAATGTGCAACGTCGTCCTTGGCTTTTTGTTGGGTCGGGGAGCAGATCAACCAATCGTCTATGTACGGGAACACCTGGACGCCTTGCAGTCGCAGATGAGCAGCCACCGGTGCCATGCACTTCGTGAATACCCTCGGAGCGGTGGAGAGGCCGAAGGGTAGGCATGTGTACTGGTAGATGTTGCCGCCCACCTGGAATCGGAGGAAACGACGATGTTCCCTCCTGATGGACACGTGAAAGTAGGCGTCCTTCAGGTCGATGACGGTGAACCAGTCCCCGTGGTTGATCAGCGGGAGGATGGAGTGAAGGGTTACCATCCGGAACTTCCTCGCGTCGATATGGTTGTTGAGAAGACGGAGGTCCAGGATGGGACGTGCCCCCCCGTCTTTTTTGTCCACAAGGAAGTATCGGGAGAAGAACCCTTCGTGAGACTCCGACGCTGCGACCGGCTCTATGGCGCCCTTCTCTAGGAGAGCTGTTAGTTCCTCCTGGAGCGGTGGGGATGGATCGGTGATGCGGATCCGTCCGACAGTAGGGCATCTCTCGAACTCGATCGCGTAGCCAGAGTCTAAGATGGTTAAAACCCATCGGTCTGTGGTGATGGCAGACCACGCCGATAGGTAGTCGGAAAGGGGGCGGTAGGGTAGAGTCTCGGTCACGGAAGAGTCAAACACGTTGTTTGCCCTTCCGTTCCGTACGCTTGCCAGTCTGAGGCCGTTGCTGGTAGCGTGGACGGTTGGGTTGTTGGCGCTGCCGGTAGGGCTGGTACCGGGAGTAGTCCCCTTGTCTCTGTGGCGGGCGAGGTTGATAGGATGGGCCCGCCTGAGACGTCGACGGCTGGTCCTGATGGTAACGGCCGGACCCACGGTGTGGAGGGCGGAGCTGTTTTATTGTGGCGTAGTCCCCTTTCAGCTCTCCCAAGGAGGTGTCGGTCTCCTTGGCGAAGAGGCCCTCGCCATCGAAGGGGAGCTCCTCCACGAGCCGCTTGACATCGTCCTGCAGGTTAGCCGAACGGAGCCAGGCGTGGCGACGGAGCTGGATGGCGGAGGCCAAGTTTTTTGCCTCCGACTCGGTGACGTGGCGGCCGGTGCGGATTTGCTGGAGGGAGAGGTGGTTGCCCTCCATGCAGAGTTTTTCAAAGTCCGCTTGTCGATCAGGTGGCAGTAGGGACTTGAACGACTCCGCTTGCTCCCAGAGTCGACACTGGTAGCCTCCCATGGCCGTCGCGTAGTTGGACGCACGGAAGGACAAGGAGGCATTGGCGTAGACCCTCCTGCCCAGTGCGTCCAGCTTCTTCCCCTCTTGGGTCGACGGGATGGGAGTGCTGCTGATCGGCGTCCGGTGTTGGGAGCCCTTGACCACTCGGGAGTTCGGTGCCGGGTGAATGTGCAGAAAGTTGGAATCGTCCAGCAGTCTGTACATAGAGTCCACTCTGTTGGATACGGAGTGCGAAGAGACCGGCTTCTTCCACACCTCCTTGGCCGCTTTCGCAATCTTAGGGAGCAGTCCGAGGCGGACGGGGACCAACTCCTTGCGGTCGGCCAAGCCGCAGACGACATCCTCACAGTCGTCCGGGGGAGCCTCCGCCCGAATCCCAAGTGTGGATCCGAGGCGAGTGATCAGTCCGGTGTAGGTCTTCAAATCCTCCGGCTGGGATCCGTGGACGGCGCCGATGTTGTCGTCCGGGGACTTGTCGACCGCAACCGGCGGTGGCTGATGCTGCTCCTCCTCCTGATCCGACGAGTCGGAGTCTCCTGACCGCGCCGAGACGCTGGGCGGTGGCAGGTAGACCTCGGGGTCCGAGTCCGACCAGTACGGCCTGGCGGATCTCGGATCGCTCCCCGGCAAAGGCAGCTGGTACGGAGGGAGAGAGGCCTCCGACCGCGCCTGTTCCACCCTCTGCCGCTTCGGTGCGGGGCCCTCCTCACGGAGCGGTGGTGCTTCCGTGGCTGGTGGTGAGGGCAGAGGGCGCTCCCACGGTGTCGTCTGCGGGCCGTAGAGCTCGGTGTGCAGTTTCCGCACCATCGCCTCGATGTACGGGGCGATGAGGCTCAACTGGGGCGGCGGTTCGGTAGCCGGACCAGGAACCACGGAAGGACTGCGGAGGGAGGAAGACCTGTGCGGTGGTACAGGTGGAGGAGTCTCCGGCGGCGGTGGAGGGCTGTGGGCCCTCTCCGGCGTGGCGTCCCGGGCCTCGGTCGACATCCTACCCGGCGTAGGTGGAGCTGCGACCGGGGCGGATGCTAGGGAGCGTGGCGGCGAAAGTTGAGCCGGTGCCGGGGTCGGAGGAAGAGAAGACGAAGAGCTACGGCGCTTCTTTTTCTCTTTTTTATCCTTCTTCTTCTTCTCCTGCTCCTTCTTCCGCCTGAACAGTTCAGAGGCCGAGGGCCTGGAAGAAGAAGCGGAGGTTGAAGGAGCAGACGTGGAAGCGGCCTGCTCTGGAGCTGGGGGAGCCGGTGGTGCCAGTGCGGCCTCCATGAGGTAGGCTTGAAGGCGGTACTGGCGGTTCTTGATGGCGGCCTTCGAGAAGCCGCGACAGACTTCGCAGGTCTGGACCTGGTGACTCTCCCCGAGGCAGCGAAGACAACGCACGTGCCCGTCCGAGCTAGGGAACTTTCTCTTGCAGGACGGACACTGCTTGAACGCTGCCGCTGAGGCCATCCACCGAAGTAGATGGCCGAAGAGAAAAAATTATCCCGGCCGGGAGGCCCCGACACGAGATGTTGGTCTTTTTTTTTTTTTTTTTTTTTTTTAAACGGCGGCTGAGGGCGAGCCCCAGCCACACGAGGACCAAGGGAACAAGTCCCCTAGTCCGAGAAAAATTGTAAAGTAGGAAAAATTGGAAGATTCTGAGACAATCTCAGCAAAGTACTCACAGCTTTTTTTCCAGGCTCCTGCTTGCGCAGCGGAAAAAAGCAAACTGAGGGGAGAGCGCGAAATGGCGCCTAAAGGGGTTGGGCATGGTGGGCGGTCCCACATTCAAAACTCTTTATCCAATCAGCTTTCCAGCTCCGCTCCGGATTCAGCGCAGGCGCAGAACCCATCAGTGTGCATCCCCAAACAACACGAAGGAGAAGTAAAATGCCCCCATGCCGGTGCGTTTTACTTCCGCTTCCTGGAGCAACAAGAGTGTCGGTGGCTGGATGAATTGGTGTCAGGGGCCAGTTCTGGCCCATGGGATAGTTTGGCCACCCCTGTCCTAAAGAGTTAAGGAAAACATAAACACAGAGGGTTCCCCCCCTTTTCCTTTCTTTTTCACTCTGTGCTGTTACTCATAAGGTCAAATGTTACATTTTCTTTCCTACCGTTCTTACCATTTGATCATGTGGAATATTGCCTCCTTTCTTAACATACGCATCAAGAGCGCCAAATACATCAGGGTTTACAGCCAGAATCCTAGAAAGGTTTTGGAGCCGACTCCTAAATTGAGAGTAACCCAAATGGATCCAGGGGAGAGGTGGCACTTCTGACTCTTTTACTGCAGTTGGGGAAACTGCCTTCATTTCTTCTATGCATGACAAGAGACCCATTTGCAGCAACTGGAAATTTAAAATACTGTGTAAGGCTTTAAACAGTGAATAATTAATCTTAATAATCACGTATTAAGAATCTGCTTTAAGAAATCTTTGAACTGCTTTAATTTTTTAAATCTAATGATTCATATTGTATTTCTTTGTCTTCTTCCATATCAGAATCCGAATCTAGGCGATCCTCATGATGATCAGCTATGAAGACTGTCCTGAGAATATAATGCAGTGGTCTTTTATCTGCTTTCTGCATTGCAGCATGACCCCCATGCAACTGATCCAGTTCCACAAGTCACTTTCTGGTCCTGAGCCCTTTTGGCACGCAAGGTTCTCATCAGCCCCAGGCCAGTATTGATGAAGCTGCTGCCCTCCATCAAGATGGATTCAAGTGGGATTTAATCTACTTGGGAACCATCATTCTTCCCTGTGGACTTTGACACCCAAGCCATTAGTCCTCAGGATTGTCAGATTAGTTAACCAAGTGCTGCCTGACACTCAGTGTTGATTTCAGTCACAGTACATACAATTTGTCAGCCTTTCATTTTACAAGGTTAGCCTTTGCAGAATTTTTTTTTCAGTAGCTAATACTAGTTTTATGTTCCATTATTTGCCATATCATGAGAGTGATAATCAACTGCTAGCCACAAACATTTTTGACAGATACCAGAGGAAAGAATGGCTATTTGTACATGCTTTCACGCAAGCACCTAGGACCTGTCCATCTCACCCACTCTGGAGCAGCTGGATTGGCCTGAAAAGAGCCAATTATGATTTGTGGGGAGGAGTGATGTGCCATTCAGGACTCTCCTCCCAACCAAATAGGAATCAACCATTGGAACACTTCCCCTGATCAATGGTGAGGGAAAATGAATTATTTTTTTAAAAAAATTCTGTACATCACAGATTTGATGCATAAATTCAATTAAATGTAATATTTTATTTATATATATTGTTGATTTAGAACCTGCCAGCAGCCAGTATCTCAAATGGCAATACACAAATAAAGAAGAATGTGTGATGCATTAGCAATGATCTACAGATATTTAAAAAAGCACTGTCCCTGACCATTCACAGATGATCAGGGGAAGTGTTCAATTTCCAACATGCTGAAGCCTCTTTGTTAGCTGGTTCAGCATACTGGATGTTTACATCAGAAGCACCCTCTGACAAGTGCAAGACTCCAATATAAGGCATTCCCAGCATCCACAGGGGCTGGGACTAGCATATATAAAAACATGCCGAGAAAGTTTAACTCCCTGACCGGAACTCAAAAAGCCTTGGAGAGCAATTGCCCACTCTGGTGTCTAAACTGTCTGGACACCATAAAAGTGTCATCCCTTGGTGTAATACTCACAAATAATTCCTGCTCAGAAGATACACCCTTTGCCAAGAGGAGGAAATCTCTAACATAACAGTGGAAAAGCTTTTCTTTCTCTCCCTTGGACAGATTGTCAATATGCTTCCCTAGTGGTGTTTGCTGGAAAACGTCTATAAATTTCTCTGCATGGCCTGCAAGATTAGAGAATAATAGAAAATTAAAACTATAGCATCACAATTCACAATATTAAAAACTGCTTTATTATTTACACCAACTGGTTAAGCTTTCCTGCAAATTATTCAGAAATGTAGGCTTTGGTGCTACATTCAAGATCAGAGGGGGGGAAATTCTCTGATTTTTCTCAACATATTACATTTCTTAACAAGTGGCGAGTGCAGTTCTAGAAGATGCAGCAATGAGTTTAGCAACATACTTATACAGTCAAACCTCGCATAACAAGTGTTTCGCTTAGTGAAAAACTCTCATAACGAGCAAGTTTTTTGCTAAGCGGTCCGACTCGCATAACAAATTTTTCGCTATGTGAGTTGGACTTTTCCCTATGGAAAAACTCGCATAATGAGCATTTCTATGGGGAAAACTCGCATAGCAATTTTTTTTTTTGCTATGCGAGTTTTCCCCATAGAAACGCTCGTTATGTGAGTTTTTCCATAGGGAAAAGTCCGACTTGTATAGCGAAAAATTCGTTATGCGAGTCTGACTCACATAGCAAATTTTTCACACAGCGAGCAGCCACGCAGAACGAATTAAATTCATTATGCGAGGTATGACTGTACAACAATTCATTTCAAGACAGTTCTATACTGACATTAAAAACACAAAACGAGCGTCTTTATTGATGGCTCAGGGACTAACAGTCTTCTACGATGGCTCACCCTTATTCCTAAGAAATACTGATAACCAGCTTGCAAATTAGCCAAACTCTATGAAATATTTGCTATGTAAAACTAGTTTTTGGATGAACAGATTACTTTCTGATATTATTAAATGATGATAGACAAGCATGAAATTTAGTACTAGAAGAAAAGGTTGTTAAATAGCAAACTAATGTAGATTAAGAAGGGACGGCCGCAGTGCTGCCCCTTCAGATCAGGTCAAAATGCACTATAGATTAGCCCAGGTTTTCCAACAAAGGGCAGCAACTGCAACATTCTGTTTCCAGGCCCACCTTCACTGTCTGTGATGTATTGAGCTTGAACCCAAAGATCTTCCAAATAATCCTTTATCCTCCAGCTGAAAGGCATCTCGTTGCCAGCATCTGCTGATACCTCAAAGTAATTTTGCACCAGAATCGTTTCAGTCTGGGAACTGGGCAAGACATAAACACTTGTTTCAGTAAGCTAATAGTAGCCATAAGTAGGAATATTTTTTGGGGTGGAGGAAGGGTTATAATGACTGCCTTAAATCAAGATTAAAAAGCAATGAATACACGATGACATGAATAGAGGATATAGTTTGTCTGATGGCTACCTCACAAACATTGATAAATATCTGTAAGAGAGATACAATTGTTTATATACTGGACCAAAAATACTTGTTATTTTAAATGGTTTAGTCCAGTGGTTCCCAATTAGTGGTACGCGTACCCCCAGGGGTACTCGAGATTGCATCAAGGGGTACACGCAGCAATCTCTTAACTAAAATATTAAATCCTTAAAAAACAATAATGCAATAACAATTGCCAAAAAGTTATTCAATTTAATTAAACGATCAGTAGGTAAGTCAATCGTATGCATCAAGCGCTTTCTCCCGCCGTGGCGGTTTTTCCCGCGCCTCCCATCACCAGATCGCGTCCGCCCCCGTTCCCGCCTATTTGCTTGTTATTGTCAACATGCACATTTGTCACATTAATGAAACGTGTTCTCTGTCATTAGAATGTCTTTTGATGATAATAAATATAAAATACACCTAATTTCATTTTTTATTTAGCGTTCCTGGAATAAGGGGTACGCAATATTTAATGTTCCTGCAATAAGGGGTACGCAAGTTTGAGGTCTTTCTTGAAGTGGTACGTAGAAAAAACTAATTGGGAACCACTGGTTTAGTCTATTCTTTTGAAGGTTTGCATAAATGGATTGTATCTTCTGACAGACAAACGTGCCACACTGCTTCTTATCAACTGAACATGTGAAGAATCATGCTCAAATAGACTGAAAAACTATCTAATTCAACACTATTTGCAGAAGGAACAACCATATTACTAAGGGAAGTCAATAAGAGGGCATGAATGTAGCACATTCTCCCACCTGCTTGTCTTCCCTGCAACTTACAGAGTAGTACATCAAAGTTCAGTGACTTAGTTAGAACTTGTCCACCTTCTACTTATTATGAGTTTAGCTCCTGCTCCTAAGACTATGGTGAGCTCTTTGTGAGACTGTCTCAACTATTCTCTACCCTTTGCATTTGGAAGAGGATTGTCTGCAGCAAAGACCTTTCTTTACCCCAAAATATTGTGTTATTCAGAATCTCTAAAAAAAAAAAATCTGAAATCTAAATTGTCTGGAAATCCAAAATAGAAAGGGATGGCTCTTTACTTAGGACAGCTGTCTTTTCCTTATACCTATGGAAGGACTGGAAAATTATAACAAGGACACCAACTGCTGGTGATTAAAGCCAGCAAGTAGAGTATAAAGACTACATCCTTTAACAGTGTCTGAATGGCCACATGGTTCTGCCAAAAAGAGCATCATACATCCTCAAGAGGAAATAGTAGCAGATGTCTTTCATAAGCCACAGTGACTGAGACATATTCAATCAAAGAATCATGGTCTATCATTGGTGTATGATGCCACTACAAATCATTCATTCATGTGGATCAGCTGATAAGCATATTTTTAACACAACTTACCTGCTCTGACCCACAACATAAGGGATATTCAGAAGTTTCAGATCACTGAAGATGAACATCCACAGACCTTTCACACAATTTTCTGTTGTTGATCTGACCAACAGGTCCAAGTTACAGTCTCTGTCAATGACAGACACCATATAAGCAAGAAATGGAGTCACTACATTCTGAAGCCGTTTCCACAGGGTGTGTCTGAAAGCATCAAAAAGGGGAGGGGAGAGACACCAGAAAGATACATACAAAATTAGAAAGGCAGACAATATTGTAAGAACACTGCAGGTAATCCTACTTCTATTCACAAAATTCTAGAAAACAGCAATGCGCTGGTTAAAGAAGAATGTATAAATATGCCCTTTTGAGGGAGGAGATTGCCCTGGTTTTTATGTACTATTTAAGAAGAGAAAAATGTGGAGAATAGTAAGCTACTTTCCATTCTGACAGCCCAGGGGGGGGGAGTACTAAAACTCCCTTTTGACGCACTCTGTAAATGGCTTCAATGAGTATTTGCTGCTCTAGAGTAACACTGAATGAAGAGACTAAACATCTATAAAATATTTTCAAAATTCTAGATATACAATCTTTTAGACCAAGAGGCTTAAAGTCAAATCATAGACTGGAACAAAGCAGTGACATGGGCCTCCTGATATAAGAGGGCAGCTAGAAGTTTTTTAATGCCCCCTTTTTGAAGGAAAACTGAAAACAGCTCGAACAAAAGCAAAAGGTCTAAATGGCCTCAATGTTTTATCTGCCCCAAGTTTCCCTCTGTCTCTCTGACTCTCTCTCCATGGTATTCTTCCTTACTCAAATTTTCTCTAACCTAAAATCCATACTTTTATAACATTCCCACAACATTTTTAATTCAAATGGTTACAATATATAATCAGTTTAAACAACTATGTCTACCTGAATGTTCCTGCTTCCTGAAGTGCAGTAAGATTTGTTGCTTCCCGGAGAACCCACTCTTTCATGGTGTATGAATTTTCCTCTTGTTTCCTCAAAAGGTTTAACAGGCGGCTTTTAGTTATCTTTAGGAAGGAGGCTGAAAAAGCATAGAAAACGTACTAATTTAAATACCTTAGTTAAATTTCAAATGCTGAAGACGGAAAGACAAGATGGAGAGAAAAATTTGTATCAACTTTTACATATTTTCTGCAATGATTGTCTTTCACATGAAAGGAGCCTCATTCGGGCATCCCCTGAGCAGAGTTTCTCCAGCAAAAATCCTTTCAACTCAGAACAATTTCTGACACAAAATTATTATTATTACCCAATGATGAGTTTCTGGCTTTCTTCTGGAAAATTGTTGCTCCGATGCCCCTTTTAAACCCCCTTTTAAACTGCTGAAAACTGATGCCTGCGAAGGGAACAGCCACGGGTGAGGTGATCCTACCCGGGGGACAAGATCACCAGAAAAATTCCACTCGGCAAAAAGGGTTTTTCCGGAGAAAAAACTGACAACAAAGGGTAGAGAGCTCTCAATGGCCTCCTGCTGCTACGGCGGAAAGAAGAGAACTGAGGAAAGAGCGCGGAATGGCACCTAAGGGTGGGCGGTACGGTGGGCGGCCATTACATTCAAACTTTTATCCAATCAGCTTGAAAGCTCCGGTCACGGCGCAGAAACCCCAAAAGTGGCGATTCACAGACTATACGAAGGAGAAGATCAGTTCTCTTGTCTCGTGACTCTTGTTGGTTTGTTGAAAGCTTTTTGAATGGCCAAAGATATGTTGTCCATTAGATAACCCCTACCATATTCCTTTTGACACTTCCAAAGACCTTAGGGAAGACACAACTTGCCTTTTACTTCCTACTGTGTCCACCCAACTAAAGCTACAAAGAAATGCAAAGAGAGCTGGATGTAATCTTACAACTTTAGAAAACATTTCAAAATATTTTTGATTTCTCCGTGTTTGACAGTACAGAACTTCTATACTGCATTTTTAAAAACATCAAAGCCATTTTCAATAAAAATGATAACCATCAATCTTGGGTTCATGCCCTGTGGGTAATACTATGTGGACATATTCTAGGAAACACTTGAACTCAAACATCTTCTACTTTATAGAATTAAATGATTGAGATCATTCATACCTTTCATATCATCTTCATCAGACAGGAGACTGAGAAGAACTTCGATTCTTTTGGTGCTACGACTGGTGCTCTCATTTTGATCCCTTAGCATTCCCACAGCACTTTGCACACAGCTTCTTACAAGGATAGTGGTGTCCAAGATTTCATTCTTACCAAGCAGGATGGGAGGAGGGGGGAGAAGTCTGTTAGTTTTCTGAACAAGTGAAGACCAAAGCAGATTTCCCTTTGAAATCAGGAATCGACATTACCAACTACAGACAAGTTGCTTACCTGAAACTATAGTGAATTCATACAAATGGGCTATTCCTGTTCATGCACAGACAACTCAGGACCTTCCAGAGCCTTCAAGAAGCTTTAAACTCTACCTGCTCCCTTGGTGTGTACAATTCCCTCAGTTCAACTGCTACTGCTGCTTAACGTGAGCAATGTGTGACAGACAGAGGGGAGGTTGGGTAGGATGTGTGAATTCACAGGTGACCACTTGAAGAACTTCAGTTACAGAAAAGCAATCAGTCCATCTTCATTGTGTTCATTGTGGACCCTGTGATTCACACAAATGGGTGTGTAACAAGCTCACGAACTGGATGATGGGCTGTCACTGAAGTATTGTTCATAGCATTGTTTGACTGAAGGTGGAATCTGCTTTTCCTCTGAAATCCAACTTGTAGTGTCTGACAAAGGTAAATGATTTAGACCAGGTGGCTTCTTTACAAATGTTAAGTCAGGTTAAGACCTTGAAGGAATGCAGAGGCTGTAGAGACAGTCCTGGCAGAATGGGTTGTTAAGAAATCTGGAGGAGTCTTTTTAGCAACTTGGTATGCTAGTCCAATAGTAGTTACCAGTTGTTTAGAAATTATTTGAGAAGAGATAGGTAAGCCCTTTTTAGATCCATCATAGGGAAAATTGAAAGACATAAAAATATTTTTATTCTGTGTGACGTAGAATGTAAGAGCTTTCCCAGTCTGTAGATGGGTTCTGCTGAAAGATGGGAAGGACAAACAATTGAGTCTTATGGAAAGTTGAGACACTTCTGTGTAGAAAGAAGATGTTTGCATGGAGGACAACTTTGTTCTTGTGAAACTGAACATAAGGAGGATCAAAGAGTAGTGAACTCACTCACCCTTCTGGTTGATGTGACAGCTACTAAAATGCAGTTTTGAAAGTGGGCAAACAGAATCTTATGGTAGCTAAAGGTTTGAAAGTAGGATGCATGAATGACTGCAAAACCAATGATAAAGACAATGGTAAACATGGTTCCATATTTTTAGAGTCCCTTGAGGAAATTGATTAAATTTGTATTCCTAAAAAACAATTTTGCACTGGAGTCCTTTCTTCCACTTATGAGCACAATTTTTCTTTGTAGATGGTTTCCCAGATTCAAGAAGGATTCTAGCTGTTTTCAGACAATCCTCCAAGCAGGGAGTTTTAGGGTGTCCACATCTAGATGTAGCATCTCCTGGTTGTGAATGGTTAAAAGGTTTGGGACCTTTCGCAGATGAATATACAGTAAAACTCTGATTTACAAATGCCCCTACTTACGAATAATTTGACTTACGAATTGGTTCTGCAATGAAATCCATGCCTTGAGTTACAAACATGCTCCAATTTATGAATTAATTCTTTTTCCCCTATGGGTTTGCTTCAGGCTACATAATCTGATTCCCCAGAATGCATTCTGCACATGTAGCCTTTCTGAGCCATGTAGATGGCAGTAGAGTGTTTGGAGTAATTTCTTTACCTGGAGTTTTGGCGCCAAAATGGCTGCCGGTTGCTGTTTCTTGCTGAGTTTCTGTCCATTTTCAAAGCTTCTTTAACGTAAGGAACAGCATTTTTGCTTATGCATGCTTTCCTTTCAATGCTGCTGTTGTTTTGGGATGGCTTGATTGATTTTTGGAGGGGATTTTGATTTTTGGAGGGGTGGTGGTGGGGCTTTTTCTTTATATGAATGGAGATGGCTTGAATTATGAACAAATTCAACGTACAGACAAGGCCACGGAACTGATTTTATTCGTAACTCGAGGTTTTACTGTATTCTCCACATTCTTAGAAGTGAGGTGAGCCGTAGTTGTCAAGGCGACCATGAAGGTATGAGTACTGTGTTTCTATTTTATTGAGTGAGTCTTGCTACCATTTGGTATACTAGCTGAAGAGGTGGAAAGAGTTATGGAGACTCCCTGGACCAATCTATTAGGAACGCATACTCCAGATAAGTAATTCCAATGCCAAATCTTGAGCAATACTTTCACTCTTCCTATCGATGTGTGATACAAAGAAGTCTATGAATGTGACACCCCATGCTTTGATAATTTTGTTGTAAATTCCAGGTGCAAGTTCCCACTTGTACGTCTGGCAAGTTTTCCTGCCGAGCAGATCCACAAAGCAATTGCCCACCCCTGGCAGATGGACTGCAAGTGGGAATACATGAGGAAGAGACAGAAAATATTTACAAGAATGATCGCTGAGGAACGCGCTCCGAATGATAAGTTACTAACACTGTTGTGGTAGAAAAAAGTGAGGCAACTGCCGAGTGAAATTGCAAGCGCTGAGGGAATAGGTGGAGCTTAAAGCTTATTCAAGGCTCTGGAAGGTTCCAGGTTGTCTGCACATGTACATAAATTAACCCATTTGTGTGAATCAGAGGAACTATGATGAAGCATGCCTAGCAGGCAGCATTAGAGACAAGGGTATGAGATTCCTAACATAGCCAATAACTACATCTTTTAGCTGGGTCAAAAAAATAGGTAGCAAAAAACAAATGGAATGGTCATATTGCACAGTGATGTTGTACAACTATAAACCTGTAAATGGTTGACTGGTAATGGCATTGGCTCTTGCTAGAAGTACTGTACATAAAAAGTTAAGGAAATAATGAAAGTAGCAAAGTTGTTGAGCGTACAGACTTCGAAAATCACAGGTGTGAGGAATGAGTGTACTTAGGGTAAACAGATATATGAGAGCATGTATTGGGTCAGAATGAATGGGGGAAATTGCCTTGGTAAAAGTGCAGGGAAAGAAAGCGAGGACTGCCAGGAGCGGGCAGAAACAGAATGTTAGAGAAAAGAGGACATTCATTTGCATATTGGACTGGGATTGGTCGAGAGTGAGTGATTGATGGGGAAGGTTCTGGAGAACCCTGAGGAGGAGGAGAAGAAAATGGAGGGGTTTTGAAAATGGCTGCCATCCTAGAATCATCCAGTTCAGTAGGGGTAAGAAGGCTGCCCTAGAATAGTAAGATACACTAGTACCTCGGATAACGATGAGACTTGGTTCCACAAGTCTCGTCGTTATCCAGTTTTTAACGTTGTGCGATACATTGATCGCACAACATTAAAAAAAGCCCTGTTTCCCTGGAGGCTGCAGCAAGCCAGAACGTCGGGATTTGAACCCTGACGTTTTGGCTTGCTGCACTTTCTGAGGACGTTGGGGAAGCCCAGAAACAGCTTGGATCGGGTCTTCCCACCTCCCTGGACCCAGCAGGGGGGTCACGGAGCCCAAAATTGGTAAATCTTGGTGCAAATCTTCCCCCCAAATTTGTCGTCGGGTCTTCCCACCTCCCTGGACCCAGCAGGGGGGTCACAGAGCCCAAAATTGGTAAATCTTGGTGCAAATCTTCCCCCCAAATTTGTCGTCATTATGCAGTTTTAGCGTTATTCGGTGCAATCGTTATCCGGGATATTACTGTAGGTTGTTATTTTACCAATGTGTGAGTAAATTGCTGAACTGTCTTGCCTGCAATTTTTTATTATTATTTGATGAAGCTGCCTTTCATTCCCTCCTTTTTAAAATCTGACTGTTCCTGTTTGTAATTATCTCAGTGTTTTTTATTATAAACTTTTTTTAAAAATCAAGGCCTTGTGTTTGTTTCCTCACACAAGGGAGCTTGTTTTTTTAGTTTACCCATACCACGTGTTCTCAACATTTTCCCGCCGGGGGCCAGACCCGCCCCCAATGCTTCCGGCCAGGGAGCAGGGTGTGTGTGTGTGTGTCTGGTCACTGGACTTACGTGTCCGCCGTCATTGGCAGTGCTTTCTCCCTGCTGTATTGACAAAGTCTTTGCTGGTCTGCAAGGCAGCAGAACGCTTTGTGTAGCTGAAATGCAGCGGTTTGATTTATTTTTTTTTTGCTGCTGCTGCTCCTGTTTTTTGAAATCTGCACCGAAAGGAGAGCTCCCTTGCCGCGTGGTGATGACAACATCCCCCAGACTCCTCCAGTGCTATGTCCAAGGCTGACGTCAGTGGTGTGCAGCAAGAGAACTCTCCTTTTGGCACAGATTTCAAAAGACAGCAGCAGAGAAACAAAACACTGCATTTCAGCTCCGCAAAGCCTTCTGCTGCCCCAGCAAAGGCTTTGCCAATACAGCAGGGAGAAAGCACTACCACCACCATCGTAAGCGACGTAGTTCTCTAGAGACCCAATCACGTCTCTCTCTTTTCCCCTCCCTGTAGTTTAAATACAGGGAGGGAAAGAGACAAAAGCAGTCTCTGCAACTGCAGTAGGGGCGGGGGAAAGGCGCGTGCTTTTCCCTGACCCTACTGCAATCGCAGAGACCGCTGCGGGTGGGGGGTGGATTGGGTAGTTCTACCCAAAACACCCCACACCTGCAGACCACTGTCTTGGATAACGCTAAGAATCATTAGCCAGAATCGTTATCTGATGCAAGTTTTTTCCAAAAAACTTGCATCGTTATCCGATTCTAGCATTATCCGATGCAATCGTTATCCGGGGTATTACTGTATAAAGACATAGAATCTACATCAGGAATTCTCAACCTTTTAAAGCCAGGGGCCGGGTCACACTCCCTCAGACAGCTTTGGGGGCCGGACAGCCATTTTGTCCTCTCTCCACCACATGACACTTCCTGGTGTGGTGGAGGCAGGTTCGGCCCACAGGCCGCAGGTTGAGAATCCCTGATCTACATCCTTGCTTCCACTGAATTAGATTCATACCTCACTCCCTTCTAACAATGGAATTTAGGGATGCCCAATATTAGACTGGCCACAGGAGTGGACTTTTGGAGGGTTGGGGGAATTCGAGGGCAGGCATTGGGGTGGGTGGGGAGTGAGGGAGGGAGAGATGGCCCTGCCAGCCTGGTAGAAGGGACAGCACTCTGTCAGAAGGCAGTAGGGTTCCTGGGGCCCAAATCAGTATAGTGACGGGCATAGGGTGATATTGTGGGCAGGCCATACAGGACTGATGTTTAGTATCTGTCCCCTGTTCCAGCCCCCCAGCTACATCTCTGGTTCCTGGACAGCTGATCCAGAGTGACTCCACCCTTAGACTACTGCTGGTGAATGCCAGGTCAGTTTGTAATACGCCCCCCCCCCCGGGTTCTCTTAGATTCAATTTTGCGGGAGCGGACTGACCTGGCATGCATCACCAAAACTTGGCTGACACTGGAGGACGATGTTCCTCCGTCAGACATGTGTCTAACCAGGTTCAGTATTTGGCACCAGCCTACAAGTAAGGGTAGGGGTAGTAGCACCATCACTGTAGCCAAAGAGTCATTGGGAGTCGCAAGAGCCATGGCTCTGCAAATACCTGGTTGTGAGGCCCTGCTCCTTCTACTGGGCCTTAAGGGTCAGTTGGGAATCTTGCTCATGAACTGGCCCCCTTGCAGCACAGCAGGTTCCCTGCCTGAGCTCCTTGAGGCCATCACAATGCTGGAATTGGAGTTCCCTGGACTCATGGTTCTGGTGGACTTCAATTTGTCTTTGTAGGCCAAATTTGCCACCCCCTGGGCAGAGCTCAGAATGCCAAAATTGAATCTAAGAGAAGGGGGGGGGGTATTATAAACTGACCTGGCATTCACCAGCAGTAGTCTAAGCCTGTCCCCACAGCAGCCTCTTTGCCCTGGTTGCTAGGATGTCCGGGGGCGGCGGCGAAGTCCTATTTATTGTGAAATTTTGCCGCCCCAAAAAAGTGCCACCCGGGGCACCCCCCCCCCTTGCTCTTTTAACTGTTGGGTAATTTTTGTAGTACTTTTAATTAGGTTCTTATGGGTTTTAAGTTTTAGACTGTGTTGTTGATTTTAACTTTGTGAGCCATACAGAGTCGTTTTGAGTTGAGCGACTATATAAATTGGACAAAATAATAAATAAATAAATAAATAAATAAATAAATAAATAAATAAATAAATAAATAAATGTGTCCCCTTGGAACCAGGGATTAGGGGATTTTTTTTGGGGGGGCCTCCTATGTTGTCACAGGTATATGGAATATTTTAAATCTGTTAATATAAGTACCAACAAAGTCTCTGAGCAAGTAGTAGTTGACTAAAACCAGTGGTTAGGCAGAAGTAGGTAAGACAGACACTTAAGACATCTTGCCTTGAGATGTTAGATTGGTGGATATGGGCAGGTAGCCAACATTTTTTTAAAATGGAGGGACTGCAATACAGACTAGTTAGCTATAGACACATGTATACTGAGTGGATTGATTCAAGAAGGCTGTTGGTTCATGCTTAAATTGAAAGTAGAAAGGGACTCATGTCCTCCTGGTTATTCTGCCTTCTAAAACAACAGTAGGGAAAGGCCACCCTTGCTTGAAAGCCAGATGTATATGACTCTAGAGTTCAGTGCTCATCTCTGTAGACATTTCCGTGGACATGTGGCAGGCATGCCTTGACACCGGAGTGGACAGAACGCTGTTTACCTTCCCACCAGTGTGTTTCTATTTATCTACTTGCAATTTCTTGCTTTCAAATTGCTAGGTTGGCAGAAGCCGTGACAGAGATGGGAGCCCATTCCGTCATTCAGTACTCGGGTATCAAACTGCTAACCTGCCACCTTCCAGTCAGCATCTTAACCACTTGAGCTAATGCCGTAGGACTAAGGGACAAAAAGACAGTTCCTCAACTCTGATCATTCAAATACTGAAGAAAGGCTCTTAATTATAAATGTTTACTGCTAAGGGGAAAATGTAATTCATTCTAAGGCCAAACTATGAAATGCTTTACTTTTTCACCAAGATTTAACAAACAGATTTGTTAAAATGGAATGGACTAGAACTCACAGCCAGTGTTCCTGGTCTATGTGCTGATGATGACTCTATCTCCATATCCTCATCCTTTTCTTCCACTGCTGTAACAATACAGAAGGTCTCTTTTAGGAATGCTGGTTGCAAATTATTAGCATAAAAAGTTAATTATTAAAATTCTTACATTTAACTTCCTCTGCAGATTTCCCCATGTCTTCAGAAAATAGTTCGCTGATGGTGACACTTCTCAGTGCGGTTACATCAGAAATCATATCCCTGGAACTCCTTAGATCATCAATGTGCAGAGATTGCCACAGCCCTGACACAAATAGGATGGTGAAATGTAAGAGAGTCTAAGAACAGCATTGTAGCCTTGAGTTTAAAATTCTATAAACAATACAGTTTGAAATTTATGGGTGGTTTATAGAAGAATAAAGCAAAGAGCTTATAGTAGTTTATGTTAGTAAGGTAACTACAGAGTTTGGGATGGGGGTGGTGGTGATCTAATATATAGTTCTCCTTTTCAGATACAGTGGTACCTCTCTTAAAGACCATAATGCATTCCACAGGACTGCTCTTTAAGTGAGTTTGCCATTGTAAGTGACCGATTGTGACTTCTGGCAGGGGGATTGTGAACGATGTAATTTTATTTTTACAAATTTGCATCGGATAACGATCTGTTAGCATTATCCGATGCAATCGTTCATAGCTGCAGGGTGGCTGGAAAGCTGACCGGGGGCTCCCTGTTCGGCTTCCCAGCCACCCCACAGCTGCAGAGGCAGGGGACGGCTGGAAAGCTGACCGGGGGCTCCCGCGTTGGCTTCCTCAGTCACCCCGCAGCTGCGGATTGGGTCTCCTCACCTCCCCAGAGCCGACAGGGACAGCCAGAAATGGGCGAAATGTTGTGCATCACACATTAAAAACCAGATAACGATGAGACTTGTGGAACCAAGTCTCATCGTTATGTGAGGTACTAGTGTATATTAATGTTTAGATGTTTGGAAAAATGCTTTCAGCAGCATCTTCCCAGCAAACACAGGTCAATGAAATGAAATACATCTATAGGTGTAACAGTGTTACAGATTAAGTCTAAATGAAATATGCAAGCTCCACATCCTACACTAAGATACTGTCCATGAAGAAATTGATGATTTTTGAATTGGTCCTCTATTAAGCAGGCTTTGTATCTTTTAATTTAAATGAAGTCACAAGAACTTATTACAGCACTGTAATTTCTATGCCCTCTAAAACTGATGAGAGGCTATCCTTTTACTGAACCTCTGGTTGCACTAAAGCCAAATGCTTTTTTTTTTTTTTTTGGATTTAGCAGTTCTAACAACACTCCTAAATTGTTGAAAACCTCTTTTCCCTTCTGTAGCCCAATATGAAACCACACATACCCCCATGAAATCCAACATAGGTATTTCCTCTCTTAAATCGGGACAGCTTAGTGATGAAGAACACAAACACTGAGCCTTCACTCAGATCTATTTTGTTGATTTCGTTAACAGCTGAATACCTGCAGAGGAAAAGAAAAAGGGTTTACAATTCCCATGCATTCTTGGAGAAGACTGATTGCCTGCCCTTCTAACATAACCAGCTCCCACAAAGTCAACATTTTCCATTTAATGGCTGCATCTTAAGTTACACTAGAGTAAGTCCACTGAATCAGTGGGGATTTAGTAAGTTAGCTCCTCTATAAGTTCCAGTGATTCAATTGGGTTTAATTGAGCTGTGATTTACAGTGCAATTAAGCAGGTGATTTATCTTTTGGCATGGCCATATTCAATCTATTTTCTGAGGTACATGAGGTATTAGTACTTTCTTTTACTATCTGTACATTTTTAGATGATTGGCAGGAGCGACTGGTTTTTAGTTCAGGAAGAATCACTCCATTTTAGTTCCATTTCCAGCATATGCGATGGCCACTATCAACCAAAGCAACACTGGTAGGTGTTTCCCCAACAACTTAGTGTTAACAAATGTAAAAATATCCAACTTTCCCTTGCTCCCTGTGGAGGGAGAAACAGAAGAAAGCAAAGAAAGTGAGGCTATACCATATTTCCTGGCATATAAGATGCATTGGAATATAAGATGCATCCTGTTATTACCAAAATAGCCAACTATAGGCCACTATATACAGTACAAGACACCATTTTTCCAGTGTACTTGGGGGGAGGGGGAGTAGATCTTATACGCCAGCAAATAGGGTATGTTTCTTTACATTCCAGTGCTATGTCACTTCAGTAGAAAGCCAATAAAGTGATATATAACTTATGAATATAAATACACTTAAAAATCCAGCTTCCCCCACAGACCCCTGGGAAAGAAACAAGAGAGGGAATGCAGGGATATAAGAGACAGAGAGAAAGGGAACAGGTTAAATAGGGTCATGTTAAGGTGTCCTTTCTGAAACTGTCAAATCCTCCCATAATCCTTGATTATTTCAAACATCAGACCATATTTTTAAGCAACTCTGCTTAGCCTCATCCAGCCTGTTTAACTGCTCTCTTACTTTAGCATAATTCATCACAACTCATGTAGGCCTATTTGAGCCAACAGAACTTATGGTAGAGTTGACTCAACAAATTCCCATTTAATTTAATTGGCCTACTCTAGTGTGACTTACTACACTAAGCAACAGGATTTCAACCAGCATGCTTTGCTTTTGTTATGTTAACATATCTCAAAGGACAATATTACAATTACTACTAGAACCACAAAGCAATACACCAAGTTTATATTTTCCCACTTTTGCCCAGAATGCAAAAATCAGACTTCATTTCTTAAATCCTGCAATTTAATGTCAATCCAATTACTTGGCTGAAGCAACAAGTTGAGCACTGAGAGATCCATTTTCAAAGTCTGTCTGGATAATTAGGATTTTACTTCCACATGTGGCATCTAGAGAATTCCTGAAAGAAACATCAACAAATAGTTAAAAATATTTTATGCTCCTGCAAGGAAACATAGACTAAAAATTCTACTTTCACCTATATAAAACAGGGCAACACCACTTCCCATAGATTTCAGAATCTTAAATTAAATATAGCAAGACTGCTAAATTTGCAAATGCCATGCATTCTATTCCAAAGTTATTTTTACATTCATTTTCATCTCTAGGTGTCTTAGTCTAAAGAAGACAGTAACTCACTGAATTTCTTTCAAAAACGAATGTTCGGTGTCAAACTGTTGCAAAAATAGAACTCGGAGACTGTTAACTTTTCCCCGTACTTCTGCTTCCAAAGTCTCTGTGTCTGCTGCTGTCAAGAGTCTGGAGAAAGTTGTGATCTAAAATAAAGGATATGGTAAATGCTTCTGCCAAGCATAAATAAAAACATCTAGGATTGCCAACTAACTCAAAAGAGAGTGCATTTTTTTAAAAAAAAGTCTGTTACTTTGCAGACTATAAAAGATTACCTTCCCATGCAATTTAAGCATACAGGTGAGTATACTCTAGATATCAACAGATTTGAAAGATGTTTCAGGTGACCAAAACTGTTTACACTAACTCCAAAATAACAAAACTCCAATCAATTGTGTGAATACAAAGCATCTCTATTTGTGAAAATACAAATTGCATTCTTAAATAGAATTTCACTCTTTGTTGCTTGGCCATATTTGTATGGCTTGGTAAGTATGTGAGGGGAGGGGTGTGACAAAAGCATGGGATTTTGGTAAAAAAATTAGTTCTGATTGCCTGGGAGAGAAACTAGATAAGGATGGCAGTCTTGAGTTAGACAGAGGGTAGGCTGGTGTGGAGAAATCAGGAAAAGAACGGTTTTGGAGTCTGGGAAAGAACTCAAGGGCAACAGTGGGGAAGACTGAGAAGGGAGTGTCGAGTGAAATGATGCAATCTTGAAAATGTATGTTATGCTTTAAAACGTAGCTTAGAAAAGAACTATGGATGGTCAAGTGATCATCTGTGAATTCACACCCTACTTCCCCATATTCATGCGGGTATAGCGTTTGATCACTACAGGTCTCCATTAACTGAGGGGAGAATCTGCTAGGCATGTGGACATGCACAGTAGGGTAGGACCTAACTATTGTTAATGCCCCCCCTCCCCAGCTCTGGAACATTTCAAGAGAATTCACTATACATACATGAAACCCTTGTGTGTGATTCACAGAGACCACAATGAATAACTCTTTACTACAGCACTTGCAAAACAGTTAGCTAGGTCCAGGCAAGCAAGGTCATTGTAAAATAAACATCACTTATACATGTGTCTCTCCAATGGTTAACAATTCAGCATAGATACAAACAAAGGAGAAATGAAAGTGAACTGATACTGGGTATGTTTATATCACAATGTGTAGATATGAAGAGTGTTAGTCTTACAACCTGCCATAATATTCTGGTATAACAATATTTTGGTGTTAAAAAGGATTATAATTATGGCTCTTAGTTCTGCAGAGTGATAGCCAAAACAAATTGTGTTATCACCATGGTGGTGACCTGCCAGATTTCATGTTCCAGACTCTTAGAACAGAAGGTACTAATTCAATACAAATTTCTTTTGAGAAAATCTCCAGTTGCTCCCAGGCAGCTAGAACCTGCACAATCTTGGGATAAAAGATTGTTCTAAAGAGAAAGATAAACAATTGGCAATCCTTTCAATACAGAGCGACAGGAGACACACATAACAGATTCCAGCATATCATTGTTGCAGCAACACACAACATGTGCTGTTGATATGAACTAACAGGGCAGTGACAGCAGAAAATCATTATGGCTTTCTTTGCTGGCATGACTGGGTGAGCAGTTAGAGTAATATTTGGTGTCTTTATTTCATTGAGAGAGAGAGAATTGTGTCAAATGAATTTATTGCTAAAGGAGTAAACAACATTCTGTAACACAGTTATTTTAGTAAAACCTAAATGTACACTCATGCGGTGTCAGTAGCATCAGAGAGAAGAAGTATAACACACGAACAGCCTCCACTTTCTTTCCTTTCTTTTTTTGGCAGAATGCTAGTTTCTAAAACAATGCTTCCCTTCAGATAGTTCAGAGAACAAATTCCCCACTATTTACCTGCTGGCTGAGAAGGGTGCCTGAGACTACCAAGAGTTCTAGAAACAGGCATTTGTAAGGTGCAATCTTTCAACCAGTACTCATTTCAGAATGCCTGCTTATATGATGCTAAGCACTTAGCATTTTATCAAACATATTAGATATAGGATCCACATCTATCTATGTTGGGAGTTTCACTTATTCCCTAGATACTTGGGTCTCTTTTCTGGAATAACCAGAGACACTTTCCCTAATATGTAAAGTGCATAACCAAATTATTGCCATAGGTTTGACAAAAGGTACTCAAACATGTCTATCCATCTTTAGCTGTAAATGGAAAATATATCAACAAATTAAAATAATCAAATATGCTGTACTTTCAGGGTACCATAATTAGGTATGAGGTGGAAGAACTTACTTCAGTATAGACTGTGCGGCCAAAGGTCTCCATCCCAAGGCAAGCATGGAGGAATTCTGCAAGGCAAGTGTGGTGTTGTTGCTGAAAGTATACTGTAGCCAAGTGATCTGCCTGAAAGGAGCGCAGTCGTGAATTGTGAAGACGGATTACGGAATCTGGCGTTGCACAGTTCAACAGTACTAGTTTGGCCTGTTCTTTTACTTTATGTATTAGCTCCAGATGATTAAAATTCATTTTCAGCTCTTCTGTCACCTGCAGGACAACTGAAGCACAAGTGTCAGAATGATAGCCAACAAAAACATCAGAAGGCGTATACGTTTGCTGGGCCATGAAATGTTTTTCTGCATCAACAGCTGTGAAATCATGGACCCATTTCTGCAATTCCTTCACAATGTTTCTCTGCCACTTGACTAAAACAGTACTGATATTCAGATAGTGTTTTTCAAGTCTGTTGATCAATGGAATGGGGAACTGATTGTACACTACTTCTTTCTCCTCAATGACAATTAACCGGAATTTAGGATGCACTCTGCATTTTACACGATGGGTCCCCAAACCCAGGTCAATATACTTTTGACCAGCAAGCTGGACATAATACTGGTTGAGGGCATCATAGAGGCTTTCATAGAGATTCTGCAGGTTGAGAAGGATGACCATCTGCCCAGTTTCCATACATATTTTCACTCGGTTGATGTTTCTGCAGATCTGAGTATATTCCTGGTCTTTAGGGAAACTGGAACCAAAAATAATCTCTGGCTGTTGTGTACCTTTGAAGAAGACCTGCTGGAGAATCTGGAGTGCTGCATAATTTTCTGTTAACACTAGCAGGTACCTGCATTCACCATCTTCATAGTCACTGTAAATGTTTTGCTTAATGAGTTCAATTGTACTGACGTCTTCCCAGATTATGCCTTCTTTCTCCGAAATCTTAGACATAAAAATATTCAATGCCTTAACGTCATCTTTCCCGCTGAAATTACGGAGAACTACCTCTGCTAGTTCATGAGGAGATGGAGTTCTTTCTGATTTTTTGGTCAAAGCATATATCATTTTTATGAGGCTGTAATAGTCACGTAGCCCAAAGAACTCCTTACTTTGAGTGTGGCAAATCTCTCTATAGGCATTTGCAAAGATAGAGAAAAAATGCTCAACTTTCTGCAGAATAACACGTTCTGAAACACAAATACCCTTGGCAGTTTCTATGAGTTCTTTTTTGTTGGGATCTCCACGAGATACAAAAATCCCTCGATTCATCTTGGCAGGATCCAGAGCCCAATTAGATATCCCAACAAAGCCCACTTTTTTGTAAGGAAGTGGGTCGTCATCAACACATCCATCTTCCAAGAGTGGATGAAGAGTCTTCAGAGGCATTTTTGGGGAGTCTTCAGCCAAGCCAATTTCATCTAATACAACAACAGAGACATACTCTTTCAGGTTTTTTCCTTCTTGGAAGCGAGCACAATGTTTGAAAGTATTTATGATTCCTTCAGGGGTGGAGTGAGGGCTGCATTGAAAGGACACCAAATGGATCTGCTTCAGATCCTTATAGAGTTCAGAATATGCTGCCTGGCCTTGCATGGCATCAGCTACAATGGTCTTGGCAAGAGATTTTGAGCTGCCAGGTTTTCCAATTAGAAACAAAGGGATTTTAAGTTCAATGCAGACAACCATCATGAAAACATTTTCTTTCAGTGCTGAGTTCTTTGCTATTGTTTTTCTTAGAGGTGCACCACTAAGAAAAAGATCCTGAACCAGGTCAATTTCTTCACGAATTCCTTTTTCATTATCATATGGCTTTGGAAGGATTGTGCTGATGACTTTTCGGTAGGGCTCTTTCCTTTCCAGAGAAGCGTGGTAACAAACACCAACTGAAAGAACCAAGGACCAAACAATTTTGTCTCTTTGGATGAAACCTTCAGGAGCATGTTTTTCTGCTAAATGCTTCTTCAGATGTTTCATTAGTAGTTCACTGTGACTGTGGAACCATCTGAAGACTTCCACACAACGTTCCACATCTCTGAGACTGATAAAGCTGCATTCATCATTCCTTTTCCTCATATATGTCTGAGATTCAAAAAGCACATCTGTCATTATCTGAATTTCCGTTTCAGACATTTCTATGGATTTGGTAAGTCTTTGTACAATCTGCTGTATATACAGTCTTTCAGTGAAGTTATTCAACTGCCCAAAATCCCACACTAATGGTATCATACTAGGGGGAAGTGCATGGACACGATACACAAGCTGCCGAAGAGGAATGGAGCCAAGCTTATCCTTTGTCTCTTCTGCTTTAACACGGTAGCCTAAGCCAGCTGATTCCAAGCGCTCAATCATTCTACTTGTATGCTTTCTATAAGGATTGCATGCAGCTATGACCTGTAAGCCTGAATTGTGGATTAAGGGTTTTCCTTCTACTGTGTGATCACACAGGACTTCCTTGATACTGCTAATAGCTTCAGTAGTGTTGGCTTCATCGAAAAATAAGATAGTGTCAACATTATAACACTCCTTATTTTCAACAGCAACATCTTCTGCCTCCCTGACTTTGGCATAGATTGTTTCGGCTGTAGTACCTCCATGAACTTTGACTAGCTTCATATTATCAGCAGTGGCACCACTGCTACGTAGTTCACACAGAAATTTTATAAGCCTTGTTTTTCCACAGCCAGTTTCTCCCATGAGGACAACAGGGATTCCACACCTGAATCTCATTTCAATAGCAAGGATCTTCAAAATATTGTCTGTGGTGAGCTCATATGTTTCATCAGGATCAATTGGCCATTGAATTCCTAAAACCATGCAAAGGCTCTCAATTTTCTCATGTCTGGGCAGTGCATCAAAATCAATGTTGAATGGAACCTTCTGAAGGAGCAATCCTTGGTATAGCTCAGTTGTCATCACATTTCTCTTGATGATACTTCCATTCAAAGGATTGATAGCATCAATCCCACCACCAGCATTGGGCTGGAGATGAAAACCAATGAAAGTCATGGACACGGAGTCCTCATTGAAGAATATATATGGGTGTGGTTCAGACTCCCACTTTTTCCGAATACGAAAAGGAGCAAGATCTTCTTCTGTGACTCCTTCCATGTCAAAAACCTGCCTGCCAGGGCTCTCATCAGAAATGTTAAGTGATGGTGTTGCAAAATCTTTTGCCATTAAAATCATAAAACCAACCACAAAGTTTTTGAAGCCCTGCAAAGTGTCATGAACAAAATCAGCATTACAGAATACTGAAGTTTCACAATTTCTCAGCTGAAGATTCAGAAACCATGCAAAGTTCCTCAGTTCTGCCCAAGAAGGATCAATCACTCCACAATATATCAGGAGCAGCTGCAGGCATTCAACTGGGGTCCCTTCAACTGAGTCTTCTTCATACTGGAAAATGTCAACATTTTGTCCTATGTGGAATCTTCTTAAATACTGGAATGGTCTCTGAAAAACTTCACTACAGAACACCTCTTTATCAATTCCTGGGTCTGAGGCGTCATGACTTGCTTTTTCTTGTGTTTCCACTTCTAGTATTTCTTTGGGGGATCTGCAGATTATTTTAGGAAATACATCGAGAAAGTTGTATTTTGATCCTGCAAAAATCTAAAAAAGGAGGAGAGTATAATTACTGTACAGTACAATTATAAACTTGATTCATTTGTGCCATTTATTTTTCCTTTCTTCATAGCTCTTACCACTTTCCCACAATATTGCACAAATTTTGTTACCATAAACAAATTGCAACAAAATGCTGTAGTTATCCAAAAGCCATGAACAAGGTGAGAGAACAGAATGTTGTTCTACTCCCCCAGCCTTCTACTTAGCACTGAAGCTTCAACTCAGTTTGAACAAGCATGAAGGCTAAGTCTGTCACCTGAAACAGCTATGGTTTCCAAGCTCCAGCAAATGGATAAAGAATGTGTCTTGTCACCAATAAAATTATCTGGATACTAAGAACTGATTTCTACAGTATTTCTTTCTTACAATTTTTACTTTATATGTGTATCTAACAACAACTTTAAGATGTAGCCATTTAGCATAATAAAGCCATTTACTTTTATTTTAACTGATTTACATAAATAGGGTTAAATCCTGGGCATGCACAGATGACTCAAAATGTTCCAGGGCTGTAAAGGAGCCACAAGCTCCTCTCACCTTCTTCAGCATGCACGATCCCCACCCAGCAATTCCTCAGTTCTAATGCCACTGCTGGTGAAAAATAACAATGCATGAGGTACTGGGGGAGGTTGGGTGGGATGTACAAATTCACAGGAAGCCACTTGAAGAAATAGTTATAGGTAAGCAACCTGTCTGTCCTCTTGGTGATCCCTGTGAATACACACAAATGGGTGACTAGCAAGCTAATTTACTGGCTGGAGGGAGTCACTGCATGACAGAAGATAGGACTCAACATCCAAAAGACACATCAGTTTTCTCCCTTATGTCTAACCTGTAGTGCCTAATAAAGGAGGATGATTCTGACCAGGTAGCTACCTCGCAAATGGTCTCTAAGGTTGCTCCACGAAACAGCACTGAAGACATCAAAATTGTTCTAGTAGAATGGGCTGTCATATAAAGTGGTAGGATCTGCCTAGCTAACCTGTAAGCAAAATCAATAGTAAAGGTTTCCCTTGATCGAAAGCCATTCATATTCGACTCTAGGGTTCAGTGATCATCTCTGTTTCAAAGCTGAAGAGCCAGCACCGTGCTCATGTGGCAGGCATGACTAGACACCAGTTGTGATAAAATGAGGCCCCAAGTTCTTCACATATCCAAAATGGAGTTTATTAGGTTTTAGTCTATAGTAGAAATTTGGCTTCTTCACTCCCTGAGACCCAGATAGGAAGAAACAGACTTGGAGGCGCCAGGCCTCATGAATAGGATCAGAGTTGTTTACCCCAACTCTGAGATCTGATTGGAGGTATCCTAATTATCCAGGTTCACTTGATACCTGGCGAGGGTCCAGCAAAGGGCCAGGAAGCAGTTCGAATCTGGTGTTCAACAAGGAAACACCAAAAATGGAGGAAGGCCAACCAAACAGGCCTTATCTCTGGAAGTCTTAATTATGGTAACTTAGAACAGATAGATAGATTCTTTTTATTTAGAGGAAGACATGTCTGGAAGCATCCTATCTGTAAACCTAAATTTTTGATTAGGTTATTTTTCTATGCTGAGATCTGTAACCTGATTCATCAAGAACCATGCTACCACTTAAATAAAAATATTTTCTTCAATCAACGCGTGTTCATTGGGAAAAGGAATGCCTGGGTAAAAGACAGTAAGTCCATTTGCCTCTTTTTAAGCGCTACCTTACCTCTCATAAAAGTACTGTAACTGGGCTGGGCTCTGTAGACAGAGAAGTTTCAGGTTTTAGTCAGCTGGGCGTGGCTGAGAACAAATGGTGAACATACATTCCTTGCCGTGAGTTTTGAGTGAGTTCTAGAGGGGATTGAGGAATAATCCACCTTGGAAAGAACGCTGAGAAGTCCCAGAGCAAGTGAGGAAGAGTGTGCATTCATCATACCAGTATCCACAAGCTATTTAGAGAGTATTTGGGATAAGACGGTTTGTCCTTTCCTAGGCCTTCCATAAATGACAAAGAGTTTGGGTTGCTGAAATATATTTTCACGAGGAATTCTTTGGTTTGGTATGCTACTATTGCAGGTATTTCAAAGGAGAAGAGTTGAGACAAGACTTCTTGAGATGGAAAAGGAAATGGAAATGGAGGAGTGTATCGAGATTTGAAGAATTTGGAGAAGTGTTTAATGAGCTAGCAAAGGCAACAAATTTGTCCCATCTACAAGAATACTTCTCCTGATGGATGATTTCCTCAGTTCCAGGATACTCAAAATTGTGAACGAACTCTCCATGTTGTGAAATGTAATGTTTCAACATTGGGGTGGAAAACCGACTATTCATGCATTCTTAATAAGTTCAGTAACTTCCAACAACCAGATGTGTTGGGGGAGGGAGACATTTGAATGAGAATAGAGCACTAAGGCTGAAGGAGCTACCAGAGTGCAACTACAATGGCACTGACCCATTTATGGAGCATCTGAGCAACTACTCTTCACACCAGAGGGATTGGAGGAAAGATGTACAGCATTTCCCTTCTACAGTGGAGCATAAATGCATTTCCCAGACACTCATGACCTATACCTGCTCTGAAGCAGAACCTGGAGCACTTCTTGTGTGCTGAGGCAAAAAGATCCATCATTAGGATCTCCCATAGATTGGTAATTGTCTGGTAAACAGTCAGTGCAAGTTCTCATTCATGTGTGTGTGTATTGAGTCTGTTTGAGACAATTCACCATATACCTGTATTGCTCTGACAGGTATACCACTAGTGGGAACCCATGTCTGGTGATGCACTATTCCCACAAGAGTACTGACAGGTAAAGGAGTCTCCAAATCGGTGCCTCCTTGGTAATTGATGTAGTACACTGCAGTTGCACTCTCCACTGTGATTTCCACTACCTTTCCAGCAAACAATGGTTCGAAAGCTCTGCAAGCACTGAGAACTGCCAGCAGCTCTCCAGGTGTTTGATGTGCCTGTCAGACCTCAACCAGCGAGAATGTATCCATTGCCCCCAACAGTATGTTTCCCATCCCAGCAGACTTGCATTGGTTGTAATTTGGTTTCAGAGGTTGGAACAACTTCCCCAATTATAGGTTGGTCTGTGAGAGCCACCAGTGTAGCTGTAAGGATAGTTCTGGAGTGCAAAATAGGGGGTTGGTTTGAGGATATGACTGATGGGTCAAAATTTGTGAGGAACAATGCTCTAAGTGGTTGCAAGTGTAACTTTGTAAGAGGCCAAACAGCCGTAATGGAAGCTATGAGTTCAGAAGCTTCTGGACTCTGGATGCCATGACTGAATGCTTGGTAAGTAGTTGCCTTGTGCAACATTTTATGTTTTTCTTTCTTCTTCTTAGTAGCAAGACTCTGCCGTTTTTGGAGTCATGAATGCTCTAATCAACTTGATTATTTGTGTATGTGTCAAATGAGATTTCTGACTATTTATCCTGAGGCCAAGGTGCAATAGGAGGTCTCAAGATAAAGTACATCTAATTTGGCTTGCTGTTCAGATTCAGAGATCAGCCAGTCATCTATGTAAGGAAAGAGCCAAATTCCTTTCTTCCTTAGAAATACTGCTGCTGGTACCATGCATTTCGTGAATTCTCATGGAGCTGTTGACAAACCAAAGGAGAGAACCTTGAACTCAAAGGCATGGATTCCTATCATAAAGTGAAGGCATCGACAGTGGCTCTTGCAAATGGCTACATGAAAGTAGGACTATCGGTGTAAAACACTGCCAATACTCAGAAAGTAGAAAAACTGGCAGGTAAGCATAGTGGTGACAGAGAGAGTACTGAAACTCCACCATCTCTCAATTTTATTTATTTATATATTGAGAGGCCTCTTGAAGTTTGTATTTAAATTTCTTCCCCGGAGTGGTAAGGTTGGGAATTCTGATTCCGAATCAGATTGGGTGTGGATCTGGCCTCATTTCGAGAGAGCCAAGGATGGTTCCGGCAGCAAAGGGTAGATGACATCTAAGGCTGTAGGGTCATCTTCTTTCTGGGGTACTTCTATGAGACAAAGGCAAACACTCTGGTTCCATATCCAACACCAACACAAGTCATACTAAATCATGTTGCCTTCGACTCTGATTAGACTAGCAAAGGGACACAGTGCCCCATGGGGAAAGGGGGTTGGGTAACTGTTTTGACTTCAGCGTAGATTTTTGATTATCAGCTTTAGCCAACTTCTTTTTCTTGAGGGAACTTTTGATGTTTTAGCTGTCTTCTTACATTGCAGTTTGCTTGCTTTAAAGGCCTGTGGCTCTAGTTCAGCTTCGAACCTAAAATCCGGTCATATTGTTCAATTGCCATAGATTTAGGCTTGGTTTTGCGAATGGAAGATACTGGGCTTGGAGCTGGAGAGAGAGAGGCTCCACTGGCTGAAGGTTCTTCTGCCAGAGATAACACTTGAGCCATGATTCTCTATTTTTAAGTGTGACATGGGTGGAGCTCCTCAAGATTGCAGATATTGGACTTGATAGCTTTCTCCAAGGCAATACAGATTCCTTAAGAGGGATTTTATTACTACACTCTTTACTTCTTAAAGAGGGCTGAAGAGATCATAAAATGGAAAAACTACCAGAAGCTATCTAACAATATTAACTTTATTTAGAACACTAAGAACAAGACTAACTAACTACATTAATGGTAACAACTATTAATAGTAAGGAAAAATGCAGAAAAATTGGTAAGGGTGCTCTGGAATAAGAGAGGTCTGAACGTTGCAACAGTAAGAAAACTGAGTGATTGCTGGGCTAAAATTGTGTGCACTGAGACAGGTGGATGGAGTGGAACATTCCAAGTTGTGCGCATGAGCAAAATTTAACCCCATTTGTGTGCATTCACAGGGACCACGAAGATTAAAAATAATGTATCACAGTCCTAACCTCAAGATCTATTAGTTGTCCTGGGTGTTACAGTTAAGAGGGTAGAAGCACCCTTCTGTTGCTTGAATGGAGTTCTGCAAATACAAGGTCCCAACCTGTCCTGGTTACTCAGTTTTGCCAGTGGAAGCTAGCACCAGAGCCCAAAATGGGGTCCCTTAGAAGCCACTAGATACAAGACCTCACTGATATATGATGCCTAAGGAGAGTGACACTTAACAAGGCTAGACCATACCTAACTTAGCTATGGTCTAGCACTGCCCCCAATTTTACAATGAGTGATGGATTTTAAAGAGAGAGAAAATGTTCTGCCATCCTAGCCCCACATCTTCCTGGCTCATACCTACAGAGCATAACATCATACATCACAAAGCACCTGCAGCTTAACTAACACCTCCCTTTGCCTAGATCAGTGGTGGTGAACCTAAGGCACGAGTGCCAGAGGTGGAACTCGGCGCCTTCTCTATGGGCACCCATGCAGTCACCCCAGGACAGAGTTCAACCCATCCCTCTGCCCAGCAGCCCAATTGGAGCACTTCCTCCCTCCCCCAGCATAGAGTTCACCCTGGCCCTCTGCCCAGCAGCCCAATGAGAGTGCTTCCTCACTCCCTCCAGCACAGAGTTTGTCCCACCCCTCTGCCCAGGACCCCAATGGGAGTGTTCACTTCTCCCCCTGTTGCTGTGTTGGCACTTTGCGATAAATAAGTTTTTTGTGGGTTGCGGTTTGGGCACTCGGTCTCTAAAACATTCACCATCGCTGGCCTAGATAATACTACTGACATTTAATTTTGTATACATTGCTTCACTGCTTAACCCTCTACCCTTGTAGCCATCCCTACAAGGTGGCCAAATAATTTTGCCTTGTGACAAGACAATCTTGAACTAGAAAGAAAGCAGAGAATGTTGATAGGAATCTCCTAAGACAACAGTAAACAACCTACAGATTCATTCCTGGATAATGAAAGTCTGTAGCACTTTCTATCCCTAATTTACATTTCTATGTGTGGTTTTAAAAAATAGTTTTTAAGTTAAACATTCAGGAGACAATGGAGGCCCCAAAGATCCCTCAAAACATGAGAAAAGGGATTCCATGTCCTTAAAAGAAACAAAGGGAGTTTCTCTGCCTATATCCTTTTAAAAAGTTTGACTTTTTGGACAACACCTGTGTAGGTACTGGAGTTATATGGAGCCTGCAGTTAAACAACCAAACCAAATTTCTACAATACAATCCTAAGCGTAACAAGCTATTTAATACTAGCAAATTAAAAATATATCAGAGAATATACATAGATACTCACAGATCTAATTTGATTTTTCAGTGATGGAGATGCTTCAAGAATTTCAACAACATACAAGTGACTCTGATTCCGCAGCCAGACATTTCCATTGGTATCAGACAGGTAGTGTAAAACTAACAGCTTGAATAAAAATTCCGAAATTCCACTTTGTACCTAGGAAAATAAAGAAATGTAATAGCTTATGAAACAAGGAGAGAGAGCTCTCTTCCTCAGTAATCTACGAGTTATAAAATCTCTATTAATGAAATGTCTTATTGAGTATGAAGGCTGGGATGAGCGAATAGCCTAAAACAGTACTGAAGTATACTCACTGAAGATGTGATATCAAAATGAAATATCATTGGTTGCCTCTGGTATTTATGGCACAGGAATGGAAGGAGAAACTTCAGTATTTTGCCCTCATCCACATGGGAATCTATTAGTCGGATAGTTATTAGTGGCACTCTCTTCTGCATCTTTGTTTCCATTTTTGTATGCAGCCTCTTTACATAAAGAGATTTTCCTATTGTTAAGAAGAAAGCCATGTTTAAATACATGGAAGAAAAAGAAAACAAAGTGGCCTAGTTTAAGACAGAAATATAGAGTTTGGCCAATGGTTTTCAACAAGTAGAAAAACCAGTTAGTGAAGTGGGATTAATACTATGTACATTACACCACCTGCTCCCACCCACCCAGCATATTCTAGTCACAGCTGATGTTGTCTGTACAGTTGTACCTCGCTTAAAGAGCATAATGCGTTCCACAGAATTGCTCTTTAAGTGAGTTTGCTCTTTAAGCGAAACACCATTGTAAATGACCAATTGTGGGAGGGATTGCGAATCCCGATTTATTTGTTAAGCGAGTTTTTGATTGGTTTTATTTGTTAAGCAAAGCGAACATTCAGAGAAAATTATGCTCTTTAAGCAAGTTACTCTTTAAGCGAAACACTCTTTATGCGAGGTTTGACTGTACTTCATTGCTAGGAGTACCCCCTCCTCCTCCACAATAATCACTACCTTAGTTAAGGAAACATTAACTCTCCAACAAAATCCCTTTCCCCAAAGTGGAATACTAAAACGTGCTTTCAGCTAAATCTATTTGATAGGCACCCTAGCCAGTTGTTTTAAGCAGTATATTCAATTGTTCTGCCCCTTCATCTAAACCATTCATGTACTGATCTCCCCAATTTTGTATAGAAAATGTGGACTATGCAAAATAAATGAAATGTAATGATAGTGTGTGTGTGGGGGGGGGGGGGGTGTTAAAAATTTTAAAACGATGGAAAGAGGCTGACAGAAGAAGATAGACAATGCACTTGCATTTCTTCGGTAATATTGTAGGAAAACTGCATTGTAGCCATTTGTTTATTTCTTGGTTAGATTTATTAAGGCCCCAAATTCTTGATTATCTCGAAAGATAAATATTCCGCAAGAATGGATTCAAATTTTGATCCAGAATCCCAAAGCCCCAGTTTGTTCCACAGGTCGGAGCTTTGTAATTTAAAACCAAAACCAGGCAACAAAACAGTGTCACAAATTAAGAAACAAAATCCATAAACTGAAATGCAACAGGCTTTCAGAAGGAGGAATGAGAGAAAAAGGAATAAAGATTTCAGTAAACTATTTTCATTATCTCTGCCCGGGGTTCTTAACCTTTTCACGTCGTGGGCCAGATCACTCTTCCTCAGACAACTGAGCACGCCAGACTTTGCTATGGTTATTTGTTACTTCTGTTTCCAGAAATCAGTGGTTGTTGTTAGCTGTGGCTTCCTTGACACAACCAAATTTGGAGACAGCATATGAAACCAGCTTACTTAAGCAAACCTGGCCGTAGGTTGCGAACCCTGGTCTATGCTGTCAGCATCTGGAGACTGGCTGCCATATACAGTGAAACCTCACATAAAGAGTGCCTTGCTTAAAGAATAACTTGCTTAAAGAGCAGCATTTTCTCTGAATGGTTGCTTCGCTTAACAAATAAAACCAACCAAAAACTCGCTTAACAAATAAATTGGGATTCGCAATCCCCCCGCCAGAAGTCACAATTGGTCATTTACAATGGTGTTTCACTTAAAGAACAAAGTCGCTTAAAGAGCAATCCTGTGGAACACATTATGTTCTTTAAGCGAGGTACAACTGTACATGGTATGGTAACCTTTCAACAGCAGGCTTTAATTTAACACTACCTTCAGACATCATGCTAAAACTACAATTTAGCCTAGTGAAAACCAATTGAAACAGGTCTCAAGCCCACACATGTCTCCTTCTCTTCCTCCAGTATCACTGGAAGGAACTCAAAACCTTCTATTACCAGTTTTAACCAACAATAGTTTGGGCTGAACCCAGGAACAGTAGATAATAGTAATTCAAGTTTGCTTAAGCAAGCTTGTTTCATATGCTGTTTCAAATTTTGTTTGTGTAAACAAGCCACAGATAACAACAACCACAGATTTCTGGAAGAAGAAGTAACAAGTAACATTTAACCATATCAAAGTAAGAGCACGATCTGGCCTGGTTACCTTGCTATGTAATACAGTAGATCTTACTGCCAGCAACTCAATGCTGATTGTTAGACAGTGGTTAGTTAATCTGAGCACCCTGAGGACTAATGGGGATTGGGTGGCAAAGTCTACAGGGAAGGGTAATGGTCCCCAAGTGGATTAAATCTGACGTGCATCCATCTTGACGGAGGGCATCAGCTTCAACAATACTAGCCTGGGACTGATGAGGACCTTGTATGCCAAAAGGGGTCAGGACCAGAAAGTGACTTGTGGAACTGGATAACTAGTACAGGTGTCACACTGTGATGCAGAAGGCGAGGGCGAAGAGGGGGGGAGAGACCACTGCCTTATATTGTTCCTGGGACAATTGTCATGGCTGAAAGTCAAATAAACACGGCCCTCAGTACCCAGCAGCCCATCATTGGGCAGCAGGTGCTAAGAATCTGTGAGCCAGCTATAAAAGTCTGTAATTTGAACACCAGGAGTATTTATGAAAAAGGAAAGATGTATAATGTAGTAAAGGAAATAAAGAGGTTGGATGTTGATAAAATTGGAATGAGTGAGACAAGGTGGTTGGGAGTAGGCCAATGCTGTGTGTCAGATTACATGGTCTGTTACTCAGGAGACAATGGAAAACATCACCGGACTCGAGTTGGGGTGATCCTGATCAAAGCAATAAAGAACACAGGGCTCGGTGCAATAACACTTTCAGATAGGATTGTTATGATCAAACTTAAAGGCAAACCCTTCAACAGGAATGTCATACAAGTCTATGCACCAACTGCAGAAAAATTAGATAAAGAGACCAAGGAGTTTTATGATCACCTCAAAGCTGTGGCAAAGTATACAAAAAGAAATAAAGTTACTGTGATTACGAGAGACTGTAATGCTAAAGTTGGCCATGGCAAAGAGACTGACGTAGTAGGACTATATGACCTTGGAAAAAGGAAAGAGAGGAAATCCTCTCATACAGTTCTGCAGAGAAGATCTAGTGATCACCAATACATGATTTAAGATGCCACGCAGATTACACTTGGAAGTCTCCTGCTGAGAGCCCAAATAATATTGTCAGAAATCAAATAGACTTTGCTCTTATAAACAGAAGTTTTTGTAACAGCTTCTGCCAGCAAAGACCTATCCTGGAGCAGATATTTCATCAGACCATAACCTGTGAATGTTTTCTTCAGCTTGTAATGAACCTGTGTTTAAATCTGAGTTACTTAGGTATACTTGTGTATTTCAGTTGGCTATGGAGCAGCCATGCTCTGTACTGTATTTAGAAAACTGCTTGCAAGAAGCAAGCCTTGTTCCCATGAGAAAGGAATGGGCAGCTATGTTTAAACTTCACCTGCCTGGTAAGAATGGCTAGGAACTGGTACAGATAATCTAAGCACATGCCTTTCTCATGAAACATGCAGGTCAGGCTGACCAGCACCCAATTAAACAATTCCTAATTGGATGAGTTTGTTTTTCTCGTGGTGCGCAGGGGCAGACAGAGACAGACTTGGGCATATCATGAAGACCAATATGAAGTACAGAATAGTCTAACTCATTATGCAAGGAAAGATCCTTAGGAAGAGAGGTCCTAGACATAGATGGACTTCATGGCTAAAGAACCCAAGAGACTCGTGTGGAATGTCCTTGGAAAAACTGTTCCAAGGAGTTAAGAACAGGAAGACTATTGGCATGATGATAGCCAATATTCAGAATGGATACGGCACTTAAAGAAGTAAAAGCTTTCAAACAGATCCTGGCAGCCATTGCTTGAGCAAAGGGGAGAACAGACATGCCCAAGAGCTTGATGAAGTTCAACCTTTGTCACAATCAATGATGGTTTGTTGTCAGGATATTGCTTGTCACCCTCCTAAATTTGCTGGATTGAAACTCTCATTTGCCCTCACATTTGGCTACACAGTAAAACCTTGAATAAAGAGCCCCTCGCTTAGAAACTAAGACTTTGCTTAAAGAGCAGAATTTTCTCTGAATGGTTGCCTTGCTTAACAAATAAAACCAAACAAAAACTTGCTTAGCAAATAAATCAGGGTTCGCAAACCCCCCCCCCCCCACAATTGGTCACATATAATGGTGTTTCGCTTAAAGAGCAAGCTCGCTTAAAGAGCAATCCCGTGGAACCCATTATGCTCTTTAAGTGAGGTACCACTGTACTAGATGGAAGCTGTAGTCCAGGGATTCTCAAACTGCAGCCCATGGGCCAGATGCTACCAATGGCACCATTTCATGTCATCGTCATCCCCACCGCCTCCAACACACCAGGAAGTGCCATGTGATGGAGTAAGAACAAAATGGCCATTCAGCCCCTGAAGCTTTCTGAGGGAGTGTGACCTAGGCCCCAGCTTTAAAAGGTTGAGAACTCCTGCTGTAGTCCAACAGCATCTGTAAGGATGCAAGTTGGTTACCACTGATTTGAGTGTAATGCCAAACTGGGCATAAATATTCTGAAATCAAGATGGAAGAGTCATTCAGTTAAATTCTCTTACCCATGCCAGCTCTTCTGGAGGAAACAATGCCAACACACATTTGATCCTTGAAGATGCCAGATGAATCTTCAGATTGTATGACTCTATAATGATTCCCAAGGTAACTCTGAATTTGATTCAGGGGCTGATGAGGGATCATGTGAACTTTGTATTGACTGAAGACAGATGGGATGTAGCAGTGTTCTCTCTCACAGTCACAGAGGAGTACTAGGCAATAATCATCCTTATGTTTTAAATGAAGGCTTTGGAACAGTTCCTCAGATCTGTAGCCAACATCATAGCTTAACTGATCTGCAAACAACAAAGTGTAAATCTTCTTGCCCTTATAACCTGGCGTGAGACACCTTCTCAAAAACAGTGCCACCTGTTCATAGCTGGTGTGTGGTGTACACAGCAGGACCTCATCATAAGAAGGTAGCATTTCCCCAGGACTATTCATGTAGATAGCCAGTGCTGAAGCTAAAATTTCGGAACGAGGACAGAGAATAAGGTTGGGTTTGCCGGTATGAAGACCTGGTGGTAATGTTCTTTTAATACGCCTTCTGTCCAAATCTGCTAGTTTGTTCAGGTATACACCAAGGGTTTCAATGTCCAAGTAGCCTGGAAGGAAGGAGTTTATGCTTTCCATGTAGGACTCCCAGATATGTTCCAGATGTGCTGTCAGCTCTCCCTCCATTGCCACTTTCCCAAAAAGATTAGCAAAACTCCTCTTTGTTGTTTTAGGTTCTATTTGTCTGGAGACTTCTTTAGCCACTCCTTTGCTGCAGTCTTGTTTTATGAATGACAACATCATTAGAGCAGCCATACTGGGGCACTTTGAGCCTATCTCCCTGCACAAAAATACAAGCTGTTCAGCTGTATAGTAATTCAGATAAAAGTACTGTGATCGCTTTTCAGATACAAAACGGTTCCATCTCTCCAGAAAATTTTCCATCTTCCGGCATATTTCTGGCAGAACTTTGGTCACTTCTCCATTTCCAAAAAGGCAACAGCTAGTATTCAAATTGAAGTCCATGACAATGCAATACTCATTCTGCGGCGAGCAATATATATCAATGATCCAAGATCGGAAGAGATTATTTCCGGCAGAATAAAGGTCTATGAAGGACAATGCAAGTCTCTGGACACCAGAAAATACCTAAAAATGGAACAAACAAACATAGAATAGGATGACCATCAATTTAAATGGAAGTATAACAATAGAATCAAAGCATGATCTGTCAAAATGCCTAAAGCACATCTCTGCAAACTCAATTTGGTTAGGTACAAGAGAGTAATAGTGAAGGCTATCATGAACTATCATGAAAGCAGAAGTAAAACATGCCTTGCAATCTGTTTTGCAACAGAAATTTAAGTTGTACTTAACAGTAATAACTTTCGTTCTTTGATTATATAGTCTGTGAATTCACACTTTTGGGTTCTATGCATGCGCGGAGTAGGGACTGGAGTTTTCAAGCTGATTGGATAAATTTTGAATGTTAGTACCACCCACCCTTAGGCCCCATTTCACGCTCTCTCCTCGGTTAATACTTAACCTGTACTCAGGACAAAATAAACTATCTCATCCGTGCACCTCAAGTGGGAAGGAGGGTGGGAAAGTGTGAATTCACAGACTATATACTCGAAGAATGAAAGTTATTTCTGGTAAGTACAACTTAACTTTCTCCTCCATATAGTCTATGAATCCGCACTTTTGGGAGATTAGCAAGCTCACACTTACTTGGTAGGCGGGCAGCCGAATGAGATGAATCCAGAGATGAACATGTCAGGTAGGCACGATGGACCCTCACCGGCATGGAGCCTGGAGCCCTCTGGCAAGGATGATGTGACCAAGTCTGGCGTCCACAGTGGCTCTGGTGTCCATCCAGTAATGCTTGACAAATGTAGGAGGTCTGGACCATGTGGCTGCCTTATATATGTCTTCAATTGAGGTGCCTTCCAGAAAGTCAGTAGTTGTGGCAACAGCCCTTGTAGAATGTGCCCTGACGTGAAGCGGAGGAGACAGAGATGCAGTCTCATAGGCAAGGTAGATGACAGAGGAGACCCACTTGGAGAACCTCTGTGATGTGATGGGTTCACCCTTGGACTTTCCTCCATAAGTCTCAAATAGATGTTGTGTTTTTTCTGTACTCCCTTGTTCTGCTGATGTAAAACAATAAAGTCTGTTTCACATCTACCGAATTTCTTGATCAGAAGTTGGGTTGGGAAAGAAAGTTGGCAACGATATTGATTGTCCCAGATGAAATGGGGAGACGACTTTAGGGAGGAAGGTGATGTCTGGGTGAAGGACCACCCGATCATTAAAAAACTTGGTGAAAGGTGAATCCGCCCGAAGTGCTGTGAGTTTCCTGGCCCTCCTGGCAGATGTGATAGCTACGAGAAAAGCCGCTTTCCATGTCAGAAGATAAATGTCTATGGTGGCTAGTGGTTCAAACGGAGCCTTAGTGAGTGCAAGACAGTGGACAGGGACCACTGTAAAGCTGGATGCTTTACCGGAGGAAAAGTATTACAGAGGCCCTTCAGAAACTGTTTCAAGGTTTGGTCCTTGAAGGGTGTGGAAGTAATGGAGCCTGTCGGATAAAGCACCACAATGGCTGCCAAATGGACCCGTATGGATGCAAGTCCTAAGCCAGTCTCCGCCAGATGGAGTAGGTACTCCATAATGTCCTGGAGGCTGTCATGGTTCAGGCTCAGATGCTTGCAGATAATAAAAGAGTGGAACTGCTTGTATTTAGAAGCATAGGATTTCCTAGTGGAAGAGGGTACCAAGGCTATCTTGGCCAGGCTGCCGCAATGAGGGTCGCTCAAGCTCGATGATGGAGCATCCGGAACAAGACCTTCTAGATGAGTGGAAATGGAGGGAATGCATAAAGATATTCCAAGTCCCACCATGTCATGAAGGAATCGCCCTCTGAGGCTAGGACGATCCCTACTCTGGAGCAGTACCTCGGGCACTTGTGGTTGGTCTCCGAAGCGAAAAGATCAAGCTCTGGAGTCCCCCATTGCTGGCAAATGGAGTGGAAGACTTGGCCATCCAGTTGCCATTCATGAGTCGTGAACCTCAGATGACTGAGGCTATCGGCCAGAACATTCAGCATGCCTTGAATGTGGACACTGATAGGAAAGATGTGTCTCTCCAGACACCATTCCCACAGCTGAATGGCGAGGTAAAGAAGCGTTGTCAATTTCATGCCTCCTTGCTTGTTCAGATAGGCTATTGTGGTGGTATTGTCTGATGCTATCTGAACCGCCTTGCCAAACACTGCCATATTCGAAGAACCTCAGAGAGTTCCAAATGGCGAGCAGTTTGAGGTAGTTGATGTGAGCAACTGCCTCTGCTGGAGTCTACAGATTGTTCACTGTCAGAGATCTGCAAGAAGCTCCCCATCCGAGGTTGCTTGTGTCGGTCAGGATCTGCAGAGAGGGTTGAGGGAAGTAGAAGTGTTTCTCCGTAGCCACATTGCCGTCTAGAGTCCACCAGGTCAACTGGACTACTAGCTCTGGAGTGGGCAGAAGGGGCTTCGACTGGCTGTCCACTATAGGGTCAAACTCATGAAGCAGCCAAGACTGGAGAGAGCGAAGCTTCAGTTTTGCTTGAGGAACCACGGATGTGGTTGATGCCATGAGCCCAAGTAGTTGCCCGCACATGAGCCCTGTGCCAGAAGAGCTTGACCACCTTGGCAATGTCTCTGAGGGTCTTTGGAGGGGCATAAGCCCTGAGGGAGAGGGAGTCGAGTATTGCCCCAATGTACTCGACGCGCTGAGGCGGAATCAACTTCAATTTGGTGAAGTTGATCCATAGACCGAGACTCAGCATAAGGTCTACCATGTATCCAACGTTCCTGATGGCCTTCGATCTGCTGGAGGAGGATATCAACCAATCGTTGATATAGGGGAAGACCCTGATCACCTTCTGACGAAGAAAGGCTGCCACTGGCGGCATGCATTTCGTGAAGACGCAGGGCGCTGTCAACAGGCCAAATGGAAGACATTGGTATTGGTACACCTGATTCCCTATCTGGAAGCGAAGAAATTTCCTGAGCTCCTTGCAGATGTTGATGTGAAAATAGGCATCTTTCAGGTCTATCACCGTGAATCAATCTCCTTTGTTGAGGAGGGGAAGAACAGTGTGGAGGGAAACCATCCAGAATTTTCTCATGTGGATGTGCCTGATCAGAGGTTGCAAGTCAAGAATGGGACGAAGACACCCGTCCTTCTTCTGTATGACGAAGTACCTCGAATAAAATCCATCGCTCCATTTCAATGGGGGCACAACCACTATGGCCCCTTTGGAAAGCAGAGTTGAGACCTCCTCCTGTAGATGGGATGAAGAAGGAGTGCGACGTAGCTTACCTACCTGAAGGACCCGTTCAAACTCGGTGTATCCAGCGGATAAGATCTTCAAGACCCACCAGTCATTTGTGACATCCGTCTACGCATTGAGAAAATTCTGGAGGTGGACATACAGGAGCAGAGAATGAAGAGACTCAGTTGGGAGGAAGTCAAACTCGCTGCTTAGACTTCCTCTCAGAACGCTTGCCCTGTGGTTGGTAGGGCTGGTAGCACCGGTGATTATGCTTGACGGCATGGTCGGTAGAAACCAAACTGAAGAACTTTGCTATGATCTTCATTTGCCTCAGTTTGTTGAAGACCTTGTCAGTGTCCTGGGCAAACAGACACTCACCATCAAAAGGCAAGTCTTGGATGAGCTTTTTGGTTGGCTCCTCCAGCTCGGTTGAACGAAGCCAGGCATGTCTACACAGCAGGATGGAGGTAGACATGTCCTTAGCCAAAGAGTCACTGATGTGGCGTGCCGTTCTCATCTGCTGTTTGGCCACATAGTTGCCCTCATCACAAAAGGAGCTGAACTCTGCATGAAGGTTGGCAGGCAACTTCACGGTGAAGGCCTTCACTCATTCTCACAGATGGGAGTTGTAAAGTCCCATCGCAGTCGAATAGTTGGCAGCCCGAAGGGACGGCGAATGATGAAGTGGACGAGGCAGTGGTGGAGGAGAAGACCCGGTGGTACGGATCGTCTTGGTCAGAGACCCCGACGAGGAAAGCCCCTTAGTTGCAGACGACTCTGTGGACCACCGGCAAAGCAAAATTACAGATGCTGGGGAAAATATTGCAAGGGACGCGGAGAGCATGAAGGTCGAGGAGTGGCAGGCAAGGACATGTGCCCATCCTTCTTGGACCTCTTCTTCTTCTCCCCAGTCTAATCCTTCTTCTTCTTCCTTGGCTCCACCTTCTTGGAGTCTCCTTGGATGCAGCACTTTCGGTGGGAAAATGAGAACCTTGGTGAACTGAAGAAGGAGTCAACGCCATTTCCATGAGATGGGTTTTCAGACGGTTACTCCTGTTCTCCACTGCCAGATGAGTGAACTTCTTACAGTGCACCCAGGTCTGAGTCTGGTGGGCTTCTCTGAGGCACAGCAGACACTTGTTGTGACCCTCCGAAGAAGGGACCTTCTTGTTGCAGTCAATGCAACGCTTGAAGGCAGCTGCGTTCACCAAAGGAGCACCAAGAGGAAAAATTAGGACCAAATGCCCACGGACGAACAAGTGGTTGTGGTGCCAGCCCCTTCACGAAAAGGAGCCGACACAGGGAGAAAAATTGGAGAAGCAGCACCCAGCCCACAAGGGATGAGTGCCTGAAAAAATTGAAGTGATGGTTTCCCCTGCAAAGGGGAAACAATCCTGAGGTAAAACATTGCCGAAAACTGCTCCCCCTGAAGGGGAACAGCCACGGTTGAGGTGATCATGCCCAGGGGACAAGATCACCAGAATTTTTTTTCTCAAAAACAAGGCTTTTTCCTAAGAAAAGCTGACCAAAATTGAAGAGGTCTCCTGCTGCTACAGCGGAAAAAAGAGAACTAAGGAGTGAGAGCGAAATGACGCCTAAGGGTGTGTGGTACGGTGGGCAGCCCTAAGACTCAAACTTCATCCAATCAGCTTGAAAACTCTGGTCACATCTCCGTGCAAGCGCAGAACCCAAAAGTGGAGATTCACAGACTATATGAAGGAAAATGAGAGATTTTAAGCTGCCATTTTTTCTACTTAAACCAGGGATGCTCAAACTATGGCCCGTTGGCCATATCTGGCTCCTGATGCCAATTCTTGTGGCCCACACCGCCCTTATCACACCTGGAAGCAGAAATAAAATGTGCCCATGGGACGTAGTTTGGGCACCCCGGTCGAAGAAAGCATCCTTTTGTGATTTCCTTTGAAGATGCACCATTATTCCATAACAACAAAGGAGACCAACTGTATGACATGCTAACAAGCAGGATTCAACAGCTGCCTTGCCTTGGATCTTTGTGAAGAAAAGCAAGGAACAATTTATTTATTTATTTATTTATTATTCGTACTTCTATGTCGCCCTCCTCAGTGACAATCCCCTAAAGATTTATCAGGATAAAAGATAAAAAAGGTAAAACAATTAAAAAGTTAAAAGCAAGAGAGGCATTCAAATCAACCAGCAGGTTGCGGTTGTCCTATAGTTAGTACCGCATACTCGCATAGCGGCTGCTCGGGTAGTGACGGGGTGCGGGCGTTATGCTCGTGCCTCACCACTGCTTCAGGAGCTGCACTGGTTGCCAGTATGTCTCCGGGTGCAATTCAAGGTGCTGGTTATTACCTTTAAAACCCTACATGGTAGTGGGCCAGGATACTTAAGAGACCCCATCGTCCCAAGGACATCTGTCCGTCCCACCAGGGCGGATCGGAGAGGCTCTCTTATCATTCCCTCGGCTAGAGAGGCGCATCTCTCTAGCACCAGAAGGAGGGCCTTCTCCGTGTCCGCCCCGGCCCTTTGGAACCTTCTGCCAACTGAGTTACGTCTACAGACAGAGCTCCTGCCCTTTCGGAAGGGCCTAAAAACCTGGCTGGCAGGGCAGGTGTGGGGCTCCAGGAATATGGGGTCCCATGTTGGGTGGCTGATCTGATGGAACAGTCACCCCTCCCTCACTCTTTTAAACTTTTTAAATCTTTTTAAACTTTTTAACCTTTAAAAAAAAATTTAGATCTTTGTAAATTCATGGTTTAATTCTTTTTTAATTGGTTTTTTAAAGTAATTTCGAACCTCAAGGTTTTAATTTATGAATTTTCTGTAAGCCGCCTAGAGTCAGGTTCGCCTGATTGGGGTGGGATAATAAATCTAAATAAATAAAATAAAAAATAATACCTGCCCTGCCAGCCATGTTTTTATGCCCTTCCTAAAGGACAGCAGCCCTGTCTGGAGGCGCAGTTCAGTTGGAAGAAGGTTCCAAAGTGCCGGTGCAGACACAGAGAAGGCCCTCCTTCTGGTGCTAGAGAGATGAGCCTCTCTAGCCGATGGGACAACTAGGGAGCCTCTCCGGTCTGCTCTGGTGTAAAGTTCAGCACTCTCCCAAAGCTTCCAAGGAAGACGGGTGAGGTGCCTAAGCTAAACTTCCAGGATGAATTAGTGATGAACTAGTGAAACCTGAGTCTTACACTCCTCTTGATAGGGAAAAATTAAAACAAATTACACTCCAGTCATCTTCTTGAAGTTTTATAAAATGTAAATTGTCAGAGTACACTTTCAGGCAGAAAGTAGCAAAAATAGGTGATAAAGCATCAAGACAAATTAGAACGACATTAGATTCTCAGAGGCAAACTAAATCTTTCTAGAAGCCTGAAAGCTTTAAAGCATAGCACTTTTACCCCATGGTTAGACAGGGTTCTATCAGTGCGATCCTAAGCAATTTATTTTGTTTTCCCCAACTTGGTAAACCATCAGGCTGAAGGACAATCAGTCAGGCATCAGAACCAATCATGAACTCAGTATGGAAATTAGGGGCTGCCCTACAGGCTAGCATAAACACATCTCCTTTCCCAGGCCCCTGAGTTACCATGTTTATTATGAAAAATGCAGCCAAGGTCTCTGGACGTTGTTTTGGAGAAACACTGCACCTGTTGATAACACAGGCAGTATTTTCAAGCCAAATTTCAAAACTGACAATTTTCCCTTTCCCAGGCCTAGTAATGGCTTCTAGGCCTATTCAAATTCATATGTCTTTCAACAGGACCAGAGTACCCACAAGATTTCCAAGTCTGGTCTCTAACAATATGGAATAAAGAAAAAAAATTAAGAAGAAAGAAGATTTGGATTTTTTTTAAAAAAGCTCTGCAGAGAGACAGAGTACATAATGATATAGAAATCGAAATATAATAATAATAATAATAATGTTGCTCTGGCAGGAGACAAAAACAAAACCCTGATAGACTCAAGCTTAAATGTACCATATCATGCAGGTGGGTAGAATGGAGTTTTTCCACCTAAAGTACTCAGATCCAGAATCTTCTGCACAATTCCCTGCACAGAGGCAGAAGTCACATTATGATAACCAAAATCTTATTTGCTTTTCCCAGGCAAAATATGGCCCTTCATCCTATTTTTTTCCCCCAACTACACAAGGTATCTTTCTTTATAGTGGGTCCATAAGCCCTGTTGTTTTCACTGGCATAACTGGAAACCAAAGATTGCTTCAGCAATCCCCAAGTGAGCGCCTCTTGGAACTGTTACGCTCTATGAGTATTTAAGAGAAACATGCAAAGGTCCAAAGCAGAGCTTACCTCCGAAAACCTGTCCACTTCTGCACTTTGTTCTACCTTTCCTGACATTAGCATCAACTTGTTCATCAATTCTCGGAGCTCTTCCAAAGAATACTGCCGTACCTCTTCTTGATCACCATGACTCTCAGGGATGAACAGACACAAGACAGTATCCAGAGAAACCTTCCAACAAATAATAATACAAATGAATTTTACTTCTCATTCAACTCTTTGTGTAGTCATACATATTCTTCTCACTATTATAGGTAGAGGACTACTTGCTGTAGTGACCATGCCATGAAAGGGAATTTTCAAATTTATTGCAAACAAAATGACAGAAAATAGTAATAAAAGCTGCCAAAAGAAAGTAAACTCTTCCTAAAAAGTGCTCAGATTTACATTCATGTAAATATTACAGAAGAAAACACTGTTCTGTTTAATGTCAATGTTTACAAAGGTTACCTCAACATCAGAAAAAGGGCTGTTCAGAATGGTATTACCACAATGGTCCTATTCAGGTATTTAGAAGAAGGAATTTCTTCACATGACTAGAGACACAACCTAAGCTAGCCGTTGGACCTACGGCCCGCAGCACCAAATCATCAAGCCCCTGCCCTCACTCCAACCACTGCTGTCAATGCCATCTATCATCCCAGGGGTGGTGGATTCTACAATATGGGAGCTGCCACAGAAAAGTTCTTGGGTGTCATTTAACTAAGGCATGAGGCACTGCAGCCAAATCATTATTACACTATTACCCGTATGTTGCTGAAACGCAAACATCTGAAAGCTGCTATGCAAAATAAGGGGATCTTCAAATTGTGCAGTGCCTCAGGGTTCCTGAGATTCTGCAACCCAGAATTGTGCTGTTTAATTAGTGAATTAATTAACTCTGTTAATTAGCCCTATGAATTCTTCAAACAAAAAGGACTGTTTGATGAAGGGTCTGAGGGAGAGCAAGAGGCAAAAAAGCTGGGTGAGTCTGGAAGGAAGATGGGAGAAAATACAATGAAAAAGAAAATGGAGAATAGAGGGAATAGGGGAGAAGAGAATAATGGAAAAAGCAGTTGTGAGGTGTGGGCATCAAAGGACTTCTAACTCATACAATATGGCACTTTGGCTAGGAATTAATGTAGTGAGCTGGTGGTATAATGTTCTTTACACCAGCTGTAGATTAGCAACATAAAGGAAACATTTATGAACAGATAAGCAAAAAAAAAAAAAACTTACAAAAACCAGAACAGTATGATTTAGCATCTTTGGTGAAATAACTTACCTTCCCACCTTCAGATGGGGCTCTAATTTTGTAGATTCCTTTCCTATTAATTGTAGTTGCCAGTGATATAGATGACAGTTCCACAGAGCCATGGCTTTCTTTTATGGTTTTTAGCCATTCCAGGTGTCTTGCAGAATCACGCTGGGGGATGTAGAGCAATGATACAATCTTGATTAACTTAACCACAAGCAGTTTAGCCCCATAGCTTTGCTCAAATCAAATCGTACCATACAACTAGACTAGATACTAGCATTAACCAAGCAGTTTTTTTCCAGTGGAACTCAATGGAACTGAGTTCCAGCAATTAAAAAATATATTATTATTATCATCATCATCATCATCATCATCATCATCATCATCATCATCATCATCATCATCATCATCATCGTTGTCGTCGTCATTATACAGTCTGAATTAGAATATTTTTTTAAGGTTTGGGTTTGATTACTGTACATACTCGAGTATAAGCCTAGTTTTTCACTCCTAAAAATGAGGTCAAGAAAGTGAACTCGTCTTATACTTGGGTCACTGAGTGCGATGGAAAAAAGTGGCAGCTAATAGCCTTCACCACCCACTTCTCCCATTCTGTTGCCGGCCCATCTGAATTGGAATGGAGAAAATTCTTTTTTGCTGCATCTTATTTTCATGTACTGTACCATATTTTGACTATTGAAACTCACTAGCAGCTGCTGCATTTGACACTCTTGGCTTATATTCGGGTCAATCTATTTTCCTGGTTTCTTGGGTAAAAATTAGGTACTTCGGCTTATATTCGGGTCAGCTTATACACAAGTATATACGGTAGTCCTCACAGATCACAGCCCCTTTCTAATGTTTGTTCGCTACTTTAATAACACCAAAATCTACTCTGAGGAAATGTATTTCAAGAGTTCCAACATCTTTTATGCTAGAAAAAAAACCCACCAATTAATTCCATATTGCCTTTAGGTAGCAATATGATTTAACATGGTGACAATCTGTCAGATAAAGTTTGATTCTGATTCATACACTGAGCAGGAAGTTGGGATAGAAAGCCTTATGGGCCCCTTCCAATTGCATTATTCTTTGAGACTGTGGTAATTTTTACCCAAGAACAGTATTTTGACTAGAAAAAAGTTTCCCCTCCATATTTTGCCCAGCTGAACACCAAAACTGTTAATGAAGTCCAAGTAACATGCTTCTGAATTCATAAACTGACACTGTGCACTAAAAGTTTGCATAAGAACCTCCAAACTGCCTTCACAAACAGAGCCCACACTGCTGTGCAAACCCTAGAGATGTTGTGTGAATAGGGAACAATGTTTCAACTTCAACACCTTAGCCATTCTGTTCTATAAGGTGCAACACCAAGAAGAAAACAAATATTTCCTCCTTACTGAACCAAAGGCTTCATATACCAATGGATAGCTTGGTACACTAGTACCTCGGATAACGTTAAGACTTGGTGGTTCCCCAAGTCTTAACGTTACCCGGTTTTTAACATTGAGTGATGCATTAATGGCACAAGTTTAAAAAAAAGCCCTGTTCCCTTTCCTCTCTGCCCAAACCAAACCTAACAGCAAGAGAGATTCGCCCTCCCCCCCTGCTGAAACAACAGCGGAGGGGCAGAGCAAATCCTTCACTATTAGCCTAACAGCTAGAGAGATCCCTGCTGTTCGGTTTGCATTTGGCCAGAGGTTAAACCTAACAGCCAGAGAGATTCGCCCTGCCCCCATGCTGGAGAGTCCCAGATTTGTGGGCTTTGGGGCAGAGATCAACGTGAGGGAGTCTGAGGCAAACATTTGTATCACACAACATTATCTTAAATTCCCCGATGTTATCCAAGGTATGATTGTACTGTAAAGATTACCATCTTTTTAGGGAGGTTGTTGTCATTTTCCAGGGCCTTCCATAGTTTTGCCAAACATTCCATGAACTCCTCAAACCCTGATTCCTGCTTTAGCTCATATAGCAGAGAGGAGTAACCAAGCACAGCATCATGGAAACAAGCCACACGATCCACATCCATATCATTCTCTCCCGCTGAGATAGATGCCAGATCCACAAAAACCTTCAGCTCATTTATATCTGAAAGAAAATGAACAAGGAAGTTGACTACCCACTGGTCCTTCCATGGGAACACTACAGAACCTCTCACTAAAGCTACTTTTTTTTTACCATCCTAACTGCATGATTGATTCACTGCTTGCACTGCTTATGTTTGTTTGCTTCCTTCACTTTAATGCATATGTGCGCAGTGACTCCATTCCAGTGAAAGGAACTGAGCACAAAGACATTAACAGGGTGTACCCAATTAGAATATCATTCTGCAGAAAGTCAACAAACAAACAAATAAACAAGTATTTTTCCCTACCTTCCAAAGCCTCTTTGACCCAGAGAACAAAATCTCTCCTGAGTGCAAGTTCCTCAATGCATCTACGACGTGGTTCAGTAATGTTTTGCAACAATTTTTTAGCATGCATCAGTGCAGGACTCATGGAGGAGAGCTTTTCTTGCCGAAAGTTTTGAAATTCAACTGTCTGTGGTGGGGGGAAATGGAGGGAAAAGTACCACACATTAATGATGCACAAATCCAGCCCCCATTCTTCCATGGAATCTCTGTATTTTCTGCTGTGGAGATTTAAAGGACCTACAGGAACTACTTCTGAATTTATTCATTTTTTAGGACCTGAAGACAGTAGTTTACAAGCGGTTCTTTATTTCAGATAGTAGTATGATTTTTTTTAAAAAATTAGCAGAAAATGAGTGGCCAAAGATGCTAAAAACTACGAGGCCCTTTCCATAGGCCAAAACCTATGTTTTAGACATAGGAGTCAGCAAACTCTGAGGGGATTAGAGAATATGATGCCTCCCAATCTATTGGAAGGGCACACATGCACTTCCCAATAGCAAAACATATAGAAAGCCCATTAAATAAGCTGTGTCCGATTTAAAATAAGGCAGCAAGAGAGAGAAAACACCATTTTGGCAGCAGATAAACACTTCAAAACAACTAGCTGGTTTCAAAAAGAATGCATGCAGTCCATGTATGATGTGATTGAAACAGAAGTAACTGGTTTTAAAAAACCAGGCTAGTAAATGAACATATTTCAGCAGTATAGTAGCAAAAATAAATGGAAAGTGTATTTTCAGGCATTATTACAGGGGGCTCTGGAGAACCACAAAAACAGCTAAAAGGTGACTCATGTCACTCATAGACCATCTGTTGACCACCACAGGTCTAAGTAAAAATCTTTATTTCATGCAGCTCAATCTGAAGTCTTGTACTAAATCCAGGAGTTAGACAACTGCATGATAAATAAGTAGATGTGTTACCAAAATTATTAATTATCTGAACTATTAAATTTCAATTTAATGTTACTCGAGAAAAAATTAATCCTAAACACCCATTTATCTTTGGCCCACATTCCTAGGCCTTGCTACCTAAGCAATTTAAGGGTCACAGTGCTCTCTACACTTCTTTGTGTCAACTCCTGATAAGCCTCTAGACATAGCATGCTCATTAAAAGATGAGTACATGACTTTTTAGAGACCTTGACTTCTAGGTTTGCTACTGCATAACAAAGATACAGATAAGGGAAGAAGCAGAAAATACTTCAGATTAAGAACTCTTTGAATCTAGTTAGTTTAATCTTGTTAGTTTAGCCTGTTTTGTTGGAATAATATCTCCATGTCTAAAGCTCTGTATAAATGATGTAATTTCATAATAAAGGAAGATGTTCTGAGCTGTAAAACAATAGTCCCTATTCTACAAAATGATTTCCTTGTAGAATTCCTTTCTCCTCCTTGTTCAGGAAGACTAGAAAATTCTCCACTCTCTATAATCATTGACATTTAGTAGTCTAGATATTAACTAGTGCATAAAGAAGGACAAGGGACTGTGGTGGTTGAAGTGGTTAAGACGCTGAACACGCTGACTGGAAGGTAAAAATTAAGGTGAATTCGAAACACTTTGGTATCTGAAGCATTGAACAATTTAAACCTAATTTCATGATAAAATCCAACTGCTATCGAAAGATGCATTCTTTCCATTCTAGAACAGATTGACGCTAAACATTTTCATTTTGCTGGACAGGCTTTTAAAAGGGTTATACAGTACTTACAAAGTTCAATAAATGTTGCAGAATCGTAAAATCACCAGACAGGCTCAAACCTTCTCTGATCTTGTTGATAACCTTTGCAGAATCCACAGCTAAATACAATTCATGATATTGCTGGATTTGCTGAACTCTTTTATCTATCCATTCTCCACGATCTTGAGGCTGCAGACGACACATTTTCTGAAAATCTTTTTTTAATTCCTCATAATGGTTAGTAAAATCTCCAAATAGAGTATCCACCTCAGCAAATGTCAGGTCACCAGATCTTAGGCTGTCATACACCCTGAGGAATTCAGAATAACAAGGCTTGAACAAGTGGAGAGGCACTTCATCCAGGTTCAAAGTGGCACTATCTTCCTCACTGACCGAATCTTCAAATTCTCTTGCCAGCTGTTTGGCTGCCCACTCCCAGCAATACTGGAAAACATGGCTGTCTTTATAACAATCCATAGTTCCTGATATGTTCTTCAGGGATGGGCTCAGATGGTAGTAGCTCTCTATTTCACTGTCTCCATGAGAGTACTCGTGTCTCACATTCACAACCTCATCCAGAGCTTTTAAGGCCAAATTTTCACTATGCTTTTGCTCTGCTCCAGTTATATCCACTGGAAAGAGAAAAATAGATTGAGACAAAGTAATTTTTAAACAATTTGATCTTTTACTTCTTCCTACATAATATCACGGAGCACCAATCCCAACAATAATGCAGTTTACATTATCACTATTTCCACAAACAATAGAACCCCGTATAATGAATGCATCATACAGTGAAAAAAGTCGTACAATGAAGGAAATTTGGAAAAAAAGGTGTGTCACACAACAAACTTTTCATTGTACAATTTTTCCCATAGAGATTTTCATTGTATGATTTTCCCCATAGGGATTTTCATTGTACGATACATGCATCATATAATGAAGTGCCTAGTGGAACAAATTATTTTCGTTATATGGGGTTCTACTGTACGTTAACTGGTTTTCACGTCAGGAGCTTCTGCTTCCTAATTTCTCAGTACAGCTTGCAATGATTCCACACATACCCATCTTAATTGAGCAAATTAACAATAGTTGAAAAGGGAAATTATTAACCTCCATTTTGAAGTCATGTTCTTTTTTAAAATTACCTTTTACAGAATCTTGCACCTTCCTACAAAAGTCCAAGATTGATCCCAATAGCTGCCTTTGTTTCTTTACAGTCCGTGCTTCTTGCAGCCTCAGCTCAAGAACTTCTTCTAATTTCAACTTATGGTCTTTCTTTTCCCCAGATAAAAGATGATTGTGCTCTGAAAAGAAAGAGGCTAATCAGAACAATTGCTGCCTGCATAGCTCAGTATTTATGTATCTGACTGTGGACGAGAGGTTCCAAGTTCAATTCCCCACCATCTCTCCTGTAAGAAGACCCAGCCTGAATAATCATGGGCTAGTTGCACCATCTGAAGGAGTCTCCAGAAAAAGGGACCAGCAAACTACTAATATAATGTGTACTTTGAGCTATAAGAAAGTCGATATCAGTAACCATAAGGAAATATTGGGCGAGATCCCACCATTGAAAACTGTGGGCAAGAGTTTGTTATGTGGGATACTGTCACAAACAATTTCAACAAGAAAAGTGAGAAATATCTAAACAAACTAGAGCCAACAATTTGCAAGGAGTGATATTCCCGCTAAAGCAGCTTCTGTGTCTGTTGGGAGATCGCTTCACCCCAGCCCCAACTCGTAGTCCTACAGCTACACCAAAAAAAAAAAAAGTCCAGCTAGGGCAGAGATTGAGGTTAGGCTGGAACACAATGTCCCATATGTTCTATGATTGCAGCGGAAGATATTGCATTAGATCACTCAGCAAGTGCTTCATAATGCAATCTATTTCCCTATGCAAGCACACTGTCTGTCTATAATCTTTGAGAATTCCTGGAGAACATGTGAGACTCCTCAAGAATGGAAGCAAACAAATCTCACTCCATCTACAGTTGTACCTCACTTAAAGACCATAATGCGTTCCACAGGATTACTCTTTAAGCGAAACACCAGTGTAAGTGACCAATGGGGGGGGGGGGGGTTGCGAACCCCAATTTATTTGTTAAATGAGTTTTTGGTTGGTTTTTATTTGTTAAGCGAAGCAAACATTCAGAGAAAATTCTGCTCATTAAGCGAGTTACTCTTTAAGCGAGGGGCTCTTTATGCGAGGTTTGACTGTATTTGAAAAAAGGGAAACAAGGATCTGAACTACTACTAACAAGTCAATAACCTGGAAAGGTTCTAAAATTGATCATTAATAGCCTGTGAGAATACTTTGATGACTAAGATCGAGCATGGATTTCTCAAAAACAAAGCAGCATCTTTACAAATGATTTTGATTATGTTGTGAAAATCATGCTAAATAAATCTACAGGTGACAACAAATTAGAAATGGTAGTTAATATTTCTAAAGGCAGAATAAGGATTCAGAATGAGCTTCATAAATGGAGAACAGAATTAGAACAAAGTTCAGCAAAGAAAAACATAAAGTTGTAGGGAAGAAAAATCAGACATTCCAATATAGAATGCATGTCAACTGGCTTGGCAGTAGTCCAAATGAAAAGGATCCAGTGATCTTGACCACAAGCTAAACATAAATTAAAAGTAATCCAGCAATCCAGAGAGAGAGAGAGAGATATTAAAGAAAAGAAAATGCAATACCAGGCTTCAACTGCTCAGCATCCAGACCAGATCAAAGAAAAATTCCCTTTTCTTCCACTGTGGCTATACCTCAGATGAAATACTGTCTCTAGTTCTTGTCACCATAGATTAAAAATTATGTTGACAAACTGGAATGCATCCAGAGAAAAGCATCTGAGGTGTAAAGTGTCTGTCAACCAAGTTATGTGAAATATTTTTGGACATGTTTGGCATTGAGAAAAGAAGATTAACAGATTATACAATAGCCTTCTTTAAGCAGTTGAAGGGCTATAAGATAGAAATGGAAGCTGGTTGACTCTCTTTTGAGGTTTTTAAACAGAAGCCAAATGAATATCAAGCAAGCAGATGTTAGCTGAAGATTTCCTGGTTTGTTGGGGGGGGGGGGATGGATAATGATAACACTTGGCGCATCTTCTACCTTTACTATGATTCTAAAATGAGATCTGCTATAAAATAATGTACTGACCAAAATCAAGATGCGGTTTTCTACACATGTAACAATTTTTAAAAACTTGTCAATAAACTACTTCTTGATTTATTATACAATTAAGGTATATTTTAATAAACTGAATCCCACTGTATACATACAGATAACATACTTACTCAATTTATAAATAGACAGAAATTGTTCCTTGTGCTCTAAAATCAGGTCCACATATTTGACTAGGATGTGACCTTTTTCAATTTCTTCTGAAACATTCATATAGATAGAGTCTGCAATGGCCATTAACTCCCGAGCTTCAGCATTCAGACGATCCACAATGTTGCGACCTGTACCTGTCAAAGAAACAAACAGTTATTTCCTGGGTCTTTTAAACTGCTTAAAAACTTTCTCCACATTACTTGAGAACACCTCCATACATGGTCCCCACTTTGCATTCCTCAGTGTCTCTGTGTTGTAGCTATACACAGATCACTGAAATAAACGTGATCTATTGTTTTATTATTAGAGTGAGTTGGCTTTATTGTTCTACTGTATGCTCTCTTGTTTTCTCTAAATCTGTATTGCCATTAATTTTGCCTTTTTAAATTCTTATTTGTTCTTCTTTGCCTTTTTTGCTATTTTCAATAACATTTCTTTACAGCCTGGTTATTTAGTGGGTGGGGTGGGGGGTTGGATAACACAGCCAACCTGAACATCACAGCCTTTTAGCCTTGTGGGTTTTATACTTACTTACTTACTTACTTACTTACTTACTTACTTACTTACTTACTTACTTACTTACTTACTTACTTACTTACTTACTTACTTACTTACTTACTTACTTACTTACTTACTTACTTACTTACTTACTTACTTACTTACTTATTCAAATTTATAGATTGCTGCCCAATTCGAATGGACGACTCTGGGCATTACAACAGTAATATAAAGCATTTCAGTCTTAAAACATTAAAAATCATTTTAAAACCCTTAATAAACCCTAATACTTGCTGGAGGAGTAGTCCTAGTCAGAACCAGGCTGCATGTGCTTGGAGCTCCAGTTTCCCTAAGGGTTCGCAACCAGAGCCTATGTCACTCAGTGGAATCCCCCCCCCCCATTATATTTACCAAAGCAAAAATTTATCATTTCACAAAACTCACCAAAGGCTATTAAATATTTACAAAATATTACATATATTTAATTAACAATAATTTAAAATCAGCTCTGCAAACCATGCATTTTTTTGCTTACTGTGGTATAAAGAATAGCACCAGCTTCTATTCCAAGTCTCTGAATTAATTTTTTTATTTTTCAGGTAAACAATGCTTCTTTTATCATATCCAGGTCAGACTTTAAACTGCCAAAATGAACCATCTTGGCTTTGTCATTAGCCAAACTTAAATCTTCATTCGTAAATGTTTCAGATAGTAACCGGCAAATGATCTGGATTCTGTCTCTCTCCACATCCACACAGCATGTCACTGTCTGCCAGCAGTCCCCACTTGAGCACATTGGTCTTGAATTTAGGGGCTCAGACCCTCAGCCTATTCAGGGTCCTCCAAGTGACATAGGGAAGATTGAATTCCTCGGCTATATCTTCCTTTAATGTTATTCCTTGTCCAGTGAGCTACTTCCTCCATCTTCTAATTTGGCTTTGCTCTTGCGTACCCTCAAGAATGTTTGTTCTTGCCATAAAGCATCCTGCCACCATATGTATTGTTTCATTAACAGCAATGTCAACTTGTTTTGCATGTGTGAATGCACTCCATACTGGAGCAGCATACTCTGCTGCAGAGACGCTCAGGGCCAAAGCTGATGCATACAGCATGGATGGTTGAGTTCCCCATGTATAATTTGAAGATAAACAATGAAGGTTCATTAAATAACAAATGACACAAGCAGCCAATTCAGCAGCCTATTGGAGAATTTCAGTAATGACTGAGGCTTTGTGAGGGGGATGACAGTGAGGCCCGGCCCTTTGGGGAATGGTGGCAGAGAAACACTAGTGTAAACCCTGGGGAGGCAAGGGCCAGAGAGAGCCAAACCCATACAGAGGTTAACTGGTTAACAAAGGAAGCAGAGGAGATGTGGAGAAACCTGAAGGAAAAGGAGTCTATTTAGGTGGTAGAGACCCATAAAGGAAGTGGGAAGCGAGGCAAAGTAGAAGGAGTCAAAGGTAGCAGATGCCCTTGGAAGACGAGGTGGTGGAAGCCTGAGAAGATAGACACAAAGGAGGAATTAAGAGAATCATATAACACAGAGGAGGAGCAAGATCCAAAACCAGAGGGGAAATGGGATTACATTACAAAGGGGGACTCTGGATGACAGATCTGATACAAATGCATGTACCTAAAAGAGAGGAGGAGAAGCACTGGCATCTACAGCCTTTGCCATGTCCAAACTACTAGGGATGGTGATGGAGAGAATGATGCCACAGATAGGGCCCCAAACCACAACCTGGACCAGATACAGAGGAGATGCAACACTGGAAATGAAGTGTCAGAAAGGACACCGGTGCAAACTCCAATAACAGCATCCCATCAGGACAATAATCATGCCATGTACCCTCTCCTGACTGTAGGCATTCATCTCCTTGCTTCTCCAGGCCTTCAGCTTTGATAACCAGCAGTGCCCACAACTGAACCAGAGACTGTCACATCAAAATACAGTTAACTAGGAGTATGGAGCAAACCAAGACTGAGCCAGGGACAGTGAAGTTAACTAGTCCTGTGGTTGGCAAGCCACGAGAACACGCAGTTATTGAAACCTTTGCCCAAGTTCTAATAAACTACTCTTTCTTTGAAACACTTGGTGTTGAGTCCATGGATCAAATGGAAGAAAGCTGACCCACTGAGCCTGAAATAGCTGGCAGAACTCACTGGTTTATTTTAAAAAACAAAATCAAAAGCTCTCCATGAGACTGTTGATGGAATACAAAAAAGGCCATCCCTTTGTGATTACAGCAGATACAACATGCAACCAGTGGGTCATACTATACCCACTCCTGCAATGAATGTTACACCTACCATTGAAGGTGAAAACATGCTTGAAATCTGGCCATACCAACAGATGATTTAGCACCCCTTCCACATCTCTTCGAGGTTTCCCCATGTCATCAGCTGGCCATGCCTTTGTGATCACAGCAGATACAAGTCTGCCCAGATTGTAGAGGTCATATGAGGACATCAGATCAAGAAGATTACAGCTTTCCTGCATAAGACATAACATACATACAATATTAGGAAATGACAAATAGAGAGCCCAATTTGCCACATTTAGATTTTTAAAAGTTTACAATTCGTTTCATGCACTGTCCAATCCTCCCTATTCTCACCAACTTCTTTGGCACCTGCTGTCAAACATGAGACAAAATTTACTGACCAGGTGAGCAGACTGCCAAGAATAGTTCATATCTGTCTAACTAACACCTCAGAACAAGTGAAATCTGGCAGATGTGATATAATGAGGCCCCAAGTTCTTCACATATCCAAGATGGAGTTTATTAGGTTTTAGACTGTAGTAGAAATATGCTTTCTTATGTTTTCACTCCCTGGGACCCGGATGGGAAGAGATAGACTGTGAGGCACCATGCTTCATCAATAGGAGCAGAGTTGTTTACCCCAACACTGGGACCTGATTGGATGTATGCTACTTAGCCAGGATCACCTCATACCTGGTGAGAGTCAAGCACATGGCTTGAGAGAAACGTTCAAATCTGGTGGTCAACAAGGAAACACCAATATGGGGGGGGGGAGGCCTTCCCTACAGGCTTTATCTCCTGAAGTCTTCAATATGGTAACTTAAAACAGATACTTTTTTTATTTAGGGGAGGAAATGTCTGAAAGCATTCTTTCTCTAAAAGCCAATTTTGATTAGGTTATTTTTCTATGCTGAGATCTGTAACCTGATTCATCAAGAACCATGCTTCAACTTCAATAAGGCTACTTTCTTCAATCAACGTGTGTTCACTGGAAATGGGATCCAGGGGTAAGGCAAAGTAAGGCCACTAGCCTCCTTTTAATGCTAGCATATTACCTCTCCAATAATAAATTGGCTGGGCTCTGTATGAAGACAAGTCCCAGGTTTGTTTCAGCCAGATGTGGGCTGAGTGATTGATTGACATACATTCTTTGCCGTGAGTTTTGGGTGAGTTCCTAGAGGGGATTTTGAATAACTCTCCTTGGAAGGAAACACTGGAGAGGTCCCAAAGTGAGGTGAGGAAGAGTATGGTTTATCCCAGAAGACAACTGATAATTATTTTGAAAGTGTTCCTGGGATTGTTACATAACAAAACAGATTCACAGTGCAATCAGATGGAGATTTGTTCCAGTTTGGTCATGCTTGAGGACAACCTGTTCCACCTTATTTCCAGCAATCACATAATGTATAGTAGGCTATAAACCAACCTAATCCTTATCTATGCCTATCCATTCCTTTTGGGTTCCTGTCAGAGGCTACTTTTTTAGTGCAGGTAGAGTCACTCCATATTAAGTTTGGAGTCCAGCCTCTGTGAGTGGCAGTATTGAGCCAAAGCAGCACTGGTGTTTTCCTCAACAGTTCAGTGTTATGTCATTTATGGAAGCCAATCAGCTAATATGTCACTTCCTGATAAATAGAAAAATATCCATTTTAATTCTGCTCCCCGCAGAGAACAGAGAAGGGAGGGGGCAAAGGGGAATTAGAAGGAGAACCCCTTTTCCTGTCTGTCTGTATAATCCAAATATTGTTTCATTTCAGTGGCTAGCTGATGCTGTGATATGTTATTTGCCAATTTTTAAAAACCAGCTCCCACTCCCCAAAGGGTAAGCAGAAGAGGGTTCATTTTTCTCTTTGTTTATAACCTAGTGCAGTGATGGCAAACCTTGGCACTCCAGCTGTTCTGAAACTTCAATTCCCAGAAGCCCTGATCAGCAGGAGTGCTGACTTGAGCTTCTGGTAATTGAAGTACAGGAACCTCTGGAGTGCCAATCCATCTTTCGCACATTCTCATGGATGGAGTCTCAGAGGGAAAACAGGTTAAACAGGGTCACTTATATGTGGATGCAAGGATCATTCTAAATCTCAAATTGTGCTTTCAAGCAATTCTGTTTAGCCCAGTCTAGCCTGGGATAACTTCACTGTCTGGTCACACCCTTCAAAAAAAAAAACAACCCAACAACTATAGGCATATAGTTCATCATTCTCTTTCAACAGCAGTTTAGAGACGCAAACTGGATTGATCTATGGCTTACTTAGTCACAAATCCATTATAAGTACACCTCCTATGTCTTAAAATCAGTAATGTTTGAAGAGTTATAGAAGCCTTCAGAGGACTTTTATTTATTTATTTATTTATTCAATTTGTATAGACTTTAGATGTATTACCTGATATGAAGAATTAATAGCATCCAAAGCACAATTCTCTAAAACTTTGCTTATCATAGGATCAACATGTGCAAACTTCCAGTAGAAAGAACAATAGACTTTAATCTGTTCAAGAGGACGCTCCTATTGAGAAAAAGTAAAAATAAAGCACTATTATTTTATCTTGATACTTAGGCTAAAATCCTGTAGTAAGTTACAACTAGAGTAAGCCCACTGAAACAGTGGGAATTTGGTAAGTCAAGTCTACAATAAGTTTCATTTATTCAACTAACAAAGGGAGACAAATAAGACTCCATATACTTATTTTAAAAATACATGTTAGTGATTCACATAGAATAGTCGATCTAAACATGGAAATAATGCATTTCACACGATATGCTCTTTAGTACCTCTTTGATTCTGCTTTCTATATCTGCAGTCACAGTTTTCTTCCACTCCTCTTTAAATTCTTCCTTATGAAAATCTACTTTTAAAAACTGATCCCATACCTATGGAAGTAAGCATTGTTTTAAGTTCAAAAATCAGCTCAAGCAACAGGACAAAAAGTTCAGAGAGTGAATGTATTCAAATGAAATATATTTCCCCTGCCTTCTGTTTCTGAAAGCAGTCTCACAATCACACAGTACGCCATCCGTATTATACAACAGTGAATCAACTATAACAGAAAGAGAATGTAACTGGGCCCCTTTTGGATCTTTCTAGTTGTTCACACTATTACCATATTTGAAAGCAAAATTTGGCTCTTTGGTGTAAGCCCCTCTTTCAGGTTCTGAACTTGCAATTCAGCCTACCTCAAGGTCAGGAAAAAAGATGCCTACATCACTCTTACAGGCTAGAACAAATCAATTTATCTTCACCTAGATTCTGTCTCTTTTATCCCCCTCCTCTTTGGAAATGATATTTAAGAGGCAACTGACTACATTGACAAATAGCATGGGAAATACTCCAGGATTGGGATGATTAGATATACATTATTTTCTGTTAACTTCACAATGTACAAATTGATGTGAATCAGCCTAGCTTTTTCCCCAAATATGTGCACTTTTCACTTCTGCCACTGGGGCTTCTACTCTCCCCCATCCTCCACCCCCCCCCCCAAAAAAAAACCAAACCCATAAATACACCTGCATCATTTTCAGATCAGTAAACAAAAGCTTCTCTCTCAGCTTTCCTAATACAAGACAGAAAGAGAAGATGCAAAAGGAGACTCATAGAGGGATTAGTTCTGTGTAATGCTCCATGTTCCCAAATTATTTATTGATTATTTTAAAGGTTTGGTGGCAGTGATGGTGCACTAGAACAACTAGAAGGCAAAGTTTAAAATGGGAGGAAGTGGTAAAGTGGGAAGAATATCAGCAAAGAGGGAAATTAGTAGCCAGTTTTTGTTTGCAGCTTGTTAAGATATCTCTAGTCTTGTTTGCAGCTTGTTAAGGTATCTCTACTCTTAAAATACACAGCCCCTATTCTAACCATGACACCTATGCCTTTTGCAAATCTGGACAGCTGCAATACAACTGCATTAACAAAGTGCTAACAAGTGCAAATCAACAATTTCTTCCTCTTTCTCTGCCAAATCCCTACATTTCCAACAGAAGCACTAGAGAAACTAGAAGGCAAAGTTTAAAACGGGAGGAAGTGGTAAAGTGAGAAGAATATCAGCAAAGAGGGAAATTAGTAGCCAGCTCTTGTTTGTAGCTTGTTAAGGTATCTCTACTCTTAAAACAGACAGGCCCTATTCTAACCATGACACCTATGCCTTCTGCAAATCTGGACAGCTGCAATACAACTGCATTAATAAAGTGCTTTTTTGTTGTTCAGTCTAACAAGAGCAAATCAACAATTTCTTCCTCTTTCTCTGACAAATTTCTATATTTCCAATAGAAGCAAATTAGCTTGGGAAACCCAACTTCCTGGTTGCGTCTTTACAGTGGATCCATTCACATTTTCCCACTGTGAAGTCATATCCTGACTACAAATGTGAAGAGAGCAAACACATGCCTCATCCCTACACTTTGTTCCTTGCCAGATCTTTCTTATGAAGGTCTCCTTAGGATCACCTAAAGATCAAGAAACAGTTGCCCTGGCTTTACCACTGGCAGTCGTGGCTAACCTTGGCACTCCAGATGTTCTGGGACTTCAATTACTAGAACCCAAGTCAGCACTCCTGCTGATCGGGGCTTCCAGGAATTGAAGCTCAAGAACACCTGGAGTGTCAAGGTCAGCCATCAAGGCTATAGGAGAAGGAAATGTGAAAGCCTTATGTTTTTAACAAAAACAGACTACCGTCTACCATTTTAGGACTAAAAGCTTGGCCTTGATTGGAATAGGAGGTCATCCATCTCTATCCCTCCCCCACATCACCCCCACTGCTTGCATCTCCTTCCCAGTAAATTCCCCCATTTAATAAAAAGTAGGTACCATAATAAGACCACATGCTGTCTACTAAAAACCCCTTCTTCAATAAAAGAGCAGCATTCAATGGCCACCTCCCCCAGTGTAGTTAAAAAATGTAAAATAAAATGAAAGAGAGTAGGGTCTAATGTTTATTGTTTCAGAAAATGGGTTTAATGTACAGCAGGCAAAAACTAGAAGACGGCAACTACTATGCCATAAACAAATATAGTACAGTAATACCTCGGATAATGCTAAGACTTGGTTCCACAAGTCTTGGTGCTATCCGATTTTTAGTGTTATCCGATCCATGTTAAAATCCTATGGGATGAATCGGATGTTAAAGCTCCATAGAGATACATTGTAACCGAACAGGCTTTAGCGGTTGTTATCCGATCCATCCCATAGGGCCTTAACGTTATTCGCTCCAATTCTCCTCCCCAGATTACTTAACGTTATGCGATTTTAGCGTTATCCGAGGTAAACGCTATCCGAGGTATTATTGTATTGGAAAATTACTGCTAAACCACTGCTGGCAGTCCTGCTCCGGTGGTGGGACCAGTGGCAGTGATTTTCCAATATTAAAGTCTCCTCTCATGCTCATGCAAAGCCTCCCACAGGCTTCCCAAGGGAGCTTTGGAATCTGAAAGAGGGGAAGGGATAGGAGTTTTTCAGTTTGATTAAAAATATCTCTTACCACCCGATGATATCATCCAGTTTGCATGATGTAAGTTTGAGCAAGAGGATTCAGCTGCTATACTGGTTGTTGTCTACTGGGTCATATGACTCAGTATGTCAACATATAATATCTATGCTGAATTCCTACTGTGCAACAAATATGGCACAAAATGTTCTGCCATTTAAAAAAATATTATTAAAAATAATTCTGCCACTACATGCCATTAACAAGAATTTGGCCGGGCATTACTTACCAAATTTAGGGTTTTATTTTTTTATTCAGAAAAAAATGCCTTTGATAAATTCTCCTAGTGTCTTTTAGGTTTCTTTTTTAAAAGTATCCTGTACGTTTCTTTAAAAAGAGTAACCTGTAAACATTACAGTAAAACCTTGCATAAAGAGCGCCTCGCTTAAAGAGCAACTCGATTAAAGAGCAGGATTTTCTCTGAATGGTCGCATCGCTTAACAACTAAGACCAACCAAAAATTCGCTTAACAACTAAATCAGGGTTTGCAATCCCCCACCACCACCAGAAGTCACAATTGGTCACTTACAATGGTGTTTCACTTAAAGAGCAAACTCGCTTAAAGAACAATCCCATGGAACGCATTATGCACTTTAAGCGAGGTACCACTGTACTTCAAGTCATATAATGTAAATTTATTATCTATGACTAATATATTATTTACTAATTTTACCATTAAAACATATTAGGAACAATTTTTGAACTGCAAGTCTTGTCTTCCTAGGTTAGTGATGGCAAACCTTGGCAGTCCAGATGTTCTTTAACTTCAATCCCCAGAAGCCCAAGTCCCTGTGAATCCACATGAATAAGTTTACTGCGCATGCATGTGGATTCACAGGAACTTGGGCTTCTGGGAATTGAAGTCCAAGAACACCTGAAATGCCAAGGTTCTGTATCATGCTCCTAGGTTCAAACCAGGCCTTACATTCTCAAGATAAAGAAACACAAATGGAAAGGGAAAACATGAACCACAGTCAAAGCCCACAATAACATAAACAGCTGGAAACAGGGCTTAGTGAAGATACATCCATAAAGAAAGTAAGTGATCTTGAAAGATCCATTTAAAAAATCAGTACATATTCCACTGACAAATATTTGTGTAGAAGCTAGCAAGTAGTTTCCTTTTCAAAATTTTGTTCAGTCACAGTCGGTTCTGACCCTTTGCAACCCCATGGACCACTGTCCGCCAGACACTTCTTTCCTCCACCATCCTCTTCAACTCGCTCAGTTCTGTGCCCATTGTCTCTACAATACCATCTAGCCATCTCACTTTTGACCGCCTCCTTTTTCTTTTACCCTCCACCTTTCCCTTTTCAAAATACAAACCTCAATTTCATTTAAAAAACTTGTCATAAGCTTTCCCAGGAAAGGTTTTGAGAAAACATCCTTAAACCAAGTTCCAGTGTCCTTACAAAGCCTTTGAAACAGTTCTGTCATGGACTGTATTTCTTTTTCTCCCGAGACCTATTATGCAGAAAAGAAAGAATTACCAACTGTTGAAAAGCAAAACCACCTATCACTAATTTTAACAAACATAAATGTAAAAACAGTAGGAGTTAAAGGTCAGAAAACTGTTGGCCCAGCTTTATGTGCATACGGCTTGTGATGTAATCAGTGTAGCCTTTTATCTTTAATTAAATATTTTCTATTCACAAACTTTACTCCCTAGGTTCTGAGGCTTCCTAGGTTCCCCTTTTAATTTGAAGGCTTTGAGGGGCTAAGGAAGGGGAGTTTTTAATTTCAAAAAACTCATCACTTCCAGGACCAATATAAGAATACACACAGAGACTAACCCACAAGATTCGGGCCAATACATTATTATTTAATAATTCTAGAACAACTTCTTTTCCCCTCATTTCCATCTATTTTTTTAAGAATTGCCTTGCTCACAGATTCAGTCTAAGAGACATGATAAGATGAATAAAAAATGAGCACAAGGACAAGAGGGCCTTCTATGGCTGATAAAGGACTAGGTCAGTCTCTCATGTGCAATTATGTTCTTCCTTAAAGACATTAACTTATAATAAAACTATTTCTAAAATCTCAGCACTCAGGATGGAGAATCTCTTTTCTCTAGCTAGTGAAGTTAAATAGATGTTGGCTGATTCCTATCTAAAACTAAATAATTAAAGTCACTATACCTGAACCTTGGGACTATATCAGTGATGGCAAACCTTGGCACTCTAGCTGTTCTTGGGCTTCAATTACCAGAATACAAGTCAGCACTCCTGCTGATCAGCGCTTCTGGAAATTGAAGTTCAAGAACAGCTGGAGTGTCAAAGTTTGCCATCACTGGACTATATATTTCCTCCCCCGCTTTCTTTCTCTCATTAGGTGCAGCTGCTGAAATATCAGAACCGCTCATTTCTGCCTAACTTTGATTTGTTATTACATTTCAAACAGAACCCTGTTTTAAATACAGTTTAATGAAACAAGCAGGATCAATAGCCACTATTTGAATTTGGTTTGTTTCAGTGTGTGCACTTCATGTCTGCATTCCTCCCATTCTCATTCATAAAAATACCTTTCAAACACTCTTGTTTATGGAACTCATCATTTTCCAGTTTGTCATACCGTAGCAATTTAATTCATCCTAACCTGACTGCTCAAGACTGGAGGATTCTCAGAATGACAAAGAACTAACATCTGGAACCAATTCATTGTCAGGTAACATTTTGACTTGGGCACATAGAGTTTAAGCTAGTAGCTGCAATTACTGTTATGTGCCATTGAGTTATTTTTGAATTATGACAGCCCAAAGAGGTTTTGAGATATGTGAAATTTTCAAGGAGTTTCTATGGCCAAGCACAAATTAGAACCCATCTTTTCAGTCTTAGTCTGATACCCTTTCTACTAGTCTATACCAATTCAGTTAGGGTCAGAAATGCAAAAAAACAAACAAACATGATTTGTCTTGCTGTTCAGCATTTTGTTTTCACGTTGAATCACCAACTTGCCTCTGTGTTTACTAGGCAGTAAATTAACCGACATGCTTACTTTGACCCCCAAACCTTTGCACACAGAGGTACAGGACATCTAAATAAATATGATCCATTTAAACATTACTGTATATGCAACATTGGTAGATTTATCCCACATACATGTCTCTACTCTTCAAAAGCCATCTAAGCTAGATCTAACTTCTGAATATGGTGACTTTCACATCAATTGCATGAAGGAAATGGGACATGGGTTTACCTCCATGAAGATCCACTTTGGTCTATAGATAAGGAGATATCCAGGAATGGAACTTATCCAAACAAGTTATAGGAAAAGAAGTGGCTGACTTTTTAATTAGAGACTACTTGTTGAAGGACATGTGTCCCAAAGCTGGCACTTCCTGAAACATATTTGTCTATGTATAAGTACCTTATGAATGTGGAATAGTGAGCACATGTAGCCGCTCTGCAAATCAGTGAAGCATGAGGCTTAGACAGGTGAGAGACCTCATATGCTAAAGGACATATATGGGTTTGAACTTTCTTAAAAGGAGGTTGACAGAATGGGCTTCTGAAACATGGCCAGTATGAGACAACGCCACAAATGCCTGTATCCTCAGCCTGCCTTATGAGCTGTAGAGGTGTCCTTCTGAAGATTTTTAGTGAGTAAGCAACTAGAAAATGCAGGGCTTATCTTTTGAAAATGGCTGGCACCCTGGTTTTGGTGGGAAACAGCCTTGGCTTCCCCGCCCGCAGGGAGACAACACGGCAGGGGTGATTTGGAGATCCAGAGAATGAAGTACAGTAATACCCCGGATAACGTTATGACTTGGTTCCACAAGTCTTAACGTTATCCGATTTTTGTATCGGATAGCGTTAAAATCCTATGGAGCTGGCTCAGACGTCAACTCCATAGAGATACTGTCATTGCTTAGGCGCACGACCGCGTGTCTAAGCAAAGGTTGGCTTGTCCGAACTCCCCCCGTCCCCGGGGGGGGGATTTCGGACAAGCTGCTCCTTGCTTCGGCGTGGGATCGCGCGTCTGGGCAAGGGTCAGCTTGTCCAAAACTCCCCCACCCCCCGGGGGGGATTTCGGACAAGCCGAGCCCTGCCTGTTTCCCGCACCGCACTGGCCCCTTACTGCTTGCTAAGGGGCCAGTGCGGTGCAGGAAACAGGCAGTGAGCGGCTGCCTTGTCTCGTCACCTGACAGCTAAGGTTCATGTCGGGTGGCAAGACAAGGCACCCGCTCATGCGCTTTTGTGTCGCACCAGTAGGTGCCTGTTTCCCGCACCGCACTGGCCCCTAGCCGCTTGCTAAGGGGCTAGTGCGGTGTGGGAAACAGGCACCCACTGGCGTGCCCACAAAAGCGCACGAGCAGGTGCCTTGTCTTGCCACCTGAAATGAACCTTAACAAGTGCTAAGGTTCGTTTCGGGTTTGTTTCCCGGCGGAGGCGCGCCTCATGTCCTCCTCTCTCCTCCTTCTCCCTCTCTTTCTTTCTCTCTCTCTCTCTCATTCTCTCTGCAAGCAGCCGGGTAGCTTCCTCCGCCGGGAAACGAACCTGAAATGAACCTTAGCACTTGTTAAGCTGGAGAGAAAGAGAGGGGGGAGGAAGGAAGGAAGAGGGGGGGAAACCCCAGAAGAATAAAGAGAAGGAAAAGAGAGAGAGAAAAAGACGACGGGGGCCGGGAAACAAGCGCCGATCGCCGGCTGCGCAAAGAGGAAGGGAAGCCCCCACCCCGGGCGAGAAGCAGAAAACTTGACACTCTCCTTGTCACTGGGCACCCTTGGCTACATCAAGTGTCATTTTCCAGTGACAAGGAGAGCTGCAAGTTTGCTGCTTCTCGCCCGGGGTGGGGGCTTCCCTTCCTCTTCACAAGGCGCTTTCTCCGGCCGGCGATCGGAGAAAAAACGATGCAAAAATCTTGCATCATTATCCGATTCTAGCGCTATCCTGTACAATCGATATCCGGAGTATTACTGTACCTTTGTCCGTGCCCAACAGAGCAGAAGTGATATGCCACAAGGATTTTAAAGAAACTTAGCCAGATTTGCCCACCAAAGGAAAAAGGAAGATCAACAGCAAGAAAGACTCAAAGGAATACTGTATACAGAAAACGTATAGGAAGACCTTTTTTAGAGAGAGAGAGAGAAAAAAAATTGGGGGGGGGGTTGGGAAAAGTGTATTGTAAAAGTCCAAAAAAGAAAGAGAGATATCAAAGGACAGAAAGAGAAGAAATGAGACCAGTTCTGAGAAATGCAGAAGAAGAAACTGGGAGGCACTTGGGAATCATGTTCACTCCTCCAGACTGGCCTAGGTCAAGAAAGGAATTAATCCATTCCTGGATGGCTCCCTCCCACAGAACAAGAATGAAAAACATGTTTTCTTGCAGCAATAGATTTGCATAGCTACCGTATTTCTACTGTTCTATATTTATTGTGCAAAATGGAAAGGAATGTATGCACTGTCCATCAACTACACAAAAGTATCAGATCTCCCAAGAAAAGCCATTTGAGAAAGGTAATTCTCAAGATGGTCAGTCACAAGTACATCTTGCTTAGTGTATTATTTTTAACTCCCTTGAAAATGTCTTTTTTTTTTTTAGAATATTTTTGCTGCCAGTAAAATGCTTCAGAAAAGGCAAACAAATACAATCAGATAACGCCATAAAGTCAGACTCTTACTGTAACAGATGCTAGACGAAGAAAGCTTGAAACAATCTTTGCTGATGTAGCTGGTATCTTGTATAGTCTTTCCATATTGCTTTTGTCGCACAGCATATGATGAAATCTTAAAGAGATTTCTACAGATCTGGTCCAAGAATCCCACTTCAATATGCTAAATATGGAAAACTTCAATTACTTTTGCAACACAAAGACTTTATCTGCAGATAAAACTGTGCACATAACAAACACAGAGGACACTGATAGTACAGTAAAACCCCGACTTACATATGCCCCGTTTTACGTAAAATTCGACTTGCTTATTGATTTTCTGCAGAAAACACGTCCCGATTTAAGTAATGCAATTTCCTATCGGGTTGCTTTGTTTAATGTAAAAAAAAATCATTTTCCTGTGGGTTTGCTGCGATTTACGTAAAAAAATCATTTTCCTATGGGTTTGCTTCATTTTATGGAAAAATTGTGTATTCTGTCAAAACCTACAGAACTGGCTTTTTATGTAAACCGGGGTTTTACTGTACTTCTAAAACAGATTTCACCTATAAGATTATGTAGCATACAACATGCTTCCCTTAATTCTATTCATTCATTCAACATCTGAAGGAAGTACAATATAATTTACACGCCTGTACATCTGAAAATACTGGCACTTTATGAAAAACAGAATCTTTTTTCTATGTCTTACATTGCTTTTTTCAAGAGCTATATGAAATAGGATTGATGCTTTAGTACAGGGGTGGCCAAACTATGGCCCATGGGACAAATCCAACAACGACGATGTTCCCATCCTCAGTTAGGTTTCTTTTCCACAGACATCATTCTCCCCCTTTCACTATTTTGAGTAGAGACACCTGCTGCACATTTACAGAAACAATTTCTCTTTCCCAGGACAGACTGACACCTGAGTGCCCCCAGGTCATCCTTCTCATCCCCATACCTTGCACAATTTATTAGGTGCAATTTCAAAACTAATACAGTACCTCCATTCCTTACACAACCATTCTCAATTAGTAAAATTCCCCAAATGCTACCATTTTGCAATTCTACAACTTCTCCCTTCAGAGTTAGGGTACTCTACTTAGTTCCATTATAATTGCAAAGCATTCTACACCTAATTGAGGTAATATGTGTTAGCAGCAATATTTATAAACAATACTCTAGGCATTGTTTGGTGGGTTTGGGGTTAGTAAGTCACTAAGGTTAGTAAAACACTGCAGAGAAGAAAATTTGAAAAGGGAACCAATTCAGTACTCAACGATACAATATTGCTGAACATGATATAGTAAATACTGGTTACATATCACCAGGACAGTGTTAGTAACGTCTCCCCTGAAAAACATCTCATTCTCTGCTATAATCTCTTCTCATAGTCACACATTAGCTAAAAATTTTGTTGCACGCTACCTAGGCCCTTACCAAGGCCCACTGAATCAATGAGGGTTTGGTGAGTCAATTCTTTCCATACCTTCCATTGGATGGACCTGCTTTAACTGTGACTTTAGCATTGTCAGTCAGTTAAAGTAGCTTTTTGAATCAATGAAACATACACACTTCACACATTAAATCTATAGTTAAAAAAAACCCGAAGATGTTTTTAAAAGTATACTGTAAACAATCTTGTACTCAATGATTCTGCAATCTTTTACTTACTCTTTTTGTTCACTGGCAATATGTAGCAGTTTATCCAGTAGACGTTCTATTTCCTATAAAAGCCAGTGGGGGGAATCAGAGAATTAGAATTATCTCCATCATCTTGTAATACAGCACAGTCCTAGTCACACATCCATAAAATTGATTTACCTACGCTGATTCTGTATAGTGCCTAGTCACCATTCCTACTCACCACTACTGTCCTTCAAGTGAATGATCTGAACTACCCAAGGTTTCCACATTACTTTTGATTCAATGCTCAGTTACTTATCCATTTTAAAACTTTCATTTTATTATTTATACCTCCCTTTCTACAGAAAAGGACCTAAAGTGGCCATCGTTTGGTCTGATCAAATCACAGCTAGGCTTATCATTGTTGTTGTTAGATGCTGATGAAATGTTGAACCTTGGCACTCCAGCTGTTCTTGAACTGCTAATCAGGGATTCTGGAAATTGAAGTTCAAGAACAGCTGGAGTGCCAAGGTTCGCCATCACTGTTATAGAAGTATTGTTAGTGTTCAATTTTGGTAGCTACACTTGAACATTAAACAGCAATAAGAACAGTAGAGTAAAAGGAAAGTTGATTCAGGTCTCTGTAATGCTCCAGTAATGCAGGCTTTATCTAAAATGGTTACAAGATTATCTTCTTTCCCAAGAGTTAACATCAGAAATGAAGGAGAAAATTCAATCTTTTTCTAAGTTAACACAGGAGTTAGTCTTTAAGATGCCAAATATTTTGTCTTTTTTGTTGTTGTTTTGTTTACTCTGACATGCTTGCACAAACTAACATGGCTACCACTTTAAAAAAAATCTAAGTTGCATTTCGCAGGTGTCCTGATAAGGCATGAATAAAGAAGCATGATCGTGTTGTATCATGTCGTCTCAAAAACCTAGTTTTGTCCTGTATTGCATGGAAAGCAGGAATTGCGAAGCTGAAATATTATTATAACCAAAATATAACTATTATGTGACCATCTGACTATCCTAGATAGTATTTAAGAGTTAATTAATTGAGAGGGATTTTTCCATGCCAGAGAAAGAATGCCTAAAATATGCCATCAGTTGAGATCTACAAAAAACTTCAAACTTCTTCATTTTGAAAAGATGAAAGATTATCTTTATTAGGTACATCTATATCACATGTCTCATCTAGTGTGCTCAAGGCAGCATATATGGCTCTCTTCATGGTTTATCCTCATAATGGAACTGCGTCTGACTAGAACAGAGTGACTGGTCTCAAAGGACACACTGACCCAGCGAATATTAGACCCTGGGTCTCCCAAGTCCCACTCCATCTCTGAAGAACTCCAGCCCACCATTTACTGATGCACCAGTCAGCCCAAGTAGCTTATTTATTCAAATGAGTACTACTGACAAGAAACTTAGACACATAGAAAGAGGCGGCACACAAACCTCAGTATTCCGATATGTAATTTTAGCGTTCTTCAGTCTGTGAAAAATTCCTACAAGACAGTCCAACAGATCAGGGGAAGAAACAGGGATAAACTCTGCCAAGTCTCTCAGAGGCAGCAAAGAAAACCATGACCTGAACAGTGCTCTGTTTCCTTTCACCAAATGCTGCTTTTCCTTCATTCGCTGTAATGGAACTCTGCAAATTTCATATAGGAAAGAACTTAATTAATCAAAGAAGAATGATAAATACGTATGATCTGAATACAAATATATTATGCACAAAACAAGCTGCATCATCCAGAAGCACAAAATGCAAAATCTACATCTCATTTTTATTTGCAAAATTATTATCCGTGAAGCTAGCAGCCAAACAGAATGGGCACTGGCATTTTTACTTCCTAGAGAAATACAACCCCCCCCCCCCAATATCTCCCAATCATTTCCCCTGGCAACTACTACAACCAAATCTCACACAAACTACCTTGGAAGTTAGTTCCCCATTGTTCAGTATGAGTGGCTCCATATTAAGGTACTGAAACTTTGGGACCACTAATAGGTCTTAGAGTAGCTATGTGGCCAGGAAGACTTTTGCGCAACTTTGTGTTATTCCCCAGTTATGCCCGCTCCTAGACCGGGACTCCTTGCTCATGATCATACATGCTTTGGTCACCTCCAGACTTGATTACTGTAACACGCTCTACATGGGGCTGCCCTTGGTGACCATTCGGAGGCTGCAGCTGGTACAGAATGCAGCTGCTCAGGTAGTGATGGGTTGCGGACATTATGCTCGTGCCTCACCACTACTTTGGGAGCTGCACTGGTGCAATTCAAGGTGCCGGTCATTACCTTTAAGGCCCTACTTGGTAGTGGGCCAGGATACTTAAGACACCACGTCACCCCGAGAACATCTGTCCATCCCACCAGGGTGGATCAGAGAGGCTCTCTTATCCTTACATCAGCTAGAGAGGTGCATCTCTCTATCACCAGAAGGAAGGCCTTCTCCGTGCCCGCCCCGGCCCTTTGGAACCTCCTGCCAACTGAGTTACGTCTACAAACAGAGCTCCTGCCCTTTCGGAAGGGCCTAAAAACCTGGCTGGCAGGGCAGGTGTGGGGCTCAAGTAATACAGGGTCCCATGTTGGGTGGCTGATCTGATGGGATAGCCACCCCTCTCTCCCTCTTTTAAACTTTCTAAACCTTTTAAATTTTAAAATCTTTAAACATTTTCAGTTTTTTGTAAATGTATAGTTTAAATTTTTTAAATTAATTTTGAACCTTAGGATTTCAATTTCTGAATTTGTAGGGGTATAGTGGGATTGTTTAGTTTGTTTTGTACTCATGATGTATAATCTTTCTTTTTCTGTAAGCCGCCTAGAATCAGGTTCGCCTGATTGAGGCAGGATAATAAATCTAAATAAATAAATAAATAAAATCTGTGGACACTCTGATCGTTCAAAGTGTTTCTCCTTAAATGAGCAAGGGTCTCTTGCTGCTCTTCTTATATTTAAATAGGCTAGGGGTGGCTAATCTGTAAAGGTTTAGGGGTTACAGGCATTCATCCTAGCACTTCAGAGAGCTACACGATGCCCACACCCAGATTTCTAAAAACGGTGGTTTTTACTAAAATACCATTGCACCCTATATGTCCAAATACATTTTTAACTCCAGTCATCTTCTTGTCTTTTAAGTTGTTGTTCAATCGTATAGTTGAGTCTGACCCTTTGTAACCCCATGGACCACTACACCCCAGGCACCCCTATCCTCCACCATCCTCCACAACCCGCTCAGATCTACACCCATTGCATTGACAATGCTATCTAGTCACCTCATCTCTGCCACCCGCTTATACTTTTGCCTTTGATTTTTCCCAGCATCAAGGCTTTCTCGAGTGAGTCCTCTCTTCTCATTTAGTGTCCAAAGTACTTTAGCTTCATCTTCAATATTTGTCCTTCCAAAGAGCAGTCAGGGTTTATTTCCTCCAGGATCAACTTATTTGTTCTCTTTGCTGTCCAGGGTACTCTTAAAATTCTCCATATTTCAAAGGTGTCTATTCTTCTGCACTCAACCTTCCTTATGGACCAGCTTTCACAACCAGCTCTCTCTTGTGGGCAACTTTTCTTTTTGCATACTTTTCCAGATACAGTAATACCCCGGGTAACGCAAGTACCGTATAGCGCGAAAACCGCATAATGTGACAAGATTTTCGGAAAGATCTTGTATCGAATAACGCGATTTTAACGTTATTCGGAACAAGCGTGTGCATGGGGAGTGGAGTTGGATTGGGTAGAACATCTACCCAATCCAAAAAAAAACCCCAGCGCCCGCCCCCCACGATATTTGGAAAGGGTACGGGGATCCTTACCCTTTCGAAACTTCGGGAGAGCGGCGCACATCGGTGGGGGTTAGCACAGGATACGGGGGGACCTCCGTACCCTGTGCTAACCCCCACCAACGCGCGCGCGCCTGCAAGCCACCCGATGTTCCCAAAGGATAAGGATCTTTACCCTTTTGAAACTTTGGGCGAGTGGCGCGCGTCGGTGGGGGTTAGCGCAGGATACGGGGGGGACCTCTGTACCCTGCGCTAACCACCACTAACGCGCGCGCGCCTGCAAGCCACCCGATGTTCCCAAAGGATAAGGATCTTTACCCTTTCGGAACATCGGCTGCACAGCGCGCGTCGGCGGGGGTTAGCGCAGGATAAGGGGGGGACCTCTGTACCCTGTGCTAACCCCCACCAACACGCACGCGCCTGTAAGCCACCCGATGATCCCAAAGGATAAGGATCTTTACCCTTTTGGAACATCGGGTGGGTGGCGCGCGTCGGTGGGGGTTAGCGCAGGATACGGGGGGACCTCTGTACCCTGGGATAACCCCCACCGATGCGCGCCCGCCTGCAAGCCACCCGATGTTCCCAAAGGATAAGGATCTTTACCCTTTGGGAACATTGGGAGAGGAGAGGCACCTCTCTGCGGGGTCTCCCCGGCTTGGGAAAGAGGCGGCTTGGCCGAAATTCCCTCCCCCTGCGCAGGGGTGAGGATTTCGACCAAGCTGCCTCTTTCCCGGACACGCTATAGCAACGAGGATCGCACGTCAAGGCAATTGCCTTGACGTGCGATCCCCGTTGCTATACCCGTTTGGTAGAAGAGGCTCCCGCTGGCGCGCCTTTTCGTGCGCGTGTGAGCGCCTCTTCTCAGTTTTTTTTTTAGCATTGATCGGACAACGCGAAAAACCGGAGAACATCATGACTTGTGGAACCATGTCATAACGTTGTCCGGGGTACTAGTGTACTGTATTGTCACTGTTCCATTATATTAAAAAGCATTAAATCGGGGGTTCCCAACCTAAGACTCATGGGCCAAATTCAGCCCATAGCACCATTTCATGTGGTCCTCACCCCCCAGTAATAATTTTGTAATAATTTTGTTTGAGAAACAAAATTGATAGTTAAATGTTAACTCCTAATAATGTGTCAACATCCCATACTGATAATGCCTTTTGGGAACCTGAACTAAGAAGAGCTGAAAAAATGTTACATGTAAACAATGTACAGTAAAACCCTGGGTTATGACAGAGGTCCATTCCAACAGCCTCCACCATAATCCAAAAAAACTGTAAACTGAAGCATCCAGAGGGATGCACTGAAAATTTTTAACAAAAAAACCCAGTCCTGAATTGATCGTTGTAAATCAAAAATAATAATAATACATTAAACGTTTGTAAACCGGGATGGCATTTCCATAGAATTTGCCATTGTAAACCACAGCAAATTTAAACTGAGGTGGTTGTTTTACTGTACAGTAAAATCTCGGATAACGCTAAAACTTGGTTCCACAAGTCTTGGTGTTATCCGATTTTTAGTGGTATCCAATGCATGTTATGGGATGGATCGGATAACGTTAAAAGCTCCATAGAGATGCATTGTAACCTCACAGCCTTTAGCGGTTGTTATCCGATCCATCCCATAGGACCTTAACGTTATTCGATCCAATTCTCCACCCCAGATTACTTAACATTATGCAATTTTAGCGTTATCCCAGGTAAATGTTATTCGAGGTATTACTGGATATCCTATTTTATGCTTAAAGCTGGTTGAGCTTTGTAAGCTATTTGAAAAGGATACAAAAGCATATCTTCCTTTTCTACTATGTGGTCAATTCGTTCATTCATTCACTCCGTTCATACTGTCCAATTTAGCGACTAACACTGTTCTGGTTCGTGAAATACAAATAATGTTCCCAAACCCACCCAACACACAAAAATCAAATCTTACCAATAATGATCTATAATATCCTAATTTATCTTATACAGTAGAACAGGCATTCACAATCCCTGGCCCATGGGCCATATCTGGCCCACACATCTCATTAATACGGCCCAGTGGTCACCCAGCCACCTCTTGGGACTGCCCCCTGCCACCAGAAGTACAAAAACATCACTTACTGTGGTGGCAGTGGTGACAATCACATGGTTTCCTCAGATTTTCCCACAGCCTCTGCCGCTTCCCAGGGTGTCTGGAGGCTTTTCGGAGCATGTTTGCTCCATCTGAAGAATTTTCCATGGCTTCCCTACTGCATCTCAGCAGCTAATCCATGGCAATTTGAGACTTCCATTGGCGGCCAGCACTTATGTCAGTGCCTGGTTTCCCAGTGCTGAACCAGGATGTCTCAAAACACCATGGATTAGCTGGTGAGACACAGCAGGGAAGCAGTGGAAAATAATCCAAACAGAGCAAACCTGCTCCAAAAAGCCTCCAGACACCCTGGGAAGTGGCAGGCTCTGTGGAAAAAGATGAGGTAATGACATGATCGTCATGGCTACCGTGTACCACCAAAAACGTAAGAAGCAGGCACCAACATGCCGCAAGCCCACACAGCTGACTGTGATGGCAGGAACTGCCCCTGGAGGGAAAACATTACAAACCCCTGCAGTAAAACCTTGAGACATGAAAATAATCTGTTCCATGGGGTTCTTCATATATCGAAGCACACACACACACACACACACACACACACACACACACACACACACACACACACACACACACACACACACACACACACACAGTATAGCCCCAGCTGCTGGGCAGATCGGATTGGGGCAAAGGAAGAAGGGGAGGATTCTTATAATCCCTTTTTCCCACCACTAAACCAGCAGTTGGGAAATTGGGGTGGGGGAAAAACAGAGTAGCCAACAGTCAGCTGTTTGGCAGCATGGTCTCCCCCCATCACAAGCCCACCACTTTTAAGTTGCTGAAACATGGCAAAAAAAGCAGTAAAAATTCCAAAAATGGAGTGGAAATTCTCTTCTTGCCCTCCCTTTGAGGTGGGAGGGTATGGAGAGCATTTCTGTTCAGTTTTTGAATTTTATGTCGCTTTTCAGCTGCCAACACCATGGGGAAACTTTTTTCATATCTCAAAAAATGTATTAAAAATTCATATCTTGAAACTGATTTCCCCCCGAGATTTTCATTTGTATTGCAAGTTTTTCATAAATCGAGCCATTCGTATCTTGATGTTTCATTGTACTTAACTTGCCACCAATTTTAAAAAATAAAATCAGGATATTGCATTACAACTTTAAAAATTTTAATCTATGTTGTTCCGATGTTTTTATGATGTTTTAAACCGCCCTGGGTCGCCTTCAGCTAGGAGGGCTGTATAGAAATTTAAATAAATAAACTCACGTGTCATATTGATTTTTCTCCCTGAAGCTTATGAATGGAAGACCTTTCAGCCCTGCCCATCTCTCTTCAGGCTCAAGCTGTATACTGACTTGAAGACATTTGAAATCTCCAGAAGCAGTAAAGATATGAAGAATAGGAATTGTCCACAGCCATTCATGAATGTTTTCTTCAATGCATCTAATACAGAATATCACCAAGCACTCTTCCATTCTGAAAAGGACAAGATGAGGGTCAACCACAAAAAAGCTGGAAGTAATACCATGAAACTGAAAGCTGACTTCATTTCATTCGAGACACTGTTCTTGATACTTTTATACAGTAATACACCGGATAACGATTGGATCGAATAATGCTAGAATCGTATAACGATGCAAGTTTTTTGGAAAAAACTTGCATCGGATAACGATTCTGGATAATGATCCTTTAGCGTTATCGGATTCAATCGTCTGGGGATGGGGGGAGCAATCGCATACCCGTGCAAGGATCGGCTTGTCCGAAATGACCTCCCCCCCCGGTCATTTCGAACAAGCCAATCCTTCCAGAGACGTGCAATCGTGCGGCTAGCCAAGGATCGGCTTGTCTGAAACCCCCCCCCCCCAGGTCATTTCGGACAAGTTGATCCTTGCAGACATGCGATCGCGTGCCTAGCCAAGGATCGACTTGTCCAAAATCCCCCCCCCCCCGGAGGTCACTTCAGACAAGCCGATCCTTGCACAGACGCACGACCACGCATCTGGCACCCTTGGATTTAGCGACTGCTTGCGCTCACTCCAAGGTTGCTGGACGCTCAAAACTCAGGCGTCCAGCAACCTTGGAGTGAGCAAAGGCAGGCGCTAAATCCAAGGGTGCCAGACACCGGAGTTTCGAGCATCCAGCAACCTTGGATTAAGCGCCTGCTTGCGCTTACTCCAAGGTTGCAAGACACTCGAAACTCAGGCATCCAGCAACCTTGGAATGAGCGCAGGCAGGCGCTTACTCCAGGAGTGCCAGACGCCCGAGTTTTGAACATCTGGCACCCTTCGATTCAGCACCTCCCTGCACTCACTCCAAAGTTGCTGGACACTCGAAACTCAGGTGTCCAGGGGCGGAGCCAAGATGGAGAACTGAGAAGTTGGTTTTTCTTCAGCTGCTAAAGGAGAGCCACAGTTTGTGGTAAAAAGTGGATATAATTTTTTAATGGATTTAAAAAAGGAAGAATATAAAGACCAAAAGGGTTTACAAAAGTTGGCTGTTGTTGAGAAGTGCTGCAGGACTGAGAGAACCAGTTCGGAGCTGTTCTGAGAAACTGCAATACAAGCTGTAAGTTTCTTGTTCTTGTGGGGGGTGAGGTGAACAGGAGATTAATTCAAGCAAAAAAAAAAGCTGAGAAGAGATAGTGAATATTTTTCTTCCCGAGCTAGGCTTGACAAGAGATTTTTGGAGGACTTGTTGGAGTTTATTTGAACTAATTGGAAGATAACTGGAAGCTAGAACGAGACGCAGAGGGGAGGTTTTGTTTTGGAAGAGGCATTTTCTCCAATCTGCCGTTCTATAACAATCATTAACAACAATCATTAATCTTTTTAACTCCATAAAGCCCTCACTCCCCTATTAACTACAAAAGTTAGACAACAGCCAAATAAACTGATTGCTACTATCAATGCAAATTGAGAATCTTGCATCAGCTTCAGATTTGTGACTATATTGGAGTACTTTGTCTTTTCTCTCTCCCCGTACTTGGATAGACTGTTTTGGAAACTGCATTGCTTTGAAAATCAGATAACGCTGAAAATCGGATAACGTCATGACTTGTGGAACAAAGTCATAACGTTATCCGATGTCCGATACATACAGAAGTTCACATCTTTTACCTGAACTGGATATCCAAGACACAAATGTGGTTACAACTGCCTCTACCAACAGTAAAAATTTACCCACACCAAAGTAATCTATAATTTTAGATGCACCTTGTGCCCCTTAATAAGAGAATGGCCATACTGTATGCAGTAAAACCTCGGATAATACTAAAACTTGGTTCCACAAGTCTTAGTGTTATCCAATTTTTAATGTAATCCGATAACGTTAAAATCCTATGGGATGAATCGGATAACGTTAAAACTCCAGAGGTACATTGTAACCGGCCCAGGCTTTAGCGAACGTTATGCGATGCATCCCATAGGATTTAACGTTATGCGATGCAATTTTTTCCAGATTGCTTAACATTATGTGGTTTTAGCGTTATCTGATGCGAACGTTATCTGAGGTATTACTGTATAGATAAAATAAATTTGAATATATAAAATTAATGAAAGATACATTTTTCATCATTTTTCCTGTTATTTCTCCTAGTAGTGCATCTTTTCACTGATAAATGCTCCTATTTAATAGGGAATGTATGTGATATATAGACATTCAACATATGAAAACTGCTAAGGACTTGTAGCAATAAATATTCTACATATCTATTCAGAAATAGCCAGTATACATCACCCACCGTGAACGTTTGGACCCATCAAACACAGAAAATACTTCTTTGAGCAAACTGACTTCATTTAATAAATCTCCTGGTGGCTTTTCCAAGCAAAGAAGTCTGCACAACTGCACCAAGTCGTCTTTTAATATTGGAAGTGTATAGCAATCTCCTAGTAAAAGGATAATCAATGACATCCCGAGTTTGTTTTGGATTGGCACATTCTGAGAATTCATACTGTTCTGGCTAAGTAGTCGAGTTACTTTTCTCAGATGATTCAGCATTAACTTCTTCACCTAAACAAAAAGAAGGAAGATAAAATTATTCTGCAAGTACCTCACCTCTTCTGTAAATCGTTCAACTAATTAATCTAAAGGATGGTCATTCAAGTACAGTGATACCTCGGATAACATTTGCATCAGATAAGGCCAAAATTGGATAACGTTAGGGAATTTGAGGCAAACATTTGCATCGCACAATGTTAACATAATCTGTTTTGTTAACGTTATCTGATGCAAATGTTTGCCTCAAATTCCCTAGCAGTGGGTTGGGGGAAAGGCAAACTGGTTAGTCCTGTTCTCTTTCTCCCAAGGTTGAGGACACTCTCAATAACAATCACAGCAACTGATCCTCAGCTAAGCTCCTAAGCAAGCCATGGTGGGGGCCTGATTCTGAAAAGAAAAAAGTTTTCCGAGCTTCTGTTCAGATAGCCTCTGTCTGGCTTGCTAAGGGACACAGTGGGGGGGGGGGTCCTTAAGAGGGGCTTGGGACCCTTTCCCCAGTATAACCCTAATTTTGAAATTAGCATGTTTGGTATTATATATTATTTATTTTCAATAAAATATGCTTCTCATTATTTTACTTTGCTATCCACAAAACAGATAGGTTTACGTTTTGCACAAGTACCACACTGACACACACTCATTCAGAACACTTTGCAGAAAAATAATTGCAAAGAGACAATTTGGCCCAATTAACTTTATAAAGTTTCCCCTTTAAATTCTAAACAGCCTTGAGCCAAAACAAGAAAGATCAGAGCTCTGATCGCAAGCCTCATGCATTGTCAATGGAAAACAAGCAGAGCTAGGTAAACGGGACTTCATTGAGGTTTCTTTTTTTATGAATGGAACCCAGATAAGTTACTTCAAAGCTAACAATGTAACAAGCTTGCAACAAAGTAGCCAGCTGAAATGATTCAATAATCTACACAGGAACTAGGGGGAAAGTGAAGGCTTTCTAGTGATTCCTGGAGAGCAGCGCAGCTAAAAAAATTAGAGAAAAATCAGAGAGCAGGGAAAAGTTAGCGAAGGGGCCAGACAGGAGAAATTAACACTTTGCTTGCTGAATTAACACTTTGCTTGCTAAAGTTTAAAATAATGGCTAAATAATATCTTCATTCCCAGAGCTAGGACAAACCTCAAGATCGGTGGACTAATACTGATACCACCCTCATGGCAGAAAATGAGGAGGACCTAAAGAAGCTCCTGATTAGGTTGAAAGAAAAAACTGAAAAAGTAGGTAAAGGTAAAGGTTTCCCTTGCTTGAAAGCCAGTCGTATCCGACTCTAGGGGTCAGTGCTCATCTCTGTTTCTAAGCCGAAGAGCCAGCGCTGTCTGCTTCTGCAGACATTTTCCATGGTCATGTGGCAAGCATGACTAGACACCAGAGCACATGGAACGCTGTTACCTTCCCACCGAAGTGGTCCCTATTTATCTACTTGCAATTTCTTGCTTTCGAACTGCTAGATTGGCAGGAGCTGGGGCAGAGACGGGAGCTCATTCCGTCCTGCAGTACTCGGGAATTGAACTGCTGACCTTCCACCTCCCAGTCAGCATCTTAGTGACTTGAGCCACTGCAGTATTCAAAGGTATATCAGAAAACAAAACAAAACAGGGGACGGAGTTAAGATGGCGTAGAGAGAACTGTTCCTTCTCGCTCCGTCATAACAATGGGGTACTAATGAGATTTTACACATCAAAAAAAGAGTGATTTTGGAAAAAACATATGACTGGATTGCTGAGAGCTTGCTGAACAAAAAAAGTAAAAAGCTGAATGAGAGCGGGACTCGGAAGGCGTCAGCTTCGGGCAGCGAGGCGAATCGGAGCCTCGAAAGAGGTTCCTGGCCCAACTCGCTGCCCAGGAGCCAGGAGCTTCAAAAACTGGGAGGCGAAAAGAGAGGAAAAGAGAGCCGGAGATTGGAGGATTGGAGCGACTGAGCCGACTAGGAGTCGAAGCCAAAACCAGAGGTGAACTCTAAGCACTGGGGCGGTCTGCGGTACCGTAGTTTGTCCTGTGTAAGAAGTTTGGAGCCGGGCGAGCCGGGGGAGATTAAACAGGATTTTACCGGGACGGACGGGGAGCCGTAGGAGACCGGGTGAGAGTCGCGCACAGAAGGAGAAGGAGAGAAGAGAGGTTTTCTTTTTTGGGCTTGGACAGTGCTTAAGTTTGCCAAAGGGAGAAGGCAAGAAAGGAGGATTGTAACGGAAAGAACTGAGGGAAATATACCGGGCTGAAAGGGGGCGGAGAGACTTGCCGGAGGGCTCTTTTTTTTTTCAAGAGAACTAAGCTGAGAAATACTGATTAATTAAAGAATAAAGAGAGAGCGGGGGACTTGTTTATATTTTCTGTAAAATTGATTGATTGAAAGAGGGAAAAGTGACTGAGCAACTACAGTAATGGCAGTGGAAACCGAAACTTAAAAATCACCAAAACGAAACTTAACTGACAAAGAAGACAAAGAAGAAGAAGAACGTAGCTTTTAAAAGCGGCCAGCGGATTCGAGTTTTAGACTTTTCCTTTCCCCCTTTTTGCTATATCTTGTTTCTTTTCTTTTTTTCTTTTACTCTCTCTTTCTATATCTTACTTCTATATCTTATTTTAGATACAGTAATACCTCATATAACATTAGTATCGAATAACACTAAAATCGCATAACATTAAGGAATGTGGGGGGGAAGAATTGCATCAGATAACATTAAGATCCTATGGGATGCTTCAGATAACAACTGCTAAAGCCTGTGTGGTTACATTGTATCTCTATGGATCCCATAGGATTTTAACATGCATCAGATAACACTAAAAATCATATAACACCAAGACTTGTGGAACCAGGTTTTAGTGTTATATGAGGTTTTACTGTACTTCTTTTCTCTCATAGTAGTTTGTATTTTTTTTGTATCATTTTACCTTTGAGTTGGCTGTTAGTACTTTTGTTCTCTTCCCCCTGCTTCCCCCTACTTCCCCCCCTCGTCTGAGTTTTATTGGATACTACAGAATTCCCTCCTGGGTGGCTAAAAAAAATAAGTGACTTGATTCTACATAAAAAATTACTTGAGTGAATATATATATATATATATATATATATATATATATATATATATATATATATATATATATATATATATATATATATATATATAATGGATTAGAAGGAAAACTAAGCTGAATATTAATTATTAAGCAAGTACAATACATTTGACTGGATTTGATTTATTGTCTTACATTATCTTATTTTGATTACATACTAACTACATTTTAAAAAGCTATTATATATCACTGTATAACTAATATATTGATTGATTGACTGGATGAACTAGAGGGATTTTTCAGATTACTTGATTGGTCGAATTAATTATTTAGAAGTTAATTAGAAACTTAAAAGGGACTAATTCGGTTTAATGTTATTGCCACTCAATCAATCAATTAAGTTGGTGTTTTTTCTAAACATTTGATTTGGAGTTTTGAACCATATTGAATAATATATCGAAGTTAAATTAATTGATTGAATTTACAACTAATTGGTCAGATACAGAATGGAGGGAGGGAAGGGAAGGGAGGAAGAGGAAGTGGTCAAACCAAAGACAAGAAGGGAGAAAAAAGAACAAAAAGAACAGAAGGATAAGGAAAGACACACATCATCACCGACCATGGAAACACCAGCAACAACAGCAGAAGCACAAGCAACAGCAGAGGTGTTTGCACCTGAGTCATCTGACAAAATGGATAAAATGTGTGCTTTATTGCAATATCTGACTAAAAGTGTTAATAGCAATAGTGAGACACTGCAAAAAATGACCAAAAGTGTTGAGAGTAACAGCGAAGAAATGAAAAAAGACAGGGAACTGGCCAGGCTGCAACATGAAAGCCTGGCCAGGACGCTCTCAGATTTACAAAAAGAGGTTATAGAGAATACAAAGATCAAATCAATTACAGACACAATTCAAGAAGATGTACAACAAACAAAGATTACAGTGAATGAACTTTTTATTCAAGAACATGTAACTTCTACAAGAGTGGCAGAACAAGAGAAAAAGATAATGATGGTGGAAGAGGGATTGAGAAAACAGAATATTGTGATTCGAAGGATGGTGGAGAGAATGCCAGACAAGCTTAAAGATAGGGTAGTTGATTGGCTTAATTCGTTAAAAATGGGAAAAGACTGTCCCAGAAGACACTGGAAGTGTATTTAGAGTGGGGGGCAGGCGAGGTAGGAGCGTACCTAGGAACGTTTTGGTTAAATTTGCAAATTGGGTGGATAAACTGAAAGTGATGGCTTACATCAAACAAGCAGGTTCTGGCGTTCTAAAGATAGGAGTTGATGTGGAAATCTATAATGACATAGCACCAGAGGAAAGAAAATGGAAATACATGATGAAGCGTGTTATGAAATTACTGACTGCCAATGACATAAAATACAATTGGAGGTTTCCACAACAACTGAGGTTTTTTTATGAGCTGTGTGGACCAGCTAGCTCAGCCATAAAGACCTTGCTGCTACTGCTATTGCTGCCTTCATGACCACCTCAGGAACATCACAGAACTCTCTCTGCCTGCTGGAGAGGGGGAATGAGGGCCAGCTGTGTGGACCAGCTAGCTCAGCCATAAAGACCTTGCTGCTACTGCTGTTGCTGCCTTCATGACCACCTTGGGAACATTGCAGAGCTCTCTCTGCCTGCTGGAGGGGGGGAATGGGGGCCAGCTGTGTGGACCAGCTGGCTCAGCCATAAAGACCTTGCTGTCTCTCTTGACTGTATTGTATTTTTACACTGTATTTTATTGTATTGTTTTTTTTTCTTTTTTTTCTTTTATGTAAAATTTATTGATTGTGTTATCTGTGCTGCATCTGTTGTTATATTTTTATATTATGCTGTATTTATATTTGAGATTGTGATACTGTATATGTTTATGTTATGTGAGCCCCTCTGAGTCGCCTCAGTGAGGTGAGTAGAGGGGCATATAAATCTAATATAATAATAATAATAATAATAATAATAATAATAATAATAATAATAATAATAATAATAATAATAATAATAATAATAATAATAATAATAATAATAAATGCATGTTCTTGACATGAAGACTGATGTTTTGGATTATTTGTGCCAGATTGGTTTGATTAAGGTGGCGTCAAAAGAATGGATCACCTTAAGAACAGAATTGTATTCAGCTGGTGCCATGGGGACAGTTTTGAAATTGGGGGAGGAGGCGGGTGGGGCTGCAGGAGGAATAGACCTTTCAGAATCACTAAGTGTTGAGATTGTAGAATGAATATATCACATAATATTTAGTTACTGACGGAGGGGGGGGGATGTAGAAGAACCTAATGCCGATTTTTCTGGGTCCCCCCTCCCCTCTTTGGAAGACAAAGGCGACATCCGGAAGAAAGGAGTGGGGAGGGTAACAGACGATAGAGAGATAGGTAAGTTTTTTCTTTTTTCTTTTCTAATTTTTATCTTTACAAGCATCTACAGTATCATTTTTTGTTGTTTTTGTTTTACTTTTTCTTAATTAATATTCTTTTTTTTGTCAAGTATGGGATAGAAGGAACACTTCCGGGGAGGATTGTACAGAACAGAAGACGTTAAAAATAATAGATGGTTAAAGATTTAAGATTATTATCGTGGAATGTGAAGGGTACAGGAACTATTTTGAAAAGAAAGAAATTGCAAATAGCATTCAACAAAGATAGAGCAGATGTTATTTTTCTACAAGAAACTCATCAAAGGTCTGCAGAGACAAACAAATTAGTTATGAGAGGAATGTCAATATATGAAAAGGCTTATGGCTCATCTAAAGCGAGAGGAGTTGCAATTTTAATATCGGAAAAATTGGGCTATAATGTGACAAAAAGTATAGCTGACCCAGAGGGGAGATATTTAATAATCAAAGGGAGTATAGACGAGGAGGAAGTGACATTTGTTAATATTTACGCTCCAAATAACAACCAAGAGGAATTTTTATACAAGATGGAGAAAATTTTTAAAAAGGAAGGAACAAAGAATATGGTTATAGTGGGGGACTTCAACTTATTAAGATCAGAAAAAGATAGTACAAGTAGTAAAAAGAGAAGTAAAAAATACATATTGGATCAATGGGGTAAATCAATGGGTTTAAAGGATGTCTGGAGAGAACTTAAAGGTCAGGAAAGGGAATACATTTATTATTCCCAAGTACACAACATGTATTCAAGAACTGATTAAATATTTGTTACAGAAGGATTAATTAGAACAGTAGAAGACATTAAAATAGGAACATTTAAAGAATCTGATCATGCAAAAATAATAATGGATATAAAATTAGATGGAACATGAAGAAAAGTGTACAATTGGAGATATAATGCAAAGCTTTTTAAAGAAGACTTTATTAAAAAGTATATAATGGAGAAATGGGAGGAAAATTGGAAATGGAATGATAATAACGAGGTCAGCTATAGCACTGTATGGGACACGATAAAAGCAATTTTCAGGGGCGAATCCATAAAATTAAATAGTATGAAAAATAGACAAAATAGCGGCAGGTATCAGGAGTTAGAAAAACAATTAAAACAACTTCACTTGGAACATGCAAAGAATAAAGATCAGAGAATTTTTGAAGAGATACAAAAAATTAAGAAGGAATTAGATGGAAAAGATATAGAAAGAGTTAAAAAGGACTTGATTTTTTTAAAAAAGAGAATATTTTGAATATAGTAATAAAAACAAATTATTAGCAAAGGCGGCAAGAGAGAAGAAAGCTAAAAGTCAGGCAGGGGTTTTGATAGACAAAAGTGGAAAGAGATGCAATAAGAGAAAAGAAAAAATAGAAAAAATAGAAATTTTTTATAAAGAATTGTATTCAAGAAAGGAAGCAAACTTGGAAAAACTTAAAAGATTATTTTAAAAAACAAAAAATAACCCCAATATCAGAAGAACATAGAAATAAAATGGAGGAAGAAATCTCAGAAAAAGAAATCGAAGAAGTGATAAGGAAACTAAAACTAGATAAAACACCGGGTGAAGATGGACTACCAGCCAAATTTTATAAAGATTTCAAAGATTGGATAGTTCCGAGATTGCATAAATTGTTTAACAAAATATTAGAAGGAGAAGCAACTCCAGACTCATCGAACAGATCAACAATTGTTTTGATTCCAAAGCCAGGAAAAGATTTAGAAAGAGCAGAATCATATAGACCGATTTCATTAATTAACCAGGATGCAAAAATTTTCACAACAATAATGGCAAATAGATTAAATAGTTTCATAGCCAATTACATAAAGGAGGATCAAGCAGGTTTTGTCAAAAACAGATATATGTCAGACTTAATAAGAAGGGTTGTGGACTTAATGGACATAACAGAATAGAAAAAAGAAAAGGTTGGCTTCTTATCATTAGATATCTTTAAAGCTTTTGACTCATTGCAGTGGTCAACAATTCATGAAATGATTAGACTATACGGATTTGGAGTCAAATTTCAGAGAGTAATTAAAAATTTATACCAACAAGGAACAGCAAGAGTTAAAGTTAATGATAATTATACAGGAGATATAAAATTAGAGGCAGGTACAAGACAGGGTTGTCCATTATCTCCAACGTTGTTTATATTGGCCATGGAATTTTGGCTAATTCTATACGTCAGGATGAGGATATAATTGAAATTGAGGGTAATAAAATAAGTTTATACGCAGACGATACTTTAATAATTGTAAAACAACCAATAAAGGCAATAGTAAGAATAAATGAACATCTAAAAAGATTTGAGGAAGTAACAGGGTTGAGAGTGAACTGGGATAAAACAAAAATGATATTGTCTAATGGGAATAAATAAGATGAGGAAAAAATTAAACAGAAGTATAACATACAGGTTAAAAAGAAAATAAGATATATAGGGGTAATAATTTCTAGTAAAATTGGAGAACTTAAAGGGCTAAACTATGGTAAACAAAAGAAAGAGATTGAAAAGAAAATAACACAATATAATAAATTAAATTTATCATGGTTTGGTCGGGTAGCAACATGTAAAATGATGTTGCTACCCAAACTAAATTTTCTATTTGACGTTTTACCGGTAAAACACACTGACAAAGAATTAAAAGAATATCAAAATATTATAAATAAATTTTGTAATGGAAAACGTGGGGCTAGGATAGTTAAAAAACTGTGGTATCTATCTCAAAAAGAAGGTGGTCTGGGTATACCAAATATTTGTAATTATTACAGAGCTTTTCAAGTAAGAAATGTTATTAAATTATTAAATAGGGAAGACCCAATATGGGAAAAAATTGAAAGAAAGGAATTTCCAAAAATTGGTAAAGCAATGTTTTTAAGTGAAGAAAAAGAAAATAAGAAAAAGTATCTCGCCTATTATAGAATTAGAAGATTTTAATAACTTCCCAATAAAGATAGATAGGATGACTAGGAATACTTTAGCAGAAAACGGGGTATTATTACTGAAAGATTGGGTTAAAACTTGTAGAGACCAAGAAAAAAGAAGGGAGCTGTTCTTGCAATTGGAGATAAATTGGTTCAAGATTCTCCAGATTTATTTTATTTATTTATTTATTCTTCAAATTTATACCCCGATAAATAATTCCAGATAAATAATTGGAATAAGAAATATTTATTTGACAGTGGTTTAAACAGAGAGCTTACGAAATTTGAAATACTCTTGACTAAATTAAGGAAAGGTGACATAGAAATCAAAGGGATAGTAAGCAAAATCTATAAAATCCTGAATAAAAGCGGAAAAGTACAAGAAGTTCTGAGAAATAGCTGGGAACAAGAATTGAATGAGACAATTACAGAAGAAAATTGGCAGAAAAAGTGGAGGAGAAGGATTATGAGAACCATGTTCGTTAGAGTGAAAGAACATAACTATAAGATGATATGGCGGTGGTACAGGACCCCAGTTGGGCTGCACCAGATGGACAAAAGGCTGAGTGATAAATGTTGGAGATGTAAACAAGTAATGGTAACATATGTACACATGTGGTGGAGTTGTGACGGTTTAAGAAAATTTTGGGGAAAAATAGAAAGCGAGATCAAGAATATATTGGATATGCAGCTCGAATTGGGGCCTGATACAATTCTGTTCACTGAGGTTGATAAGTTCAAAATGAGTAATGATAATAAAGAATTAATGTCGGTGATGTTATCAGCGGCCAGACACTGTATTGCGAAAAATTGGAAAACCGAGGTAGTGCTATAATTGCAGGATTGGTATAAAGAAATGTGGGAATTGGCACTTAATGATAAACTTACATGGGAATTAAACATTAAAAAAGGTAGAGCTCAAGTTAATAGATTCTGGAGAATCTGGAAACCATTTGTAGATCATGTTTTGGTTAAAAAGAAAGGCATTGTTCCTGTATCAGATCAAAATGATTTTTGGAAATTATGAGTTGTTACAATCCCCCGGACAATGTAAATAGCACAAGGGTGATAAAAAAAAGTGTGAACTACAGTAGAGTAGGGAAAAAATTGTATTAGAAAATATCATAAAAATCGATATTAATGATAGACTATGTACTTTTATATCATGTTTGTTTATGTATGGTCTTTTCTTATATACACATCATGGGTCTTGAATTTAATGTAGAACAGATGAACGTGTTATTTCCTTTATATATGAGTTTATTTTTTATGTATACTTTTCTTGTTTTGTTTTGTATACCTATATAAAATTAAATTATATATATATATATATATATAATACACACACACACACACACACACACATACATATATATATATATATATAAAGAAAACAAAAGAAAACAAAATAAATAAATAAAATAAAAAACACTGTAGCATTTTAAAGACTAACTGCTATATTTTTATTGTTAGCTTTCATGGATCAAGTCCACTTCTTCAGACAAAGAGTGAAATTTAGAGGCATGGTTTTTATATACCCCTTCTCCCTTTGACCCCCTGAATGTGGTATATAAAAACCATGCCTGTAAGTTTCACTCTTTGTCTGAAGAAGTGGACTTGATCCACGAAAGCTAACAATAAAAATATAGCAGTTAGTCTTTAAAGTGCTACAGTGTTTTTTATTTTATTTTATGTTTATTTTGTTTTGTTTTGTGATATGCCTGAACCATAGACTAACACGGCTACTATTCCAAAGTATTCAAAGGTGTTTCCTTTCAAAAAGGATGATTAATTGGACATACCAAGGACACTGCGACCTTTCACCGAGAAAATAATTACCGTATATGCCAGCATACAGGACAACTTTTTCACCCCCAAAAAATGCCTCCAAGTGGGAGGTCGTCTTGTCTACCGGGTGCACGTCATTTGGGTTCCCAAATACTTACTGGGGCTTGGGCAGCAGTCTGGGGAGACCGTTGAATCCTTCCCCGCCACCTTCTTGGAAGATCCTGCCCCAAGCTCCCCTTCGCCCAATCAGGGGAAAGGACAGGTCTTCCTGTGCGGTTCCTATCCTTTCCCCTGTCGCGGTTCTTGTGCAGGGGCAGAGCAAGCGCCCGCACGGCTGGGGCTGCTTCTCGTGCCCGCGGCAATCACCCGCACGACCACATTCAAACTCGCCCACGTTCAAACTCACTCACATTCAAACTCACTCGCATTCAAACTCACCCGCATTAAACTCGCCCGCATTAAACTCGCGCCCATGGCAACCTGATTGGCTCCTCCGTCTCTTCGGGAAGATCCCACCCCAAGCTCCCCTTCGCCCAATCAGGGGAAAGGACAGGTCTTCCTGCGCGGTTCCTATACTTTCCCCTGTCGCGGTTCTTGTGCAGCAGCGGAGCAACCGCCCGCACGGCTGGGGCTGCTTCTCGTGCCCGCGGCAACCACCCGCACGACCACATTCAAACTCGCCCGCGTTCAAACTCACTCACATTCAAACTCACTCGCATTCAAACTCGCCCACATTAAACTCTTGCCCGTGGCAACCTGATTGGCTCCTCCGTCTCTTCGGGAAGATCCCGCCCCAAGCTCCCCTTCGCCCAATCAGAAGAAAAGACAGGTCTTCCTGCGCGAAAATATACCGTAATATTTTCTGAGCAAAGCATATCAGAGACTAAACAAAACAACATCAAAAAACTTGTGGCACCTTAAAGACTACGGTAACTCTTGTATTTACTCTTTTGCATGTGTGGAAGGTGTGCGGAAGAGGGGGTGGTCTTATATAGCGAGTATATAACAAACTCTATATTTTGAGTGGAAATGTTGGGGGGTCGTCTTATTTACCCAGTCGCCTTGTGCACCGGCATATACAGTAAGCATAATCCCTGACCATTTCACGCCCTGCAAAGCCCTGAGGGAACCGCCTAGAGGTTTCCTTGATTACAGCAACTGATCCTCAGCTAAGACCCTAAACAAGCCATGGTGGAGGGCTTGACTCTGAAAAGAAAAGTTTTCCTAGCTTCTGTTCAGATCTTTTAAAACAGCACTTTATAAAGTTTTCAAAAATTTTAAAATGCTGTATGACTTTGTTCCCCTAAAGTCAGGGTGGTCTGGCATGTTTTTGTAATGTATTTATTTACCCTTTAAAAATTATTTCTTAAAGTTCTTTAAGTTTCCAGCATGTTTCCTTGAATTTCCCTTCAAGTCTGTGTTCTTTACAATGTACTGTATCTCTATGGAGTTATCTGAGTCATCTGTATAGGATTTTAACATTATCTGATACATGCATCGGATAAGGCTAAAAATCGGATAAGGTTAAGACTTGTGGAACCAAGTCTTAAAGTTATCCGAGGTATTACTGTAATCTTTTAGTTAATACAGTACCAGCATTCCATTAGAACTACTATATACAGTAATACCTCTGTTAGCGTTTGCATCGCATAACGCTAAACATCAGATAACGTCGGGGGATTTGAGGCAAACATTTGCATCGCACTGTATTAACATAACATTGTGCAATGCAAATGTTTGCCTCAAATTCCCCGACGTTGATCTCTGCCCCAAAGCCCACAGGGCTGAAGACCAGCTCTGCAGGCTTTGGGGGAGAGATCTCCACTCAGATCGGTGGTTTGGTTGGGGGAAGGGCATGCATGCCCATTCTCCCCCCAACCAAACCAGCAATCCGATCACACACTGGGAATGCCAGGGTGTTGGGGGAGAAACCATGCACGTGCACAATCTCTCCAGCAACACCCCAGCTGTCCTAGGCAATCGCTGGGACTGCCCGGGTGTTGGGGGAGAAACCGTGCACCCACACGATCTGTCCTCCAACACCCCAGCTGTCCTAGGTGATGGCTGGGACTGCCTGGGTGTTGGGGGAGAGATTGTGCACCCACGATCTCACCCCCAATACCCCAGCTGTACTAGGCAATCGCTGCGACTGCCGGGGTGTTGGGGGAGAGATTGTGCACTTGCACGGCTTCTCACCCAACACCCCGGTAGGCCCAGGCAATTGCTTGGGACAGCTGGAGTGTTGAGGGAGAGATCCCCCCATCCCCTGGATCGCTAAGCCCTTTAACAATCTAGACAGAGGTTTCTGAAAAGAAGGTAGGAAAGTTTTCCTACCTTCTTTTCAGAACCCCTCCCCCCACCTGGCTTGCTAAAGGGATTACCTATCCAGGCGGGGTGGTGGTCCTTCTTAAGAGAGGCTGGGAAAAGGGTCCCAAGCCTCTCTTAAGAAGCCCCCCCCCCACCTGGATCGGTAAGCCCTTTAGCAATCCAGACGGAGGTTTCTGAAAAGAAAGTAGGAAAGTTTTCCTACCTTCTTTTCAGAACCCCTCCCCCAGTCTGGCTTGCTAAGGGGCTTAGCTATCTAGGCTGGGGGGGGGGTTTAAGAGAGCTGGGGAAAGGGTACCAAGCCTCTCTTAAGAACCCCCTCCCCCTGGCCTGGATCACTAAGCCCTTTTGCAATCCAGACAGAGATTTCTGAAAAGAAAGTAGGAAAGTTTTCCTATCTTCTTTTCAGAACCCCTCCCCCCACCTAAAGGGATTAGCTATCCAGACCCAAGGGGGGGGGCACTTCTTAAGAGAGGCTGGGAAAAGGGTCCCAAGCCTCTCTTAAGAAGCCCCCCTCCCACCTGGATCGGTAAGCCCTTTAGCAATCCAGATGGAGGTTTCTGCAAAGAAAGTGGGAAAAAGTTTTCCTACCCTCTTTTCAGAACCCCTCCCCCAGCCTGGCTTGCTAAGGGGCTTAGCCATCCAGGCAGGGAGGTGGGCTTCTTAAGAGAGCTGGGGAAAGGGTACCAAGCCTCTCTTAAGAACCCCCCCCCCTGGCCTGGATCGCTAAGCCCTTTTGCAATCCAGACAGAGGTTTCTGAAAATGTAGGAAAGTTTTCCTACCTTCTTTTCAGAACCCCTCTCCCCACCTGGCTTGCTAAAGGGATTAGCTATCTAGGCCGGGGGGGGGGGGGGGGTTGGCTTCTTAAGAGGCTGGGAAAAGTGTCCCAAGCCTCTCTTAAGAAGACCCCCACCCCCGATCGCTAAACCCTTTAGTAATCCAGACAGAGGTTTCTGAAAAGGTAGGAAAGTTTTCCTACCTTCTTTTCAGAACCCACCCATCCACCCACCCCGGCCTGGCTTGCTAAGCAAACCAGATCCCTCCGCCCTCCCCCGTTTACCTTTCCTCTTTGGAAAGGGAATAGGGATTTTTTAACGTTGTGCGATCAATGCATCGTACAACATTAAAAACCGGATAATAACAAGACTTGTGGAACCAAGTCATAACATTATCCGAGGGACTATTGTACTACAAAAATAATCATCTCTCATTTCGGAGGCAGAGACTTGCCATTCTGCTTTGTATGTGGTGAATACCAAAGAAGAGAAGATCCTTCCTTAGCACCTAATTTAAAAACAGAACATTTGCTCAGAAATTTGATAGGATGTTATCATTAAATGCTAGTACAAAACAAGTAGAGCTAGCATTTAATAATAACATCCTGTCAAATTTCTGATGGTGAGATTAACAGAGAAATAATTTTCTATTATCATTTGGCAAATTATGTTTAACTGACATTCATCAAATTACTAGTAGTTTTCATAAGATGCTTAATAAATAATTCTAGCAACTTGGATTGCTAGAAAGTAGGATTGAATTGATGAGGCTTTGTAAACTGATTATTTGTGGCTTCTTCAAACGGGCTCCAAAGACGATTTAAAAAACAACAACAACACTGAATCAATTCACCAATTTATCCCACAATTTTTGATCAATTTACTTTTACAGATGGACAGAGTTGCAATCACTATAGTATGTCCATGTACATGAAGTAAAAAATGAACACATCCAGTACTACAATCTCGCTTCCTCAAAAACACACACTATACTTATAGGAGTAATGCGTTGTGAAACATAGCAAAGACTATTAGCTGAGAGGTTCTTAAGCAAACATGTTCCAGCAATCAAGGGTCAGTACAATTCTATACAATTCTGTGGTAAAAAGTACAACATAATAAAAAGTAGAGACATCACCGCCGCTCAACTGGCTGTGAACTGCGCCGGGAGGCCCCAACACTGTCGCACAGCTGGCCTTGGACCCCACCCTCCTGGGACCGGGTTAAAGCCGCAGACTGTGCCGGGTGGCCCCAACATCGCCACTCAGCAGGCAGCGGACTGTGCCGGGAGGCCCCAACACCACCGCCCAGCTGGCCTTGGGCCTCACCCTCCCGGGAACGGGTTAAAGCCATGGGCTGCTGCTCAGCTGGCCGCGGACTGCGCCGGGAGGCCCCAACACCACAGCCCAGCTGGCCTCGGGCCCCACCCTCCCGGACCGGGTTAAAGCCACGGATTGCGCCGGGTGGCCCCAACACCGCCGCTCAGCTGGGCTCGGGCCCCAACCAAGTCAAGCTGGGGAATGGGAGGCAGATGCGTGGACTGGCCACTTTTATAACATCCCCGCCACGGCCACTGCGTCCACCAACAGACTCTCCCTAGCCAGTTGGGCTGGGGAATGAGAGGCAGGTGCGTGAACTGGCCGGCTGACTGAAGATCGCCGCCACCAGAGCTGTTCCACGGCCAGCCCCCTCCCTGCTGGGAAGAGATAAAGACTCTCCTGACTGTATTGTATTTTCTGTGCTAGTGTATTGTATAATTTTTTGCTTTTTGTATTGTATATCTGTGCTAGCATTTGGTAATACAGTAGTTCTCATTAGGAGGGAGTTGATTTTTATGTGGATAAATTGCTACAGGGATTGACTCTCCTGACTGTATTGCATTTGCATTTTTATGTTAGATTTATTGACTGTATTGATAGTACTGCATTATGTTATGCTTATATTATGTTGTTCTATTTATATTTGATATTGTAATATATGTTGCCCCTGTTTTGTTAGCCGCTCTGAGTTGCTTTGGCAAGTAGAGCAGCATGTAAGTCTAAATACAAATACAAATCACCCTGCCAACAAAAGTCCACATAGTTAAAGCAGTGGTCTTCCCAAGAGTAATGTATGCTGTGAGAGCTGGACCATAAGGAAGGCTGAGCACAGAAGACTAGACGCCTTTGAACTGTGGTGCTGGAGGAAGCTCTTCAGAGTTCCCTGGACTGCAAAAAGGAAATCAGCCCTGACTGCCCCTTGGAAGGATAAATACTGAACCTGAAGCTCAAGTATTTGGTGACCAAATTTGAAGAGAGGACTCACTGGAGACAGCCATTAGTCAAAAGATCGAAGGCAAAAGGAGAAGAGGGTGGCAGAGGATAAGGTGGATGGATGGAATTGTTGACGTAGTGCGTGTAGATCTGGGAGAGCTACGGAGGATGGCAAATGACAGAGGAGCCTAGCATACTGTAGCTCATGGGGTTGCAAAGGGTCGGACTCAACTGTGCAACTGAACAACAACATATATCCACAGCCACCTTGGTCAGGAAGCAGGTGCACCCCATCTGAGTTCTGCTGCTGGCACTCCCATTGCCTACTTTTTGCCCAGCTGCCTCAACAATGGCAGCGCTAGCAGCCAGTCGGTGTTCTCAGGGCCACCCTCAGGCAACCACAGTGCTGAGAAAAGGGGAAAATTTTCATTGCCCCCTGAACTTCCTAGATGATTGCTGCAGTAGTGCAATAATGGTAATCTAAGAACTTTCAAAAAACTCCACATATAAACAGATCTATGGAGTTTAAATCTGTACTGGTGAAGGCTAAGTGTACTTCTTTGACAATAGCTTGAGTAAAATTACAAAACACCATTGGAGGCAGCAAAGGAAGGCTTTCCAGTCGATTAACAGATTCCAACAATGCACATGCAGCAGAAAATAAGTTTGTATTTAAAATGCATGTGCTGCTGGATAGCTCAGTGGTTTAGCTATCTAGCTGTGAAACTGGGAGTTCAATTCCTCACTATGCCTCCTTGACAGGAGTTGGGCTCAATGATCCAAAGGGTCCCTTCCAACCCTGCAGTTCTAAGATTATTTATTTATTCATTCAAACTTATATGCCACCCTCCTCAAAAATAACCCAGGGCGGCTAACAAAGCTTTTAAAATACCCTTAAAACACAGTATAAAAAATGAGAATTAAAATATTAAAAGAGATTAAAGAAACTAACCAGGATTAAAAATTCATACATTGAGAGGGAGGGGTCAGATAAGCCAACAAGCCAAGGTTACCATCTGGCCCAAACCCCATAACTGTTCCACCAGCCAGGTCTTAACCCCTTTTCTAAAGGGCAGCAACTCTGACTGGAGACGTAACTCAATTGGCAGGAGGCCGATAAATTATATTTATCGAAGAGTAGCTACAATTTAAGAGACATTCAGACACCAGGTGGAGTAACTGAAGTGACCACAGTTCCAGGAGAAGGGAGGACCTTATGTCATCTGGTGACAGTATCGAGAAATTAAAGGAACCCAGCACTTCTCATTCCTCTTCTCCAAATTTGCCCCAGTATCAAGTTCAGACGATAAGGGTTCATTCTCAATTTCCAACCTGGCGAGAGTAGAAACCTCTAAATTGTCAGCAGTGAGACCTACTGAGGTGTTTAATCAGATTAATTTTGTGGCCTACTGAGGTTCCTTCCTTGGAACCCTTGTGGTCCGTGCAGTGATGGGATTACAAAAATTCTACTACCACGCCATGTCATGATGTCACGGACTTCATGGGCGTGGCCAATGTCATGATGTCATTACATCATGGGCGGAGCCAACGTCATGACATCATGACGTTGCGGGCAGGGCCAAAAATAAAAAATAAAATAAAAATAAATAAAATAAAAATAAACACACACACACACCCCTCCACCCACCCACCCACCCAGACAGCTGCAACACAAACCCGTAAATAACTTAAAGAAATAAAATAAAGAAATAAATAAAATAAAAATTAAATAAAAATACAACCACCCACTCAAAACACAAATAAATCACCCACCCACCCCAAATACGAAACCCTCACTTACCTTCCTTGGGGCCGACGAACCTCCATGGCCCGGGGCCACCCGGCAAGGTGTGCTGCCCCCGACTGCGGCCTCCTCCTCCTACAAAGGCCGCAGCCGCAGGAGCCACCACCTGCAGCCGCCGGCCATGGCCGCAACAGCCGCCGCCGCCTGCAGCCCCTGGCCGGCCACCAAGCTCCCACAGGCACGTTGGTGCCTGCCCGGTCCGTCCGCCGCTGCCGCGTCCTCCCAGGGACTTGGGCCTGACAAGCCCCCATGCCCTGGGTAAGCCCGGTGGGGCACGCCACCGCTGCATCCTCCTCCGCCGGGCGCCTGCAGCTTCCTCAGGCCGGTGCCTTTTCGGCCCGGCTCCGGCTGCGGCCACGGGCGGCCAGGGCGTGCGGGCAGCGGTGGCTCCAGCCCCTGGCCGCGGCTGGAGCCGCCACCAGAGCCACCGCTGCCCGCAGGCCCTGGCCGCCCATGGCCATAGCCGGAGCCAGGCCGAAAAGGCACCGGCCCGAGGAAGCTGCAGGCGCCCAGCAGAGGAGGATGCGGCGGTGGCACGCCCCGCCGGGCTTACCCAGGGCATGGGGGCTTGTCGGGCCCAAGTCCCTGGGAGGACGCAGCGGCAGCGGATGGCCCGGGCAGGCACCAACGTGCCCGTGGGAGCTCGGTGGCCGGCCAGGGGAGGTGCCCTCCTCTGAGGGCTGCCGCCGCTGCTGCCAGAGCCGCTCTAAAAAGGGGCAGCTCCAGCTCCGAAAGAATTTTTTTTAAAAATTGGAGCCATTTGGCTCCAATTTAGTGCGCATGCACAGAAACTCAATCTGACGCATGCGCAATGCATCAGATTGAGTTTCTGCGCATGCGCACTAAATTGGAGCCATTTTTGCTCCAATTTAAAAAAAGTTGTTTTTTTTCGGTGAGGCGTCCGGAACTGGACGCCTTAAAAATGGGCTACCCTCTTGGAGAACCCTCCGAGATTGTTCCTACTGGTTCCGGGAAACCGGATGGAACCGGGGTAATCCCATCACTGGGTCCGTGTTCTGCGGTGCCTCTGCTGCAACCAAAGAGGTGGAGGTTAGGTTCTGTGCCACAAAATGGCTCCCTAAGGATGAAGTCAGACAGGCAAAACCAACATGAAATGATAACATGAAAATGGAAACAAAGTCACAATACCTGCTCCTCTCCAAACTGTAACTCCTCCCACATCTTTGGTCTGTCTTCGTATATCATTGGCTTCGTATTCACTATGTAAAACTGTCTCAACTGCTGAAGAAAGTTCTTGATGTTGACAGAAGTCCAGGTGTTTAGTATACTGAAGAGATTCTCTAGCATTTTTTCTCCTGACAGTTCTTTTCCTTTCACATTATCTTTCACTTTATTTGTCCAAAATTTGAGACGGTTCTTAATGTTGCCCCACATATTATCAGAGGGTCTAACACATACTATGTCATCATACTGGTGCCAGTCTGTCAATTAAAACAACATTCTTTTAAATTTCAAGCCACAATAAGGAATACAGCTACCTCTCTGCCCTGTCAGCATCACCATTCCTGCAGCAGCTACTCCCTCCACTATCCCAACATGAACAAAAATCCATCATACCACTGCTGGCTCCACCTGTGAAAAATATACATGTAGTCCGACAACTATGGTGGCTGGTGTGTATTCCCCTGGTAGGTTCATCCATGCCACAAAGGTGTTGGCTAGCGGTCCAGAATGTTTCTCCATTCTGGAACCATAGGTGAGCTAAGTGGGGTTGGGTACTCAGGCAATGCACCCAAATCTGTGGAGTTAAAATCCAGAGCATTGCTCTAACCTGGCCAATTTTGACATGAGCCCAGCCAGCTGTGTCGCCATATTTAAAATGGCTAAAGGAGCATTGAAAACACAGGCCTCACTCCCCCATGCACCATCAGACTCTGCTATGGTAGCCAATGGTGAGATCCTTCAATCTGCCATGTCAAACTAGATATGTGAAGAATGGATCAAGTAAGTAAGCTACATCAGTTATATAACATTTTAAATATATTTTCATTGTCGCACCTTGAAGGGCTGGTTAAGAAACCATCTACAGTTGAACCAACAGTAGTGGCTTCAGCTGCAGGTAATTTCTCAACTGGCACTTTAAGAGACTGCAAAGAAAAAATATAACAGATGTAACACATACTTTACAGCAGCAGTTCTCAACCTTTTAAAGACGGGAGCCAGGTCACGCTCCCTCAGACAGCTTTGGGGGGCTGGATGGCCATTTTGCCCTTCTTCCATCACATGGCATTTCTTGGAATGGTGGTGGGCCACATGAAATGGTGCCACAGGCCGCATCAGGACCATAGGCTCTACAGCACAATTTACATACTGTCAAAAATTAAATTCCATTTTCCATAGCCAAATAGGAAAAAAGACTGATTTGCTAACATCCATGCTTGTTAAGAAACTTCCCAAAATTGGTAGGAGCCATTTCTGTGTGAACAGTCAAACTTCATTAAATCATTCTAATCAAGTACATTAGTACCCTGGATAACGTTATGACTTGGTTCCACAAGTCCCGTCATTATCCGGTTTTTAACATTGTGTGATACATTGATCACACAATGTTAAAAAAAAAGCCCTGTTTCCCTGGAGGCTGCAGGAAGCCAGAACATCGGGATTTGAATCCTGACATTTTGGCTTGCTGCAGCCTCCAGGGAGGTGGGGGAACTTTGGAAACAGCTTGGATTGGGTCTCCCCACCTCCCAGGACCCGGCGGGGTGGTGGTGGTGGTGAGAGACCCCAAAATTGGTTTTAAAAAAAGTCTGTTTTTTTACCAATTTGGGGGTCTCTGACCACCACCCCCCGCGGGGTCCAGGGAGGTATGGAGGTCCGATCCAAGCTGTTTCTGGGCTTCCCCGACGTCCTCAGCCAGTGCAGCAAGCAAGAATGTCGGGATTCGAACTCTGACATTCTGGCTTGCTGCACTGGCTGAGGACGTCGGGGAAGCCCAGAAACAGCTTGGATCGGGTCTCCACACCTCCCTGGACCCAGCGGAGGGGTCAGAGCCCCCAAAATTGGTTTTAAAAATGGACTTCTTTTTTTTACCAATTTTGGGGTCTCTGATCCCCCCGCCGGGTCCAGGGAGGTGGGGAGACCCGATCCAAGCTGTTTCTGGGCTTCCCCGACGTCCTCAGCCAGTGCAGCAAGCCAGAATGTCAGGGTTCGAATCCCGACATTCTGGCTTGCTGCACTGGCTGAGGACATTAGGGAAGCCCAGAAACAGCTTGGATCGTGTCCCCTGCATGCTCCAGAGAGATCAGAGGACCTGATCTACAGCTGCAGGGAGCCTGGGGAAGCTGACGGGGACTCCCTGTCAGCTTCCCTAGCCACCCGCCCTTGCCTCCGCAGCTGTGGGGTGGCTGGGGAAGCCGATGGGGGGAGCCCCCCATCAGCTTTCCAGCCTCCCCACCCCTGCCTCCGTAGCTGCAGGGTGGCTGGGAAGCTGAATGGAGAACCCCGTTCAGCTTTCCAGCCACCCTGCTGCTAAGAACGACTGTATCGGATAACGCTAAAAATCGCGTTATTCGATACAAGATTTTTTCGAACGTTATGCGGTTTTCACGCTATACGGTACTCACGTTATCCGGGGTATTACTGTATTCTAATCAATATACTGATATAGTAATATCACTCCCTTGCTCTTTTTAGTTGTCAGGCTAATTTTTTATTGTATTTTTAATAGGGGTTTTTACTTTTTTCAAGTTTTTTATAGCTCTCTAGTGGGATTTATGTAGTTCATGATGTAACTGTTGTACGCCGCCCAGAGTCACTTGCTGAGTGGGCGGCAATATAAATGTGACTAACAATAAATAAATAAATCAGACTTTTCCAAAGCAGCCCATAATCGATGACTCCCTGATGGCAGTATAGTTATGCCCTAACAATTGATACGTATGAAAAAAACTCTTGCAAAGCAGCCCAAAGTTTGACCTTATATTACAAGTCATTATTCTCTACCATTACATTCCCATTTCTACTGTCATTTTTGCTACACAGTCACCCTTGTTCAGACCCAAGCTGTGCACCCACTTCTAGCTGCACATGTTCTTCCCAGCAGATTCAGATCTTGGGGCTCTTTATTTGGTTGCTAAAAATTAATAAACTTAAACTGACAAACCAAAAACAGTTTCTTACCTGTATCACACAGGAAATCTGATTGTATATGCAAACAACGATTAACTATTGTTTTGGTTGGAGAATCTTTGTAAATGTATTCATAATCTCCTCCTTTTTCACGTGCAACATAGTATTTATAGGGAAGTGGTTTATTCATGTTATTCTTATGAATAGTAGCACAGCCTTCGATAAAGTGACCATGCTCACCAAGATTCCTGTTATTAAAAAAACAAGCAAGCATGTGTATGTGCACCACACTTTAGCAGCAAGGGAGAATACTGTAATTGGTGAGCCAAGGGATTTTTCAACAAGAATGTTATCAAAAAGAAGGAATCTATGAAGATTTTCCATATAAATTCTCCTTGTTATCTTAGAACACAGTCTTGAGTTGTTAATATCTCCAAAGTAGATATGCATACAGATGAATTAGATAAAGGCAAAGGTCTCCCTTGCTCAAAAGCCAGTAGTATCCGACTCTAGGGTTCAGTGCTCATCTGTTTATAGCCGAAAAGCCAGCGCTGTCAGCATCTGCAGACGTTTCCATGGACATGTGGCAAGCATGCCTAAACACAGACAGTGGTGGGCAGTGACCTGTCTGCACCTCCCGGCCAGGGGGAGGGGGTTGTGGAATTATGTGGCCATTGGGAGAGGTGGTTTCAGGCAGAGGGGTGGCAGACTTAGGTGGCCACACCCACCTCCCTGCCCTGTCCACTTCCCTGCCCAGCCCTGCCCATCTCCTCTCCTCCACTTCCAAGTCCGGGCAGCCTTGCAGAGTGGCGAGTCGATGGGCTGGGGGTGGGGTGGGGCTTGGTTGCTGACCACTGCTATAGATTGTATATTTAAGTTTGCTACAGAACTTGGAATGTTTTGAAACAAAGCTGAATTAACACAATGTTTTATCCATGAAGCATCGCCATTTCAAGTTTCTGAATATTTCTCACATTTTAAAAAAATTAAAAGCATTCAAAATTATCTCTATATTTACTAGGCAAATGGCTATAGATTTCTGGGCATGTTAACTTAATAAATAATTGTAGATCACTTCTCAATTACTTTTTCCTTCTTAAAAAGCATATAATACACAATGTTATGCACTATCAGAGAAATTATACACATATGTCCCTATTCATGATTCCCTTAGGCATGTTTTTTTCTCATCTAGTCAATGTCAAAAATCTTTCCTCATTTGCAAATCCACTATTCTATTTGTCATTTTAAAGGGCAACAGCAACCATTCACAATATTTAATGTAAATTCAAGCAGCTCCCTGGTGGCTTAGTGGCAAAGACGCTGAGCTGGAGATCTGAGGGCTGCATTTGGGGACACGAAAGGAGCCTTGTTCAGGGATCTCCTGAGCGGAGTTTCTCCAGCAAAAGCATTTCAACCCAGAGTAATCTCTTACACAAAATTATTATTATGTACTGTGGTACCTCATGTTACAAACACCTCAGGTATAACTAAATTTTGGGGTTACAAATGAAAATCCATTGAAAATAATTTCTCGGATTACAATGTTTTTCCAAAAAATACAGTACAGTCAAACCTCGCATAAAGAGTGCCTTGCTTAATAAGTGTCTCACTTAAAGAACAGAATTTTCTCTGAATGTTCGCTTCGCTTAACAAATAAAATCAAACAAAAACTTGCTTAACAAATAAATCGGGGTTCACAATCCCCCCCACGAGAAGTCACAATTGGTCACTTACAATGGTGTTTTGCTTAAAGAGCAAACTCGCTTAAAGACCAATCCTGTGGAACACATTATGCTCTTTAAGCGAGGTACAACTGTACTGTACATACATATGTATTTCTATGGCAGATTAACAGAACTGGCCACTAGAGGCCGCTGTGAGTTGTAAATACTGTACAGGGTTCCTCAGGTTACGCATTTTTCGCAATACAAAAAATCCCAGAGAACGCATTAAATTCATAACCCAAGGTACCATTGTAAATTCATCATACATTTACAGAAGAGTCACAGCAGTTCTGGCTTTCAGTCTCTTTCCTATTCCATAATAATTGCCTTTTTACTCCTACGATATTATGGTCAGTTTTTATTATGTACTATTTTCATTTATATACAAAACCACAACACTCTTTCCTTGGCTGGTTTTAGTCAATTTATAACTCAGATACATACAAGTCTGACTTTCTGTAAGTTATGTCTACTGTAATATCTTTTACATTTTCATTCATGCCAAGGGGCTGATGTCTGGTAAGTCGAACTTTTAAATTTAAGAACACATTTTCTGGCAACAAGAATTGTATCAAAATTGCAGAGAAAGGACAGAATATGTCCACCCCTTATTTACTAATTAATTTGGTTTTTATGGTTTCCGCAAAGAACCATTCCTTCCTCTGCCAGCAGCAATAGAAGGGAATGGACTAGCCCAGTGGTTCCCAACAAGGGGTACACAGCCCACTAGAGGACTTCAATTCCGAGAAGCCTCAGTCAGTACATTGGCTGATCAGTGCTTTGGGGAAATGACTTAGGCTTCTGGGAATTGAAGCCCAAAAACCAGCATTTGGGAAACACTGGACTAGCCAAACAAGAGTGGGTCATTTGACATCTACCAGTGCCCTTGACAGAAAGCATTTTTGTAGTCTGGATTTGCATATTAGAGTCAAACATAGGGTTGTCTTCTCCTGTGGCCAGTTGACCTTGAGGCCCTGGAAAATAGGATAAGAGATGCTGCTCTCACTGATCCATACATGCCCCAAAATACGTAAATTTTGTTTACAAGCAGGAAGAATAAAGCATCTCCTTCTCTAACATTCCTACAGCTGAATCCACCTACTTGCAGGGGAAGAAGTTCTGCACACTTACAGATCTTTTCTCACCAGTCAAAAGACCTATAGAGCTAGAAATCAATGTTAAAGGATCTGAAAAATTCACAGGGGAAACTAATTAGCTTGTAGAGCATTTTTAAACAATTTTAAAAGAGCCATAATCATTTTCATTTCTAAAACTAGATTATGCATAAGCCTACAAAACTGTACTTACTTTGAACAAGTAAGCTCACAGATATTTTCCTTCCAGTTCTCATACCCAGAAATTCCTGCTGCCCTGATAAAGATTTTGTGATTGTTGGGATCCAACATGAAATCTTTAGATAGAATGGCATGAAAATATACGGTGACACGATCTGCAAAATCAATGTCGCTGCAAAAAAAAAAAAGTTTTAAAATGGTTAGCTTAGTTTGTTTTTAACAAATTGACAAACTACAGCAATTTCATTCTATCAGCAAACAGTTCCACAATAGATGTCCATATAAACAAAGCTGTATATGCTAAAGAAAACTGGGGGAGGGGAGTGAGCCCAGTATTAGAACAGAACACTAACATTTCAAATTTTAACTGATAAAACGTCTAAGGACCATGTGGCCTTCTACCTGGCAAAATGGTAAGATTCCGAAAGAGGAGTAAGAGGCTTTTCTCTTGCTTCTTGCTGCATCTCATGAAGTCAAAGACCCAAGCACATTAAAGAGAAAAGATCAAGGCAGCAAGTTTTGTTTGACTAGTAATGTCAGTCAAGCCTGCAGACTCTAAATACATTCATTTGCACTTCAACTAGTAACACAGTTTCTGGCCTCTTTCAAAGGATAGACAGATGACAAAGAAATAATAAGACAATCAAATCTGATAGTATTGGTACACAGCTTAAAACCTGTTTCCAACAGCATTCATTCATTCATTTATTTGTGCATATCCCCTCTTCCTCCCAGCAGAGGAGCATAATTAATTTTCTTTAATACACAAGATGCTTCTAGGCAAGAAGAAAAAAGTTTAGAAATTTCTCCAGTCAGGATTCCATCACATAAATCACACATACGCATGTCGTTCTTTCTTTCAACATTATGAAAGTAACACTGACACTTACCATGAGATGTTCCTTTCATATAAATCTGCCAATTGTGTCCCTCCTTGGACAGACAGTCCCTGACAACACCAGTCCATGCACTAATAGTCTCAAAAATTAACTATTATAATGCTCTCTACTGGGGCTCTCCCTGGCTCTGATACAACAAGTACAGAATGCTGCAGTCAAGTTGATTTCTCAAATGAAGCAATATGATCACATTGATCCAGCTGTACTAGCTTCCCTATTCCTTTCCATTTCAGGCATAAGATGTTAGCACTAACATACAAAGTCCTATAGTAGTGTAGGCGAACCTGTGGAATGTGTGCCAAAAGTGGCATAGACTCCTTCCTTGCCAATGGGAAGGCAAATGGGGAGGCTGAAATTTCACCTGGGAGGCAGCGGCAGGGACAAGGCGAGGCAACCAGACTTACATCTTACTGCTTTTATACAGGATAGCCCTAATAACATGATCAACAGACAAATTAGCTACCATGGAAAAACCTCATTAAAACTGATAATGACAGCAGACATTTCTTAACAGTAGTCCAACTACATACTCTTTACATGGCTAATATGTCACTAGGGGGACATGACATCAATGGCATTAAAATGACTGATCCGTGACTTTTTTACTTTTACCCTCTTTACCATCTATACTACTTAAATTTGTTTACATTAAAAAGTGAATGACACTACAGATATAAAATTATGTCAGCCTTTTTTTCAGTTTCAGATATAGCAGAGTTTTCCTCCTCTTTATTAGAAAACACAAAACTCAATTAGCACAGAAATATTAGGCAATTATTATCAGTCATTCCCTCTCCCTCACACCATTTTCATCTACTTCCAATTTGTAAGAAATATACCTTTGCTTAACTTTGTTGCTTGTCTGTTGATCCTCATCCTTCTGATTTGTTTGTTTCTTCTCCTGACCTTTAGCATTTGTCTTCTTTTCTTGTTCAGAATTTTGCGCTGGACTTGATGCCTGTTCTACTTTTTCACTGACTTTTCCTGCTTTAGACACATTCTACAACATAAGCACATATCCTTAGAATCAATTAGTGTTTTTTTAAAAACCTAGTAGCTCACATTAATAAACAACATATCAGTAGCCTGAGAAGGAAAAACAGTCATTTTTCAGCTGGTTGTCAAACATGATTAAGTTTTCTGTAACAAAAGGGGGAAACTGAATAAATCAAAGCACAAAGATTCAAATACTTCAAACTGAAGTTCTCTCTGGAGGTTTCATTCCTTTTCTGTTATGCTATGTTGAGAGGGAAATGAATAAAGCTTGCAGGATCTTTCTCAACTGGGATTGAAAAGACTATCATACAGTCATGTCAGTCCTCAGAAAGGGGTTAGATTTCGGGGAGGGGGGTATTTACTTTAAAACTTCATGTTTGGTTCATGGTATCATGCAAGATTTTGTCCAGTCACTTAGGCTGTTCAATAACCACACAAAAGCACCAGTCAAGTAATCAAGAGATCTGGAGGACACTCATGCCAACATGCAGATTATATCAGACTCTCCATCTATCTCAAGCTAAGACCATTATGGAAATTTTGATATAATCCTATGATCAGTAAGACTTTGGGGAAACTTACCTTTAAATTTGAAACACCACTCTGTTGCTTGGCTGCCTCCTCCACTTTTGTTTTCTGACTCTCTTTTATTTCAGACTTACATCCCTTAATTTCCCGTTTCTTATCTTGTCCACTCAATTTTGCATCTTTCATTTCAGAAGGTTTTACATCATTGTGAAGGTGTGTAGAAATGTTCTTTGCATGAGAAACAGACTGTGTCTCATGGCCAAACAAAGTCTGAGTATTTGATCTACTTCTCACAGACTGACCTTTTGCAACAGTTTTGTTACCTTGGTCCTTACTAGAACCTGTTTGTTCACTAGCTGTATCTTCCTTTTTTGAGCTGTTCTCCACTTTTGCCTCTGCGAATGCACCACTAGCCTGTTGATTTTCTGTCCCATTTTTACTACTGTGCTCCAAGTTAGTCTTGATAGAATTACTGCCATCATCACTTTTTACAGCACTTTCTGGACTTCTATCTGTTTTCACAGGACTGCACTTAACATGATTTCTGACATCAGCAGGAGACTCAGTGTTTACTTTGACCAATTCAGTTTCTGAATTTTGGCTTTCCTTTGGTGAGCTTTCTATGCCTTTTGCTTGATTGTTTAGAGAAGAATCAACACTTGATGGGGCTGAATTTAAGGATGTTGTTATAGAATCCTGATGTTCTAAGTCTGCATGTTTCTTTCTCTTTTTCTTCTTCTTCTGCAAATAGAAGGAAAAAATACTCTAAGAACAAAGAAATCCTACTGTTACAGCTTTTCAAGTATAATATGAACAAATTATATAGCCTTCATCCTCATTAGATTTTTTTTAAAAAAAAGTTTATGAATTCATGCAGGTGCATTCTTAGCTACACTCTCAGCTTTCAAAATCAGGAACCAGAACATCATAAATACAGTTGTACCTCGCTTAAAGAGCATAATGTGTTCCACAGGATTACTCTTTAAGCGAGTTTGCTCTTTAAGCGAAACACCATTGTAAATGACCAATTGGTGGGGGGGCTGTGAACCCCAATGTATTTGTTAAGCGAATTTTTGGTTGTTTTTATTTGTTAAGTGAAGCGAACATTCAGAGAAAATTCTGCTCTTTAAACGAGTTACTCTTTAAGCGAGGCACTCTTTATGCGAGGTTTGTCTGTATTCTATTGCTTCCTTTGGGATGATCATCAACTGACCACCAACCAGGAACAGACCCATGCAGACATTAGTTAAATGATGTGCTCACAGTAACACAAATGTTAAACTCATTAGCAAATGTTCAATGCCAGGCATTTGGTTCTCTATCTTCCTACTACAGTATTTACAATTGAAAAGGAAACAATTAGAGCTAATATGAATAACAACCAGAGATCATCTGCTACTGGCAGCTGTAGAAATCTGTATTGATTTGCATACTTATCTGTCATGCTGATTAATCACTCTATGTTTGAACATACAGTACATGCCTCTGTATCTGCTGTTCATGCCTTGAAATCTCACTCCTATTATGTCTGATGAAGTGGATTTGATCCATAAAAGCTCACATTAAAATAGCAGTTAAGTCTTTAAAGTGCTGCAGGTGTTGTTTTGTTTTTTGAGATGCCTGAAACACAGACTAACACAGCTGCTATTCCAGAAAATTCAACTTACATGGTTGTTATTTATGTGGAGACTGGTGGATCTGAAGAAGAAAAACTCCTTCTCATAGGTAGGCTTTCTATATAAGTAAGAACTCTGGAGAACCAAAACTATTGCTCACAGATAAAATCTACACATAAGAGGTTTCTCCTCAATAAGCTGTTGCTTTTCACATACAAAAAGCAACTAACAGCCAATTAGTTCAGTTATTTAATTTTTAAATTATGACTATTTTCAAATTGATTTGGTTTTATTTTTCCCAAGTTTCTTGACACAATACAGTATTTGGGATTAATTTTATACACAATTACAGTTTAACCATATGCAGTTGGGGTATGGGCTTATTATATTATTAAGTTTATATTTTCTCATTTTTTAATTTTTTATTTCTCTTTCTAAACTGAACTGTAAACTATCCAGACTGGGAACATTTTCCAGATGAGTGGTATATAAATTAAATTAAAATAAAATAAAACATGAATATAGGAAAGATGCTTCCTTCTAAACTCTATAATAAATGAGTACAGTAAAACCTCATATAACACTAAAACCTGGTTCCACAAGTCTTGGTGTTATATGATTTTTAGTGTTATCTGATCCTCTATGGGATCCATAGAGATACATTGTAACCACACAGGCTTTAGCGGTTGTTATCTGAAGCGTCCCATAGGATCTTAATGTTATCTGATGCAATTCTTCCCCCCAGATTCCTTAATGTTATGCGATTTTAGTGTTATTCGATACTAATGTTATATGAGGTATTACTGTACTTAACATTCTGAATATGACTAATCTAGAACAGCGTGTCATGTTAGATTAAGCAGCTACACTGAGAAAAGGTTTCAGCAAAATAATAACTTGTGATAAATCACATAAGGCAAGCTAAGTAAAAAAAAAAGCAAGGAATAGGACCAGAAATAGGACAAGAAATAGGACCAGTCTTTGAGGTGCTGGATTCCAGCTGGTTTGCACCAGTTCAGGCGAACCAATGGTAAAACCAGCTGGATGGCATGTGTGTCATCTGGCCACACCTAGAGTAGACACCCAAAGAGTAGGCCATGTCCACAGTGTGATAGTAAAAGAAAATTGAAGCCCACCACTGGGCGGGAAGGACACCAACAAAACTTGGATAAGAAGAAAGTAAAACTAAAGCAACAGATTAGGAAAGTAATTATTACAGTCCTTTTTCTGAAGTGGCAGTATTTTTGTGGTGATGCTATCTGCTCATTTTTTAAAAACCAGAGCAGATACAAAGAATTATGTTCCAAAATGCACTAGAAAACCAACCAGAGGTACTGATATATTTCCTAATTATTTATCATTACTAGACAGATTATAATACAGCTACTCTGCCGTCTGGTTTACACTTTATAAATGTATGCTGACATTTAATCCCCCCCCCCATTTCCTAATCTCTTATTCCATATGATTTTAAATAAACAGACTAATAAACACAGTGTTAGGTTGCTAAGAAAATCTTCACACTCACATGGAGCTAGGAAGGTAATGTTTCAAAATATCTCAACAATCAAATAAAAAGTGATACATGCATCTCCTGATTACTGGTACTGTATTTAATTTTGGAGTTCTACCTCCTCTTCTAAAGGTCACAGTCCTTTTCATTCTACTTATATATATAGCACCTGTTCTAATTTGTTTTATTTAAAATGAGCAGATACCACATCACCACAAAAATATCACCACTTCATAAAAAGGACTTCAATAATTCCTTCACTAATCGGTTGCTATAGTTTTTCAAATAACATTTCTGCAAAAACACAGGAAACAACAAAAGTATACATATACAGTAATACCTCGGATAATGCTAAAACTTGGTTCCACAAGTCTTGGTTTTATCTGATGCATGTTAAAATCCTATGGGATGGATCGGATAACGTTAAAGCTCCATAGAGATACAGTAATACCTCGGATAACGCTAAGACTTGGTTCCACAAGTCTTGGTGTTATCCAATTTTTAGTGTTATCCGATGCATGTTAAAATCATATGGGATGTATCGGATAACGTTAAAGCTCCATAGAGATACTGTACATTGTAACCACACAGGCTTTAGCGGTTGTTATCTGATCCATCCCATAGGACCTTAACGTTATTCGATCCAATTCTCCTCCCCAGTAACGTTATGCAATTTTAGCGTTATCTGAGGTAAACATTATCTGAGGTATTACTGTGTTCACTGAAACGTTTCTTAAAGCTAAAATTACTTAAGCCGAATTTCACATAGGAATGCATTGCATGCAATTTTCCATAGGAATGCACTGAAAAACAAAATATGTTAACCAAAATGCTGTTTCCCACAGAATTGCATCAAAAACCAATTAATCTGTTCCAAAAAAACCTTAAACCGAGTCACTATTTTCTATGGATTTCCTTTTGATGTGCGATTTTTATGTTAACCAAGCCATTTGTTAACTGAGGTTCCATTGCACATTACTGATAAGTGTGTCCTCATGAATATACAGTAGAACCCCACATAATGAAAAAAACTCAGTTCCACAGAGCTCTTCATTATACTGTTTTTTTCCATTATATGAAGCACTATTGGTGGTACCCCACATGGGGGGGGGGAGTTCGTTTAACTAGGGTTCCCATTGAGTGGGTATACCCTGGCTACCAAAAACCCCACATAACAAACTTTTTTCCCATTATGGGAGGGGATCGCCATTGTATAACAAATGCTTCTTTATGCAAATTTTTCGCTATGCAAAGTGTTTGTTATGCAGGGTACCACTGCACATACATACATATAATATTTGTTTGAATTTTCTTCTTCCACCAACTTTTCAAGGGCTTTCTTGTTACAGACTTTGACTAGGACCAAAGATCAACATTTCAACTACACATTCAGAGATTACAAGCCTGTAACTCTTCAGGTCTCTGTTTTTTGTGAATTATGATAATTTTTAAACCCTTTTCATCTAAGCAACAGGGATTAACATCACTTTAATCAATTCAAGCCTTTAGATAAGTTTCTAAGAACCCAGTAATACAGAAACTCTACAAACCTTGACACTCTGAACCAGGGGTCAGCAAATATGGCCATCCAGGTGTTCTTGGACTACAATTATCAGCAGCCCAAGTCAGTAACGCCTATCTATCAGGGCTTCTGGGAACTGAAGTCCAAGAACACCTGGAGAGCCAAGTTTGCTGACCCCTGCTCTGAACCTAAAAACATAGAACATCCTATTAATGAGAGATTCATAGCAGATGTTCATTCTTCAAAACCATGAATCTGTTTCTGGTATACCACAGAGGAAAAACTACCTGCTGTAGGCATGAACATGGACTGGTGACCTCATATAAATCTCCTTTCTCTTTTCTCCTTTCTTGAAGGAGAGTTATCATTCTCATCTAATTTATGCCACCCAACATCTTTCACAACCTTTACTACCTGTTGAAAGAGTCTTGCTTTTATGAATTTAGAATTTCAAATCAAAAGGTAACTAAAATAATAATTCCATTATTACAACCACCATAGGACGTTCACACAGTGAAACAATACTGAGATATCAGCCAACATTAAAAGTAGTATCAGTCATATTCCCTTGCTCCAGTGAAGAGAAACATTATGGAAATGTCAGCACTGGGCCCAACTTCTACCCCAAAATACGTACTTTTCTCTGTGACAATGAGGCCTGACTGTCATGACCCTCTGACAGAGAATCTTCTGGCTTGTCCTCTGCTTGCTCAGTGAGTGGCTGTCCATCAAGAGAGGAGCCTAAAGAAGAAAAACTTTCCGTCCTGAGTTCTTTTCCAGACTCCATCTCCAGAGAAAGGCTTGGATCTCCTTCCCCTGCATTTGGACCTTTAGCATTTGTCTTCTTTTCTTGTTCAGAATTTTGCGCTGGACTTGATGCTTGTTCTACTTTTTCACTGACTTTTCCTGCTTTAGACACATTCTACAACATAAGCACATATCCTTAGAATCAATTAGTGTTTTTTAAAAATATAGTAGCTCACATTAATAAACATATCAGTAGCCTGAGAAGGAAAAAACCAAGATTTTTCAGCTGGTTGTCAAACATGATTAAGTTTTCTGTAACAAAAGGGGGGGAATAAATAAATCAAAGCACAAAGATTCAAATACTTCAAACTGAAGTTCTCTCTGGAGGTTTCATTCCTTTTCTGTTATACAGTCAAACCTCGCATAAAGAGTGCCTCACTTAAAGAGTAACTTACTTAAAGAGCAGAATTTTCTCTGAATGTTCACTTTGCTTAACAAATAAAACCAACCAAAAACTAGCTTAACAAATAAATCGGAGTTCTCAATCCTCTCCACCAGAAGTCACGATTGGTCACTTACAATGGTGATTCACTTAAAGAGCAAAGTCACTTAAAAGAGCAATCCCGTGGAACACTTTACGCTCTTTAAGCGAGGTACATCTGTACTATGTTGAGAGGAAAATGAATAAAGTCTGCAGGATTTTCTCAACTGGGATTGAAAAGACTATCCTACAGTCACGTCAGTCCTCAGAAAAGGGTTAGATTTCGGGGAAGAGGACATTTACTTTAAAGTTTCATGTTTGGTTCATGGTATCATGCAAGATTTTGTCCAGTCACTTAGGCTGTTCAATAACCACACAAAAGCACCAGTCAAGTAATCAAGAGATCTGGAGTACACTCATGCCAACATGCACATGATATCAGACTCTCCCTCTATCTCAAGCTAAGACCATTATGGAAATTTTGATATACTCCTATGATCAGTAAGACTTTGGGGAAACTTACCTTTAAATTTGAAACACCACTCTGTTGCTTGGCTGCCTCCTCCACATTTGTTTTCTGACTCTCTTTTATTTCAGACTTACTTCCCTTAATTTCCAGTTTCTTATCTTGCCCACTCAATTTTGCATCTTTCATTTCAGAAGGTTTTACATCACTGTGAAGGTCTGTAGAAATGTTCTTTGCATGAGAAACAGACTGTGTCTCATGGCCAAACAAAGTCTGAATATTTGATCTACTTCTCACAGACTGACCTTTTGCAACAGTTTTGTTACCTTGGTCCTTACTAGAACCTGTTTGTTCACTAACTGTATCTTCCTTTTTTGAGCTGTTCTCCTCCACTTTTGCCTCTGCGAATGCACCACTAGCCTGTTGATTTTCTGTCCCATTTTTACTACTGTGCTCCAAGTTAGTCTTGATAGAATTACTGCCATCATCACTTTTTACAGCACTTTCTGGACTTCTATCTGTTTTCACAGGATTGCACTTAACATGATTTCTGACATCAGCAGGAGACTCAGTATTTACTTTGACCAATTCAGTTTCTGAATTTTGGCTTTCGTTTGGTGAGCTTTCTATGTCTGCTGCTTGATTGTTTAGAGAAGAATCAACACTTGAAGGGGCTGAATTTAAGGATGTTGTCATAGAATCCTGACGTTCTAAATCTGCATGTTTCTTTCTCTTTTTCTTCTTCTTCTGCAAATAGAAGGAAAAAATACTCTAAGAACAAAGAAATCCTACTGTTACAGCTTTTCTAGTACAATATGAATAAATTATATAGCCTTCATCCTCATCTGATTTTAAAAAAAAAAGTTTATGAATTCATGCAGGTGCATTCTTAGCTACACACTCAGCTTTCAAAATCAGGGACCAGAACATCATAAATATTGTACAGTAAAACCTCAGTTAACATAATTCATGCGTTCACTGAGACGTTTCTTAAAGCTAAAATTACTTAAACCGAATTTCCCATAGGAATGCTTTGCATGCAATTTTCCATAGGAATGCACTGAAAAACAAAATACAGTAATACCTCAGATATCGTTTACCTCAGATAACGCTAAAATCGCATAACGTTAAGTAATCTGGGGGGGGGGAATTGCATCTAATAACGTTAAGATCCTATAGGATGCATTGGATAACACCCGCTAAAGCCTGTGTGGTTACAATATATCTCTATGGAGCTTTAACGTTATCCTATGCATCCCATAGAATTTTAACATGCATCGGATAACGCTAAAAGTCGGATAACACCAAGACTTGTGGAACCACGTTTTAGCGTTATCTAAGGTTTTACTGTATGTTAACCAAAATGCTGTTTCCCATAGAAATGCATTAAAAACCAATTAATCTGTTCCAAAAAAATTCCTTAAACCGAGCCATTTTCTATGGATTTCCTTTTTGTTATGTGATTCTTATGTTAACCACGCCATTTGTTAACCTAGGTTCCATTGCACATTATTGATAAGTGTGTGCATATGCATATACAGTAGAATCGCGCATAACGAAAAAACTCAGTTCCACAGAGCTCTTCGTTATGCGGGTTATTTTCATTATGTGAAGCACTATTGGCGGTACCCCATATTGGGGGGGGGGGGGTTTCGTTAACCAGGATTCCCGTTGAGTGGGTGTAATCTGGCTACCGAAACCCCGACATAACAAACTTTTTTTCCATTATGAGGGGGTATCACCCTTTCATAACAAATGCTTCATTGTGCAAATTTTTCGCTACACAAAGCGTTCGTTATGCGGGTACCACTGTACATACATACATATAATATTTGTTTGAATTTTCTTCTTCCACTTACTTTTCAAGGGCTTTCTTGTTACAGACTTTGACTAGGACCAAAGATCAACATTTCAACTACACATTCAGAGATTACAAGCCTGTAACTCTTCAGGTCTCAGTTTTTTGTGAATTATGATAATTTTTAAACCCTTTTCATCTAAGTAACAGGGATTAACATCACTTTAATCAATTCAAAACTTTCGATAAGTTTCTAAGAACCCAGTAATACAGAAACTCTACAAACCTTGACACTCTGAACCAGGGGTCAGCAAATATGGCTGTCCAGGTGTTCTTGGACTACAATTATCAGCAGCCCAAGTCAGTAACGCCTGTTGATCATGGCTTCTGGAAACTGAAGTCCAAGAACACCTGGAGAGCCAAGTTTGCTGACCCCTGCTCTGAACCTACAAAACATAGAACATCCTATTAATGAGAGATTCATAGCAGATGTTCATTCTTCAAAACCATGAATCTGTTTCTGGTGTACCACATAGAGAAAAAACTACCTGCTGTAGGCTTGAACATGGACTGGTGACCTCATATAGATCTTGTTTCTCTCTTCTCCTTTCTTGAAGGAGAGTTATCATTCTCATCTAATTTATGCCACCCAACATCTTTCACAACCTTTACTACCTGTTGAAAGAGTCTTGCTTTTATGAATTTAGAATTTCAAATCAAAAGGTAACTAAAATAATAATTCCATTATTACAACCACCATAGGACATTCACACAGTGAAACAACACTGAGATATCAGCCAACATTAAAAGTAGTATCAGTCATATTCCCTTGCTCCAGTGAAGAGAAACATTATGGAAATGTCAGCACTGGGCCCAACTTCTACCCCAAAATACGTACTTTTCTCTGTGACAATGAGGCCTGACTGTCATGACCCTCTGACAGAGAATCTTCTGGCTTGTCCTCTGCTTGCTCAGTGAGTGGCTGTCCATCAAGAGAGGAGCCTAAAGAAGAAAAACTTTCCGTCCTGAGTTCTTTTCCAGACTCCATCTCCAGAGAAAGGCTTGGATCTCCTTCCTCTCCACCTGAAAAGAAGTCCTCTGAAAAGTCATCTCAACAGATATCTGCTGTTGGCTGAAGCAAGACTGTGGATCTTAGTGATCAGAAAATATTAATTAAGCCAATGAAATCAGCAGCCAAAATCATATTTGATATTTATACATATAGAAAAGGAGCTGCAGAATTTGCAAAAGCTAAATGACAATGTGCTGGGCTTGTACTAGATCGGGGTAGGCAACCTACAGGTTGTGGGTCAAATCCGGCCCATGGTGCTAAATAATCCAGCCCCCCACCCTCACTCCAGCAGCCGTTGGAATTGGCTGTGGACTCATTTATGGCAGTCATAAACGGTGGGGGGATCACCAGTACGCCCACCTCAAATGTCTGAGGGAGCGTGATCCAGCCCCTAACTGAAAAGGGCTAGCAACCCCACCGCCAACAGACTCCCAGGCAAGGGAAGATGTCTGGCAGCAGCTTTGGCGATTTTGAGGGCACCAATGCCACCACCACAGCTGCTCCCACTTCCCACCGGCCGGACAGTCCGGGGAGGGAGTCCCTTGGCAGAGGCAGCCGCCTCAAAATCCTCACCACCACCAATAAAATCTGCAAATTGTTTAAAAATAGAGAGATGGGAAAGATATGTTTAAGAGAGATCATAAAATGAAGCACTCCTTAGCATTTCTCATTGTGCTCTTACTTACTTAAAGTAAGATATGAGAACTGAACCGTAGAATCGGATAAGACTGGCTTTCTTCGAGCAAAGGTGACCTTTACTTAATTTAACGATTTATACCACTTACTTTTTGTGCTAACAGGATCCAACTTCTCCCCACAGTTACTGCAAAACTTGTGTGATGCATTTTGAACACTGCGACATTTAGGGCAGCTATGGCCCTTTCTGCGGGATCGGCGACCCAGGATGGAGATTTTTTAAAAAACAACCTGTTAGAAAACAGGAAAGTTTTCAGGTGGAGCAGAAGAAACTAATTAGTCATTGTTTGTTGTTCCAGTGTCTAGGAAACAAACTGAACCAGAAAATACTATTTTTGTAACTTTTCTCATTTCTTTCTGTATTGGAGCACACACACACACACACACACACACACTTAAAAAGATTGAGGACCCCTGGTGTGGATAATGAGAAACTAAGGGTTATTGCTTGGGGGGGAGAGAGAGAATTGGGTGTGCCTCAGCACTATTTTTTTTGATGCATAACCTGTAACGGAGCCAAGAAATTACCCTTAGGACAGCATGTGGAGAGACAGAATAGTTTCCTACAGGCAAGGGTGTCAGACAAGGGTGCATTGTATTCCCTAATCTATTCAATCTGCGCACAAAACCTATCATACATAAAGTCTGGCTGGATTCAGATTAATGAATGAAAATTAATGAGGAAAATATCAATAATTTAAAATACTGTATACATATTATTATTATTATTATTATTATTATTATTATTATTATTATTATTATTATTATTATTATTATTATTATTATTATTATTACAGTAATACCTCAGATAACATTAGTATCGAATAACACTAAAATCGCATAACATTAAGGAATCTGGAGGGAAGAATTGCATCGGATAACATTAAGATCCTATGGGATGCTTCGGATAACAACCGCTAAAGCCTGTGTGGTTACAATGTATCTCTATGGATCCCATAGGATTTTAACATGCATCGGATAACACTAAAAATCATATAACACCAAGACTTGTGGAACCAGGTTTTAGTGTTATCTGAGGTTTTACTGTATTATTATTATTATTATTATTATTATTATTATTATTATTATTATTATTATTATTATTATTATTATAGCTAGTTGATTAACTTTCCCCTCAGTTCTTCCTTTTGCTGAGGAAGCCTCACTCTCTTATAAACAACTCAGGAAAGTTAAATCCTATTGAAGCATGATTTAACAAAGGATATAGAGTAAACAAGACAAGAAAGGTTGTGGCACCTTAAAGCAGGGAGTCTCAACCTGTGGCGCACAACACAATTTCATGTGGCCAGGAAGTGCCATGTGGAGGAAGGGCAAAATAGCCGTCCGGCCCACGAAGTTGTCTGAGGGAGCGTGACCCAGCTCCCGGCTTTAAAAGGTTGAGAACTCCTGCCTTAAAAGACTAACTCAGATACAGTATTTTAATGTTAGTTTTCGTGGATCAAATCCATCCATGAAAGCTAACATTAAACTACAGTACAGCAGTTAGTCTTTAAGGGTGCCACAAGTTTTTGTTTTGTTTACTCTCTGATTTACTTGCACAGACTAACACTTCAAAAAAAAAATTAACAAATGATAAGGAAAATTGTGATTTTGTGTGTTAAATCACTTTTCACCACACGCATGCTATGGTTCTTCTCGCTCTAAATCCCATAGCACTCCTCTGTGGCTCGTTAAAAACGCCTTAGGAAAAACCTGCCTAGACTACAAACCCCAGAATTCCTTGAGACTAAGGCTGGAACACGCTGTTAATGTTGCTGCTGCTTTACTTCCTCGTTTACCCCTTCGGGTGTCTTGCAAAGTACTGAACTGTACTGTATTCTATTGCTTGATTTCAGGAAGTTTTTTAAAATTGTATAAATCTCCATCAAGAATAAATAAATAACATCACCTCCCACACACACAATTAAAGGCAAACGCCCAGGATATTATTCACCGGCGTTTAACCTAGACAGGATCTTGAGAAGCGACCCTTGATCAGAGGATTATAAAGTCGTCGCCGGCTGCAACTCGTATCTGAGAATGCATCCCCTCCCCAAACAGAAAACATGGCATTGGTGTGAATTTGTTTAAGGTGGATCCCAGTTTGCCATGAAGTGACCCACACACTATAATCTCCTGCGACACAAATAAAATGAGACATGCAGGATTTAACACCGGAACTGCAATGGATCAGAAAGTAAACAAAAACAAAAAGACAAAAATCTTGTGGCACGTTAAAGACTACTCCTGTAACTTAATGTTAGTTTTTGTGGATCAAGTCCACTTTGTCAACACAGCAGTTAGTCTTTAAGGTGCTGCAGTGTTTTTGTTTTGTTTACTCTCCGATGCTTCCACAGACACAAAAATTTCAACGCTTGAAGAGTAAACCAGGAAGAAATCGAAAAGCAACTTTTTAGAACAACGAAACAGAAGTAGGTGTTGATCCTCTTGGTGGCATCTGTAGTGTTCTCAGAAAAATGAACACAGTAATGCAACATCACAGATCAATGCCTCGCCCATCGGTCAGAACTGCGTTGGAAGCACAGGCTGCCAAAGCCGCGGGAAGAGAGGATACCTGTCACGTCTCCACTGGGGAAACCGGCTAACTAGCCCACAGGTAAGAGCGAGTGTAAGGCATTTTTTGTTGTTGTTCAGTCACACAGTCGATTCCGACCCTCTGCGACCCCATGGACCACTGTCCGCCAGGCACTCCTGTCTTCCACCATCCCCCTCAACTCGCTCAGCTATGTGCCCATTATCTCTACAATACCATCTAGCCATCTCATCTTGGGCCATCCCCTTCTTCTTTTGCCCTCGACTCTTCCAAGCATCAAGGCTTTCTCAAGTGAATCCTCTCTTCTCATTTGATGTCCAAAGTACTTTAGCTTCATCTTTATTATTTGACCTTCTAAGGAGCAGTCAGGTTTGATTTCGTCTAAGATTGACCTATTTGTTCTCCTCGCTGTCCAGGGGACTCTCAAAACTCTCCTCCAACACCACATCTCAAAGGCGTCTATTTTTCTGCGTTCCGCTTTCCTCATGGTCCAGCTCTCACAACCATACATTGCCACAGGGAATACCATTGCCCTGACTATGCGAATCTTTGTTTGCAATTTAATGTCTCTACTTTTCACTATGCTCCCCAGGTTTCTCATCGCTTGCCTCCCGAGAATCAGTCGCCTTTTTATTTCATGGCTGCAATCACCATCTGCAGTGAGCTTTGATCCTAGGAAAGTAAAGTCTGTCACTGCCTCTACTTCTTCCCCATCTATTTTCCAGGGACTGATAGGGCCTGTTGCCATGATCTTGGTTTTCTTGATATTGAGTCTCAAGCCAGCTTTTTCACTCTCTTCTTTTAACCTAATCAGGAGCTTCTTTAGGTCCTCCTCGCTTTCTGCCATTAGGGTGGTATCATCTGCATATCTCAAGTTGTTGATGTTTCTCACGGCAACATTTTTAAGGCCCTGTTCACTTTAAGGACCGTGCTCTTGCTCAGAAGAGTAGCGTGCCTTGACGGGGGCCCGTATAAAAATTTGTTTGGGGGCCCTTAGGAAGGGTAAAGATTTGTTTTGCTTACGCATGTTGGGGGCCCCCGGGGACCCCGTATAATTGATACGGCAGATACGGCGGTAGCTACGCCTCTGCTCTTGCTGTCCTGTCCCCACCCGCCTTGGGGCAGGGGGGGGATTCTCTACCTTGGGTCCTCAGATGTTTTGGGACTTCAGTTCCCAAGATCAACAGGTGTACTGACTTGGGCATTGGAGAATTAACAGTCCAAGGACACCTGGAGGCCGAAGGTTGAAAACCACTTAAGCCCCCAATAAACTTATCTTTCCCCGCCCATTTACAGTCCGCAGAGGCAGCTTAAAAACCAGCTGCTTTAATTAATTCAATGTCGGCTCCTTCCGCTTCTTCGGGGACCATGTTTTTGGGTTTTTTTAGTTTCGTTTTTCATGGAGATATGCTTGGCATAGACTAAACGCCTCTTTGAAAGCTGCCAGAAGGCAGGGCAACTAAATCCATACATGCAATTGTTGTTGTCCAGTCGCACAGTCGATTCCGACCCTTTGCGACCCTATGGACCACTGCCAGGCACTCCTCAGCTCTGTGCCCATTGTCTCTACAATACCATAGCCATCTCATTTTTGGCCGCCCCCTTTTCCTTTTGCCCTCCACCTTTCCCAGCATCAAGGCTTTCTCAAGTGAATCCTCCTTTAAGATAAGGAGGTTTAGACACAAAACAATCCTCCTTTAAGATAAAGAGGTTCAGTGGTGACGAAGCTCGCCTTATTAGCTGGAAAGTCAGCAGTTCAAGACCCGAGTACTGCATTGCTTGCATGAGCTCCCGTTTCTGTCCCAGCTCCTGCCAACAACCTAACCGTTCGAAAGCGAAACATTGTAGATAAATAGGGGCCACTTCGGTGGGAAAAGATCTTGGGGACATGAAAGGAGCCTCATTATTCCTCTTGAGTAGGAAAAATCCTTTCCACCCAGAAAGCACCAATCCAAGACGGGGAGCGCCTCACCCCCCAAAAGGATGAGGGGGTCAGCACCCCACGGCAGTTACCATTATAGGTCGAGGTTTGAACAGGTCGTCTCCGGTTAAAGCAAGCCACAACTCTCACTGCCAAGCCATAATATATGGGCAACTACTCACCGCAGCCAGAGGTTGGACGGAACTGCCCCCCCAGGAGAGCCCCTTTTCGCCCCCCAAAGTTTCCGCTGCTTATGATACACACCCGCATGAACACTGAAGTCCGCCCGGCACTTTCGTTTTCCCGCCCGGCTCGCTGCTTTTATTGGTGAAGATGCGAAGTTTCGTTTTCGGAACGTCACACTCCCACCTTGGGCTCCAGCCTCCTCCTCCTCTTCCTCCCCTTTTTCCCTCTCTCTTGAGGGACAACCTTGTGGACGTCCCTGCAAGCGGGGAATTCCCCAGAGGGGCCTCCAGGAATTCCTTTAGGACGTTTCTTTCGCTTTCCTCAAGCCCTAGATTAAAGGACTGCCAACTTTTACATCTCTCTGTCTGGTGCCCCCCCACCACAAAACATCTTTCATTATGTTCTCGTGGAGGTGGTAAACAAACCCATTCCCTGGGATCAGGGCTTGCCCTGCTAACATCAATTAGCAATTTTAATTTTTAATTCTGATGTTTTTAGTGATATCGAGTTGGGTTTTATTTCTGTTTTTATTGGGATGTAAGCCGCCCAGAGTGAGTCGGGTCCCCCCGATTGGGACGGGGTATTAAATTTAATAAATAAATAAATAAATAAATAAATTACAGTACACTTATATACAGTGGTGGGATGTCAAAAATTTTACTACCCCCACCGTGATGTCATGATATGATGTGGGCGGGGCCAAAGAAAAATAAAAATAATTATAAAATAAAAATAAGCACACACACACACACAGTGATGGGATGTAACGGGTTCTCACCAGCTCTCCAGAACCGGTAGTAACTTTCCCCAGTGTCCCAGAGAACCTGTAGCAGCTTTTGGGGAGAACCACCTTCGGGGCTTACCTTTTCACTGGTTCCCCCACTGTGCATGCATGCCAAGCACTTGGTGTGCATGCACGCCTAGTGCTTGGCACATATGCACGGCCTCCTTGCTGTCCTCCCAAATGGGGAGGAGGAAGAGAAGCTGCTAGCCTGAAGCTCCCTATAGCCTGAAGCTCCCTATTTTTATTATTTTGTATTTTTTTCTTTGGCCCCACCCATGACATGACATCATGATGTTAGCTCCGCCCACACTGTGATGACATCACGGTGGGGTAGTAAGATTTTTGACATCCCACCACTGCGACACACACACCTCAACCCACCCACCCACAACACAAACCCATAAATAAATAAATAAATAAATAAATAAATATTACATTAAAATACACCCACCCACCCACATAAATCAACCCCCCCACACACACACACCAAACACAAAACCGTCACTTACCTGTTAGTATAAGTGCCTGGGCAGCACCATGTTGCAAGATGGATATGGTCATCATCATACCAGTTCTCTAGGATAATAGGCATGCATGCACACCAAGTGCTTGGCGCGCTTGCGCAGTGGGGGAAACCAGTGAAAAGGTAAGCCCCGAAAGTGCTTCCCCTCAAAAAAGCTGCTACCAGTTCTCCGGGACACTGGGGAAAGTTACTACCGGTTCTGGCGAACTGGTGAGAACCTGTTACATCCCATCACTGCTTATATACCGCTCCATAGCGCTTATATACCGCTCCATAGCGCGTACTGCAATTAGCATTTTGCCCCAACATGCTGGGTACTCATTTTATCAACCTCGGAAGGATAGAAGGCTGAATCCACATTGCGCTTCCTGTCAGAATCAAACTCACAACGCTCTGGATGCAGTATAGCAGTTCAACAACTGCATCACCATTTGAGTTTAAGGCCACTTGCAATATGGATGTTGGGGGAGTGTGTCTTTCCATTCTTGTTAGCATTGCCAAATTATGTTTTAATTACAATCACTTCTAGCTTGTTGTTCAACTCCTAAGAGGATCTAGTCCACCACTTAGAAGTGATTAGTTTTAACTAATGTAGTTGACTTGAACTACTAGTTACTATTTGGGTACAATGAGCAAAGCAGAAGTAATGCAGGGAGAAGTGTGACTTGCTATATGGGGTAATGAGTAGCATTTTCTCCTTCATTTTATAAGACTGGCAAAAAAGTTTTGTCTTGGTTGTGTCCTTTTTATATCTTAAGTTGAATATTAGAGTGGGCCACTAGAAATAAGCAAAAGTTGGTTGAGCCTCTCTCAAAGACCACACATGTTGTGGTGGATCACAAAACAATACCTGAATGATGGGACCAACAGCAGAAGAGCTAACCAAGGGGCTCCTGTTAAAATCATTAATTTTGGGCTATTCCAGAGTTAAATTTCCTCTCCATAATATTAATTTTATTTATTATTTAGACATATATCGCTGCCTGCTTGCCATGGCAACTCAGGGCAGCTTACAGTCGTCAACAACAACAACAAAAACCCAATCACAGTAAAAAAAATCAATTCACAACATTATAACTAAAATCAGTAAAGTACACTTAAACAGCTAAAATACACCTTATTAAAACATCCTTAAACAGTTATATAGTTTGTGGTGGTTTTTTAAATTTATGTCTGTCTGCTTGTGTCAAATAGACAACCACCATTCATGAAATTCAGATTCAAAGTGAAATGCTAATTAAAATATAAAAACACACATCAAAACACTCTTTTAAAAACCTTCAACAGCAGATCACCTTAGATTTCTCAGGTCTGCTTGAATAAAAATGCTATATCTACAGTTAAAATTGAGACAGGGTGGGGAAATATTTGGCCTCATTATAGTGTGTTAAGTAAATATAAGAAATCTTAAGATTCTGAGGGTTATATGTAACTTGTACTTTACAGTATCTTAATAGATCACATTAAAAAAATCAACCCTTACCCCTTAGCATAACCCAGGTCTGGTTCTACTTAAGTAGGCGAGGCAGCTGCTAATTAGGCTTAGGTTCTTATTTCTTCAATATTCCTGAGTGGATCATTTGTGTAGCTGTGAACTGTTAATCTATTTCATAGTGCAACTGCACAACAAGCAAAATACAAATTGATCTGCTGTGAAGTTGTACCCCGGAAGTCAGATTTACTTCAGCCAACCAGGCAAGAGTCAGCAAAGAAAAGAAAAGAAGTGGACAGTCAACTTATTTCCAGCTTATTAAAGTAAGTGCTCTGGCCATCAACATTTGCAGGAGATAGAGCAGAGATACCTTAACAAGCTAGAAGCATGACTGATGGATCTTTTCTCTCTGGCTATTTGAACATCTTTTCCTTTCAGTGGCGTCGCGCGGTGTTCAGCCGCCTGGGGCGAAGAAGAAAATCGCCGGGCCCCCCCAGCTCCCCGCTGCTGCCGGTCCCCCCCCCGGACCCAGGCAGAAGGCGCCCCCCTGCTGAACAGCGGCGCGTGCGCGCTTGCACGCGCGCGCGCCGCACACCTCTGCCCGCTCGCCCTCCAGGGGCACTCCGTCACCCACCCCCAACGAGCGCACCTCCACCTCCGGCAACTCGCTCGCCCGGCTGGCCATCGCTTCTTGCCTCGTCCTGGCAAGGAGGGGTGTGTGTGTCTGCAGCGACCTTCGGGGCCGCCGTGTCCCCCCACCACCACCACCGCAAACACCTGGCCGGCAGGAGGCGGCCCCTTCGGCTTCCAGAGCCAAGCCGGGGGGCGCGCTACCCGGGGCGCAAGAGCACAGCTGCCGAAGGGAGGGAGGAAAGGACGGAGGTGGCGGGCGCTACCCACCCCCGGAGGAGGGCCGCGCGGGAGCGAGGGCCGGGGCCTGAGCCGGCTGGCTGCCGGGGCGCCGCCGCCGCCAGGGCGCCACTCGGGGGCTCTCCTGGCGGGCGGCCCGCATGCGCGCGCACGCTACCCACCTCCTGCCCAGCCAGCCGCCAGGGGCTCCCCGCCACGGCGCCACCCACCCCCGACGAGCGCCCCCGTCTGACGGCAAGCTGGGTGGGTGGCTGGGCGGGCGGAGGCGAGCAGCGTGCGCGCGCACGCGGGCCGCCCTCCAGGAGAGCCCCCGACGGCTAGCCGGGCGGGCGGGGCCCCTCCTTGAATGGTGTCCGCCTTAAAAAAAAACCCTTTTTCTCCTCCTCGCCCCCGACGGCCAGCCAGGTGGACGGAGGCGAGCAGCGCTCGCCAGCAAAACGGCCGCCCTCCGCCTGGGAAGTCCTGCTTCCTAAGCCCGGCCCCAGGCAGAGGGAGGCCAAACTGGTGGGGACATTTTGCCGCCCCCTGAAATCCGCTGCCCGGGGCATCCGCCCCCCCCGCCCCCCCACGCGACGCCACTGTTTCCTTTGCTGCTCTAGCATGAGTCTTTATCTAGGCTAGGAGTTCTCAACCTTTTTAAGCTAGAGGCCTGGTCATGCTCCTTCAGACAGCTTCAGGGGCCACATAGCCATTTTGCCCTTCCTCCACCACATGGCACTTCCTGGTGTGGTGGAGGTGATGCAAGGTGGGGTGGGGGCAAGTTTGGCCTGGGGCCAAGGGCGCCTAAACCCGCCCTACGCCACTACCAATAGGTCACTCAGAAACAGCCCAAGCAGTGTTGCCTCTGCTTTTTAAACTACAGGAGATATTAAGTACTGTACCATAAGCATTTTTTAGCTTTAATTATACCCAAAACATTGCACCTATTGTTCTTTATTTATTCTTCAGAATGGGGTTGTTTCTAATTACAGTACTGAAGCGTCTTGACTATCTTGTGCTCAATAGTTGCAAAGGTTTTCAGAAAGATAACTTTCACTTTCATTTACTGAACTTCCTACTCTGTTTAACTAGTTCTAGGAAAAAGCTTAGTAATTTCTGGAAAGTATCTGTAAGAAATTGTAAAATAACTATTTATTTATTTATTTACATTTATACTATGATGTTCCAGTTGCTGATTCAAGGATGTGAGTGAAGCTAGGAAACAAAGAACATTCTGAACAAGGGACACACTCATTTAGACTACAAAATCTTAGATAACAGTAACAAATAACTGGTAAACACATGACAGTAAACAAAGATGGGGAACAAGCCATGCGGTCCTTGCTCAATCCAAGAGTGGGTGGATTCCTTTGTTGCCCCACAAAAATATTAAAAATGGGTGGCCTTTCAAGTCTCGTGGGATCCTTCTTCAGGTTCGGCATTGCAGAACTTGAGGGGATGGGAAGAAGAAAGAGAATACAGTACAGTGGAACTTCGGTTAACCTAATTAATGCATTCTCTGGGACGTTTCTTACAGCAAAAATTACTTTAACGAATTTCCTGAAGGAATGCATTGAATGCAATTTCCCATAGGAATGATTGAAAACCAAAATACAGTACATTAACTGAAACGCAGTTTCCCATAGGAATTCATTGAAAACCAATTAATCTGTTCCAAAAACGTTCTGTAAACTGGGTCACTATTTTCTATGGATTTCCTTTTGTTATGTGATTTTTATGTTAACCGAGCCGTTTGTTAACCAAGGTTTCACTGTAATCCAAATTGCATCCTGAACACATTTTCTGTGTTTGGGCTGGAACTAAAATAATGTTCCAGAATGAAAATGGCAAACTTGTTGCATTAGTATGAGGTTTTACCTCAGGCATTATCTTTCTTCATTCCTGTTGATAACATTCAAGGTGGGAGTGAGCAAAGGACAAAATGTGGCGCCTTACAGAATAACAGATTCATTTCAGTGTGGTCTTTTGTAGATCAAAACCTCTGTAGACAAAGGAATGACAATCATCCAGTTCCCTACTGCTTTATGACAAAATATCTAGCTCCTATTGGGCTGGGAAAAGAGGCAAAAAGAGTCAAAACTATCTTTGTGTGTCAGAGTTATGCAATCTAAAATTATAGGCATACAGTATATGAAATACAGTAATACCAAGGATAACGCTAAGACTTGGTTCCACAAGTCTTGGTGTTATCCGATTTTTAGTGTTACCCGATGCATGTTAAAATCCTATGGGATGGTTCGGATAACGTTAAAGCTCCATAGAGATACATTGTAACCGCACAGGCTTTAGCGGTTGTTATCCGATACATCCCATAGGACCTTAACGTTATTCGATCCAATTCTCCTCCCCAGATTACTTAACGTTATGTGATTTTAGCGTTATCCGAGATAAACATTATCCAAGGTATTACTGTACAGTTCAGGGAACATTGAAATATAGTCCCCAAAAAGTCTAAAATGATGCCTGGTATCTCGAGTTGATGCCTGTTTTTAATACTTCATTGGTCCAATAAAAGTAGCAGCCAGTCTTGTTTCTAGATTTTGCACAACAACCACAGAGCTCTCTTGAATTGTTCATTAGATGATGGAAATTGCCCAGAATAGGTGGTCAGAGCACAATCTGGAACCAGAGTAGAGAGATCTACCATTACTCAAAAAAAGGTTGAGGAACTTCCTGAGTTATTCACTTTCCTCTAACCACAAGGTAATGCTCTTAATTTGACTCCATTTGATGTCTTTTGCTTAATGCAGCAAAAAATGAATAAATCTGTCAGAAGAACACAAAGGTGCTTTCTTGGTTGAAAGGACTTTTGTTGGATGAGCTCAGCTCAGGGGATGCCCAAATGAGGCTCCTTCCATGTCCCCAAGATCTATTCCCAATTTCTTGCTTTGAAACTGCTAACAGCTGGGACAGAGGATGGGTGCTCATTCCGTCATACAGTGCTTGGGTCTTGAGCTGCCGACTTTCCAACTAACAAGGCTGGCTTCTTAACCACTGAGCCACCACAGTCCAATGCAGCAACTAATTTTCTGATAAGAGTGTCACCATGCTCCTTTGTGCCTCTGAGACTAACCAGACAGAAGCTACGTCCTAAACTACAACAAGGTATAGACCAGGGGTGTCCAGACTACGGCCTGTGGGCTGGATCTGGTCCCTGATGCCAATTCAGGCAGCAATAAGCTAAAAGGAACACCTAATTTTTTTTGCTTGCAATTGCTGTGGCTGTCACTAAAATGTCTGCCTGTTATTTGTTGCTAATGGCAATAGAGACATGGTCTCAGCAGCAAGAGAGAAGTATGAAAGATCACACAAGTGGTTCATTTTACACAGCTGTGTTCTATTGCCTTTCATGCTGGAGGAGTCATTGTAAGGAGATGAGATTAAAGAGGGAGAAAAACAGAAGTGGGGAGAAAAATGGCAAGGAAATACAAACATGCATGCATTTCTTCATTCTGGATTCACTGACCTAAGGTCAACCTCTTCCTCTTTCCCTTAACAGACGAAGTCCCTCCTGCAGCCCTTTTTTCTAAATTCCTCTTAAGCAAACATTTCAGGGCTGGGGGAAACTGGAGAAAACACATGCACATAAAATAGCAAAAATGACACACAAAGAGTGGTTAGAACCTGTGGCTTAGGGAGACACTGTAATGGTAAAAGTCACCTTCCTCGAAAGCCCATTGTATCCGACTAGGTTTCGATGCTCATCTCAATTTAAAGCCAAAGAGCCAGCGCTGTCTGTATCTGCTGATATTTCTGTGGATATGTGGCAGGTATAACTATACACGGAATGCTGTTACCTTCTCACCAAAGTGATACCTACGGTACTTATCTACAGTAGTTGCAATTTCTTGTTTTCAAACTGCTAGCAACCTAAATTATATTTTAGAAACCCTACTGAATGTTAATGTTTGCAGCAGAGAGAGGCCAGGGGATCTGAGGCCACAGATTTGCCTCAGAGAAGGCTGCATGGCACAGAAAGAAAAATGTCTGTAGGGATGGGATTTTCGGGACTATAAATGCCATAATTCTCCATTCTGGGAAGTCTATCTTCTCTGCTTCTCCCCTGGTTCACGTCTACATTCTCTATTGTCAAATGAACACCAGCCAGCATGAGGGGTTGCTGTCAGAGGACACTCTTTCACTGTTGTGCCCCGGTTTCCATTCAGAAAGACGTCAGCAGGGCATGTTACTTCCAAAAGCCAGGTGCTTATGTAGTAAAGGTAAAAGTTGCCCTTGCTCAAAAGCCAGTCGTATCTGACTCTAGGGTTCAATGCTCATCTTTGTTTATAGCCAAAGAGCCAGTGCCTTCTGCGTTTGCAGACATTTCCATGGACATGTGGCAGGCATGACTAGACACTGGAGTGCAAGGAACACTGTTTACCTTCCCACTGAAGTGATACCTATTTATCTATTTACAATTCCTTGCTTTCGAGCTGCTAGGTTGGCAGGAGCTGGGACAGAGGCAGGAGTTCTGGTCTCGAACCTCTGACCTACCAACCTTCCAGTCATAAAGTTCAGCATCTTAACCACTAAGCCACTGCAAAAATGTAAAATAATGTGTGCAAGAACAAAGAAGCAGAGGTTTTACTTTGCAAAATCTTTTAGTTTGGCTGAGGTGGACAGGAAAAATATACAAGCAATCTGTAGAAGTGGGTGTATGAAAAAACAAAATTTATTAGTCCATTAAATCCCACCCCATTTTATAACATCAAGAAAATTGGCCTCATGCATTAGAGTTCCCAAAATATTTCAGGTTATATGACTAAAGAGAGTTTTCCAATCTACACATTCAGGATAGATACCAACTTTAAGACCTGTCTCTTTCACCTAATTTTACTTCCATTTTGTTTTTTAAACAGTGTTCACTCTGCCCCTTTCCTTTCAAGGTTTGGGGTCTCCTAACTATCTCACTGGAGTGCAAAGTGCTTTTAGAAATACAGTACATTATCCCAAAATTATTCAGATATACCATACACCACCCAGCTGGAGGTGCTGCTCTGGCACTGCACCTTTTCTCCCGCTTTCCCATTCTTCTGAAACTTTACACCATTCTTTATTATCCAGGCTTATAAGAATTCTCATCTTTCATGTTCCATAGCACCAGTTTCTAAGCAGCTTTTGAATCCAAAGTTGTATAGTGGCCATGGAGTGTACAGTCAATGGTGCAGAGCACCTGCAAGTTCATGGAATCCATGCTCCACTGCATTATTCAAGGTTCAAAAAAATGTCAATGTCAAGGGTAGGAAACTCTGGGTGTTTGGTCACAGGCATTGGAAGCCCGATATCCTCACTGGATGATCCCAGAGGTTGGCAATATGGTCTCACTGCCATCATTGAATGAGATTTTTCTCGCAGCACGCAGCTCCCCTATAAGCCTGTTTTCTGCAGGAGACATGACACAAAAGACAGAGGGTAAATCCTGTTAAGACAATTACACTTTTTATGAACCAATGTACAAAGAAATAGGATACAAAGCTCTGTTAATGAAAAGGTAGCCCTCCAAAAAAAAGGTTGGATTCAAGCTCCCTGAATATAGAGAGGAAAGGGAGGCATTCAATGCTTTAGTCCAGTGGTTCCCAACAAGGGGTACACAGCCCACAGGAGGACTTCAATTCCCAGAAGCCTAAGTCAGTACATTGGCTGATCAGTGCTTTGGGGAAATGACTTAGGCTTCTGGGAATTGAAGTTCAAACACCAGCATTTGGGAAACACTGCAAGTTTAGTCAATGCTTTAGCACAGACCAGCCTTGAGGAGGTGGCCTTGTTTCCTACCCAGTAAGAACAACATTACAACCATGCTTAGTCACATCCACTGGGTGGCTCATCTCCCAACAAAAGACTTGCTGTTCACCTACTCTTGGAGGCCCTGCAAATGCAAGTGGAATGTCATCTAGGAAGTAAGATCCATGCGGCAGCTGCACAACCTCTACTCTAGTAAGGATAATCACAATAAAATACTATCCTGGGCTCAAATGGATACACCAAACATTTCTCCCTTTTCTTTATGTCTTATTTGTTTAGTTTGCAAACTGAATGGCCCTTCTTAGATCTCATTTTCACTTATATCCAGTGCCTACCTCCAGCACTGGACCAAATGTTTAACTTTAGGAAAGCCTTTTTGCCTGAAAAGTGGAATGAAAATACAAAAAAGGAAGAAATTTAACATAGCAACTCAATAAAGTTTCTTCCCCCCCAAAAAATAATAATATGGGGAACTATTTTTATATCATTTCCAGCCTTACCCACCTGCATCCTTCAAACTGGAAAAACTACAGAAACCTTCCAGATTAGCAAAAAAACTCGTTCACAAGCTCTCAATAAAGTTTCTCCCCCCCCAAAAAAAAAAAAATGGGGAACTATTTTTTGATCATTTCCAGCCTTACCCACCTGCATCCTTCAAGCTGGAAAAACTACAGAAACCTTCCAGATTAGCAGCCAGCAAGACTTGGAGAACATGTACCTGTGAACAGGATTGGGGGGGGGGGGAGAGAGAGAGAGAGAATGGGTCACATTCATCTCTTAACTTTCAAAGGGTGAACTTAAAAACTAAATAGGTCTGAATCAGAAGACCCTGGGTGGACTATACTTAGGAGGACAACTGAGTAGTTTCTATTTGCCAGCTTTCCATTAGTATACTGTGCTTAATTCACGAACTACAAGCCCCCACCCCGAGTCAAAACACTGACCTACTTAACCCAGTACAGTAATACATCGCATAATGAACGCATGAGATAGCGAAAAATTCACACAACGAAGCGTTTGTTATGCAATGGCAATACGCCACATAATTTAAAAAAAATTCATTATGTGGGGTTTTTGGTAACTGGGGTATGCCCATTTAATGGGAAGCCTGGTTAATAAACTCCCCCACCCCCCTTTATGCAGTGCATCTCCCATAGGGAACTGCATAACAAAAAAAAACCCGCATTGCGAAGAGCTCCATGGAACAGAGCTTTTCGTTATGCAGGATTCTACTGTACTATCTATTTTGACTGGCAGCAGCTGGAAAGTATTTTCCCCTGTGAGTTCCTTTATTTATTTTTCATTTGAGGTGCCTGAGATTGAACCTATAACCTTCTGCTAGAAAACCTGTACTCCTTACCAACAGGGTCTCAACCTGGCCTGCCTGTTTCTAAAGCAAGCAGTTATCCAACTATTGTGTGTTTCTCTCTCCTATCTTGACTCACCTGCAAGCCAGAGAAGACGAGGGAAAGTCTCTTGTGTTGGAATTCCTGGAGCAGCTCAGACAAGCCTAAGACCACAGTGTAGTCCATGTCACTCACGTAGGTGCAATCCAGGATGACGCTGTGCAGTTGAGGCTCTGAAGGCAGGCAAGAAAGACTGTGTTTGAAAGACCAGCTGACCCTCCTAAGAAGTTTCCAGATGATTAAGACCATGACAGAAAATTTCACATGTACAGAACATACTGAAATTCAAGCTGCTATGAAAAGTACTTCACATACTCACTGAGATATTCAAATGGACCCACTGGAAGTCACTGTGATAAGAAGAAACAAGGCCCTCCTAAGACTTGTATCATTCCTTCCCTCAACTAAGGATGAGATTTATACAGGGCCTTCTAGTACCACCAGCACATGGTGCCATGAACAGCTCCCTAATTCCCATCAATATTATTGACTTGGGCATATTACCATATTTGCCGGCATATAAGACGCATCAGAGTATATGACACACTCCGTTTCCCAGTGTATTTTAAGGGGGAAAGTGCATTTATAGCCTGGTAAATACAGTATATCTCCATGAACTTCCTGAGTAGGTAGAATCCCCATAGGTGTTTGGTGGATGCATGGTGTGTGCTTGTCTACCTATCCACATAAACTGAGTTCATCAACACCAATTTTGATGGTCACCTATTTGGTTCAAGAGGAGCCTGCCAGCATTCCCCTGAGGCACATGTCATCTCTATATGACTCACGCTCCTTTAAGCAAGGGGCACGAAACAGTACTTCTCTGGTTTTCCATGTCATGGTCCAGGGGCTCAAAGTATAATTCTACCCCCAAGTGAAGTGTTGCAGTGTTTTCACTTCTGCATATGGTTCAATTTTTCATAGTCTACACCATATCAAAGGTGTCACTTTACCTGACAGGGCCTGTTTGTGCACTGTATCTCGAAGGTACTCAATTGCTGGGAAATTCAGGCCACTGGAAGGCTGTATGACTAGCATCCCATGCTCCAGGACCTGTAGAAAAGGTTGTGTTGTAAGGGGATGGAAGAGGAAATTTGTTCCATCTCTAGCAATTTATATCCTCATTTTTCCTGCAGGCAAAAGGAACATAATAAAAGATCCTCTGTTCTCACAGGGGAAAGATGGTACAATAGCTGTTCCCTATGTGATAAATCAAAACTACACAAAATTTATTTAAGGTATTTCCTTTCGTCAAGTCAAGTAGGGCAACATGCAGGCAATTCAATAAATAAATCAATATTCAGGTAAAAACTAATAATTGTGTGCCATCAAGTTAATTCTGACTTAGAGGGAGCCTTCTTAACATGAAAACCAGGATTATTTTGAAAGCCAAGTTTTAATAATGTGTCTTGACACTCTTCCTGAAAGTCAATAGAGTAGGAAGCACCTTAAAACCCTAAAAGAATTATGTTCCAGAGGATTTAGAGGAACACGTGGAAAGCCCTTTCCTGTATTTTCCAGAAGGTCCATGCAGAGACATATATCTCCAACAGACAGATTCTAAGCTTTTTAGAATTTTCAAAGCTAAAATTGTTATCTAGAATTAATCCTGGAAAGTGACTGGCAACTGGTGGAGATCTTTCAGCATGAATGTGATGTGATCATGACACAAGACACCAGTCAGCTCTACAAGTATGCTAAGGGAAGTTGCTGGGCATCTCTCAAGGACATTCTGGTGCTGAGCCCATGGCAATAGGCTAACTGCAAGGTAACGAATGCATGAACAAGTGTTGCCTGTCCTAGACATGGAAGAAGAAGAACTTTGAACAATTAAACCTGGTGCAATAAACATAACTGCACAAACATTTCCTTGATGTCATCTGAGAATCCAAGGATAGCATAGGATCAACAAACACCACATTTTGAACCTAGTCTTTCAAGGCAGTGTAGCCCTGCCCAGAACTCAGCTCACAATCAATACTCTCTGGTGACCAATGTAACCACCACCTCATCTGAACTTAATTTTAGCTTGTTCACCCTTATCTTTATCAAGCTCATGCATCATTAATTTCACGGAAATAAAATATAAACAATAATAATGCTGGCTGGTCTCCATTTAAATGACTGTACAATATTTGGAGAGGAATGTTAGTTTCTCATGGAAATACATGAAGGAACTTCATAATCTGAATAACCATAGTTTCTCCTGTGACACATTCCCACTGAACTTTTAAGTTCAACAACTATAGCCACAGAAATTCAACACACGAATTGCAAGGAAGTTGTACCATTTTATCTTCACCTTATTTATGTTATACAAATTTGGATTTTTCATTATCCTATCAGTATCTATCACTGTGATGTTGATGACAGACACATTTTTTACTTTGCTATTGTAATGTCAATTTTGTTAAAAATTGACATTTAAGAACAAAGATTAAATACAGAGAGGGCTACATTTTGGCTCCTGGGATTACGTACAGCCCACAGGTGAACGTTGCCTATCCCAGCCTAAGACAACCATTACCTGCTTCACATCCAGGAAGCTCACAAGATGACAGAAGGAGATGGAGATATTAACACAAGGGTGCCTAAACTACGGCCTGTGGGCCAGATCTTTCCTTCGGTGCCAATTCATCTGGCCCATGCTGCCCTCGTATGGACATGTTTTACTTCCGCTTCCAGGAGTAACGAGGGTGGCATGGGCCAAATGAATTGCCACCAGGGGCAGATCTGGCCCACAGGCCACAGTTTGGGCACCCCTGCTTTAAGCAGAGAAAATGACAGCTTAAAATCTATCTCATCCTGTTGCAAAACAGACTGCAAGGCACGTTTTACTTCTGCTTCTGGTGGGAGGAATCACGTGACAGACCACTGACCTACGTGACCAGCCCATGGCCTGAAAAGTTGGGCACCTCTGTATTAACAGAATCCTTCTATGAGTCATCCTTTGTCGTTATTCTCCAGGTGCATTCTGTGGCACAGCTTTCCTTTCTAAGTCAACAGAGTGCATCCCAACCCAGGGAAACAAACCTTTATCCTTGGCCTGGCAACTGGGTACAGCAGAAGAACACCAGAGACCAGCACTCCTGCAATGATACCATACTGCACCTCCCAGAAGCACAGCAAGAATGTCACACAGAGAGGCACAAGGTCCAGCCCTGAAAAAAGAGCAGAAAATGTAGATTTGGTCATAGACTGGTTCATTCCTGCACCACGATGGTTGTTGACATGTAACAACCAGGGAGAAAAGCAGCCACTAAGAAAAGAAGCAGCAACTTGCCTACAAAGATTTCATTATGGACTTATATTTTCTAAGTTAATGTATGAACATTAAAAGCCCCAGGATGGAAAATCATAATAGGCAACATTACATGACTTTTAAAATATAGTTTCTCTAGACCCATGGTGGCCAACCTTGGCACTCCAGCTGCACTTGGACTTCAATTACCAGAAGCCCAAGTCAGCACACCTGCTGATCGGGGCTTCTGAGAGCTAGTCTAAGAACAGCTGGAGTGCCAAGATTGCCCACCATGGGTCTAGATGATTCATAGGTTTCTTCAGTAATCCAGGCCTTGGTAATGTGTGGCCCTTCAGATAACAAATCCACATCTCCCTTGTCTACCACGCATCATAAATTAATAAACACTCCCTTTTAAACAGCTATTAAATTATTGTCTATAACAGTGATGGCAAACCTTGGCACTATAGCTGTTCTTGAACTTCAATTCCCAGAAGCCCTGACTTGGGGTTCTGGAAATTGAACTTCAAGAATAGCTGGAGTGCCAAGGTTCGCCATCACTGGCCTATAATATAGTAGTTTGTAAATGATAGCAATACAGCTCTTCAAAAGACCACATGAACAGCCTCCTGGAAGAAGGGTGACTCAGCAGTTGTGGGAAGATGGGTGGACCCATCTATCTATGCCTTGTTTCAAATGGTTTCAACTGGTTCAGCATTCCTAGGGGAAAATATACAATTCCTAACTTTTCAGCTCTGAAAGAAACAAGATGTCCACTTACTTTTAACCTTCCATAATGTGCAGAAGATCTTGGCATCAAACATTGGAGCTACAGCACAGATGATGACAGCTGCCAGCGCTGCCTTGGGAATGTAGTAGAAGAGTGAAGTCAGGTAGGCAAGGGAAAGCAACACCAGGGCCCCTGCAGAGAAAGAGAGAGAGAAAAGGAGGTGGGAAATTGAGTGACCTCTGCAGGCCCAAGATCAAAACAGACATTTTTTGTGCAGTAGAACAAGACGAGACTGGGATGGACAGTCGCAACTCATTTTCATGGCAGGGAAGCAAGGAGGCCGTATTACACTTGCCTCAAAACTCCCTTGAAATATAGAGCACTTAATGAAATCAAAGACTCATCGGCAAGAGTCCTACTGAAAAGTTTCCTTAAGATTTACATAACCTGCCACAATTATGGCTAACTGATGAGATGCCAGCCATGTCTCACTTGTGCCATGACTTAAGTGCCCTTCCGGTGGGCAGGGAGGCAGGAATTCATGAGGATGGGAGACATAAGCTGCTATTCCAGTGGTGGCAAACCTATGGCATGTGTGCCAGAGGTGGCACTGAGAGCCATCTCTGTGGCCACCCGTGCAGTCACCCCACCACAGAGTTCACCCCACCCCTCTGCCCAGCAGCCCAATGGGAGCACTTCCTCCCTCCCCCAGCATAGAGTTTACCCCATCCTTATGCCCAGCAGCTCAATGGGAGTGTTTCCTTCCTCCCCTGTTGCTATGTTGGCACTTTGTAATAAATAAGTGGATTTTGGGTTACAGTTTGGGCACTTGGTCTCTAAAAGGTTCGCTATCACTGTGCTATTCCATGACCAGCCCGATTCCCTCCACCTTCTTCTTGCATGGCTTGTGAAACACATACATGCATGCAAACCCACTCTCAGTTTTCCAAGCTGCCCAATGTGTAAATTGCAGGATGGCTCCTTTTCTGGGTTGTAGCTGAGACCTTGTGCCCACAAGTACAAAGAAAGGAGGAGAAAGAGATTGGGATACAGAAAGCTGAGCAGGGCCCAGGCCATCCTCATCAGGCAAGGAGGCCAGGCAAGTAAGAAGATGAGCCTTGGATGGAGTACAAGGTGGAACAAAATTATTCCCCCGCTCCTCCTAAATATATCCTTATGAGAGGCAAAAGGAGGGCCATTTTGAAGGAGGGGCCAGTCTAAAGCGTCAGAAGCCTTCTTCTTCCGTGTTTAGGTCAGACATGAAACTGCCACAACGGAGCCACCTTTGGGTGATTTCATTCTGTAGTTTCTTTCACCTGACCTAGTGTGAGAAAGATTAGCCAGCACAAAAAGGTTGCTATTGCCCAGGGTATGTCCTATGGTGGTTCAAAAATAAGCACAATCTTTGAGGAAGCTATTCTGTGTACCCCAGATAGGAGCCAGTGACTATCTGAAAGGAGAGGAGATGGAGAAGTATTTCCACAGAGCCAGCCGTGCCCTGGGTGCAGAAGTGCTGGCAATTTGACCCCACATGGGGTGAAAGAGCTACATCACAGTGTGCAATCAAAATGAACACCAACCAAGACGGCACCCCATTAGTCACAATTAGATCTGGCACGTTATACAAGCCTTACATGAATTTCAGTTGTATCCCTGCCATTATTAGACTACTGTACTTCAGAGAATGCAAATCCCTGTCCTATCCAACCCTTCCAGGCCTTATCTTTGTGGGTGATGGTTCCTCGAGATGCCCATAAGGTACTGACTATGAATTAGGCCTTCATTGCAGTGGCTCCTCTTTTAGGGAATGCCCTCCCACTAGAGAAAGCCATCCAGTCCCCATCTTTTGGGGGCCCCCAAGAAGCTACTAAAAACTGAGCTTTTTAGAAAAACTTTGGAAGAGCTTCTCTCTAAGCATCGTTAATAAAAAGCCTCAGAATGGGCGTTGTTGATGTCACAGTATATAGCAGGGGTTCTCAACCTTTTCAAGCCGGTGGGTCAGATCATGCTCTCTCAGTCAGTTTCGAGGGCTGGATGGCCATTTTGCCCTGCCTGCCCGATAGGGTGGCCATTTTGTCCCAACAGCTTCAAAGGGGTGGCCATTTTGTTTCTTGAATGCCCTGAGAGGGGTAGGGGGCCGCATGAAATGGCACCGCATCACCGACCGGAAGTGGCCCATAGGCCTTAGGTTGGGAACCCCTGGTCTATAGGGTGGCTCATAAGTCCCTACCCATCCATATATTTTATGTATCTAATGTATCTGTGTGCTGTGTGGTAGGGATTTATGGGCCCACCCTGTATATTGCTGCCTGTCCTATTTTTATTTCATATTTTAAATATTGAGTGTACATTGAATTTGTCTTATCTTTTATATTTATATGTAATTTTGCTTTGCAAACCCCAATAGAGCGCTCTCTCTCACTCTCACTCTCTCTCTCACACACACAGGTGTCTATCTTCTACTCACTATAGACTCCTTTTTTTGGCATGGTCTCTTCCTAAACATGTTTCATCTTTCACTACCAAGAGGTTGCAAGAACAAAGTCAGTGATACAGTGCCAGACTGCCCTGTCAATCCTTAGCCCTGCTCCAGACTCATCACGATGAAAGGCATCTTTCTAAGGCCTACCTGTGATTAGTCCTCCAGCAGGGGTGCACACACCCGTTTGTGCATTCAGTGCAGTCCTGCAAAAAAGAAAACTTAAATCATTGTGGTGACAGGATATAGAACTGTTATCTTCTTAGAAGAATTTCACAGCAATGAGAACAAGTTCATAATATTACATAATAGAGTTCACAAATTCACAGGGATGTATCAGAATGAACTATCGTGCCCAGGGAGCTGGACTTTTAAAATCAAGGCCTCTTCTGCTTCCAACAAGAAAGAGGTCAACATCCTTCAGAAATAGTCTCATGCACCACTTATTCCTTGGCATTTGTGTTAACTAACCTGGGTGCCTCATACATATAGGAAAAAAATGGCCAAGCTAGCAGTCTTAATAACATTATTATCTTCCTAGGAATCTTTCTTTCACATGATGTGCCCAAAGTAGGATAGCCTGAGTTTCATCATTATTATTTTTTGCCTCCGGAGATAATTAAGGCTCCATTTGCTCTAGTCCACAGACCTCTCCTCCAGCAACATATTTCAAATGAATCCATTTTTTTTCTGACAGCTTTCTATACTATCTAGCCTTTACATCCATACATGATGAGAACCATTAGAATTATAATAATTTTAAAGGGTATGAATCCACGTGATTTTACACCTCTATTTACTCAATGCTGTTATTTTCAAGCCACCTCACTCCTGAATTAAGTCATGAGTATAGGTGAGATGTATGTGAGTATGTGAGTGCAAAAGCTTGCTTGAGACTCAACATCAAGAAAACCAAGATAATGGCAACAGTCCCTGAGGCGGAAGAAGTAGAAGCAGTAACGGATTTTACTTTCTTAGGATCCATGGTCACTGCAGATGGAGACTGCAGCCATGAAATAAAAAGGCGACTGATGCTTGGGAGGCAAGCTATGAGAAACCTGGGGAACATAGTGAAAAGTAGAGACATCACATTGCAAAGAAAAATTCATATAATCAAAGCAATGGTATTCCCAGTAGTAATGTATGGTTGTAAGAGCTGGACCATGAGGAAAGCTGACTGCAGAAGAATAGATGCCTTTGAGATGTGGTGTTGGAGGAGAGTTTTGAGAGTCCCCTAAACAGCAAGGAGAACAAATAGGTCAATCTTAAAAGAAATCAACCCTGACTGCTCCTTGGAATGGCCAAATAGTGAAGAAGAAGCTAAAGTACTTTGGACATCAAATGAGAAGAGAGGACTCACTTGAGAAGGCCTTGATGCTGGGAAAGGTTGAGGGCATGTGAGTATAGCTGTCAATCATCCATAAAACAATGTAGAGTACTTCTAAAAAAATTACAGACATGTTTTTGGCTTCTCCAAAGGTGTTGAACTTCCTCCCAAAGGAAAGAAGGCTGGTCCCATATCTAATGTCTTTCTACCATTACGCAAAAACCTTTTAATTTAGGCACACTATGGTACAAACTGACAGCTAAGAAAGGGGCTTTTATTTGCAAGCCTCACACTTTTTCTCTTGGTGACTTTCTCTGAGGCAGTAGAAGAGGCATTTTGAACACTTGTCTTTAAGAAGGATTTTGTTGTTGCAGTTCATACATCTCTTAAAGGGGGCCGCTGAGGCCATAAAATGAAGAGAAAATGGCTGCCACACTAACTATATACAATAACAATACTACCTATATAGCAGTGGTGGGCAATAACAGATTTGCACACACACCCCGCAGGGTTTTTTTAAAAAGCAAAATAGGGTGTCCTTTGGGCAGGGGTGGCGGCGAATTTGGGTGGCCTTTGGGGGTGGGGTGGCGAAATTGGATGGCCTTTAGGGGTGGGGTGGCGAAATTGGATGGCCACGCTCACCTCCCTGCCCTGCCCAGACTAACACAGCTACCATTTAAAAAGTTTTATTCTGTGCAAGGATATCAGAGAGTAAACAAAACAAAAAGACAAAAACGTGGCACCTTAAAAACTAACTGCTGTATTTTAATGTGAGCTTTTGTGGATCAAGTCCACTGGCTCTTTGGCTATAAACAGAGATGAGCACTGAACCCTAGAGTTGGTAACTACTGGCTTTCGACCAAGGGCAACCTTTACCTAATTACAGAAGATCCCTAACTGGTATTCAAATTTGACATCAGGTTTTGTCCCTACAAGTGATTCAAGGTCTCCCTTGCTCAAAAGCCAGTCATATCCAACTCTACGGTGCAGTGCTCATCTCCATTTACAGCCAAAGAGCCAGTGCTGCCTGTGTTTGCAGATGTATACATGACCATATGACAGGCATGACTAGATCGCCCACACCGTAGGCTCCGCCCATGGTGTAAGCTCCGCCCATGACATAGGCTCTGCCCATTACATACCATTACCACGGTATGGTAGCAAATTTTTTTTGCTGCCCACCACTGCTATATAGGTAAAGGTAAAGGTCACCTTTGCTCAAAAGCCAGTTGTATCCGACTTTGGAGTCCCATGCTCATCTCAGTTTACAGCTAAAGAACCAGCGCTGTCTGTGTCTGCAGACATTTCTGTGGTCATATGGCAGGCATGACTATCAATCTACTTTCAATTCCTTGCTTACAAACTGCCAAGTTGGGCAGGAGCTGGGACAGAAATGGGAGCTCATTCCATACTGCAGCACCTGGGTCTCAGACTGCTGACTTGTTGACTTTCCAGTCATCAAGTTCAACATAACCACTAAGCCACTGCAGTCCACTATAACTAACTTTTTTTTAAAGATCAAGGACAATAACAACTAAGAAAAAGTATGAGCTAAGAAACTAACTAACAATGAAGAACTTGCTAAAAAAGGTAGGAAGGGTCACTCTGAAACAACTAGAAATCTGAATACTGTGGTGGTAAAAGAGAAACTGAGGGGTTACTGGGCAGAAATGGTGGGCTATGGGGTGAAGGAGCAGAGCCATTGACTCCATTAGAGTTCTGGAATATTCCCATTTGTGTGCATTCACAGGGATCATGAAGAATCTTTTAATTCAGGCAGAGAAGGGCACAAACTGGCTGCTGAGAAAGGGGCTTTTAATTGTAAGCCTCACACTTTTTCTCCTGTTCCAACCAGCTGCTCAAGTTTAGTCAGGAATGTTTTGAATCACACTGGCTTCCACCTCTGTCAGGGCCTTCACTCCCTTCCCAGTTACATCAGAGAAGGATTTTATGTAAGAGTGGTTTTTCACATAGGACCACCCTTCTTATGTGAAATCCCTCTAGGATGCAGCTGAGCAAGAGATGAAGGTCCTGACAGAAGTGACCATTAACAATACTCACTCTATCTTGAGTTCACTTGAACTGCAGAATGCAACAGTGAGTGAGGAACCTCCTAAAAGTCTTAGCTAATTCCATAGGGAAAGCTACCACTGCTTCAGTTGACAGCAGATCAGGTTGTAATCCTGTCATAGTTTGAAATTACAGTAAAACCTCGAGTTACGAACACCTTGACTAACAAAAAACTCACAATACAAAAAGAAATCCCAGACAAATTATGCTTCAAGATACGATTTTTTCTGAGATACAAAAAGTTTTTTGGGGGTCTTCCATCACTTCCCATGGTGGTGAGAGGGTGTTCAGAGCATTTCAGCTCTGTTTTTGGAATTTTTTGTCACTTTTTGTCACTACCAGATGCTCCCCCTGCCACCAGGAAGTGCTGAAAATCCCCCCTTCCCTCAACAGCTGATTGTCAGGGACTGATCTGGCAATTACCAGAGCTGTTCACTAGAGGCCGCTGTCAGAAATGTGCTGAATATGCATTGAAAACCATTACGGAGGTCAGAAAAAATGAAAAAAGTATTTTATCTGTTCAAAACTCTTTCTAAAGCACACTTTGGAATTTTTCTCCATGTTTTTGCCACTTTAGAAAGACTTTTGAACAGCTAAAAGACTTTTTCTGGCTTTTTTTCTGACCTCCGGAATGCATTATTTGGTTTTCAATGCCCTATGGAAAACTGCGCTTCGAAATACGAATTTTTTCGGATATGAAAAACCCTGAGAAATTTATTAATTTCTTATCTCGAGGTACCACTGTATTGTTAAATTGTCTTAATCAGATGGCTGTTTTTAACTTGTTTACCGATATTTAATTCTTAAACATTATTTTGTTGAGTGCTCTCTGTTTATGCTGATCCTGTATTGGAAGAAAGGCAGAATACACAGAATATAACTGGTACTCACCGGCCAAAGCTGCCTGTGACAGGAAAGGATGAGACAAAGGAACCGAGGATGTTGGTGAACCCTGGAGGTCACAGACAAAGACAGACTGAGGATTAAAGAGACACAGAGTCCTGTTTTCCTGTTTCTTGATTTCAACAGGGCAACAGAATTATTAAAAAATGCAAACACTGCTGCCCTCAAGGACAGGATGAGATCTAATGGTTTTAAGTAATAAAATGATAGATTTAAGTGACCATTAGGATAAATCTTTCAAGAGTATACAATGAAAATAGCTACATGAGGGGCTCTCTCTGTCTCTCCCCAGAGCTGTTCAAGCAGAGGCACCACAGCAGGGGGCAACCAAAGTCTAGAAGTCCATGTTCCAGAAACTTCCATCCAAACAGATGGTACATCCACGACTATGATTCCTACTTCAATGTTTTTCTGATAAAACATTTGTCTTTTTTTTCCAATTTAAAAGCCC